>OX104063.1:1689351-1816417 GCA_944474145.2 Dicrocoelium dendriticum | reverse complement strand
GATTTGGAGGCGAATAACGCAGGAGGACAGTTTTTTGCGACCGCACTGTAGTGTTGCTCGTGTACTGTCAAGGTACTGTACGTACTGTTTTTGGATACGTATGGCTGCATAACGGGCATTACGTTGGTGGAAATCCATGGTCAAGCAGACGGGATCGGAAAGCATGGGTACCCATGACATCCACAGTTACATGTATATACTCGCGGCTGGTCTTCTTGCGATGTGCAATGGTGCGCATTTTTCGAATTTTTATCGATTTTACCTAAACTTATCAACTATATCCAATAAATGTCCCACGAAATTTCAGTAACTATTAATACTTGCCGATCTCCATGTGAACCAAGCCCTTGGAATTATTTGTGGACATTTTGTACTTATCGCAGATTCATTGCTAACCAACTTACTTCATAGTTTAATTTAGCGAAGACTGTTAGTTTAGCTGTATGATTTAAAAGATATCTTTGTTTTATTGGACAACGTCATTTCAAGTGATTGGATGTTATTTGACATCCCTGGTGTGGCCGCGCTTAATGTGCGTTTTGACAAGATAACTACCTGTCTATAACTCACTACCTCGTGCATACTGGCTCCAGGAGACAGCTCGTCGTGGTTAGAGGGGAAGGGATGCACGGTCCTTGTGGCCGTGCTAAGCTCGAAGTGTTGTTTCATGCGCTTAGTGTGGAGCGGACTACGGCTCAGCCACCGCTTTATATGCGGTTGCATCCTCAAATACAGCATGCTTGTGTTTGCCTATGAAGGAGTGTGGGAAGATCTGTTGATAAAACGTGACTCCCATCCACATGCTTCCCGGTCTTTGCCCTCGGGTTTACACTGGATATGGGTGTGTGTGTGTGTGTGTATGGATCTGTGGTTGGTGCAGCGCAAGCCACTCGTTGTCCCTCTGTAGGCGCAGGCCTCCAGTGGCTGGCCATAGCGACAGGCAAATTCGAAACCGGATGCCGCCAACGATGTGATTCTGCTTAGTGAGTATACCCCACACATCACAAAGCATAGAGTTAAATGAATTACCTGAAGTGTAAGAATTCCATCAGTTGGGATCGTTAACATAATGCCTAAAAGAGTGTTAATCAGCAGGGGTCCAGTTAACATCGGTAAAACAATTGCGTCGTCAAGCACATTACAAAAAGTGCAGCTTGACTCTTTAGGTCATGAAATGGCCTGCTTTTAGTGACACATTTCCACTGTGTGGATATTTACGTGCATTCGATCCGCAGCTGCCGTTCTTAAGCTACTGCAAGGAAAGGCTGGGTCATGACATACTGGCTTGAAATGTGTTACTCATATTTCGTTAAGAGCAGAGATTACAAGCAAATGAATACTACCCACTCGAGCTTCAAGCAAAACATTGTACGTATACTGTCATGTGAAACTTGTCTTTCTAAAATAGTTAATTTTTGCATAAAACGGAAGCCCACGGGGCTGACAACCTGCACCCTTATGAGTTGATACTGGTGTGCAATTTCGTGAAGTACATATATCTTTATAACTATACTAAGTACAACAAAATTGGCTCAGTGCCACAACACACTGGTGAAAAAAACAGATTGTATTGGAACACGAGAGTTAGAGAAGAAGAGTCTCACAGCAACTGAGTCATTGCGTCCTTTTCTGGTCCATATCCGCTAGCGTTTGAAACCAGATGTGCTCACGTTCCTTTGGTCACCAACCCGGGATTCGAGAAGGTACAGCAACAGCCATCCACGTCGTTTGCGCCTTAACGCATTGGATCTAAGTTTCACACTGGCCTCCTTGTCGACGCATCCATCCCACGCCTGCGCGCCCAAACAGGACACTTTGTGGTAACATGGTTGCTATGCGTAGCACATACCCAAGTCAGTTCGATGATGCTGTCCATTTGTCGGCAGCTTTTTTAGATTTGAAGACTCACCGACGGACTTTCTTATTACTGATGTGATGCTGCTATCGAATACCAGCAATGTTTTGCATGCAGCGGTAATCGAAGGATTCAAACTGTCATGCATCACTTTTGCGAACAGGCCAAGTTTTACAGCCATACAGCAGGATTACTCATACTTCAGCATATTGGACTCTTCCGCTGAAGGCAATGCTGTGGTCACAACGAAATTACTGGTGACGTATCCTTGCCAAACCTACTCTAGCCATGGAGATACTCGAGGAGATTTAACCCGTCAGGCGGCCAATACTTAGGCAACTTCCAAGGTAACTGAAGTTGTTGTCCACTTTCAGCGGATGCTCCAGTAGGTTGAGAGAAAGAGATGCAATTACCCAGTCCTGTACAAGGACTTCGCACATTTAAGGAGCAACGATAAATTCCAAATCGGACAAATGCGTTAAATTGTGCTAGTACTGCATCTATTTGAAGACCATTCGTTAGAACACATTCGTTGTTCCAGTTTGAATTATACATATTTACCGTACTGTAGGTAGCCAGGATGATTGTTTAGAGTTCTGATGCTACTTGGTTAGTCCTAGGAAAAAGTTAGTCAAGAACAGGTAAACGAAAACTGCAGTGAAGCTACTAGCACGGTGTCACTCCAAATCCATACGCCCTCAGCTGCTTGTATCCGTAATGTTTGCTCGAATTACCCTCATTTGACCTAGCTTTGTTATAAAATACGATTAGGTTCTAAGTTCATTATTCCCTCAAACATTCTGTCACATAATTAGTGAAAAATACACCTTCACAATCTTTATGTTGACTCTTTTCTGTTGCAGACAAATCACAAGAACATGCTCCCAATCAACATCGATGGAACTCTGCCCAGTGCTTCATCTTGGGTTCTTCCGATAATTACCGCGTTGCGGCCAGGGAAAAAGAGCCATTTCGCTGTTTCTACTTATCTGTCCGCCACAGTTCTGATAGGTCAGTGGCCTGATAAACTTTCATTCTCAGACGATCGCTTAAGAAAACGCCATTTTGGCTTTGGGGTTGACTTTGTTCTCCAGTATACCATTTGTATTCGACACTACAGCCCAAGAACAGTTTCTGATTTGAACACGTGACAGAAGTATACATAGACCAATGTAATTCGCACTCAATTCACTGGGTAGGCACTAGTAACAGGTTGTAACTACGCTGCTAGGTGACAGGGTGGTTAATTTGTTTAAACCATCAGGACTCAGTTGACTGTTTAACAGTTCGGTATGCTTGGATTTGGTACCTCATGTTTCGAGAGTTGCTGTGCTGCTGTATCAGATATGCGCTCAGATGTATATATATATATATATATTTATATATATATATATAAGACTTTTTCGGATTATAAGACGCAGTATCACTGAACGGATCTAATTTCATATATTAGCCGCATCGTATAATAAGACGCATAAGGTGAAACACATCAGTCGGATAGTTGAGACTTAGTTAAACTCGTTAGCAATAACTGTCAATATTCTTTACTTGTAACACTCGAAAAAAAAACAGAAAAATACACTCACTTTTACAACCATTCCTCTTTTACAAATCCGTCAATTCTTCATCATCAGTGCCGGAATAAAACAATTAGGCGACAGCGAAAGCATGCAAGCCAGGATCCCTCTCGTCATCATCTGAGTCAGTCTCGTTGCTGCTGTTTGGCTGTTCATTGATAATTCCCGCCTTCGTAAAAGCTCGGACGACAGTTGAGACCGATACCTTGGCCCAGGCATCGACGATCCATTGGCAGTTAATGGAGTAACTAGCCCGACATTGTTTCCTTGTTTTGGCAGACGTGTGCACAGCTTCTGTCATCCAACGCTCCCTTACTGCTAGCAATTTAACTTTGAACGCCCTGTTGACACTAATATCTAACGGTTGGGGTTCTTTGGTTAATCTTCCCGGAAAGATAGCAAGATGCGAATTAGTTTTCTTTACTAATGTTTGACAGTTTCGGTGCGATGGGCGCACATGGAGTCGTAGATCAATAGTGACGGAGATGTGTGGAAAAACACATCCGGTCTTCTGATGTAAACTTCTCTCAGCCACTCGCTCAGATTCTCCTCGTCCGTCCAGCCTTTTGGGTTGACCGTGGCGATGATGGCAACAGGAAACTATTCCTTTGGCAAAGTCTTCCTCTTAAAATTGACCATGGGCTTTGGTTTTTGGTCATTAGCATGGCAACTGAGAACTACAGTAAAGCATGATTTCTTGTTCCCAGTGGTGCGTATAGGTATGGTAGACGTTTGTGAATTGTCAACAGTGCGGTTCAGGGGGATGTCATATTTGAAAGGAACCTTGTCCATGTTTTGATGCGATCCAACTGGATATTCATTTCGGTGATCTTTTTCTCGCAGTAAGTTCAGAAGGTAGCCAACTTTTCTTGGTAATCCTTTGGCAGTTGCTGCGAAGTGCTAGTTTTTATATGGATGGATAGATCGCGTCTTTTCATTAAACGAAAGCACCGAGATGGACCTCCATGAAAGTCGTTTAGCTTCATATCAAATGCCATCGCTAGTGCATTGAATTGAATGGAGATTGTAGAGACACTTTTACCTGCTTTTCTATGTTCAGTAACCTGCTGCTCAATTTGTCCTCTAACTGTGGCCGTTTTGTTCTGTTATTTCGGAAACTCTACATTGTTTTCTTTACTTGGCGCAGTTCATCTTGCTTCTTCCATTTTCCTACCATTGATGCATTAATGTTGAAATGTTGCGCAGCTGCTATATTCCCGAGTTGCAATTCGTGGTCGATAACCTTGAGTTTTAATTTTGCTTCGTAATCATGTCCCTCTTAAAGGTATCATTTTGAGGTCCTTAATTACCGGTATGTTGAAGAACAGTACGTATCAGGAAAGGGGTAGACGTAAGCGAACAAGCTTCGTCTGCATCGACAGCACGCGACTGGCGCTGCGAAATGTTATCGTGCTTGACCTCATATGTAGACCAGATTGCATGTTATCAAGCTTTTCTCTGGAAGTTCACTGTTACTCCCGTCGTAGTACACGCACGATGACGTGTGTTCCAGTTGTCTATCCGAGAACCTCAGTTCGGACGATGATGTGAGTGAAGCTCATATGGGCGTCGCTGACTTTCTGGATGACAGCAACAATGGAGTGTTCTAACAATTACCTGCAACCAGGGCGATACTGGTGCGTGTTTTGCGAGGTGCTTTGTTGGACCAAGAAAGTTTACCAGGTGGAGTAACCATCACATATATAACCTTATGGGATATCAGCTTGCATGCTTGAATAGTTGGTTGGTTCATCTTCGCCAGAAAAGCTCAAATCAGTCGGCTTCTGCACAGACTTCGCCACTCACAAACAATCCTCTAGACAACACATGAAGATGACTCCACGAAGTTCCTGACCAGCGATTATGCTTCGACAATCAAAGTAGTGATAGAACGTTTTGACAGATTTTTCAGCGCAGTGTGAACATAGAACTGGATTCGAAGTCAGTAGGCCTCAGTACAACCTTCACTCATAGGGCGCACCGGAATATAAGGCGCACTGCCAATGGTTTCGCTGATGATATCAAGATATGGCGAAGGATCAGAGGACCGGATGACCATGAACGGCTCCAGCACGATCTTAACACAGTGTCGAACTGGTCAGTTCAAAACGCTCTACCGTTCAACGTAGACAAATGTCGCGTAGTACAATTACGCCATAGACATAACTACACCTACATACTTGGGACAAAGGAGTTGCAGAATAGCTCCCAAGAACGTGATCTTGGTGTGATCGTACAGAGCGACCTCAACTGTTCAAAACAGGCTGAGGTAGCTGCGAAAAGAGGCAACCAGCACGTCGGCATGCTGCGAAGGGCATTCGGGAGATTTGACCCATCAATCTTCCCAATGATGCTCAATTCCTACGTGCGCCCGCAAGTTGAGTACGCAATCCAAGCTTGGCAACCTTGGTTGAAACGCGACCTAGAAGCGATAGAGGCACCACAACGGAGAGCAACCAAGAACGTGATGGGCCTGCGGTATCACTCTTACCACCGAAGGCTGAAGTTGTTGGGAATTTTCAGCGGACGCTATCGAAGGCTGCGCGGCGATCTCATATTAGCTTATCAAATATTGAGTGACCCCAACCACGTATGCCGCCATTTGCTGAAACTTAGCCACAACACGCAGCTCAGGGGTAACTGCTTAAAGTTGAAGGAACAATATAGCCGTCTAGAGTGTCGACGGAATTACTTTTCCCTTCGAGTTTGCAAACCATGGAACGCACTCTCAGACTCAGTAGTATCCTCTCCTACCCTGGATGTTTTCAAAAAACGCTTAGATGTTGCCCTCAGCTCCCAACATTTTGTTACCTAAGCTCCTCTGTTGTGGATTATGCCAAGCATGTTTTCAACAGGACTAATGTATCAAATGGACCTAAGTGAGCGACCATATTTTATTTTCTCACTCCTTACCTCAACTATCACAGCGCCCCACTGTCTTTCTGAATGTTTACGCGCGATATTTCTTTTTCCTTTTAAACTGATGTTAATTATCAAAGTATTCATCTCGGCAGACGTTCGATAGATGACCCACACATATTTTAATTGCATCATATTCACCGTTACCATCCTACGGGACATGTCAAGCACTTGCTTTTATCTCGTGATAAATCATTGTTCATTGTTCATTGTTCAAATATAAGGAATATAATTGCGCCTAAAAGTCAGAAAAATACGGTATATATATATACGTATTGGCAGCTAATTGCTTGTTTACAGTTTTACGTATTTTTAACAAGATGTGTACTTGTACGAATATGCACATGCTGAGCTTGATGTTGCATTCTTGATGCTTCTTCACCGCTGTTGGGCTAAACTAACTTACACTTAAACTAGATCTTTTTAAGCTGGAAAATTTCATTCCAATTTATTTGGTTTCTTCTGCCTACTTGAATAATTTTCTATTAACTGGCCACATTGCTTACGCTGATTACGCTTATCCGGTAACTATTTTGCGTTTGTAGCCTTTTTAAGTAACTTGCGGATATATTTTACTTATCTCGGATTCTTTGCTAACCAACTTACTTCATTTGCTAATTTAGCGAAGAGTTATGCCACCGTTTCTGTATGCATTATTGGATTTATTTTATTTCGTTGTCGTTTCAAGTGATGGGCTGTTGTTTGATATCCCTGTTGTGGCCGCGCTTGATGTGCATGTTGACAAGGTGTCTACCTGTCTATTACCCACTACCTCGTGCATACTGGCTCAAGGAGACTGTTGGTAGTTGCTTGTCGGGACGGAGTGCACGGTCCTTATGGTCGTGCTAGTCTCGAAGAGTGGTTCCATGCAATCAGTGTGGAGCGGACTACGGCCCAGCCACCGCCTTGTATGCGGTTGCATCCCCAAATACAGCGTGCTTGTGTATGTCTTTGAAGGAGTGTGGGCCGGCTCTGTTGATGAAACTTGGCTCCCATCCACATGATTCCCGGTCTTATTCCTTCTGGTTTACACTGGATATGGGGTGTGTGTATGGAGCTGTGGGTGGTGCAGCGCAAGCCACTCGTGGTCCCCCTGTAGGCGCTGGCCTCCAGTGGCTGGCCACAGTGACAGACAAATCGGAAACTGGATGTCGCTAACAATGCACCTGTTTTCGTGATCAGTAGGTGCGCTACGCATGTTCAGCACGTATTATATACTTATTATACACTTGCGTTGAAATATGCGTTTGTGCTACTACACTAATAGGGCAAATAGGGCAAGTATTGTGAATGAATTATCGGGTATCAACTTTGTCATTTGTGTGGGGAAGATGATCGTATGGCTCCTGCTCTACCGCCTCATCATGTGTTCACATGTGTTCACCGTGCGGTCGCAAAAAACTGTCCTCCTGCGTTATTCACCTCCAAATATTTGGATTTATTCTCACAGAGACCTACGTGCCATCATTCGATTTCGCTTCGCGAGCTCCTCCTACCACTGTTCCTTTATTGGATCTATCATTCACGGATCACCAACAAACTGTGCTCTTGCAAATTCGAAATCAACTGTATTTGAAGCTTATCGGATGTTTTATTTTTCCTCTCTTCGCATAAGAACTCTTGTGGTCTTATTTTAAAGATCTTTTTGAGAGTCACCCGATCAGCTTACTACCATTCCTTCAAGTCGCTCTACAAAGCGATAGTCGTCAATTTGATCCGCCCTTGGAACTGCCACTGTCGTCATAGACAGTATTTTCCAAGTCACGTTGCTTCGCCTCAGTCGTACGTCGCATCGCTGTCTACCCTCTACCGTCTGTATCGATAGCACGCACATCGCCTATCCACCCTAAGGAACGCGTGACTCATCTGGCCTCGACACGCCTGGACCTGTTGACCTCAAACCAGCGCCAAGCGCCAGGCAACTGTGCGTCAGTATACCCATCCTCTTCCTACCCCTACTGAGAACATATCTCGTATGAAGCGCAAATGCGAATCACGTACCAAAGTGGTAACAAGTGGTCTAGTGTGTTCCATGTGCTTCAAAACCTATCACACTACCTGCCTTGGGAAGGGGTCGACGAAATCTAACACCGCAGAGGGGTCTTGGATCTGCCAAGTATGCAAGTCTATTCCATTTGTTAGCTGTCTATCTGTGATATTGAAGAGGTGTGAAAGACTAACCGAAGTGATCGAGCAACTGGTGAGCGTCAGAGTTACACCCATGCGAGGAAACGGACCCGCACTTGTGAGTGAAAATAACACCCCGAACTCCCTAGTCAGGCCGAAGAAGCGAGCCAGGCGTCCCAAACAAACCCCAACGACTCAGCCTCCAGCAGTTTCGACTCAATTCTCTCTCCCTCCTATAAATAAAAACAGTGCCTGCAGCGCGCCTGCCTCAACTTCTGTACTGTGTGCTGCACCTTGTAGTCTGTTCGCTACACTCGAGACTGTAAGCTACAGCCAACCAGCCATAGTGAACAACCCGGCAACGTACACATCGGTTGCTGCCAAGGAAACACCGGAAAGAGCACCGGTAACCTTTGTGCCCGGAATAGAGAAAACAAAACTGCCGCAGCACGGGTGGCACACACCAGCGCTGTTCACAAATTCAACAAAAACACCAGAAACTAAGCCTCGAAATCCAAAACCAGTAGCCACCAGGCGCAACCATGGTGTCCTAAACATTGTATGCACTAATGTCCCCGAATCCAAATCCAATACAATTAAGGGTAAGTTGACGGACGATGGAAATCAGTGGGGTGCCATCTGTACATCGATCGAAGTCCATGCTAATCCCACGACATTAAAAATAATCTCGCGCCACCCAAACGCGTTGCACTTCGGCGAACCCCGGTTACTTCGGGTAACACTAAACTCGGCGGACGAGACTGAGGCCGTTCTGCTGTCTGCGAATCGTCTCCACAACGACTCAAGTGGAGTGCGCATACTATCCGAAATCTCGTGGAAAGAACGTTCAGGGGATCCCGCTAACAAAGATAGGTACAAAATAAGTCAAGATAAGAAAACTGTGATTGCTCACGGTGTTCCTGAGCTTATTGACTCCGCTTCCGGCGATGCACAGATGCATGAACACGAGCAATGGCGCTGCATCCGGGAGGTACTTTCGCTCGAAAATGTGGTGCTCACCTCGTTAACAAGGATCTCCATATCACCAAACTATAAAGCATGCGGTCCCAAGCTCTTAAAACTTGTGTTACATTCAGAACAAATGGCGCAAAACCGTACTAGCGAACTGGATTAAATTCCGTTGCAGATTGCCAACAGAAATTCGTCTGAAAGCAGCAAGAACACAAACACCCTTTAATGACAATTCAGTAGAAACACAACTCTTAGTGAAAATGACAGCTGCATGATCCGACTCGGGGAAGGTTGCAAGAGTAGCCATAATATCCGGAGGGACACAGCAGAGCACGAGCAAACACCAGGATTCGGAGCATCTGATACCTGCTAATATATCAAATACTTTCGAGAGTATGCAACCCATCCAAAAAACGATTAGTCGCCAACCCTTTAATGGTCGGCGTAAACTCATTTGCTTCATCCATCCACTTAGTCGCGGGCCATTCACTGGTCGGCGAAACTTCACGTATGAGTTGTACAACTTCTAAAACATTGATTAAATCTGAGAAACTTTCATGTATGTACACCAACGCACAAGGGCTCCTCAGTAAAATTAACGGAATTCAACTACCTCAGGTTGCGAATGCTTGGGACCTAATTTCTATTACCGAAACTTGGTTACATCAAGAGGTGACTGATGCTGAGTTTGAGATAGCCGGAATGTCACTCATCCGGAACGACCGCCCCAGCAGAGGAGGTGAGGTCCTACTCTACTACCGCAGCGATCTACAATGTACAATAGTTGAGGACCTGGAAACACACGTTACCGACTCACTCTGGTGCCGTCTCCGACTGAGACACAACGACACATGTCTCATAGCTATCGTTTACCGCCCCCCCAAAGTCCACTCTGGAAATGGATTCCTGCTTGATCCGTGGCCTAAACAGAGTAACACGCACTAGGTACAGCCACATTCTCATCTCCGGGGACTTCAATCTACACAATCTGGAGGTTTCGGCATCGCCCAGTGAGCAGTTCAAAGCAGACTTGCAGGAACTGATCGCTAATATTCCTTTGTACAAACATGTCACCACGCCCACTAGATTCAGGACAGCAAACAAACCGTCCATATTGGACCTTGTGCTCACAAATGAAGAGCTCATGATTGACAAGTTATTGATGGATAGTCCATTAGGTCTCAGTGACCACGTAGTAATAACTTTTGACTATATGCGTTATGCAGAGTATCCATCTGAACACTCGGAACTAACTCATACAATCACACGCTACCACGTATTGGAAGAACTCGCCGACGCAGCTTCTTGGGAATTCTCAAACAAAAGTCCATTTGACAACGTTCGGGCAGAGTTCGTTAATAAACTCAGCGACATCGTCAACAAAGCATCAGAGACCAAACCTCTTCGTCCCGTGAAAATGCCTTCAATTATAAGGGGTAGGACTCGAAAATGCCTGGCGATAAGGGATACAGTATGGCGTGCCTACAAGATTAACCCCGACTCAGAGAATTGGGGAAATGTCCTGACCCATCGCAACCATTGCACTGCACTTGTCCGTGAGGACAAAGTAACTTGTCAACAGTGCCTTGCCAATAAGTTCATATCAAAAAGCAAACTGCTATATAAGCACGTCAATAAGCTTCGTAAAGTGAAGCATGGAATACCCCCACTATTCACGACAGGCGGTAGAATACAAAGCGCCAAAGAAGCAGCTAATGCCCTGCGGCTGCAATACGCCCCAATTTTTGAACTCGCAACATCCACCTGTCCCATAACATCAAGCACATTACCGACACTTTTGTTTACAAATGTTATTTTCAACCCATCATTTGTGCTAAGGAAGTTACTCTCATTGCGTGAGCATAGTTCTCCAGGGGCAGACAACATCCTCCCGAAGGCACTGAAGGCAACGGCCAACAAGCTAGCTGAACCACTGTCACAGTTCTTTCTTAGGTGCTTTGATAAACAACAAGTCCCCACTATGTGGAAGTGTGGAATTATGACCCCTATTTTTAAAGGCAGTAGCCGTTCCGATCCTGCTAACTATCGTCCAGTGACTCTCCTCCCTGTGCTCGCGAAGGTGATGGAAGCAGTCGTCGCTGAGGCTTTAATGGACTACCTGGAAAAATGCAACATCTTGGTACCGGAACAGCATGGCTTCCGTCAACACCGGTCATGCACCACCAACCTACTTATTGCACGGGGTAGTCGGACGGAAGTGGCCGATGGTGGGGTCGGAATCGACATCATCTATCTGGACTTCTCCAAAGCTTTCGACCGCCTTGATCACCGCATCCTACTTCAAAGACTACAAAGTTACGGAATCGGAGATCCTGTACTTGGTTGGATTGGCAACTTCCTTTACCAACGAAAGCTTCAAGTACGTGTTAGGGGATCACTTTCTAACCCAATTGAGGTGGAATGTGGTGTCCCGCAAGGCTCAGTGCTGGGACCGCGTTTATTCCTGGTGTTTATCAACGACCTGGCAAGAGTCATCTCCTCAAATTTCCTGCTTTTCGCCGATGACGTCAAGATATGGCGGGCGATTAGTAACAAGGCAGATCAGGATCTGCTCCAACATGACCTAGATTGCATTTACGAATGGTCAAAGAGGAACAAGCTTCAATTGAACATGGCTAAGTGCAAAGTGATGCATCTGCGTCACTAGCCGGTGAGCGCTTACAAGATTGGAGACCACACCTTGGCGAAGATTTATCAGGAGCGTGACCTGCGTGTATTGGTACAGGAAGATCTCGGGTGTTCAAAACAAGCAGAGAAGACGATGTGTACCGGAAATCAAAACTACGGCCTTCTTCGCAGAGCCTTCGGTCGGTTTGAACCCACAATATTTCATCAAATGCTTAACGCCTACGTGCGACCTCACGTGGCATATGCTATTCAGGCGTGGCAGCCGTGGCAGAAACAGGATCTCGTTGCTCGCGAGACTCCTCAACGACGGGCAACCAAGAACGTCAGGGGCCTCTTTCATCTGCCCTATCAGCTTAGACTGAAATCTCTGAGAATGTACAGCAGTCGATATCGGCTTTTGCAGAGGGTTCTCATAATGATTTACCAGATTCTGAAGAACCCAAAACACATTTGCCGTCCGCTGCTGGAATTGAACCACTACACTAAACTAAGAGGTCACCCTCTGAAACTGACAATTCATTATAGCCGGCTTGAATGCCGTAGAAATTTCTTTTCTCTCCGCGTGTGCCAGCCTTGGAACTCCCTCCCTAATTATGTCGTGTCTGCCCCCAATCTGGCGATATTTAAAAAACGTGCTGAATATGCATTTTCTCATTAACATTTCATTGTATGACTTGTTAGCCAGGGGCTACAAAACGCAATCAAACGGTGTCTTGCCAAACGCCTAACCAATGGATTGATGGATTTATGCGTTTAATACGCGAACATCTCCGCTATTCCACATAAGTCTATGGTGAGTCCACCACAACGCTTTTCACTTTATTATGCAATTGATTTTCGCAATAATTTCCATCCCACGGGACTTGTTAGGCGATGCTTTTTTACCCGTAATAAACCATTGTTCCATTGTTCCATCAGTCAGGTTTTGGAGTCACATGCGGCGGAAGAGCAATTCGGATTCCGTTCAGCTCGTCAACTGCAGGAGAATTGCCACTAGCAACTTCAGCCATTTTATTCGCTGTTTGTTGATTTCACTAAGGAATTTGATATTGTGAACCGCGAGGCACTGTGGTAATTGTTGAGCAAATTGAGTTGTCCGAGTAAGATTGTAAAACTACCTATTTGCAGTGGTTTGCGGTCGAGGATGCTTCTGATTAGACAAAACTAGTATGACTTTACTGGCCTCTGATCTGCAACAAGCCGGTTTCCAAACCCCCGTCCTCTTTAATATTTACCTAAATACTATGATGTATCGTGTGTTTAGTGCTTGTGATGACGGTGTCCATGTGAATACTGAACATTCGCCGTTTCGGGGCGAGAACCCTAGTGTGTGAGAAAACCATTCGCATGTTACTGTTTGCAGACGGGTGTACGTCGTTTGCCCACAGCGCGGATGACTTGCAACACGTGACTTCGGCTGTCGCTTTGACAGCGGCCATTTTCGGGCTCGCTATCAACGCAAGAAAAACGGTTTTCTTTAGCCTTCTCCGGAAATGGAATTCGTGGACCTGCCGAAAATCCGTATTGACAATGACGTCTTGAAAACCACTTTCAAGACTGGCTATCTGTGGAGTGTACTCTGTACCTACCTGTGGATAGCGAGTGAGCTGCGCATAAGTGTATCGAAAACGTCTGCTGCATTCGAGGGAGAAACTACTACCTGTCTACTGCTGGGACGAAGTTGACTGTATACCGATTGATGGTGTTATCAATTCTGCTATATGGCCGCGAATGGTGGTCGCTGTACCGGAAAGACGTCAGGTATCTGAATCGGATAAACTAACAGTACCTGCGTCGAATTCTGCAAATCGTTTTGTGTGAACAAGTGCCAGACACAGAAGTGTTGCACCGTATTAGCTTCTTTTCAATGGACGGTAGTGGACCTGCAGTCGCCGGGACGTGTCCACTGTATGGGTTAGTCGAGAATACCGATGCAGATGTTATATGGACAGCTTAGTTCAGGGAAGCGGAACGTGGAAAATCGAAGTTACTTTACCAGGACATGATCACGGTGAGTTTATCATAAACTGCTATTGGCTAGCTGTTGGGGGCGATGGCGGTGCATCATATCTAATGGCGCACCCATCATAAGAACGCGGCGACGTAGGTGTACACGAAATTATTGCAGCATAAGGATGAGAAACGTCGGTTGAAGAATCTACAGGCGCTGATGGAGTCTAGCCCGTCGACGTCTAGTGTACGATGCTGTAGAGCATGCCATCAAAAGTGCCAAAGCCAAGCTGATCTGCGAAGCCACCAGCGTGGGCACTTAGAGCCGATATCACAAATGCAACAAGTCAGGCGATTAGATAATTATTATCAACGCATCGCATCAGATATATATATATATATGTATATATAAAACGCTGGCCCAATAAACATTTAGCATATTGCCACGATACGAGTAACAATAACTTAAAGGAGGAAGAGCGTCAGCTGAATGGATTGGAGGTTCCATGGGTTGTGTGGGCCATCAGCTTCCCGTTTGCCCTGACCGAGGAAGAGAGTTGACTTAAAGGAACCCCACCCCGAGCCTTTGGTCTTAAATACCTGACCGGCAAGGCAGCGAAGTGATTCACGAAAACCGTTGACAGCCAAAAGGCTCATTCGCCTTCCTTATTTTCGAAAGCAGTCCACCGAGAAGCCGTTGGTCAGCGAGGTTGTTCATCCGCCCTCCGTCAGATACTCACCACCAGTTCCAGGAGTGAGTAGTCAGGGGCCCCATAGCCGCTTGGTACTTACGCCCGTTCCTGTTCAATTGCATTTACCAACCCAAGCCAACATTGCGGTCAATGTGGCTTGTGTGCCACGGCATCACTGCAGTTGGTCAGTACGTATGCAAATTCATTTTGTTTCATTAATTACAAGCGTTTGTTTGTTGATTAATATGCCTACTGTGGCTGCACTTAATGTGAATATTTATAAGCTTCCAACCTCGACTACACCAGTTCCAGAAGACAGTTGGCCGCTCCTTGGGAGGACAAGGTGCACGGTCGTCACAAAAATCTGGTAAGTATAAATCCCTAGTTAGATAGAGTAGAATGCAGCTGTGCATGCTGAAAGAATATGGGCAGGCTCAGCTGAAGAACCGTCACTCCCTTCGGAATGAATTACACTTACACCTGTTCCGCAATACAATAGAGCTGATTAAAGAAATGTTAGGTTAGCTACTCAGTTCCGTTGAATCTCTGCAAATTCCTTATTTAGTTTAGTTCTCTTTTTAGCCTCCTCGATTCTCGCTGATTGCTGTTCCCTGACTTATGCTTGCACTTACCAATGATCAGCCTTACATTAGATCAGACTTAGTGTATACATTTCGCATTCGCTGAGTTCTGTCGTACCGCCGCACATACACTGTCCAGTCTGCGTGTGTATTCTCTTCCATATTATGTGTTTTCTCTTTGTTAACCCCGGTGCGGCTGGGCTTGATGTGAATGCATGTAAAGTGCATGGCTGTCAGAAAATCGCTTCCTTGATTACTGAGTCCAGGAGACAGTGAACCGTTGCTGGCTGGACAGAGTACGCGGTCCTCTTGGCAATACTAGGCTCAACAAGTGGTTCCATCCAGTTTAGAGTGGACTACGATCCAACCATTGCCTTGTGCACACCCGGTACGCATGTTGAAGGAGTGGGCCGGCTCCGTCGATGAAACGTGTCTCCTATCCACATGCCTCCCGGTCTTAATCCTTCGGATTCGCACTGGATATGGGGTGTGTGGCTAGAACTGTGGGTGGTGCAGCACAAGCCACCCTTGGTCTCTTTGTAGACACAGGCGTCCTGTGGCCGTCCCCATGTAGGCCGCAGTAACAGGATGCCGCCAACCACACACGCAAGCCAATGCGTTTTTACAGAATCTTTGGCACACGTCATTTAGATTTGTCCCTTTGACAAGACTTCATGTGCGACTCGTAAAATAAGAAATCAATTTAAGTCTGCAATTTTAATCAAGAGGGGGAGGCGAACTTTTAACAGAAACGTTCAGTCGACCAGTTTCTCCTCTGGACTCTTGACTCGCATAGGAAATCGCACGTCCACTATTGGAAACACGCTCCTTCACTAGGCTGCCTAGATATCACCTGTCTCTTTATGGGATTTCAACCAAACGATAAATTTGAGATAGTAGAGGGCATATGTAACAACACAGTCTGCGATGTGCGTGTATCATAAGCTTTCCTTTAGCACGAGTTTTATGTGAGAGTCGCTGTTGATGGACATTTAAATGCTAAATAAACAATGTTTTATTCCCGAATTTGCAAGACACCATTAGGTGCTTGATCACGGAGGTGCAGGAGTGGAAATTACTTGAATCAAATGCTGATCAGTACTAATTTAATAGATGATTAATACCAAGTAGATATTATGTGAATGACCAGACATTTGACAGATAGTTGACATGTTGCTATTGGCAGACAACACCTCCCCAAATTTCGACCGGCTATTCTACGGTGTTCCCATGTTTCGGGAGATGACATACTGAGCTTTGCGGTTTGATACTTAAGCCACAGAGATCCTTCTTTCGGAATCCAAAGATGATAACCAGTAAGAATACTTTGAGCATCAAAGTTTAGGTTCTTTCGTGCACTTTCCACCGGCGAGGTGGAAAATGAATGAATTTGTGGTTACCGCCATATAAGTTTAGATCAGCCCATAAACGAAAAAGTGTATGCGATTTAGAGAATTTCAGCAAATATTTTGCTTTTATCTGGTTTCGTATAATTTTTTAAAGCGAACTGATATGGCAACCCATATGATAGCTATGTTTGCACTCTTTCGCGATAATACCGTCCTTAGCCACTAACATTCATGCAATTGGTATAATTTGCCGAGATATCTACAGTTTTTCGTTAACTGTCGTGTGAGAGAACAGTAAGTTTAACCACGTGGCTCTATGCTTAACCATGATGCCCTCTACACATCAATCGCAGATACAACGCTTTCCTTGGTTAGTAAGTCTTCCTCGAAGTTGTTCAAAGATACGGAAGCGCAAACGTGCCAATATGCTAATGAATCGGAATTAAACGAAGAGGTAAGCTTTGTTGAATAGTACGGGGTGAATGAATGCTGAATGCAGCAACCAAAATAAGACAAATCATCTTTATAGGTTCAGTACAATGCGACGCACACTTATATCCTAATCCGATGCGTGCTTTCATCGTTCCCTCAGCCTGTAACATGCTAAAGGAAACAGTATGTGGGGTGATCAATACAGGTTTAATGTCTCACAAGTTTACCATCTCATCAGATTCCTTAACTCGCAATAAAAGCTGGTGTGTAGTTTCACAATCCCAGTTGAACACATTCGAACACAGATACTGACGGAAGGTTTTGGTTGAAGTTTCAAGCGTAATAAGTTTGCTTTAATAACTTGTTTCTGTCTGCCCTTTTCTTTACTTATTTTTACGCGCAGGAAGAATAAGATAGCCATTTTTTAGATAAGGAAATATGCAAACGGATTTTACTAAGATGCAATGTTCATAGATGAAAACTTTTAGAGACAAAACTTTACACAACTTTCGTAGTTGTGAGCCCTACAAGTACAGTCCAACCTGTCCAAGGTGAGCACTTTTTGTCGGTCCCTTAAATGGTCGCTTTAGACAGCTTTGAGTGTATCAACATCATAAACCTCTGCAAAACCTTTAATGCGATGCAAGCTTCTATGAAAATGGAAGCTGGTCACAAAAACGCATTTAAATGTAGCCTGCATATAAGTCCACTCGTTTTTAATGACCCGCTGAGCGCGTCTCAATTGTCTGCACACATGTGACATGCATAGATCAAACAAATCGTTTGCTTATATTGCGATCATTCCATTTTATCTTGTAATGATGTTTCGCACCAAGCACTTGTCCAGTTGTAATGAATTTTCCTTCTCACACGCTATGCGACCTCATTTATAACAGACCGGTATATATCTAATGATCGTTTAGTAACCGGAACACGAAAGCGAGCAACTTTATGGCAGTTTGACGCATACTAAAATTAAGGCAATTATCAAACTGTAGTACAAGCTTCAAATAGTAACTTAGAGTAGCAAACTTTCCTTTTCCGACAGATGCAAGCATCCTCACGACGCGAAGAAATTCCCGGAAACGTGCCATTAGTCGTTTCGTGAGTTAAAACAAGCAGTGGCTTTTTCTATCTCAATTAGCATCATGCATCCTTCTTACATAACACGAGTATTACTTGTTTCTAAAGATCATGGGTTGAAATCAAACTATGAGGAATTTGAACGTCTTCGCAGCAAAAATATGCGATGATTCGTTCACTAAGACCTGAGCTCATGAATTGATGCAGACAGCAAAGTCCCGGGTTCGATTACCACAGTCAAATCTTTGGAGCGAGCAAGAACGTTAGTCATCATAGCTATGGATCAGACGGACGAAATTGTCTGGACTTGCCCAAGTAAATCATTCTTTAAGTTGAGATTGAGATTCGAAATAAAAGCGCGTTTTAGCACTCGGAAACGCAACAGCATGAAGGTAGATAATTCAGGCCGGACTTATGTGGTTTGTTTAGAGAGGTCCCTGTGTTTTACCTCCGTAAGAGTAGAGTGGTCATCTCAAAATTGAATGTTCGTGTCGATCACCAGCATCTGCAACACTAAGGAAGCCGGATCCGTGGATTACACTAGTAACCTAGTGGTACAAGTTTAACTGCTGGAACGTTGAGATGTGGTTGGTTCGGGATCCCAGCTGATAACCACGCTTAAAGGCACCTTTTCTTTGTGAGCTGCAATAGTTTAAAATATTCGTGCTGATTGTTACATGCATATATTGTCTTAAAAAGAGCGAATATCTTACTGAACTAATAACTTTTAATTTTACAGTCGCTCTTTCCAGCTAACGACTACAACAGTGGGTTTGCGATTCTTCCAATAGCCCCTAAACCCGCTTCAGTATTTTCAGCTTCAGAAGCGGAGTTTTCAGTTTACATTTAACTGCCACAAGTGATCAGAGGCCATTGTAGTTCTCATCAAACACAAATACCATGATTACCAAGGCCGTATTCATTCGAGTAGTGAACGCTCTGTAATTCCATCTCTGGGTTGCGCCCCCATTTCCACAGTTAATTGCATGTTTATTCAGATTCATCAACCAGAAGTGACTTAGGACTGTGACATATCTTAAATGCATTGGTTGACAGCGGGCATCCAATAGTAAACTCATATCGGTCGCTAGCAGTATTCGAGAGAAGCATCATTTGGAAGATATGTTGGGACCAAAAGAGAAAACGCATTACTTCTGTTGTTTGATTACTAGTATAAGCGAAGTTATCTTTGTGAGAACCCTCAGCTGGACGTCAGTAGATGCCGTTGAATAACATAAACAATAGGTGAGTCAACTTTCTTCGAGGTGGAAAGATCAAACATGTTTACGTTGGTGAAGAACAGAACTAACCGTACAAACTTCAGCTCCTTGTGGCGTTGTGACACATGCCATAGCCAAAAGAATATCAGAAGTTGAAAACCCCTAACTGAGTTCCGACCTACTTGGGTGACTTGTTCAACAGTCGGCAAAAGACACGCATGCAGCACGGATATGGATCAACATCAATTATATAAGATCAGTGTAAGCGCCATCTATTGTTTGCTATCCGGTAATTCCTGGGTGGCTGAACGTCGGTGAATCATTTTAAACTGTTTAACAAGACGGTTTTCACGTAAAGTAAGATCGGTTTCTGCAAATCCCGTCATTATCTTTCCCTACTCCGAAAGTACCTTCAGTGATGGACAAAGTGACGAAGATGTCCAACACGAACGTCGCCACTTGGACAGTTCTGCTTCCAATGGGATCAAAGAACTCCGATCTGCGGATAGCGGCGGTCTATCAGCACCCACACGTGACCAGTGCACCTACACCCAACTCAGCAGGCAAGCTGCTGTCGTCCTCGTCCATCAAGAATCGAGTGCACATAACGTGAAGGACAGTGAAGTCACCTGGAGATTTGTGAGACAAGAACAGGTAAAAATACTTTTAGAGCAGGCTTCTGGTTTATTATTCTGAATAGCGCAGCGAGGCCATTATCATGGGAGGATTTACAGAAATTTTTTTGATTTTCAAGATTACATATCCGTCCATGAAGGATTCAAGCACTCAAACAAAGAGAGTAAAGTCCAAGCTTTCGTCAGAACAAGCAGAAAACTTTTCCAAACGTTTGAAAAGATCTCAAGATACAGCCTTGATAAACAGGACCGAGTTAATGACTAAACAACGGAGCCGAGAGGTATCCAAGACAGAACGACAGTTGACCGCCATTTACCGTTTGGACAACGTGAACTCTGAAGATTACCAAATTGCTGGTATGTCTTCTTTTTTGCTTTGTTGCTATATTTTTTGCAATAGTCCTTAGAATCATTACGAGTGGGCAGCATAATGAATGTTAGCAACTACTACTCAGTCCAACAATAGTCTAAAATTAAGAGTTTCGCCGGCAGGACGGATTTACAATGAGACGAAGCGAAGAGAAATAAGTACTTGGAAAGGGGATAAAAATTTATTTTAGCAGCTGGAATTCAAAACATGTATTCGAACCGACCGCCCACTAGCAACAAATTCTGGTACAAACGCTCTAAATGATTCACCGAGTTCTTGATGATATAATCGTACCCCATTTGACAACAGTAAGTTGACGTGCCTCCTATGTGATGACCACATTCTCCTGCCTACAGCCGCCTTTTAAAACGCAACATTCCAAACCAGCTAACCAGATCGCAACTACTTTTTATTCTGAGAGTTTCATACTCGGGTTCCAGTCCTCGTTTCTTTTGGAAAGTAAACTGTATACTAGAGGATTAGTTGCGTCCTCAACTCACGACTGCCATGCGCTGGGGCCATCGTAATTAACCCTATGTCTGTCTGTGTCTTGTGTTAATGGAGTTTACATTTGTTTCGCTCAAAAACTTCTGTTCTAGTCCTTTGTGCGACACGAAAATTCCGTTTGTACTTACCAGTTTCATTGCTTAGCTCTGGCACTATTCCGCATCTACACACTAGGGTCGTATCAAAGTGACTGATCGAACAGCGCCACTTCGAGACATTAGCTCAATATCTACTACCTGTTCGCCAAGGAAGGTATGCAGGCACCCACGTGAATATCGTCCACTGGTAATAAAATGTGTCCCCACCGAGTCATCGAGGCACGCTCTAGTGAGGATCGTATGTAGTAACTGCGAGTAGTTCCATTGTACAAGGTGCATACCACTGGATCATTGCGGAAGCAACTGGATAGCTTTCGGCTTACTCCGCCCTATTATGCTCAACACATTAAACAGAGGAGCCCTGCATGCTATATTGTAGATCCAACACATTAGCAGATATCTAAGGCACAGGTCCCACACTATCGCAGCGTAATCCAAGTGATTATTCCGCAGCGAACATTGATCACTCAGGCTGATCGATGGACATCGAACACCTACCAAAACACAGCTCAAATTACCAATAAATAGCATTGGTTATTCAGGATACATCCTATTCCTCAGATTAAGCTGATTTCACTGCAAATGTCCAAGCGCAAACAAGCTTACTACTTCAGGTTGCATAAAGCTTGCCGTGCACAACTTGTGCTTCGTCGCTAACCTCCGGGTGTTTTCACGTACAAGCTTAATTTTGCTGTTTATGAAAAGAACTGCAGTTGTTTTCCTGTCATTTGAGTTATGCATGTTAACTTTTCCACGTTCAACTCCCATGCAGATGCGCTTTCGCAGCGGGAGGCTTCAACTTATGTTAGCCTATTTCACTACCGCACGCCATAATCGCATTATTTTTCTCAACCGCGCGTGTTCGCAAGCATTAGTAGCACTAACTGTTATGACCTCATGGTTAGGACGAGTCACTTGCTCGAAAGGAAGGAACCACTTTCGGAGTGTACACACACAAACACATCCACACACAACACAAATAGTAGCCGAGGCAATTCCATTCGTAAGACCTCTAAGCCTTAGTCGCCAAAGATTTTCAACGCCTGAGCTGAAACGGGTGACCACAAGGAACGTGGACCCCACATATGTCTACAGAACCCCGAGAGAGAAGAGAGAAGGAAAACAACTCGTTCGCTTAAGGCACCTATGTTGTTTTACAAAAAAAACGAATACAGCGTTCTTCAGCTTAAATAAGAACAATATTGGTGACGTATATGATTTTTCACAAAGAACTATTTTCGTAGGCGAAATTTGGGAAAGAAAGTTTTGAGCAAGTGATTGCGAGAGGCACATCTCTAATAGTGACGGTTTGTAAGTGGAGAGCCTACAAAGAAAAAAGTGCATATATATTTCCGCTGGGTCCGTAAAGCAGGTGAGTAGCTGAGGATAGCCAACAAATATATGGACATGGTGTAGAGGTAACCGTGGTTACAACATTTAAGCCATCCACCCTAAACAGCTTAACTAATCAGAAGCAAGTCCATGGTTTCCCCAAATGACCGTTAAGTGTATTTCTTGAGTCATGACTAAAGACACGAATTCTCCGCGATTCCGCGATTCCGCGAAATTTGCTAACTGTAGCGGAATGTGAAAATTTTCGTGGAATCGTGGAGATATGAGAAATTCATAAAGGAAGCTACCTGGCATTCATTTTCTTTGTAAGCAATAAATTTTTGTTTCGGAAGAAATGCCAAAGTAGTCAGCTAGCTGTTGGAACCTTCCTCTGTTGTATCCTCAACAACATTCGTCCACCATTCGTTATCCAAGTCCGCTTGTCCCCAGACCCAAATGTCACCCATGCAGCTATCCATTAGGTAACCATATTCCATCCCTCTGCGCCCACGCTATGCACTCATTCTATTTCCATTATACAAATACCCTTTACCCACAAGTAAATTAAAACTGTTCGACATCTGTTCTGTCACATTTTTGCGCATGTCTAACCGGCAAACATAGCACCTAATTACGGTCAACCATGAAGCTGCTTTACTGTCGCATCTTAGGCGTTGAGCAGCGAGCATGTTGTTGTATAAGACAAGGCGGCGCAATACGAGCGACCGTGTTAATTCGCAGACAGACTAAACTCGTCATCATCTGTCAATATATTGCCTAGAATGGCGAGTTGTACCCCCTTTGAATACTTCGAGATGATACTTTTTTGCCAGTAATAAGCAGTAACTGTTGAGGTTTGGCATTACTGAATTTGCATCTTTCTCTGAATAATACTGTGGTTTAGTCTCAGCATCGTTTTCGTTCGACTCATTACTCGAGAACCAAGCGCAGCTGTTGCTTACAATAATCAACAGGTTTTATCGTTTGCAAATGTCACCTTAGTAAAGGAAATATAATTTAGGAGGAAAACTGCCCTGGACATAGTAAAGGAGTTTCCTGGCAAATCCTACGTCGATAACGCGGATACAAAACTACTCTTTTGTTCATCTTGTGAAGTGACTGTGGATTCATCTAGAAAAGCAACCATGGGTGACCACATTCGCAGCCAGAAGCATCTTCAGAATAAAGCTTACAAGTAGGAGCAAGTAGCTAAACTTGTTGCCAAGGAGGAACCAGCTCCGAAGAAAGCTTGACATGCAAGCATCGTTAGTTCCATCGCCGTTGCGAATGCTGCCTAAGAAGCCCGCGATACAGTAGGACCAGATCCTCTTCCTCCAGCCCTATTCAAATTCGCAGGCTCTGTACTTGTTGATGCTTTACATGAATTACTAGTGAAACTGTGGGAGCAGGAAATGGTTCCAACCGACTACAGACACTCCGTTTTTGTTCCCAGCTTCAAAGGCGGCCATAGAAGAATCACTCTGACATCCATCTCCTCCAACTTGCTCGCCTCCTTAATCCTTCACAGACTGAATGGCGCTCTTGAAAGCAGATTCGTGAGGAGCAAGCCGGGTTTCGTCGGGGTCGTGGCTGCATCGACCACATCTTCATCATGCGTTAGCTGTTGGAGCACCATCACACATATTGGCGGCCCACAATAGTCGTGTTCCTCGACATCAAAGGTGCCTTCAATTCGGTTGATCGATATGCCCCTTGGAACTGTCTACTCAGGAGAGGTGTGACCGAGAAATATGTAATAATTATCCGAGCATTATACGCGCGTAGCACGGGCAGAGTGAGGGCTTACGGCAAGATGTCGCCACGCTTCAGTATCTCCGGCGGTGTGAGAGAGGATGCCCGCTGTCACCTTCCCTGTTTAATTTCGCTGTTGACAAAGTCAATGAGATGGCATTTACAGGACTTGACTTGGAAGGTGTGGAGATACTCCCAGGAGAATCACTTCTCAACTTGGAGTATGCAGACGACATTGCGCTCATCTTTGACAGCTCCCAGACGTGCCGAGCCTCGCTGGACAGATTAGCACTGGCTGTCAGCCGCTTCGGGCTTTGCTTTGCACCATCGAAGTGCAAAGCGTTCCTCCAAGATTGGCATAGATCGCCTTCTGCGCTGACCTTTGGTGGGGATCAGCTAGAAGTGGTGCGGAAATGTCGGTCGGTGGTCGAGTGGTCTGCACGTTTGGTTTGCAACCATAAGGTCACCGGTTCGAATCCGCGTAAGGGTAGGCGTCTTCGCGGTATACTCAGCCCGCGCGCGACTGGTGGTCGCGCGGCAGCGAAACGCCGTTACGGCGTACAGCTGACACATCATCATCATCATCATCATCGTGCGGAAATGCAACTACCTGGGAAGTTGTATCAGCGCTCTTGGGCTCGAACACGAGATCAGACGAGATTGCAAATGTTTGAAGTGCTTTTGCTATCCATCGCCACCTATGGTGGCGGCGCGACATTAATCTCGCCCCGAAGAGTAGAGTGTATAAGGCAGCGGTAATTTTGACCTTATTGTAAGGTTGCGAAACCTGGCCCCTAAGATCGACGGACATGAAGAGGCTAGTTACGTTCGACCATCAGTGCCTTCCCAGTTTGGCTCATATGTGGTGGGAACACCGCGTGATTAACCAGCGTGTTCGACACCTCTTTTACGTCACAGTGCAAGGAACTGAACCGCTCAGCACCGTCATTTCACCCACCAGGCTCCGATGGCTCGTCCACGTGTTGCGCATCCCAGACCATCGACTTCCACGATGTGCATTGTTTGCTCACCGGGGATGTGGATGGAAGAAGAGGAGGGGTGGCCAGGCGATGAGTTGCTCGAGAGGAATGATGGCCCTCACTTCTGTGCTGGCCTCGGTTGGAGCGTCACGGCTCCCTGGTTGAGGTCCAAAGGACGATGAACACGTTTGGGTGGATACACTTGCTGACATGGCAAGGAGCCGACAACAGTGGCGCTCTTGCTGTGCCTTTCTTTGTCCCTTCCCTTCTCTTTTAGCCTCCCCTTCCACCTACGATCTCATTTCTTAGCGTAAAGCACAACAACCGTTTCTTTTTGCCTAGTAGCCGGCTGGTAACTCGCCGGAACCATGCCTATCCGTTGTTGGTAGCTCAGCTGGCATGCAATTTTTGTATTTTTTTCATTTATGTATTGCGGCACAATACCTGAGGTGTTTTCCATCTCTAACTGATGTGTATAATGATGTATGACGGTATCTGCAAATATTTCTCTAGAGAATGCCGACAATCCCCAGTTTATTAAATTTCTTCTTATATACGTGGGAAATGGTGTAAGCATTGTGGGATCCAAAGCGCTACGTCTGAAAATCCCCCAACTCTACCGGAAACATAATCATACATTGAAAAGGATGTTCCGTGTTTATCAGTGTTATGACAGACGAAACAATAGACGCTCGCAGAAACATGGAACTACAAAACCGGTTATGCGTACCCTTGAACTCCAACAAGGACAGTCTCCAAGCATACCTCCTTGACACGGTCATTATGGTGAGAGTCGGTTCTGCCACAGTTGGAGGAGTTATTCTGCGCAACTTGACAATGATGTGTATAGAGTTCAGGCATATGACGGCCTTCGTTTCCGATGGCTCTATATGTATGACAGCATGTTACCGAGTTGTCATTAATCCTGTTTGTGAGGATTCAGTTCACACGAGATGTGTTGCGCATTACATCAATTTGATTAGAGAGAGCATTCGCAAATTCTTCGGAAGCCGACAAACTGGTTGCAGAAATGAAAAGTGCTTCTCGTCTTTCGGCGAGAATTTGGCGTGTCTACATGGAGTATGTAACTCAGGTTTGTGTGGATAACCCAGCCGGCTGAACTGCACCGGTCATTACCTGTTGGAGCTCATGGCTGGAAGCGGTTGCATATCATAGCAAGTATTCCCATCGTTACCCAGTTATGTTACTAACTATACCGCACGAGTCTGGAGAATCGGCTGGGGCTTGTGTACTGGTGGATATTTTAACCAAGGGAACATCACAGAGCGCATTGAGATGTCAACTGCACTGCATTACACCTGTTGGGAAAAACATTACCCGTCACCATATGACCTAAAACCACATCTCCGATCTATCCACGTCACTGATAACTGCTACTGAAGAAAACCTGATGCAACATTCACAGGCAGTGAGACTCCCCTTTGATGCGTCCATCAGAATCCAAACTGACATGCAACTCTGCTTATCCCAAGCGGCCAAAAATGTCCAGGAGTTGCTGACGTCATAGGCTAACTGGTCATTTTTGAAGGCCACTAGAGTGCTCGACCCCAACCAGCTCATCACCCTGCTCAATGATCCATGCAAATATGCTGACATTCCAGGCCTGGTTAGCTCGCCAGCTCTGGCAATGGTGAAAAAATCTCCAGGAGAAACCTGTGAAGACACGTTGACTTTCTGGTACGGGATGCATGGAAGAACTCCAGCTACTGGCAGACATCACCGGCCGTTATTTATGCATACCCGTTATTTCGGTAGACGCTGAAAGGAGCTATAATGCATACAAAATATGCTGTCTGCCAAGCGTCACAACCTTTCCAACAGTAGTACGAAACACCCTTTTGGGCTTTATTATAATTCCAATTTTTATTCATGACTGAGATGTATATGGTGGATGAGAGTGACTTGATTTCTGATTATTTTTGTTTTCGTGGTGAAATTGTGGAACTTAATGTTTGCACCGCACAAATTTCGCGGACTTTTCGATTTCAATCGCGGAAAACATGTTTCTTTATTGCGGAAAATGCTCCTCTTTAATCATGATGAATCAATAGCGAGACCAATTCCATTTACAAGTGTGAAGCGTAATTTGACAAGAACACAATTGTGAATGATGGCCGGAATAAATTGAATTCTTCTAAATGCGGAGCCTGGTTGCATCAGGTGTGCTGCCAAGTATGCGAATGTTTGAACCTTAATGTTTTAACTGGCGAGGTCTTGTGTTAACGTGCGTTCTGCCCAACACTAATACGGTATTCATTTGGTTTGGTTACAGTGAGCCGAACGACAGTGTTAATGTTCGCTAGAGCCTCAAGTATTACGACACAGTACAAATATTCAGTCAGTTTTCAGCCAACAAAATGGGAATCGCCAGCAGCTGTAGGCAACATTTTTCGTGGGTTATGGTTTTCCAGCGATGAATGCGGCACTCAGTAGTTGCAGTACCCCAGATGCGATTCACAACCTCAGATACTTCATGCTGAGCAATCCACAGAAGAGCGCAAAAGGTGACAGGGAGGGTGAGCTAGCAAAAATGGAAATCTGTCTGCACTTTGAGTAAGTTAATGTAGTGGGATGTGATCGGAGTTCGTCTTGGAGTGTATAAGTTTGGTACTCAAGGCAACGCAATCCAGGCATAACATTTAGACAGCGCTAAAATGAAGTAGAATATCTGCAAATTATTTAGAATACCAGTGGCTCAGTTTGTGGATGTGAGGATTGTTGTGATTTCCGAGCTGGGCAATGTGGTTGCAGACGTTTCGTTGTCAAAATATTCAACATCCTCAGTGCAGACATAGAGGTCTGATTTGTGCTTGTAAGCCACTGCCAGATCCAAGTGACTATTGATCGTCTCGTGCTTTGAATGTATCTTTGATTGGATCACGTGGGTCGGCCAAGTGGACACCTACCAGATCGACAGGGCGCAGACTTGGTTACTTGGCCTACCCACATGATCCAGTCAAAGATACATTCAAAGCACGAGACGATCAATAGTCACTTGGATCTGGCAGTGGCTTACAAGCACAAATCAGACCTCTATGTCTGCACTGAGGATGTTGAATATTTTGACAACGAAAAGTCTGCAACCACATTGCCCAGCTCGGAAATCACAACAATCCTCACATCCACAAACTGAGCCACTGGTATTCTAAATAATTTCAAGACATTCTACTTCATTTTAGCGCTATCTACTTGTTATGTCTGGATTGCGTTGCCTTGAGTATCAAACTTATACACTCCAAGACGAACTCCGATCACATCCCACTACATGATCTTACTTAAAATGCAGACAGATTTCAATTTTTGCTAGCTCACCCTCCCTGTATGTATCAGACCGCCTCACATGCGTACCTCTCAAATCTCCGGAACTACTATCTCTTCCCGTATCCCTCAGGATTCGCGTCCGCGGCTCTGGTTCCACCAGTTTTACCCTTGGAGTGGTTTATCGCCCTCTCTCAGCTGCGCCAGATGGCTGCAGTGCTGGAACGCCGCCCTCCGAGCAGCTGCTTCAGATTTGGGTGCCCCCTAATCGTCGCAGGTGACTTTAATTTTCCGGAGCTAGACTTTACCTCTGGCCAAGCTCGCAGTCAGCACAGCCTTGAGTTTCTTTCCAGTGTTCTAGAACATGGCCTAACCGAACATGTACAGCAGTACACTGGGTGGCGAGACGGTCAAAACCCGTCGAAACTCGACTTGCTGCTCACCAACGAGCCACACCTAATTGACAACGTTAATTTGAGCACCCCAGTTGGTGCAAGTGATCATGCAGTTATCAGTTTTGGTGTGGTGGCGAACGTCACGCTCAACGCTAAAGCACTGCCCATCAGGCTTAACTTTCATCGAGCGGACTATGACGCGATCAAAGATTTCCTCTTACGAGTCGACTGGTCCCTGGCAGCAGAAACCCCCACAGTCGACAACCATTGGAACTACATCGCCGCTCACATCCACGACGCAATTAGGGCACACGTCCCCACAGTGCGCGCTTATGCGCCGAAACGCCACAGGCAACTTCAGCCTGCCACGCTTTGGCTGATCAGGGAGAAGAAGGCCCTCTGGGACAGATTCTTACTTTTTGGCGACTCTGATTCGCGAGCACAATACTGTAGAGCGCGAAATTCCTGTATAGCAGCTGTTCGCCAAGACAGAAAAGCGTACCAGCTCTCTCTCGCTAAAAGTTTCGCCGATAACCCCAAGGTCTTCTTTAAGCATATAGCGTCTCTCACTAAATCGCGCGCTGCCGTTGGCAGCCTGCTCAGACCCGTAGGCAATACCACAAAGTCGGACAAATATGCTGCGGAATTGCTGAAGACTCAGTACGAGTCCGTTTTCGGCACCTTCGCACGCAGTACAACGGAAGGCGCTAATTTTACCCCCATCGCTGCCAGACATCCTGTGCAGTTTACGTCAGAGAAAGTCCTGGAGAAATTAAAAAACATTAAGGACTGACAAATCGCCGGGTTTGGATGGGATCCCTCCCATTTTTCTAAGTGAGTGCGCTACGGTACTGGCCGAGCCGCTTGCCTTACTGTACAGCCTCTCCTACACCAGTGCCAACACCCGAATGCTTGGAAGCAAGGGGTCATAACGCCGATATACAAGGGTGATGACAGGACAAACCCCTCTAATTATCGCCCGATAGCACTGCTTCCCACTGCCGCCAAAGTAATGGAGAGTATCATAGACGATTTCTTGCGCTGCCATTTAGAAAGTCTGACCTTAATAGCCTCGGAACAGCACGGGTTCCGCAGGGCTCACTCGTGCACCACGAATCTTCTCACAGCCCTTGATTCCTGGACTGCAGAGGCAGACAATCATACTCCAACTGACGTGGTTTACGTGGATTTCTCAAAGCATTCGACCGGGTCAATCACGCACTGCTGTTGAGTAAACTGTCGAGTTTGGGGATCGACCAGCAAACAATCTGCTGGCTAAGTACCTACCTGTCTGGCCGCACCTACCGAGTTCGTGTAGACGGCACACTCTCTAGCGCTCTGGCTGCAACAACCGGGGTGCCCCAGGGAGCCATCCTCGGGCCCCTGCTGTTCAATTTGTTCATCAACGACCTCCCATCCTGTATCAGCAGCCCCATACTGCTTTATGCGGACGACGCTAAGATATGGCGACCTATCCGCAGGCTAAGTGATCAGGCACTTCTCCAGACAGATATCGATGCTGCTTATTCTTGGGCCTCGAAAAATTCGCTCCCGTTTAACATCGACAAGTGCAAAGTCATGCACATTGGGCAAGGTGTGGCTAATCCGTACAATATCGGCGGTGTGCATCTTAAAGCCACATCCCAGGAACGCGACCTGGGGACCATAATATCCGCCGACCTGAGCCCGAGCGCCAATGTAACTACGCTGGCGCGAAAGGCTAGCGTTCGCCTGTCCCTCCTTGGACGTGCACTAGGGTCTTTCCCTAGAGAGACATTTGTCCGTCTCTATAGCACTTTAGTACGTCCGCTGCTGGAGTACAACATACTTGTCCAGCTGCCGTACCTGAAGAAGGTCGAGGCCATGCTGGAAACTGTACAGCGCAGAGGCACTAAGAGAGTGGACGGACTATCCCACTTCTCGTATGAGGAGTGTCTGGCGGCCCTTAACCTCATCCCGTTGAAATATCGCAGGCTTCGTGGGGACCTTATCTTAGCTTATTCCGTCCTGACTAATAACAGGCACCCAAACGCAGGATTGCTGGTCCGCACCCGTACAGATCATCTTCGAGGGCACTCACTCAAACTGATGACTCGTAGCAGTCGCTTTCTTTGCCAAAGAAACAGTTTCAGTGTGCGTATTACCTTCGCTTGGAACGCCCTCCCTGAAGTTGTTGTCTCAGCGCCCAATACGGAGGCCTTCAAACAGCGCCTAGACGCTTGGCTCTTACCTCGCTGGTCTTCCACGTTGCTAAGATCTGGCCATTTTCCAAGCTAACACGCGGCGCTTCTATCATTTTGCTTCTATCCAACTTTGCCGAATTTACCTACACCACTCTCTTGTTCCAGGTATCCACGTTCCCACGAGTGACCCCAATCACGTATGCAGCCATTTGCTGAAACGTAGCCACAACACGCAGCTCAGGGGTAACTGCCTAAAGTTGAAGGAACAATACAGCCGTCTAGAGTGTCGACGGAATTACTTTTCCCTCCGGGTTTGCAAACCTTGGAACGCACTACCTGACTCAGTTGTATCCTCTCCTACCCTGGATGTTTTCAAAAAACGATTAGATGTCGCTCTTAGCTCCCAACATTTTGTTACCTAAATTCCCCTACTGTGGATTACGCCAAGGATGCATTTCTACAAGCTTTATGTATCAAATGGACCTAAGTGAGCGACCATATTTTACTTTTCTCACTCTTTACCTCAATGATCACTGCACCCCATTGTCTTTCTGCATGTTTCCGCCCGATAATTTATTTTAATTTTACGCTGATGTTGCTAATCAAACTATTCATATCGGCAGACGTTCGATAGATGACCCAGACATATTTTGATTTTATCATATTCACCTCAACCATCCTACGGGGCGTGTCAAGCACTTGCTTTTATCCCGTGATAAATCATTGTTCATTGTTCATTGTTCAACTATCTCAGCCAATTCCCTCCAACTGCTGTGTGTAATCATTGGGCTAGTTGTGCATGAACGAACTAATTGTAAAAGGAACGTTTGTCTTCCGCACCTTATCTCGATAATGGCTGACTTATCCTAACTTCAGTATGAGCGATGTTCAGCTGGAAATATAGCTACACCCATTATTGTGACCAATATATAAAACAGAACATGTAGCATCAACATCAGCATGTTAATCGCTAGTCAATGACTTGCCGGGATTTTTCAGCTTACATGGACTAGCCAACGTGTGGACACTTGCAACAAAAGTTGTTGGGTCTTGAACACCGATTTTCCAAACTGCATTCCAAAGCGAGGAAGGGTTGTAGAGTACATGAATTCCAGGGATAATTGTTGATCACTACACCCAATTGTTCAATCCAATGTACGAACGAGTGTGGAATATTATCAGCAGCAACCGAATGGTACCCAGGAGTTAACGGGACACATGTAGGCTAACGACGTCACTATTACCGCTGGCTTTTTAAGATGGGTATGCTTGAGAATGGGCGACCAATCTAAGGGATTTATTAGTGTGCCTTTTTTCTCCAGGTGCTTTATAGTGTGGTGACTACAGAACGTTTTACGAGAACTAGTTTTGCCACTACAAGTTCAAGCGAAACAGCCGACTTGCTCCTTCTTAAGCTGGTGCTACCATTATTTTGGAGCGTTACGAATTAATCCCCGTTACCTGGAGCTTATCAAGCAATCCTTTCAGATAGGGGTAAGTGGTCTCAATCAGCGCATAAGGTTGCCGGGGGAGCTTAGTGACTCATTGATCAGGACGTCATTCATCCATTTCTCCATGCCCAACTCCGAATCCTTCTACTTAAAGACTTCATGCGAGAGCGAACAGGTGGTTATGCATAGTTAGAATGCAGCGACACTACACACGGCCAAGGTTCAGACCGCTTTTCCCCAGCCAAGACCGAACTTGAACTTTAATTGAACTAATGCTCGAAAGTACTTGAAACTCTACCCGAAACCATTTCTAGAATATGAAATACTTTACCATGAGGTGGCGCTATACTGTTGAAGACATCCGTTGGTGACTGTACTTAGCCTTTAGCTGGAGACAGCTAAGGGACGCCTGCTGGTACGAGAAGATCTGGGTTACTAACGCTGCGCAAACCGCAACCCCAAAAACACATACCTTAACAGGTGCAATTCAAAAGGAATGAGGTCTGGGGTAATCTTGTCGGACACAACGACCGGATAAGAGTTTAGTTGAATCTCCAAGTAATATGTTTCGAACTCCAAACTGAATTTTCATCAGTTAGCTTTGATTCCTAACGAAAATGTAGTAACAGGATCCGGGGTGTTGCGCCGGGAATTACTTGGACCTCAACTCTAACAGATATACCGGTAAGTAGATTCCTAGTCTGATTTAGCGACTTAAGCGAATGTTGTACCCCTACAAATTTACCCTTCAAATGGTGCAATAAATTCGGTGTTTATATGCATTTTGCGTACACATCTGCAAAAGGAGGGTGCCGCGACTGCACTTATTCTTGCTTTACTTTAATAATTTTGATAGTCTTGGCACTTTTAGCATTAGCTGGCGATTTACAGGTATGTTATCTCGTGTCAAGCAAACAGCGTATGTCTTGCGCCAACGAGTGATGGCCTTTGTTCTTATTCTATCAATAAACAATAATAAATGAAGTTAAACGAATTAAGAAGAGCTGCTTTACAAGACTCTTTGGATGGTTGGTGGCTTGTCGAATTAATAACGAAGCAAATAATACAACAGTACATTAATTAGGAAAAATATTAAATATCGTTTGCTCCGCTGTAGTTTTGCAATACGCGTAGGTTCACAACATTCACAACTACTGCTGTGGATGCCGCGAACGCTCTGCTCTTGCAGTCTGGCTCGGTAGCTACAAATGTCATGAAACCTTCGCCCTATCAGCTCCCAACAAATGTCGTTGGCTTATCCAGCGTCACCTTTACTCCAGCAGCTGTTGCACGCAAACTACAGTCTCTCCGGGAGTAAAGTGCCCCTGGAATCGACATAAGCTGCCAAAAATTACTAAAACCCCTTGCCCCCACCATAGCAGCACTACTTGCAACCTTTTTCCAGGGTCTGCTTAACTCCCATACACTCCCATCTGAGTGGAAAAATGGAATTATCACTCCAATATATAAAGGATGTAAGCGCTCGGATCCTGCTAACTACCGACCTATTACTCTCCTTCCTGTGTTATCAAAAGTTATGGAATCGATAATCGCAGATGGACTGACACGATACTTTGAAAGTCAGCAGATAAATTCTAATGCCCAACATGGTTTCAGACGTAGACGATCTTGTCTCACCGATTTGCTGATTACTAGGGACTTATGGACCAGGGCGGCTGATGAAGGAGTGCCCATGGATGTGATATATCTGGCTTTTTCTAAAACGCTCAGGATGGTAGAGCAACGGACCGGAAATTCGTGGACCGGGGTTCGACTCCCCGTCGAGGCATATTATTGTGCGTAAATTTTAATCGTGGCTTCTACTTTCTTCGAACTTTACACTACTCACAAACATCCGCCATTAATTTTTCTAAAACGTTCGACAGGGTCAATCACGTCTTTCTCCTCCAAAAGCTTGCTGCCTACGGTATCAAAGCTTCCCCACTCACCTGGTTGGAAGACTACTTACACGACAGAGCAATCAAGTTAAGAGTAGCCGACACCTATTCTGAAAGCCTTTACGTCTCCAGTGGTGTACCACAAGGATCCGTCCTCGGCCCGATACTGTTTTCAGTCTACATTAATGACCTTCCAGCATACATTCTTTCTGCAATGCAAATATTTGCAGACGATGCTAAAATATGGAGAGCAATTCGCTCAGCATCCAACCGTATCTACCTACAGGAAGACCTGAACCGGATTAACAAATATGCAGAAAAGAAAAAGCTCCCACTGAAGCCTGCAAATTGCCACCTGCTGACGGTGCACAACAGCTTCGTCAACACATACCTTTTGGGGCAACATGTCATGCAACACGTGACTAGTGAACGCGACTTAGGTATAAGCGTACAAGGGAGTCTTGGAAATTCGCTCCAATGTTCGAATGCAGCAAGTATGGCGAACTTGAACTTGAGACTCTTGAGGCGAGCTCTCGGCAATTTTGAGCGGCGGCTAGTACCATTGTTGATTAACTCCTACATTCGTCCTCATGTTGAATATGCAATTCAGGTCTGGTGTCCATGGTTAAGACGAGAAATCGTGCTATTGGAACAGCCCCAAAGAAAGGCCACCAAGGCAATGCGTGGACTATCCGGTATAAGTTACGAAATGCGTCTTCGTGTACTCGATGTGTTCTCATTAGCATACCGATGGCTTCGCGTAGATCTTACTCTCACATACCGGATACTAACCGAAAGCGAGCATCCATGTACATCACTGTTGACTTTAGCCCCATACCAACAAAACCGAGGCAACCACCTGAAACTTATGACGCAACACTCTCGTTTGAATTGTAGAAAGTATTTTTTCTCACTTAGAATCTGTTCTCACTAAAAATGCATTACCAAATTATGTGGTGAACGCAACAGACATGACGACATTCGAAAGACACTTAGATTTTCATCTTAGTGATAAACGATACACAACACTTTGTTAAAGTGCAATGATTTAACCACTGATACTTTACGTTCCACGTTGGAACATTTTGATTTTAATTTTCTTTTGCATATCCATCCTGTGGGTCTTGTAAAGTTATGCTTTTTATCTCATCATACACCATTGAACCATTGACACATCAAATAAATCCAAGGTACACTCAATGCGTAGCGGTAAGTAACGAAGTGTACGTGAATGAGTGCGTCACCCATCCATCTTGTACATACTGTTAGTGTGGATGAAGAGACGACTGATTCTGGGAGAGCATTCCTCGGAGAGAATAAATGAATGAAAAAGCAATTCTTGCAGCACTTCAGATGGCTATACTGTTCTTCCAGGTTCAGCGAGTGGCTTCTCAGCATTGTATTGCTGCTGAGTTGCAGTAAGGAGCGACGCACATGATGTGGGTCGTGAAAAATCAAGTATGCCATAGTGGGTCGCCTCGCAAAGTGCGATAACGTCTGCTGAATAGCCCCAATCGTTTCCGCTTATCCTGGTATGATGGATTGTGCATTTTAAATACATTCTTAGATGCACGACGTTGAGGCTGCTTAAGTACGTTAAGCTTATGTTTTAATCATGGATGCCAGGCTAGAATTGCGTATTCGACATGGAGGCTAAATTATGCACTGTGCATCTGCCGAAAAGCAGTGACGTCAATTCGTCCGAATGACCGTCGCAACAGATTGACGTGCTGGTCTCTAGTCTTCGTGGCCTTTTCTAATTGCTTGGAGGAACCCAAGTTATCTTGAACCAGCACAACGAAGTCACCTTCAACAGTTGATCGTTGCAAGACATTCGTTCCGTGTCGGCATGAGTAGTTTCTCTGATGTCGTGTGGAGAGTACCATGAATTTACGAACGTTAAAATGCAGTAAATTTTGGGATAACCATGGATGTACCTTGCTTAAGTCACTCTGAAGCAGATTCTGGTCGGCATTCACCTGAATCCTGTGCCAAATCTTGAGATAATCAACAAACATTAGGATGTTTGTAGTGATCTCTTGTGCAAGATCAATAATAAACACCAAAAACAAACATGGACTCAGAACTGAGCCTTGCGGCACACCACACTCGACCTCCGAACTCTGACCGATAATTTCCTTTATAGTAAACAGTTTGCAACCCAGCTTAGACGAGTTGCGCGGATCCACAATACTGGAGTTTGGGTAGTAGTATCCAATTTTCTAGATGATTGAAAGCCTTCGACAAATCCAGGTAGAACACATCAACATCTTCTTCAACATCAGCTGACTAGGTCCAACTACTGTCTGCGATTAGTAAATTCGTTGTGCACGAACGCCGTTGGCGGAAGCCGTGCTACTCGAGCATGATGATGCTGCCGTTTTTCAAATAACACACCAATACATCGGCAACTATGGGTTCCATGGCTTTGGAGAGTATAGAAAGACGGGATACTGGGCGGTAGTTAGAGGGCTCAGTTCTGCTTCCACCTTTGGGATTTGGGGTTATTATTCCATGCTTCCACATAGCAGTAACCTGGTTCTGGTCTAAGCAGCGATGTAAAAACTGAGTCAAATTGGCTTGTTGCTACTCCCAGTGCCTCCGGACATATAGTATCAACATGCGGGGAGGTATATTTGCGTAGAGACTATAGCTTTTGCAATACAGCCTCCGCGGTAGAAGTGATGTAAGTTAGTCCTTTCGGCGGGAAGGCAAATGCTGGAAGATTGCTTGGTAGCAAGACCTTCTAAAACGCAACGCTTTTACTGCTTCCACAGCCGTTCTTGTTTGGCCATCGAACGTCCTAATCTCACCTTTTGTAGACCATTGATATGCTTGTACAGTTATTTTTGGTTAGCACTAAAGTTTTTTGCGGGGTTCTGCTGATAGGCAGCTTTGTCTTCTCTTAGCAGTTGAGTGTGGTGTTTACGTTAGGCTACATAGTTCTCCTAAGCTTCTGGCTTTGGAGATTTTTGGTACACCCGCACTAATGTACTTAATACATACGCTTATGTATGCAACATCTGCAGGCAGCTGACTGCATTTGTTGACGAAACCGAGCCAGGCGATTTCCGAGGTTATTTTGGCAACGAATGAACAGGATGTAGCGCTGACTAGTCGGATTAACCGATCGTAGATCGCGATGATTCGCACGATCTCATGGTTCGCCTTCCGATATTACCCATAGCAGACTAATATGAAACTGATGGCTGCATGATCACTGTGACTCCATTGGCAGTTTACGGAAAACACATTAATCATATGCTCTTCGTTGGTAAGCAAAATATCCAACACAGATGGTCTGTTCCCTGTTCTGAACAGCGTAGGAATGTGATGTGATTGTAAAGCGGAAAAGTGGTTACGAGCTCCTGTAGATCAGTTTTAAAGTATTCTCCGATGGTGCCAAGGGTTTCTAAACAACATACGTTGAAACCACCCATGATAAGCATGTGACTATATTTTCGCTGTAAACTACTTCTTAAAGCAGCCGCAAGGTGGCAGTCGGTTTCCGGTGTAGAGTTAGGGGGCGGTACACCAAGACACTAAGGCAAGCGGCCCAGCCTTTTAACTGTAAGCAACACCAAAGAGAGTAGGGGAACTGAGAGTCTGAATCTCCAAGCATTCGCACTGTAAGTCGCTTAGGTAACAAAGGATTACCCCTCCTCCTTTTATGGGTCTATCGCTTTGGATGAGCAACATGTCCGGTAGCGAAACTACAACGTCCCTTATTCCGGTGCGTAACCATGTCTCACTAATATTGATGATATGATATGACCCGGGAGCTTGGCGATTCTTCAGTGCGGCCGGTTTATTAAAAAGATCCTGAGAATTCGTATCCAAGCAGACCAGTTTGTCTGTCTCTAGGATCCCACACAGGACTATAGGGGGTCAAGTGTGAGAGGATGCCGAATGATGGGAGGTCGGTAGCTACTCATTTTTTGACGGTATAATGATACCTTGCATGTAATTTGATTCGGTCAAGGTGCGCCCAATCTTCGTTTAGTTAGGTTAGAGTAGCCTGAAAAAGCAGTTCAGTCAAGTTCCTGTATCCTTGCTGGTAAGTTCGCTGCTTCAGCTGCTTTGCTAGATTAACTTTGAAAAGCATTGACGGCCATCAACTAATGTTCAGGAGAAGGCATTTTTGTTTTTTCTGCCGTCGATCCGAAACATCTGTTGCTGTTGGCTCCGACTGAACCACAAGTTTTAGGATTCTTGGGCCGCATCCTCTATAATTTGGTGTGATGTTTAGCCTGCTAAGCGATAGTGCCATAATATTAACCAGAGAAATAGTGGAATGAACCGCCACTGTTCTAAATCGTGCCTTCCGGCATTATCGAAGTCATTTGAAGTAGCTCTGGCAAGTGGTGTCAGAAGACTTTGTTTCGGCGATCGTGTTTACTGTGTCCTTATTCTGAGTTTCTTTTTGTTTGTCACGCGCTTCAATGGACATCAGGATAGATGCGTATCCCACAGCATCCGTGTCATAGCACCCTAGCGGAGTCCAAAACCTTTTTTAAATCAGTGGAGGATTCGAGTGTTACTAGAATAAGTCTGGGTCCTACATAGTGTGGCGAGTTCGGATGACGAGTAATTCGTAATACATTTATGATTTCTCCTTTTACACAAATCAGCATGCACATTGAGTTCCATTGGTCTTGCTCGTCCAAAAACTTACCACGCAATGTGCTGGCGGTAGATTCAGGGGCATTTGAACATATAACAGTCCGGGTAGTATGGTTGGATCCCTTATTCGTTGATCTACAAAGTAGAGTAATCATTTGTCCTGACCTAAGGACAAGTGTTGCTTGTTTATTGTTTGTCTCTTTATTCGCATTAACTGTGTTTACAACAGAAGAAGTCGCAACAGCGGCATCCTAGCTGACCTTTGAAACCATCTTTGCATATCTAACTGATGGTTTGAAGAGCTTCGTCTTAACAAGAGACATCTGAGCTACAGTAACCTAGAGTTGGTGTTAGGCTGCTTCATCAATTTTAATGGTAGATGGCAGGTCTAGTGGAGTTTGCTTAACCAGACTTTTCGAGGGATGTATGCATTTCGTTGCCATGTGTACTGCTTGACTCTTGTAACTAAGGTCAGTTTTAGCCTGGCGTTCTACTACAATTAGAGAAGACAAGGTAGATGGGGACGTGGCTAATTAGAGCTGAGGGGAAGCGCATTGTACAGCAACTACGCTTCCCTTGTGCATACTCACTTCCATTCAAGTAACACTATCGTTCAGTTGCTACTCGGCATCTGCGGTTAACCGGTCGTAGTTCTGGACTAGGGTAAGATTACACTTAACGAGTGGGGTGGTCGGGAACGCAGTAAAGAACCAAAGGAGATCTTGAGAGCTATTTCGTTATCCTACCTGCTGTTGGAACGACGTTGCACACTTCAGATGATAACATTCCAAAAATCGCGCGCATGCCTACCCTATTTTAACTAATCGATGACGTTCTCCCAACCCGCAAATGACTTTTGCTTAGAGCCCTTTCGGATTCTCATTGCTGCCATTCAACATGGTGTGGTTACCTGACCCGGTGGGTTATATATATCTATATTTGCGAAAGTCTGCTAACAGATATAATGCCATCAGAAACCATGGGATTCAAACGAAGGCACAGAAACAGTAAACTGAAACACAACACAACAATGTCCAAAGTTTCCTCAGAGGGCGAGATACTACCCGGTTGTCCAAGCCGAAGTAGGGTGTTGAGTTAGGGGACACCACCCCGAGCCATTGGCTGAATAGCCTGCCCGCAAGGCAGCGGAGCGAATTCAGGGAATCGCGCCCATTGGGAGCCGGTGACTGATTGATCAGTTCATACGCCTTTCGTTTGTTCCTTTGTCAAACATGGGCCAAATGCTCCCCAGAAGTACAGCATAAGGTTGCTGGAATACAATGCTTCGCCAGGATGAAACAAGGGACAGTGAATTTATTTAGTGGAGAGTCACGTCCGCTACGTCACAGAGTTGTTAAATGGACATATGTGGCTATTTATAAGGAGAACGCTAGCCAGGCGAAAACCCACCACGTCCTGGAACACTGCCGCCGAACCATTTGCTGGAACGGAAAATCCCGAACCACCCAGCTGGCACCACGAGGAGGTTGTTCGACATGCCAGCCAGTGGGTTAGTTGACGTTCTGTACTTTTCCAGCTTCGATCGCCGCGCCAGCGTTGTTGTTATAAGGTAAGATGAGAGTTCGGCTTGATCGCGCGGTCCGTATGACGGGTTATGCATGCGCACTGGCTGACAAGTTCACAAATAATGTTGGGTGACTGGAAGCAGAACTGAATCTGAACCCAAAGTTGATCACAAATTGAGATATGACAAATTCCTCCGCAACTACGTTGAGAAACATCGGATTGGAATAAGCTTAGCCTTTCCAGGCTATCTCCAAAATTCGGTATCGAATGCAGTTACCAGAGGGACACTCGGCTCAAACTTATTGAGTTACCCGCTTGTGTTTGACCACAAATAACAGTTAAAACAGCTTGTGATGTTGAAGACGATAATGGTAAAATAATAATTACACGTATGTTGGAGCCCTATGTATGGCTAGTAAATCCGGTTCTAATGAGTGTACTGTGACTAGGCTGCGAGAAGATAGAGAGAGGATAGAGAAGATTAGTCAAAGTGACCCAGGAGCATGCGCTTCATCCGTCTTGATATACATCCAAAGGGATGCTATTAAAAGCAGACAACATGGACCTATCGGATTTCGAAGGTGGTCCGTCGCACCCGTTACCCTGTAGAAAACATGAAATAGGTTAAGAAAATGTGGTTTGGTTTCATTAACATGCATGTCTAACTTCAGAGTAGAGAGCGGTATTGCTTTTCTAAAATCCAGTTTGGCTTCCGGTTTCTCCACATTGTAAACTGTCTACCAGTAGCCCACAGTGCTCCATGGAGGGTACAAGCATGCAGCGGGTTTCACTTTGCAAGTGCAGTAACTTTTCTTTATACTTTAAGTGTTAAAACAATGTAAAAAGGCAGCCCAATATGTTTGCTGATGCACAAAAGTTTTATTTCTTTATTACAAACTAAGCAATATATTTCAACCAAGTACCCTTCACCAGCGTTAATGCAGAATCACATGCGCTCAAACCATTTGGAGAAGAAGCTAGACGAAATGAAGGCGGGTACCTTTTCAAGCAACTCCATAAAGATTTCTACTGAAGTTTCTGAAGACTTATAGCAGATCCCACACATTGTGCGCTTGACATTTGGGCACACAAAAGGTTACACTCAACCACCTCTGGATCGTAGGGGGGTGATCAACATTCTGGATGGGTTCAGTAGCCAGAAAATCTACGACGACAGAGGAATTGTTTACAGGTGCCTTCTCATGTTAATGCGGAATCCCTCGTGCTCGAGCCCTTGGACGGCTCCTGCCTACAGCCCCCAGCATTTTTGGCAGATAGTAGGCGGCATACCGGTCTCTGGTGACTGTGCGTTGCCACACGAGCGTTACAGTGCTCAGACGGCTGGTCATGGCCATGAACACTGCCACCACTTGCTTGGCCACACCGCGGTCGCACCCGAAATTCTGAGGCTGAGCACGACCAACGGCTGTTCACGGACCAGATTGTTGCTTGATCTCTGGGTCGAAACTGTACACCCAAGTCGTATCACCACTGAAAATCTCCCACACAGCATTGGAACGTCCATAATCAAACCTGAGAAGAATGGTGCGGCACTCTTTCACTCGAGCTGCTTTCTGGTCCTCACTGAGCATATTAGGTACTCGGCGTGCGCAAACCTTTCTGAGGCCGAGGTTCTCATATACGATGGTGCGGTTTGATCGCGATCTGAGCCCCATGGATTTCGTCAAATGTACTAAAGTCACTCACGCCTTCTCCTCCTGCAAGATTTATACTGCAGCAATCTTGTCCGCGGTGGTGACCTCCACAGGTCGACCACAAGGTACCTCATCATGCACAGACCACCTGCCATACTTGAATTCCGCATATCACTCAAACACTGTGGTTCTTGAAGGCGCAGTACCCCCAAATGCTGCGTGCGATTGCTCAACGCTTTTGCTTTAAATTACCTTTGAGCTCATAAAAATCATTGCCCTCCAGTGGTACGGACGGAGTTTCATACTCACCGCCTGAGGAATGCGAATCTTATGAATTTTGAGCTGTGATGGCTTCTGATATACCGTTGTGTGTGCTGAAATCACTGTAAAATGTGCTGAATAGATCATAGTTCACGTTTTTCTTGTCAGGTCACCTGTATCTAACCTGTTCACTGCGTATCCAGAAACTTATTGCTCTGCCGTCATACTTTGTTTTAACAGTCCGAACAGTTATCTGAAGGAGTTAGAAGAGTTGGTGGAAACAAATGATGACCACACAGTGGACACTGCTGTTCAGAATCGAGGGAAACCACAGAGGAAACTTGCCCAGCAAAAGAATTCACTGAGTCTTGAGGAGAGAACAAGCTACCGGCAAGAACATAGTTCAATGGAACCAAATGATCAGGTCTCCAAAGTACGAATATCTTCTGAAGTTTATTCACTTGTTAATCATTTTGCATTTAACCTGAGGCATAGAAAGCGCCGGGTTGTCTTTTTATCGGGGCTCATCAATAAAGCACATTGTCCACTAAAGATGCGACAATTAGTGGACTACGACATAACCAGTCTGAATACAAATAGCTGGGGTATTCGATAGGGGTAGACCACAATCAACTCGCTCTCATATGAAATGTCAGTCTTTCTGACAATGTAAATAACAGATTAGTAGTACTTATAGAACCTGGACTAAGGCGATGCCCTTTCCTTAGCTAGCTTTTTCATAGAGGAAGAACAACCGAAATGTACTTTCGAGTAATACGGTCAATATTATTCGATACCATTGGTAACACAACATAGGAAATGTCAAGTAGCACAATATTTACAATCACTACAAGTATACCATGAAATGGTCTCACTAACAGAGCAACCATGTAGACGGAAACACACTAAAAAATACAATATGACTTTGGGGATTTGCTTTCCACGATCAGACACTGAAACTGCTCCCGAACTGATAGCCTAATTTCCGGGCCTAATAACTGTGGTCGACCGGTTTCAGGAAACGCTGGCTGAGCGTTCTGGTACCTTTCCGGATTTTACATGGTTATTTTCTGAGCATCCCTATACTGCCGTTTGCTTTATTAGCCTTCATACTCTTATTATCTTCAATCCATAGATTATCTTGATTTTTACATCGTGCGCTTCCTACATTAGGCTTGCCTTTTCTCGGCGTTAAGATGAAATATGTTCAGCAAACTGTCGGTTACTTTCCATCATTGGAACAATGGTTTTATACATGTAAAAATGCTAATGCTTAACAGTTTCCGTAGGATGCTTATGGTGAGAATACAAAATCTAAAATATTGTCAGCAAACTTGGGTTTACACTAGTGAACTCACTGAATTATACGTAGTCTACACTGTAAATCCGAGCTAAATCCTTGAGAAATGACGGCAAATGGGATATTGGTAAAAATCGTGTCTCCTTCTGATGTACACATAAAGGAGGTGAAAAATGTTGACCAAAATGTGTAAAGTGACCGTTTACAGACACTTGTGTTTCTACATGGGTAATGCATTATGTAAGATGGTGCAGGACAATAAGTGCATGCTCAACTCGGGCTTTGAACTCTTCCGGCGTGGGAGCACTTATGACAGATTCCGCTAGGACATTCCACGTCCTGAAAAGGCTCACGGGAAAGAAATTCCTAACACATTCCAATCATCAGTGTTGCTCTCTCAGTTTAAGATAGTGACCTCACAATTTGCTTTTATGACTGAGTTCTAGTAAGTAGCTGCACGCGTGGTTGGGATCTCTCAAAATTTGCTTAGTCAGAATGAAGTCCCCTTGAAATCGCCGCTACTATAGGAAGAAGATCCCACGCACTTGTAACCTTCATTCATACGGCAACTTATACAAATCTCTGACATTCTTGGTTGCCCGACCTTAAAGTATCTCCAAGGCGGTGAGACCTCTCCTCAGCCATGGCTGCCAGACCTGTAATGCATAATCCACATATCGCCGTATGTATGAGCCGAGAAGTTATGGAAAAATCGAATGGTCGGATAGTCCGAATGCAACCTTCTGGAGGCCCACTTGTTGAATGCCCCTCCTAGACGCCGTTTCTGTTGCCCTGAACATTCTAGGTGGGTTCATCCCAATTGGTTCTTTCAATATAATACCATTCTCTCGATTACAAAGAGACACAAACTTGTGTTTTACTAATAATAGTCGGCCAGTTAGACCATTGTTCCACAAATACTGGTGTAGTTCAATGAGGAGACCCGAAAGATAGACTAGTTCCCTGTATAGACTTCACGGCGCTTAGTTAAAACTCACTAAATACGTCAAAGTTTACTGTCATAAAATATTACTTCAAAGTGTCATAAATTTGCACTTGAAAAACCCTGCATTTGCGGTAATGCTGCCGACAGTAAGCCTAGCAACACGTACTGAATATGCGTCAACGGACGCAGGAATTTTTATCTGGAACTCAACAGCTCTTAGTTTGGAACAACAGTAGCACTATCCATGTGACTTATGAATCAATTTCCAATATATACAAAAATCTTAGTTTGATCAAGGTTTCATGCTTACTCCAAGTATACACCAATGGTTCAAATTTCTTGCTACCGATGTTTCATTATGGGGATATCTTATACATATTCTGCTTGTGATGGGCAATTTGGAGTTGGCTGATGAAGCCCTTTAATGGTACACTCAATGACTATGGTTGCTGTGTTTCTGAGGAGTGGAGTTCTTCGAGATTGTAAGGTTAAATATAGTAGCATTGAAGAGTTTTCTACTCAGTGTTTCGTATATTCTTTTCGTACTTCCAATGAAGCGTTTATTCGGGGAGCTCTGCCCCATAATCTAGTTAACGGAGGCTAAATGCAAAAAGTATCTGCTATGAATCGTCCTGCGTTAGTTGAGATTTCTTTAATGGAAGCGATGTCCAACCAATATTTCGCAGTTCGGATACGATGGAAAAGAAGACTTTGTGCATACCTTGAAAGCGTTACAACCGCAGTTTTGCACATCAGTCTCTCTGATAGCCAACAAACCAAAACTTTGAGACTTTATCATGAATCGAAACGTTATAAGCAGATGAATGCTGTATACTTGCGTAAATATGTCACCTGGCAGACAACTCAAAGTATTTGAAATGTTATGGGGCAGTGACATGCGAATATGCTTCTATTGAGCTTCACTTCATACAGAAAGGCGTGAATAAAGGTACAAACGGGTTTATCAGCCTCATATGTTAGTTCCTCTTTAATCGGTGCAGCAATGATATTCCGCGGCCCCGAAAACTGACGACAACTGTCTTCCAGGCAAAGAGCCCAACAGAATACTCTTCCCTAGCGCAAGTTCCCAATAATTGGAATACCCAAGGCTTCCTTCAAAGCAAGCCAATGTACATTTCGGATCAGGTATCACAATCCAAACTGCACGAAGGGCACTAGAGAACCCAACATTGAATTCTCAAACACCGTACCAAGCGTTACTCGCGGAGCTTCGTGTAGTCGCGAATTTCACTTTCGGCTCAGCTAGCTGTGCCTCAAGATCACAAAAAGGGGTTGAAGAGGAAATACAGTGTAGCGTTTCAGGCAAGAAACACCAAAAGCCCGTCACTTGCATATGATCTAACTGGTCTGAATAACGGTGATGTGCGCATCACAGAGCTAACGATGCCACCTCGCATTGGGGCGAAACATTTGCGACTGTTTAAACAAGCTGGACGAACCAAACAAGATTTAGACACTTCCAAAATATAATTGTATTCAAAACTAGAGAAACTATGTTGGTGGGTTTTAAGATCACAATATGCATTAGCTTAGTCATTATTGACTTATGTATATGAAGCGAATGAATTGCTTCCAGGAGTTGCAGTGTTGACGACGTTTACTTTGAACTCAGCTACGGCTGCAACCATTGATCGGAACTGTGAGCGAAAGCCATGCACTTCGCACACAACATGTAGCTGCTTTTTATCCTTGCTCCCTGTCCGGGGTTCGAGCCTCATTTCGAATTGTAGGGGGAAGTCGGGCTGAGACGGAATAACAGGCGGCTATTTTTGCTCGGTTAGATCTAGCGACCGATCTTTGGTACTCTTGAATCTAAAGTAGCATGCAAATTGGAAGCAAACTTGGAAGTACACACCTGTTGATAAGGTACAGCTGGTTATTTAGTTTCCATTCCTCTACCTAAAGAGAATAAGAGCTGAACACGAACCGCAGCTGAAGCATATACACGTCCCCACAGTTGTACGTCGTGGATGCAGCTAGAATAATACGTGGATTTATTTATGGCGCAATCCCGACTGAAACCAATCGACCGACTTGGGAATGCGGAATAATCGCCCTGGAAGCGCCTCTCTGGTTTGTCTTTACGCTGAGGCTCTAGTGGCTAGTTCCTTTGTGAGTACAGTTCGGTTTGTGCCACTTTCTGTCAAGCTGAACTCTGTGGACGAACATAGACAAATTCCGGCGAATAAGACGCCCGTCTAGAAGTTGGACGCTGCAACGTTCTCCCGACAAATAAGTTGTGCTGTGAATAAGTCACCCTGATAGTGAGTTCTTCTCTGTCGTGGGTTTTCTCTGCTCTATGTTTACGCAACACAGTCATCACGTACTTACTCGATTAGGGTTAACTTCTAGTACGGACGGAGCACATTTTACGAAGTTGTTCCTTACAGATCGAGATGAAGATGTCTTTTAACATTTGGTGCTTAGATTAAGAGGTACAAATTCGTCCTTTTTTAATAACTCACAGCTGTGAAACCGCATTCGATAAAGTATTCGTCGCGCTATCCGGTGATGGAAAGTTACTCCTATTAGGCAATTTCAAACAAGTTAAAGCTCGATCCTTGGCGTTTGATTACATTCGCCCATCGCTCTAGCTTATCCACTAACATCTAACTACGGCATTAAAGATCCTAGCCTTACGTGAACCAGCGTCGATCGAGGAAGCAGACGAGCTCCGTATGCATGTGCCTCATTCTCGAGACAAACCTGCCTAGGAGAACCGAGGACAAGCGTACCATTGTAGCAATGAACTTGAAAGTGTCTCGCCTCCTACCTCAAGCGAACGCAAGAGCATTAACCTAGTTAGCAGTACCTGTCCAAAACCTAAATGCGCCCGAGTAGTCTCTCAGGACTAGACTGCTTTAATTGTGACACTGCCTCCCAAGCCAAGTGTAATGGTATAAGTCAAGCAGGATTAAAGAGGCTCAACAATGTCTCTGTTGCAAGTTAGTATTGCGCAGTGTGCAGGCCTTTTCCAATTGTCAGTTTCAGCGTTGTGCTTATGGAGAGGTGTTAAATAATAACTGAACCTATTGAGTTGAGGGCGAGTCTAAGTGCTTTATAATTGAAATTAAAGGAAACAATCTGGCGTTAAAGCAACAAAAATTGAGCTCTCTTCCTACATCAAAAAGCAATGTAAGCCTTGCTAACCGCACCACGGTATCTGCTTTACTCACTTTGACCGATCCTAATCCATTAAACGGATGTTACATTCTAATTGACTTTCAGTTCGTTTACGCAGGTTACGTCTGATGGATAGGTCACAACATGGACAGCTCAGTTCCGGAGACAACCCAGTGTAGAGAAAAATAGGTAACGTACGCATAGGTTGCATCAAAAGCTAACCGGGAGCGACACACGTAGATTAATCTTTTGTATTTAGCGAAAGCGTTGAGGCGCTTTGTTCACCATAAGGTCCAGTACCGCCTCCTAAACAATCCAACTCACTTGCGACATATTTGTAGCCGTCATCCGCTAAACCGAACCAGTGCATTGACTGTCGTACATACTCTTCCGCCGAACGGCAGAGCTTATAACGCACCCGTCCGTTCAACTCTCTTATATGGTTGTGAAACCTGGCCCATCACATTCGATCATTGCTGCCTTCGCAGCTTGGCTCATATCTGGTGGGTGCACCACGTGAACAACGAGCGTGTTCGGCGTCGCGTATTTGGTGCAGGAAGAGCGAGTGAACCACTCAGCACCATTATATCACTACCAGGCTCCGATGGCTGGGCCACGTGTTGCCAACGCCAGCACACTAAGTCCCGCGACGTGCGTTGTTTACGCGCTCGGGGGTGCGGTTGGAAGAGGAGGAGAGGAGACTAAGCGATGGGTTGATAGAGAGAAACGAAAACACTTACTACGAAGTTGGCGTCGGTTAGTGCATCCCGACGGCATGGCTAGGGACCTAAGGACAATGGACATGTTTAGTTTGACATACTTGCTGATATGGCTGGGAGCCGGCCCCGGTGATCTTTGTGTTGTGCGTTCGTTTGTCCTTCCCGCTCCTGCTTAGCCTCCCTCTGTAATCAGGAGCTCATTTGCTAGGCATAATTTAACTCTTTTACGGCCCATAGCCGGCTAGTCGCTCTCCGGAAAGATGTCCATCCGTTACTGCGGACTCAGTCGGCTTGACACCGCTGCATTTTTTTTTCCTTTTGTATTTAGCATTGCGACACAACAGCTGAAGGGTTTTCCACCTGCACCTAACATGTGTAATGATGATGACTATTGCCCCCGAGTTAAATTCGGGCACTATAAAGGTAAACTGCTAGACGATCTCAACTAATGCATCTCCGAATAAGATGCTTTTGGTATTCAGTTTACAAACCATGCTGGGACGTGTAGCGCGTCACTCAACTTCCATATACTAACCTTAACCTTGATCTCTTCGAGTAACCTTGTGCTAGGCGGAGGAGACAGTGACTTCCTTCTTTCGGCAGTTTTCAACGCAAGTCATCGTGCGGGGTAAGCGCTCAGCAGCTAGTTGTACTAAGTTGGTACACCTAAAAATGACAGCAAGTGAACTAGGTTATTTCTTGGTTTTGCTGAACTACCGGGTTCTCCTGATTACGAAGCGCAAACACCAAACTAAAGCGGTTGTGTTACATCCGTGAAGCACTATTTCTGGAAGATGTCAGAGCTAATTGGCTTACAAGGAATAATTCATCACTTAACGACAAGAGCTGTGGCACAAAACTATTGACAGTGGTGTTACACGCCGAAGGAATGACACGAATCGTAGTGAATAACTGGTTGAAATTTCAAACCTGGTTACCGACTAACCTTTTTATAAATATAACATGCGCATGGCTACGAGTGGTCAACAGTTCGATGGAATATGTAACCTCAGTAAGACCCCTAACTCTACAGTTTTGCGGGGAGATAGAAAAACAGCACCGATGGCCCACAACTGGGCAGATGGAAACACGAGAAAACATCATGATTTGGAGCCCTCTTAATAAGACTTAATATGACGTCTTGGACCTTCTTCTCCGAATACATCCTTGAAATCAACTGGAAAAATTTTAGCAGCGACTTTAGCACACTGACAGTGCGCGCATTAGACCGGAATTATTTCCACAAATACAACAAAGACAAATATTTTTATAAGGAACCTAACGCATTGAATGTCCTTGAGCGATTTAGCATAATTAACTGATAAGGGCTCTCCGAACGCCGAAATCTGGACAGCCTACGTGGCACAGTGTAATGTTTTGTTAATTTGATCCGCGGGGACAAGGTGACGCATCAGGTTTAATGTCAAATTTGCTGATTTTGTAACTAAGCTTGATTGTGGAACTAATAATTATCGTATTATTGTACAGATGATGATGCTTCATAAAAGCGAGGGACTAATCTCGTGTGATTGTGGGATAGCTGTGAATCAAAGTCGGATCCGGTGCGGTTACCGCGGCGGCTGCGGAGCGCCCCACACAGGTGGATAAATAGGTATCAATCAGTTATTCGGCCATCCGGTAGTGCGCGATGCGCCTTGACGCTACATAAGTTGATCGAAAAAATCAGCCTATGAGAATCAATTTTGTGGACGAAACCATTCCTAGACTCATCATGTCCTGCTTAAGTAGGTTTGAAGATCCATATTCGTCCAGACCTGGACCCAGTAGACAAGGAACGGCTCAAGTCTGCCATCACTGAGCTGAAAAAACGTGCTGGTGAGGGGAAACAAATCTCCGTATGGTAGATTTTCTGGGGGTTTCCAAGTCTACGAATCTGGATACACAGGCTGCTCACAACTTAAGCACGCCCGGCGGCTCCTGCTGCGGCCTGCGAGTAGCCTTCACAAACTTTGAAGTATTATGAACAATCGCGATGAGCTTTGTTGTTTCGTTGCGTCTGAGCAGCCAGACGGAGTGGGACTCGCAGAGACATGGCTGCATTCGGAGTTATACACCCAAAAACTTGAACTCAAAGGTTACTGGTGCTTCAGATGCGATTAACTAAAGAATGCCTGAGATGGTGTCGTGCTTTACATCTGGTCTTCCCTGCGTGGGAGACTTGTGAGCACCTACCGAAGTGACGATGGTTTGTGTGTGCTACTCTGGTCCTCCATCTGCCTCAGGCGCGGAGAACTACTTGTGGGCGCAGTTTATCGCAGCCCTCTGAGTCGTTGTTTGGATTGGCTGCCTCATCTTCGAACCCACATGAGTCGTCCACTGTCTATTTATAGGCGATTTTAACTGTCCTCGAATACGATGGCCTCATATGCATTTGATGCCTGGACATAGTGAGGTTGAAGCAAAGTTCGTGGATTTGGTATTTGAAACTGTTGCATCGCAACACATACGTCAACCAACACGCATGACAACAGGCTCAACCCCGTCCTGTCTCGAACTGTTGTTAACGAGCTACGAACAACTAGTGCGTGACGTTAGGATCCGGAAGCCCCTAGCTACGAGCGACCACTCAGTACTGATAGCTGATATGGAATTATCTTTACCGTATTCACGTCCGCTGGAACTAGCTCCCAACTACTGGAAAACGGAGTTCGATGGTCTGGCTCGAGCCAAGAGCCAAATGGATTGGTCACTGTCACAATCTGCATCTGTGGAAGAATGTTGCATATTTATAAAAGTGAGATTGACATCGTTGTGTTCCTAATTTGTGCCATTGTAATGTCGGAAGATTGGTCTGATTAAGCCTCATTGGTTTGAAAAGAGTATAGAAATCTGGCCCGGAGGCGGCGCAGACTGTGGGACAAATTCCTCCTCACTGGCTCTGCCAATGAGTACGAAGGGTATAAAAGTCAGCGGAACCTCTGCAACAGCGCATAAAGGAATAAGCGCCGACATTTCGAAGAGCAGCTCGCAATCGCCACGAAGACCGCCCCAAAGAGAATCTTTGATTACGTGAAGCGACGCCTGAAGCCGGCAGGTGATGTGCCAGTGCTGGATGGCCCGGATGGACAGCACCTAATCTCCAGCACTGAGCGCGCGTTCGCGTTCGCGGCTCACTTCGCTTCTGTATTAGCGAATGACCAGGTGTCTGTACCGAGTTTCACGTGCAAAGCTTTTACCGAACTCGACAGTCTGGATTGTGGCGTTGAAGTTGTATGTCAACTAGTCGCTAACCTTGACGGAACGAAACCTGCCGGATCTGATGCGCTTCATCCACTGATTCTTAAGTCACTTTCGACCATCATCTCTCCTGTCGTGACTGTCATTTTCAACAGCTCGCTGTCTGAAGGTTCGTTGCCGATTGACTGGAAATGTTCGGTGGTAAAGCCTATTCCGAAAGGTGACGACCATAGCAAAGTGGACCACTACAGGCCAATTAGCCTGTCACTTATTTTGGCAAAGGTTGCTGAGAAATTCATGAAGAAAGGATTGCTGCAGTTGCTACAGTCAAAAGAGGTCCTGACTCCCGCACAGCATGGTTTTATGCAAGGCCGATCATGCAATACAAACTTACTTGTGACGAATCATGAGTGGTTGAAGGCAATAAGCAAGGGGAAGTCGGTCGACGTGATATTCATCGATTTCAGTAAAGCGTTTGACAAGGACAGTCATGAGGTTCTCCTTCATAAACTCAGGATGTGTGGTATCGGTGGATCCGCGACTTTCTTGTTGGACGAAAGTGGAGGGCACAGGTCGACGACCATCTAACTGACTGGTATCCCTCTACAAGTGACGTCCCTCAAGGCACTCTGCTGGGCCCACTCTGTTCCTGATCCACATCAACGATCTACCTAAGCTTCTCCGGTCACCGTGTGCCTTGTTTGCGGACGACATGAATATTTGGAGAGAAATCGACGCTCCCGACGACTGTGGCCTACTTCAGCAACACCTCAACCGCCTATCCACATGGTCTGCAGAAGTTCATCTTCCGGTCAACCCATCCAAGTCTGTATTTATGAGCCTTACATGAAGGGTGTTGACGGTTTGACCTACACCCTTGGCGGCCAAACGCAATATCCCACACCCTCCGTGAAAGACCTAGGTGTACTCTCACGCTACGATTTGAAGTCCGTGGACAACACGAACAGGCTATATATTAACGGACGGCGCATGCTTCGGGCGCTGAAACGTAGCTTCGGCACATGGTCTGAAGAGGTTGCCACTCCCATCTTCTCTTCCATCATTAGACCAATGATAGAGTACGGTTCGCCCTCCTACTATCCGATTACCCGAGGCGAGACACAAAAGATCGGATGGGTCCAACACGTTGCTACCAGGCTCATCCCGAGTTTACGTGGCTTTGGGTATGAAGACCGGTGCGAAAACCTAGGACTCTACACCCTGTCCTACCGTCGGGTGCGAGTCGACCTCATTATGACCTACCGTATTCTACATCTCGGTGACTTTCCCATGCTGGGGCCAATGCTGCATTTACGAGGGTCATGCAGCACACGCGGACACAGATACAAACTTGTCGTGCCGGATGTGAAACGTGATCCCCACCCACTGTGCTTCGAACGGCAAGTGGTAAGTATTTGGAATACGTTTGCCTGAAGATGTGATTGCGGCAACATCTGTGCAGCAGTTCAAAACTTTGTTAGATTTATATTTCACCACTATTCGATTCAGAGAACGATTGCACACGTACTATGACATGTCACATTTGTGAGTCCTGCAATGCCGTGAGTCAGATATTTTAAATGTTACAGGAGAACGATAACGATATTCACGGCTAACAGTTTTTATAGCGTTTTTCACCATATTTCGAGAGTTTTACAGAATTCATTTCTACTTGCTCTATAATACAGTATTCAGTATTAAGTATTCTTGACGCTACATAAGTACGTCTGTTTGGTGAGTGGGTGATCGGTAAAGTATTTCCTCAACTACCCATGGCTGTCAGGTTGTTAGGCGTGCATCGTGCTCTCGGATGGGGCTCAAATGTTGTTCTTGATGTTTGCGTGCGGTCCACGTTGTGTACATCATGTGTCATGCTGAGCGGGCACAGTGCCATTGTTCAAACGATGAGGTCAGAAAAACATGAATGTTTTAGAAAGTTGTAAATGGACCTAACATAGCTTGATATCAGAAACACACCAATACCTTGGACTGATAGTTTTCGTGCGTCCGCAGGCGGTTGAACGTGTGCTGACATGTTTCCATATTCACAAGGCTCACAAATGAGAGGGGATCCGAACCCGAGGACAGCATTGGTCTTAGTCGAGTGATCCACTACAACATGGTTTTTAATGTAGGCATAACCTTGTACCGGGTGTCATGTGTTGAGCACGAAACAAGAATCTCCAGATTACTCATTAATCACGATTCTTAAACGTGAACTAAACACTGTTCGAACCCCACTTCACTAATTCATCGTTCTAACACGTAGCAGCTAGCTATTTTTAGCCGTTAACATCCAAATTTTATCGACTCTTAAGGTGAGGGACTAACAAGAAAATCGAACATTTTGACTATTTTTCGTTTCCATACATAATGCACAATTATTCATAGTAGAAAACAGCTGTGCAAACAGGGTTTACAATCATGTGTTTTAAAGCTCAATTTCTACAGTTAATGAAGCATGTGTAATATTATCATTGAAGTTCTCAAGCTCACTACGTAAGCAAAACTTTGCAACGTCGCATCTCGCCTCGTAATTGACTTAGAGACTTCATTCCAGTTGTAAATTGATCTATAATTGATCTATAAACCCAGTTCTCATGGTACACATAGGAAAGAATAGATTTCCTTGGTCCATTTATAGAGGACATGTTTTGTTCGGCCAATCAGTGTACTCGTTTCATCGCACATCGTCTATTGTTATTCGGAAAAAGGACATTTTATGACTGTGACAAAGGATTCTCAAATTATGGACAAAAGGAAGGTAAACCGAGGTATATTTCATGGCAATCAGTATTCTAAAATGCAAGAACAAGTAGCTAGAACTGATGGAATTTTTGGTTTTGATGGAACAACGAATCATCTACGTCTGCTTCTAGAATCAAACTGGGACCTCAAACCTCGCAGGCTGAGTTTGATAAAACTGAGGAGCTGACATGTATTCGATTTTCAGACGTTCAGCTTCTCATTAACTTGCAAACATTTTATTGTGCAGCCCGTGTAGACAACCTCTGGGCGAGAGCAAATCCTAGGTAAGAGAACAGGGAAACTCGTTAGCCTCAAATTTCGCTTTCTACTGTCATTGGTAACATACCGTTTCTTTTTGTCCTCTGAAAAATGTGGGAACACATACGATGTTCATAGGATATCGAGCTGCTCCATTTGCAAACAATTTTCTGGCAATATGAGCATGTCAAGTAGTATGGATAAAAGCAGTTGGCCTCTTCATAAAAAGATACTTCTTCAGGCTACAGAGACATTCGCACATACAAGTACGCAGAGAGTTGTATCTGAGATGATTGCAAAACACGGAGAAGCCATAACAGTCTCGTGTGACATGGCAGAGAGGGGGGCATCAGAGCAAAAATGATGTAGTCAATATTCTAACTGTGGATGGACATAGAAGTTCTGAACACTGCAGTACTGAGTACGTATTGAAACCCTTGTGCAAAAGTTAAGATGAAAACTGAAGCCCAGTTCCAGACTTGGGTGCTTTCCCATACTCAGAACTGTGATCAGAATCACAATGGATCCGCAGGTAGGATGGAGCCAGTTGGAGCACTGGAAATGTTCAGGCGGAGTGAAGAGTTGCACCGTCTGCGCCATGTTTCTTTTCTTGGAGATGGAGACAGTAAATCATTCACATCAGTTGCAAATGTGGAACCACCAACGTATACTGGTACTGATGTTGGCAAAAGTAGACTGTTGTGGGCATGTGCAGAAGAGAATGGAGTGACACCTTACTAATCAGGTAAATAAGTTGAAGAAGGAAACTTGTACGCACAATAGCAGGCCTCTAGGAGGTATTGGTGGGAGATTTTAACTGACAAAAAAGGCAATTCTAAAGTTACCAGGGCATTGTGGTCCTGGAATATGTATAAACATCGACAATTTTCCTCTAATGTGAAAAGAAATCTGGGCCATATGGGAGCACAGGGACTGTTGCTATATCAACTGTGGAGATTGATGCCCCTCCAGGAATCAGCCTGCTTCAGATCCTGATAGAAATGTTTTCCATTCCTATATCTGTGTGACCATAAACCTGTCTTTGAAACACCCGCCAGTGAGACATTACTGTCAAAGTGTGTTCATGGAGGGACACAAAATACAAATGAGTTTTCATAATTCAGTTTGCCAAAGATGTCCAAAGATTGGTTTTGTTGGAATGCGTAGACTAACTCTTGCAGTTTATGATGCTACAGTAGTTTTCAATGATGGAAAGAGGGGTAGGCTAACTATATTTGAGAGGTTGGGTATGGTTGCTGCATGCCATACCAGACCGTGTTTCAATGAGCTGGACAGAATAAGAACAAACTCAGCAGCTAAGCAAGTATCATCAAGTGGACGGCAGGCAATGAAAACAGCGGCTGTCATAGATAAGAAAGGCGGAGAGAATGTTTAACTTGCTGGTGCCCATGAGTAATCCAGCTTAGTCCTACTATGTAATTCATATCTTGGCACATTACAGAAATTATATAAATAGTTTTTGCTAGATATGGGAGACTGACACACATTTGAAGTTTGTTAAAACTGTAAAGCGCATCTTCTCAGAATGACGTTTCGTATCTATGCATTATCATTGTCATGATAAGTGCAAAACTATTAGGCCAAATTTTAAAATTTTTTAGAGCACATGGACTTCATTAGTATCTGCTTGAGACCTGCTAAGTTCAATGGTCCCACACTTGTGGTTTACATTTAAATTGAGTTCAAATTTTATGCAACTTGTGGGCCCAGGTGTAAGAAACTTTTACGTACACACATATGGGAGTCTAGTGTAGATTACAGCCTAAACAAATCTGTGCGGCTATGCACTATTTTAGTGGCATACATAGAATAGTTTTTATCAGGCGTGACAAGGCTACTTTAATAAGTATTCATCACCGAAATTAGTACCTTGATATTTGGAAAAGAGTGTGAAATAACAAATATAAATATTTCTCAGGTATTGTATTAAGATATCTAAGGAAGGTATATGTAAGATTTCATAAAGATCTGATCATATTTAGACACATTTAACCAATAGCAAATTACTCGCATCATTTCTGATTTTCCAGCTTGTTCCCTCTCCGTGTTTGTACAGAAATCCTCTGTCCGTACGATGGACTGTGCAACGATGACGATTACGGTACCCACAGTGACGGCGACAACACTGACGGACGCTGAGAAGGAAGAATTCAGCACTACTGATGCCAACATTCAGTGCGGAGTTTTCTCTGAGTTACAACAGCTGGTAATACATTTGGGGTATCCAATTAATAAAACCAGTTCGGTTTCGTCGATAAAGCCAATCATGAAGAACAATGTACAAATCGAGCAAGATTTATCAAGTGACCTAGTGTTCAGGGTCTACCACGAGGGCGCAGAATATTCAAGTGACCCTTTGAAGAAGGTGAGTTAGTTTGCTAAAATATATACGGATTTGTTCACTGCTGCTTATATAGTTAACTCACTCCTGTAAAACGGCACAGTGCACTCATCTTTTTCAATCAAATTGAATGTTATGTCTCGTTAACCGTTAAATAGAAGCTCGGGTAATATAGCGCTGCCAGCAACATTAAATATAACCTGGGTCTTCCTGCATCTCGTTACTGCGGAAATCTGAAACAATGCTACTAATGATCTGTTTAATTTTCTACGTGCATACTAGACCAAGAGTAATCGAGAGGGTTCCTCGGTGATCATTAATGGGCACAAAAGTATAAGCCGAATTCGTGCTCTTTTGATCCACTTCGCATAAATCTGCAAATTTCAGAGAAACGCTTCCGGCAGCGGACATTAAGAGAACAACAAAAGTACATATGTCGAGAAAAAATCCAAACGTAAATGTATTATTTCATGATGAGGTCGCTGGCCTGTTGAACTGTTAACACGGGCCGAATTTGGCTCGCGGGCCGGACTTTGGACATCCCTGGTCTATATTGACTCCGATGCTAAATGTATCCCTCTGAGTTATCATGGTGTGGCGTTCATGATGCTGCTTGTGACTGCAACCGTGAATCACGAGCAGTGCGTAGTGATGGAGGTGTTATGAGGCTCCCTAATCAGTGACAGAGAATTCATCTCAGCCACGTTTATGATGTCTACAGTTGTTTGGTTATGGTTCTTTCTACGGCTGAAATCAAAGTTGTATTACTGTACAAAGTTCAAATACATGGTCTTTGTAGTCTGGTCCACAAGACTAATTGAATCATTCAACACCTAGAAGGTCTGCGTTTACAAGTCGGATGTCTCAGTACTGCTCCGCAGTGTTAACAGTACCTTAAATGTTTCGTCCAGCCTCATTACTGTGACTCCTGTTCCATGTAAACCTTCAAGCTCTGTTCTTCCCGATTCTGCCACTGAGGTCTAGGACAATTCCGAATAATTGCACTTCACTCATTGCTCAGCAGTCTGAAGGACACCTGAAGAAAACCCGATTCCAGCCGACTTCGGCGCTAATACAAGCGCATCCAACATCCAACACGCTCGATCTTGAGAAACAAATGCGGTGAGTGTGCAGTTTGTGACTAATAATAATACCGTCAAATCGTTTCCTTCCTTTAAGTAATACGAGTGAAATCATCCTTTATCTGATAGACAGAGTCCACCTTAGCAAAATCCAAGCGCTGGTCAATATTACACAAGCGATTCTCCGATGAAGACTCGAATGATTTGTGTGTGAATTCACAGTTTAACGCCAACACTAGTGCTGGTAGATGATAAGTCGCGGTTTGCTTTGAACTAACCTGCGCACTCCTGTTGTGCGGAAACGATCCATGGTGCGTTGAACCTGTGGGTCATACTGGAGCAGCATGGAAGTTCAAACGGTTCAGATGGGATTTATAAAAGCTATTTTCAACCATACAGCCATCAAAACCCGGAAGAGTAGGGGCAGCAGTCTACTGTGTCATTGTAGTCTAGCCGCGGCAGTGCCTGATCAAATGTAATTAGTTATTACATACTTTTAGTTATCCACCAATTGTGTATATTATCAGACCAATAGGAACCGCTCTCATCGGTGCTGGTTGTTGCAGAACTCAGTCCATCAGGGACAAGCTCTTATTCAGTAAACTTATGTCGGCGAATATTACACTATGTTTGGCAAACCAACCTCCTCGATATGAGTTGCACGTTCTAGTCCATAACTAACGACCCTACTGAGTCGATGAGGTTCCCCTTTCGCTTCAGCTAAACAAACAGGGAAACGCACACGAATATAGGCCAATCCAAGTCCAGTAATCGAATCCGTTACGCTCGCCTCTCATTGGCTGTCTGGCTCACTCGGTTGGTCCACCCGCCCATGTTGATCTGACACTCCCATCACGTCCTCCCTCTCGTCGTTGCCTTGCGCCTCCATATTGTTATGCACCCGTACAGCTTGCCACACCGCAACGTCTTCGCTGTATCTGCGGCCCTGTTCCCTTTGCACCACACTATATGTCGCTCCACTCCCAGTCCACATTGTTGCCTCGGTTATCGTCTCAAATGTACACAGAACGTTTCCCTCCATAACTTATTTTTTATACCTTTTAACAACCCTCGGGGTCACCACACCTTTCTTCCAACGCACTTAACCCTTGGGTGCTAGTTGAACCCACACTTCCTCCCCCGTTGTCAGCTCAAGCAGTATCCGTCGACCACGGTCGCAGTGTTGTTTTTGTGTGGATGTTCGTCGTCTAAATTTTTCTGTACTCGCTCATATGTTAGCGAAACTGGGCTCAAAAGTGTGGCAGTGTGTGTTGTTGGGGTCCGATAGATGCTGATAATTGCTGCTTGAAATCCTTGGAAACCATGGCCTAAGATTGATGTCAGTGGCAGCCTTCTGCATCGGTGTGTTACTGTGTCCCTCCTTTCTCCCAATAAAAAACAAACAGAAAAATTTCATATAACGTGATTTGCAAACTGGACGGAAAAATCTTTATGGTTGTTATTTTTTATTATTCATACTGTTTTCATATTCAGCCATGATTCCGATGGCACAGTATCTGTACCACAGCTTGTGTATAATATATCCCTCAAACCTTCCCTAGTCCGGGCTAAACACAGACCGATACTGGTCACTGATATCGGTTTTTCCATGGCAAGCATGTACGAAATGATCATGATTACAAACAACAACACAGGGAGACCGAATCCAATTAGTGCTAAGAATCGTCGTGAGCTCCTCCTCCGCGATCACAAACTCCAGTCGGTGAGACTCCATCTCTTGGGTTAACCCCTTCGACTGTAGCAGAGCACTTGGTTTGAAATCTGGAAACATTACACATGCGCGGGGAATCGTAATCGAATCGAAAGCACACCGGAATAGAATTATGGCAGTAACACCCGTGTCTAACTGGAGTCATTCAGGTTAGCTTTTGAGTAAAAGTTTTGTGTAGGCACATTTTTATGATACCCTCCCGAGCATATTGCCAATTGAATGTTTTGCGTCTGCGGCCGACTGGTCAGGAACGAGCGAACTCACATTCGTTGTTTAACAGCAAGAAGCAAAGTTGCTCGTTTTTCCACATTGGGCGCATTTTCGTCCGGACGCAGGACACCGTTCGCGCAATAGTTGCAGATTTCCTGTCTCACGTAAGTAGCCTTTAATGCTTTGCCTACAGAGACAGCATATAATTCAACATCAGTTGCGAGTTTCGTTTGTTGGTATTGATATTTGGTCGAGGACTCAGTGTTGCAGATATCAATGATCTGCTGAAACGATGAGTTGCGTTATCGCAAAAACTGCTTTGCCATACCTTCATTACTGATTTCTTGGAGGATCTGATCCTGTATGTGACTGCTGACTAAGCATTTACAGCATCAGGCCGAAATGTTCAGCTCAGTGATGTACGCGTCAACGGATTCATTTGGGCCTCTAATTCGCATAAAGAAAATTGCAGCGCTGGTATGTCTCGTTGGTTAGATATTTATAAAATTCACTGGGGTTTTCAATCACACTTCAGCTCATTGAGCTCTTCGCAGTTGCCTTATTGCGATGTCTCTATAACTCGGCGCGCATCATTCCCGGTTACTTGTCGAAACCTGGCCAAGCCATCTGCCATCGGTTTCTCGTGCAACGTATTAAGTTGCATAACTCCATACACTTGCTCCTACATAGACTCCAAATATTTGCCAAGTTCCGCTCAAACATTTCCAACAAGGCAGGCATTTGAACAGACGGTATTGATCTAATCAGCACCTGACCATGGCCGGTGAGTTACCTCTTGGTCTTCCCTGTCACCATTTTGCAGAACTTAGTCATTCAGGGACAAGCCTTTGCTGGATAAAAATAATTCGGGGAAACTTACAGCAGCTTTGGCAAACCAACCTCCTCGATATAAATTAAGCATTCACGTCCATACCTAACGACTCTTCTGAAGCAATGACGTTTCTTCGTTTGACTTAGTCTAACAATCGATGATTAACTAACGTGAATATCGGCCAATCCTGGTCCAGCAACCAAGTCATTTCAACCCGTCTCCCATTGGCTATCTGGCTCGATCTGTTGGCCCACCCGTTCACTCTGGTATGACACTCCCATCACAGTCCGGTCGAGGAATGTGACGTAAATTCCCCAAATCAAGCTAAGGACGATGTCATTACCCCATCAATAGACGCATAACGTCGACCTCACGTCTGTCGGGATCCTCCAACCACTGGCTCGTTTAACCCCCGTGGGCACGTAGAGAACGAGAAATTGTCCCGCCTTAATACCAATGTGGAAGGCCTTTTAAATAAGTTGGCCGAATTATAAGATTGCCAAGATGCTAAACCATGCAATAGCATCGGCGTCACAGAAGCATGATTACACACTGAAATGACGGACGCTGAAGTTTTGCTGCCTGGCATTTTACTCGTCAGCAACAATAAGCTAACAAAGGGAGGAGGTAGTAACTCCTTATTACCGAAGCAATCAACAGTGTGAGACCGTAGGACATTGAGAATTGCAGTTCTCTGATACGTTTTGACGCCGCTTGCAGCCAAAATTTAGAGAAACTTGCCTTATAGGCTTGGTGTACCGCCTCCTAATTCTATACCAGAAACGTACAGCCGCCTTGCTACTGTTCTGCGACACATCCTAAAGGGAAGATACACTCACATCGTTATCATGGGGGGTTTAAACTTACTCTATTTAGGAACTCCTGCCACGACCAAAGAAGCATTCGAAGCGCTTGTGCTGCAGCTCGTAAGCACTGCTCCGTTTCACAATCACGTCACTTTGCCTACTCGCTTCAGAACAGGTAACCGGCTATAGGTGTTAGATATTGTGCTTACCAACGGGTAGCGTAGGATTAATCTGCTGGCTGTAGACTACCAGTTGGGTCTCAGTGATCATACAATCACTAGTTTCAACTTCGTTTCCTATGTGAAATATCGGAATGAGAACTATGAGACTATGCAAACCATCACAACCTACGATCGACTAGCATAGTTGGTCCGCGCACGCATCCAGCATTCTGGTTAACGTGGGAGTGAGCCCTCTTCAATAATACTTCAGTGTAATTCAATGTTCTGAATGTAAACTGATTCATACAGAGACGGATTAGCAATTCGCTTTGACACTATCAGTACTTTCACGTTCAGTCTAACTAATTTGCCACCAATGCGTAGGACGGTTCCATGTTATTCGGCCAAACATTGTGACACGAATTCGGTATGCTTGAGATTTTAAAACCGGTGACCGGAGGTTTTCTTGCCCTAAGGTAGGAGTATATCATGTTATAATATTATAGAGTATAAAACTAGCGGGATAATCACTGGTCACTTGGTAGTCTGGTGCGCACATGAGTCGGCTAGAAGGGGATTGTTAAGGAGACAACCACAATTAATGTCTCCAAATTTACTAAAACTCATATTTGCTTGACTTCCATACTGCAACTACAAATCCACTCTGAATTCACGGGATACCAGGAATGCAATCAAATATACTTGACTTCCAAAGCACCCTAGTGTGTCTTAAACACAAAACTAATAAAAGCTCTTACACTTCATCACATGTAGTGCTTTGCTAATGCATGGCGATGTGATAAAATCATTGCAGTATCGTCTATGTAAGAGCTTCAGGTTAATTTCCATATAAGCCGCGCATCCAACAGTAACTTATGTAACAACAGAAGGTGGGCTAGGATTTGCGCACACCAGTTCCCATGTCTCAATGGTAAGTATCTCTACTTCAGGTAGCACACCACTTGTTTTGATTTAGGAACGGATATTTCTATGGTGATGAGTTCCAGGTCCAGCTCCGGTGAGGTGAGATGGCTGTCCGCAAAGTTGGCAATCTTGAGATGATTTGCTATCGGATATCTTACTGCATGTTTGGGGACAGTGCGCGCTGATGGTGTTGCGAGACACTCCAACAATATTTCCCTGGACCTTGATGACAATGAGAACTTACCAATTGGTCACTGGTGAACGGTATATTGCGGATAAAAATTTGGAAGTTTAACCTGCCTCGCCTGACAGTCTGTTAGAGCTTCCATAAAGTGGAACGAAAACAACAGTAAATAGTAAGAAGGTTGACGGTGAACTCACCGATCGACGTGTTGTCCACTTGAATCGCGGACTGCATGCTTTTGTTGAGCCACCTTAGGTGGCTCGGTCAAGTATGGCGCATAGATTCGACGCAGATACCGTAGCAGCTATTATATGGTCAACTGATTGTTGGGAAGCGGCATTTGGGAAACCGAATCTTCCTTACCAGGATACGATCAACTTTAACCTCTCACGTGCTAATCTTGGTTGCAGGTTATGGGAGTCGAAAACATTTGAGCCGCGTGTACGGCGCCTTCCTATCACGAAGGCAGTTTCCGAGATGTAAGGAAACCCGCTTGTGCATTCAGAGAAGAAGCGGCAATTGTGACAGGCTCGATGAGTTGTACTCCATCGACTTCGGGCACATGGTGTTGTAGCATATGCGGTCGCGAGTGCCTTAGTCACGCAGGCCTAGGGAGTCATGAGCGAGGCCAGTCGGGACCAACACGGAAACGATGACGAGTACTGCAGAGAACGTAGGCAGAACCGGCGCAGCGTTTATATCTACGCTGCAATAGATTTACTAACCGCATGCTTATATGTTGCGTGTCTTTATTGCAAGTGGTCGGTTTGCTATATTGTCTAATATTCTTTTATTTCATATTAATGTCAACCTAAGCTTCCTTCTACAAATATGTGTATGTACTTAAACTGGTTTAGTTTACTTCGAGAATATTTACGTCTTTGTGGCAATTTATTAAAATATATCTTCTGATGTCTTGAACTTATCGCGGATTTGTTCATAAACAATTTATTTCATATGCTCATTTACTGCATTATTCGATTTTGAAGTAGAACGTAGCGAACAAGCTTGTTTTCAGTGGGACATCAGCAGACTAGTGCAACCACAATTATGTAGGTCCATAATGAACATGTAAATTACAGGCGTCAATGAATCAAAATATCTCATCCAGAAGGCTATGTGGTTAGCCCGACCTGTGTGGAGTCGGGGGAATGGTGTGATAGGTCTGCTTACTTGTGTTAGTTTGCAGCCAGGGTAGACAGATCGTCCGCACAAACTTCTTCTGTGCTCACCACTCCCGGTTATGGAGCCGAATTGCTGTTGCCTCTGCTGTCGACAGCAGATGGCATCTGACACCTCTCCTGTGGCGTCCTGAGGAGCAGTAAATCGGTTGGAATGAATTTGTTGAGTTTTTGTGTGGTTAGTAACCACTAAATGGGACAATACTGCACTCGTCACATTCTTCCTCACACCACTAAATAGCCAAGCTGGACAATACTCCAGAGCTTTTACAGACAGTCGGCTGGTCCTTTTTCTAACACGCTCGACACGAGCAAGAGAAACTTTAAACACAAAAGGTTCTTTGCGACCAGTATATCCTGTCGTTGAGCCGCTGGCGCACACCTGGTGTTGAGTTGAAGCTTACACCGAAGTCGGCCGCAAAGAACTTAGCAATGTCTAGGTAAAGTCTTCGGGTTGCCCGCTGCGCTATCGCTTCATCCTTAAACTTTATCAATAAGTATATTAAGAGCTTCTCTACGGAATCTGATTTCCTCTTCGGTAATTGCAGTTCCGGTCGCGTCTAGATGCAGTTTTCCGGTATCTAAAACGTTTGAACACCCTTCGGATGAAACGTAACTCCTCAGAAAGCGTCTCTTCTTTGCTTATTCATCTCGTTGTCTCAGTGAGATAACGGACTAATTTACGTTTCTGACTGCTTGGAACAAAAATATGGTAGTTCCCTTTCTGTTCGCTCTCCGCCGCATTGTCCCGTCTGCTGCCCTATTAATCTGGACGTCTATAAAGGCCAAGGAGTCGTCACTTTCTAGTTCGAGAGTAAACGTTATGTTTTTATGCGCAGAGTTAAAATGGGCCAACAGATCTTCAATACACAGCCCATCGTCCGCAACCCTAAATATGTCATCTAAAAAGCGACCATAATTAACCAAATTGTTGATGGACTATTTCAACTGGTTGTTTCACAATTTGCTCAGGAACACATCCGTGAGTGAAGGGCCTAACGGCGAACCCATGGTCACCATACCTATTTGTCCGTACAGTGAGCAATTAAACTGTAACTGGTTTCTCGTGCATGTCAGCAATAGTTGTCCTAATCGATCTGGTGGGATACCGAAGCTGATGCTGTGCAACTGGATAAACTGACAGAGAAAGTCTACATTCTCCTTAGGTGGAATATTGATGAAAATGGACACAACGTCTAATGAAAACATTTTCTCCCAGTTAGTTCAAGGTGTCTAAACGAGTCGAGAAAGTTAAGTGTTCTTGAGACTGTACCTGGCTATGGCTATCTTGACGGGTTCCAGCCGTTTGACGTGCCACTTGGCGGTTGAACGGTACTGCGAGTTACACATATCTAGTATTTGTCTTAGTGACAGACGTTCCTTATACCCGTGGGCCCGGAGTTTTCCTACGCAGCAGAATAGATAATATTTGCTTGTTTTAAGCCATGCAAAAGTTTCGTTATGGACTACTCAATTGCCTGCGTCTTGTCGTTCTCGTTAGACACTCTTCGAAACTTCTATCCATCAGTAAGGATGACATGCATTTTCTGATTTAGTCTGACTTATTGATAAGAAAGACCCCAGTTCCTTTATCCGGTCTAGACAACAGTATTTGTTCTCGCTTCGCTTGAGTTCCTCGAGTGCTTCTAGATTTTCCTTCTTCAAAATATGCTTGACATATTGTTTAGAACTTCGAGATTTGTAACAGGTGTTGACAAGTGTCGACGTGTATTGTTCATCTGCTAAATCGGAAGGCGGCGTAAATGTAGTTACTTAGGAATAGCGATTTCAGACTGAATCACTAAATCTAACTGTTTGATGTGAAAGGTAAAAGAATTTCAGAGCTGTGCACACAGAAGGATTTTGTGCAGACGATCTGTCTACCCTGGCTGCAAACTAACAGAAGTAAGCAGACTTAACACACCATTCCCCCGACTCCACACTGGTCAGACTAACCGCATAGCCTTCTGGATGAGATATTTTGATTTATTGACTCTTGTAATTTAAGTGTTCATTTTGGACCTACATACTTGTGGTTCCACTAGCCTCATGATGATCCACTGAAAATAAGTCCGTTCTCTACGTCCTACTCATTATGTTTCCTCGGGGTATTCCGTTGCAATTATTTGATTATTTGATTTGATGTCGTCGTTTCATGTGATTGGCTATAGCTTGATATCCTCAAGGTGGCTGCTCTTGATGTGCATTTTGACAAGGTCCCTACCTGTCTATTACCTACTCTTTCGTCCATACTGGCTCCAGGCAACAGCTGGTCGTTGCTGGAGTGGACGGGGTGCACGGTCCTTGAGGCCGTGGAAGGCCCGAAGAGTGGTTCCATGCACTCAGGGTGGAGCGGACTGCGGTCCAGCCACCGCTTTGTATGAGCTTAATTCCCCAAATACAGATTTATTGTGTTCACTTGTGAAGGGGTGTGGGCCGGCTCCTTTGAAGAGACGTGGCTCCCATCCACATGCCTCTCGGTTTTATTCCTTCGCGTTTACACTGGATATGGGGTGTGTGTAGCTGTGGGTGGTGCAGCGTAAGCGACCCATTATCCCTCTGTAGGCGCAGGAGTCGTGTGATTGGGCACAATAACATGCAAATCCAAAACCGGATGCTGCCGACCGTCTCCGCACCCGACGTTCTTACTTTCTGCAAGCTATTATCTTACCATTATTTTCATACGCGCACTCTGGTTATCCTACGGAAGTTTCAAGCAATTGCTATCTTGCCTGTCACAAATCATTGTTTTTTAATTTGTTGAGTATGAGCAAGAAGAAAAAACTACTTCGACAAAAATTTTAGCACTGAAATGGGGCTTCGCTGAACTTGCATCGAACATCAACAAATCTCAAATCGATATCCAATGCCGTTAGTCAGTACTCTATAGTATAATGGACCTTGCCGGAATAGCTGGAAGCGATTCCATGGCATCCGCTGCGCTTATTTTTGTGCAAATGTTGCATCAGTACAGGCTAAAGTTCCCAGTAGTTGACCAGTTGCATCCTATCAATCAACGTTTCGTTGTGAAGTAGGTGGATTTTCGGTTTAACATTTGGAAACCATCTATTCGGACAGCGATTTATCCAAGTAATCTCGAGATTACTTCTTGTGTCACGTTGGATGTTGCGAGTGTCCTTGGCAACATTTTTGGCGTGGGCACATGGCAATCTTGAGTAGCTGGAAAAAGACATTTTTGTAGAGCTTTCTCTAGGCACACATGGAGGGCGCAATACTCTTATGGTCATTCCTTATGTGTACAGCCAGGTGCGGCGAAACACAAAAATATCAACCAAATTTGGACGCTTGGTGGGACGTTGTACAAAGAAGGTGTTATCGAGTGCGTGCCATTTTTAGCTGCTTCATGAAAACAGGCCAACTCAGAAGAGAACAGAGTTCCAGTCAGCTCCATAGCAAACATACACGGAAAGAGCAACTGTGTGGACAACCGGGATGGTTGGGCTTCTGGGCTTAAAATTTCGCGTCTTGGGTTGATATTCTGGCTAACTTGTGCCAGAGTATACCACGGATGCAATGAGTGATTCAGTACGAGTTATACTAATCTACGGACACCGGGTAATGGTTGGTACTGTCCACTGAACAACAATAATAATGATAATACTAACATTAATAACATTATTACTGAAATTTCTTCACTTCTTCTCTTTTACTAAGTTGTTTATAGATCGTGGTCGCATTGGTGGTTGGACCAGTCAAAAAGTGGGCACCAGCAATGCACCAGAACGACACACATATGTTTCGTTGCCACGAGACCACCGCCAGTTGCGCGATGGCTGGCGGACCGACAGCTCGCCCGCACCCGCTCGGATTAGAACCGCTGACAACAGCCCACAGCCATTTCGGCCACCGATGGACACTAGACGAACGATGCCAACTCCCGTTGGTATTTGGAGAGGAATCCTCCAGACTGTTTACAATAGATATGACATATCACCAGTGTACCAGTCGACCGCCCTCCTCAGCCTCTACCATGTGCAATTACTGTGTATACCTGAGAGAAACCGTGTGCTAGCTAGTCAGTGAGGTAGGATACAAGTGTGCTGAGATCGACGGTAACAGTTGACTGGCCTGGCGCCTGCTTTCTTTGTGGGTCTGGACTTCAGGATTGGCAATATCAGTGGTTGGGAACTCTATCTCATTTGAGTCCAGCATTCAATGTGTTACGCTTGTCTGTTTACGTTCCACCGAGATGTCCTCTAATCACTTTCTCCAAGAGCACTTTAGTTTGTGTTATTTTTATGTTCTGCTTAAAATCCATGCCTATAGTCAATCCCTGTTCTCTTGGGGAGGTAAGTAATGGCACCTGGATCCGCTGCGCTAAGATGAGCTGGTGATACTTGTCTATCAAACTTTTGGCTGTCCTCAAATAATGAGACTAAAGCCCCGTTTCGTCAGTGCTGTCTGGCTCTGCAATCCTATGCCACATGAGATAGCGCATATGACTTCAGTGATTAAAGCATGACCGAAGTCTGTAAGTTACTTAACTGTTAGGTGTTTATCACTGAGTCCTTTCAGATATTTATCGAACAGCTGCTTTCAACCCTTAGATGCATCTCTTAATGGATTTCAAAGGAAGCACGCAGCTTAAGTTATCTACTTGCTCGTGTTCGTAAGTACACTGGCGTCACATGCTCCCTTCTTTGCACCTGACGTCGTTAAGCTAAAGCATATTTGGACTGGATCATAGTAAAATCCTGTCTAATTTGCCTCATAGTTATGTGGAAGCAGCTGCCATTTGTTTTGTATCGAAAATTGAGAAAAGGTGGAATTAGTTTGTCTTGACTCACCAGAATAAATGGGATAAAGAACCGGTTATCTGCAATTTAAGGCAGGCACAACTCAAGCACAAATTGCCAACGATAAAACTTGGATTGCTTATTATATTCGAAATAACCTACGAATAGGCATGGAGCCATCAACAACCATGGAAGGTACAGAGATGGTTAAACAAACACAACACAACACGGATAAGTGCATGGTTTTGTCAGAGGGCGAGGTCCTACCCGGTTACCCAAGTCGAAGTAGGGTGTTGACTTACGGGACACCACCTAAAGCATTTGGCCGAATTGCCTGCCCGCAAGGCAGCGGAACGAATTCAGAGAATCGCGCCCATTAGGAGCCGGTGATTGATTGTCCAGTTCATACGCCTTTGGTTTGCTCCTTTTCCGACCAGGGGCAAAATTATGCTTACCATTTATGCATTACGTTGCTGGAATACAACGCTTCGGCAGTATGAAACAAAGGGCAGTGACTTTATTTAGGGGCAAGTAAAATGCTTCACTTTACAATGTTGTTAAACGGAAATATGTGGCTTTTTATAGGGAGTTCGCTTGCCAGGCGAAAACCCACCACGTCATGGAACACTGCCGCCGAACGACTTACTGGAACGGGATATTTCCGTAACACCCAGCTGGCACCACGAGGTGGTTGTTCGGCAAACCAGCTTATTAGAATTTCCGAGTGCAGAAATGACATTCAGGAGAAAAACCACATAGTAAAGGTGTCATAGAATTCCTAACCGCGCTTGGCAAACTGAGGTTTCTGGCAGTGTTGTTTTAAATCCCAACACCGCAGCAAAACAGATGGATGGCCCAACGAAACTCCATTTCATTATGCCAATCTGCTGTTAGTAAATTCTCGGAAGAATTCAACTCCACTATGACTATCTATATTCCAAAAAAGCTATTAAATGATTAGCCCTAGTAGTCCTCAAACTGCTGTATGGTTAAGCAGCTAATATTAGGGAAGTTCTGATACCGTAGGGCTGAACATATCCCTCTGCAGGGGACAGAAATCTGCATGCCATTTGATAATGGGTCGAGGTACGTTGCATTTAGAGTTCAATCCATGATGGTCGACTATCCTCCTCCATGGCTTATTGGCATAAGCTGCTGGCTGGTTTTCTAAGAACACCGCTCCCGGGCGGTACGGTTCCCAGAAGGGAGCCGAGGAAATACGCACCATTTACGAATCGCATGAATACGAAACGGACGCATGTGGCTTTTCCGGACTGGTATTTAGTCTATCTGGTTTGTGATCTATTTAAGACGAACAAACTAGCTAAGTTCCGTATAGGGAGTACTGTTCAGACCCAGGCGGACCAGAAATTGTGCAGCATTGTTTGATAGATCAGTAGTTTGAAGATTGTACGAGAAAATTTTCAAACAATACACCTCGTTCATGTCAGATAAACAGTTTTCTTCCGAAAACCTATAAGGCTGAGCGTTAGATTTTATATTGCGCGTTTTGCTTATTTAATATCCATCTGCTTGTCTGCCCATGATACCCAATTTGAAAATTTCGTCTGACTTGTAATCATCGTGCTAGAAGTACCTTGACGACATGTATCCCGTAGTCATTCAAATCTTTGCTCGCTCTTTGCCAACTACGACGCGACATAGTAGAACTATCTTCATTGGGGTCGGAGCTGACCACCACTAAATTAACAGGAATCTAATGCCAATCTCGTCAATGTCAAGTTGTAACACTTCTGCTGTTGTTTAAGGTGCCTGTTCTAAGCAAAACAGCGATTGAGCCCGAATACCATGTGTAACACACAAAATATACTCATACGTAAATTAAATCGAATTGTCCTTTTCTTATTCTGATCCCGTGCTAATTTTGTAACCTTTGACCTAATGCTTCAGGAATCAGCTGTTCATCTGTATCAAGTCATAAGTTGATAGCAGATCATCTGTAACGCTGATAGGTGTTGTACTGTGCGATGAATGATTCACGATGTGCTTCTCGCCGCTTTTTCACCCTCAACTAGTAATGCAGTAATATGGTGAAAGAGACAACACAGTAAAAATACCCCATCGGAGAAAAGGAAACTTATGCAATATTGCTGGAAATGAGACTTGAACAACGCATCCCCTCAGTCAAATTACCTAGCGCAGAAAGAAGACATATGTTGTGCGATGTTGCCCTTTCCATTGTTCCATCAACCGCGAACGCAATATAGTTAGGAAGAAACATAAGTGGACATGTGAAACCAAAATTGAAACAACATGATTCATCAAAACCAAGACAATCTAACAGATTGCTTCAGTTGCTTCTGGGCACAGAACACTGGGAGATAAGTAAAGCCTCAGTGATAGCTAATCTTGTTGGATTCTGATTGCGCACCAGTATTTCGGACGCGATCGCTGGATCCACGTGATGACGAATCAACACTAGATGCTTCGCAATGGACGAGGCAGGACTGCGATTTCTTAGTTTGTCCCCACCAGTTTGTTGCCCCAACCCTTGCCGTAGCCAATTTGGCAGGAGTTCCGCCATCCTAAGGGCCCGTCTACGGTTAGTCTTGCCTATGTAAACGTCACCGCAACTGCAGGTGAACTAACTCTACGTTGTTAAGCTGAGTCTCAGATACTTAATTACCAAAATAAATGCTTTCAGGCTAGCTCGGGCACCAGGTAATGCACGCTACGGAGAGTTCATTGTAGCTGCAAAGTGCAAGGCAGCACCAGTGGATCAAGTCAATACGAAACTGGTTCTCACATTCTAACCCATCGTGGGCCAGATGGAACGCGCACTGCTGATGCATCCCGACAGGCTGAAACAGCGGTACACTGCTTTTACGGGAGTGCGATGGCTGTCTGACTGTGTCTAATAATGAGGTAAGCAACTTTTACGACCGGGAAATCAATGCGTATATCAAAATGTTTTAAGCGAATGAGTCAATTCAAAACAGGCTTTATGAACCTATCTGGGAACCTCTTTAGCATTACATTCTAGCATTGCTGCCGTAACGATGCATAAATTCATTATGAAACTACAATTTAAACGTAAAAACAAGCAATTCTGCATGCACACTACTCAAATTAAGGTTCAGAAACGTAGCAGATAATTTTCTTGGTGTCCACGATAAAGGGGCGTATATACGGGAAGATTGAGTTATGAGAAAATGCGCAAGTATAAATGCTCTAAGTTTCGTGCGGATGGAGGAGTTGTAGCAGCTTCTGATAAATCAGTGTGAAGGGGAAAAGGATCAGTTAAAAGCTTTAATGAAAAAGTGTTGTATGTTCCAAAAAGACCAGGAAATATGAAGTCAACCAGAGGCTATCTGAGCAAAGCGCTATTCCTGGTAACAGACTTAATGGAATGCATAATCAATGTTAATACTTTGATAGAAGAATAGGAAAATGGATGGTGCGCAATATAGGCAATGAGGAGGAATATGCATTCACGAATTTGTAGATTAATGAGCAGAGTACTGAAGGTATGCACTGTGACGGGCATAAGATGATGGTTTTCGCTCCTTGCGGAAACTTTCGTCAACATGTGATCACCAAGGTAGATGGTGATATATATACACCTAGGTACTTAACAGTGGATGAAGTGAGTACGTTGTAGTCGCTTACCATCAGGAGGCACACGTTTTTGTCACAGTCAGGCGTTTTTCAGTGCGCAGCAAATAGCAAGTCACATCGCGGTACTTAGAGGCATTGAGAATACGGGAGCGGGACAACGACTACTGCTAAAGCTCATCAAACCGGTTTTAGTGAGTCGTTGATGGTTCAGCACGTGGAGATTTGCTGCTATGAACAGCGTCGGCAGAATACTTACATCCTATATTTCGGGGGAATTATAAGCAGTGCCATGCATAAAGAGAAAAGATGAGTAGTGCGTTTCTGCCTGCAATGTGCCCCCAGTCATCACGAATATTGGATTGTTTCTACCACATACCTGCGTACAATGACAACAAAATAGTTGCTTATTAGGTTGCACAATGCATGTTGAAGACCACTCGCAGACAGCTGAATAAACATGATTGATCTTTCGACATTTTTAAATACTTTGATTTCATAAAGGATGAGAGGCAACCCAGTCCGCATCCAATGTGGACGCTATAGGATGAACAATGTACGCTACTGAATCCAATGTGAATCCTCAGAGTCTGTATGCAGACATGAATGTCTTTACAATCGGAGTGTTTGTTGAGATCCAAGGCACATGTAGTCGTTGGAGGACTTTTAGGTGACGGACGTGCGTGCTTTCAGACGGAATCCCACCGATATCATTTTGGCACGGGCATCATTCCAACAGAAGTCCAACTGTCGAGAATAACTGCACCGTGTAGGCCCCGATTTAATAGGTTTGTAGACCGCATGAGGAGGGTATCAGCATACTCTCTTAAAACAATTGGTATAGAGAATCGGACTAACTAGCTAACCTTGAATTCAGATTCCTGTATGGACTTCACGTTGTTGTAATGTATATATTGGGCCATTGCCAGAGGAAATAAGAAAATTATCGTTGAATACGATGCTTCATGTGGGCTATTTGAGAAATCAGGATCAAGTTTCTCTACATCCACTAATACAAGTTACTTAGTAAAGCTTTTACTGCATGGCCACTTGAAATAACTAGGCAGTTATCTTTAATAGTGATTGAATAAAACCGCTTCGTTGAATAAAATTGTTTTGTCGTGAGATCTCAGTTATTATCGCCAAATACGTTTTCGTGATATGCGCAGTTATTATATATATATATATATATATATATTTATATAATTTAGTTGGCGGTTAAGGTTTAGGGCACTGGCTACTTTGTCATCGGACGGCACTACGGTACAAGTCATTTGGTAGTATATGATGATATCTCACTTCTAATAACACATTAACACCATCCGCTACCCTCCCTTTAGCCAACGTGTTCTCACCAAGTGTCGGTAACAGCCGGTTTGAATGTGCTACTCGCACCGCTCACTGATAGAGTGAGCACTGACGATAATTCACGAAGGGGTGAAACGGCCGCGCAGTGCTTTTCCTGGTGTGATGGCTGTTTGAGTGTATGCAGGTGTGAGGAACTACAATTTTAACTTCATTCCCTTAGTATTCCATTGTAGACATGAAATTTGGTACTGTAGAGCAGTGGTATCTTACGGGAAAAACTGAGGCTTGACAAGTTCGCAGGGGAGATTCAGGGGAATCACACGACTTTATAGATGTGAAAGGAAAGTGAAATGGGTATCCATGAATTCATCATATTGTCCGCGTTTCGACATGAGTAGATCCGTCTTCCCGATTTCGTGGGAGTTGGCCAGCACAATGTTTGTCTGCTTCTTGTCGTCACTTCATGAACATAATTAAAATCCGGCAATCCATATTGTGTAGTGCGCCGTCGAGTCATTTTTATGTAGTAGCAACGTGGGCGCAGAAATGATAGATCGGAAGAGCGTATCATTAGTGACAAATTCGATTGGGAACAATTCCTGTTGCATCACAACCTGTGCGAAGTTTACCGCGTGGTTGCACGGGCTTATTTCTAGCTACCCCCATACGAACACATCACCTGTCCCACCAGATTTAGAACTGTTAAGATGCTGTAAAGACTTGACCTGCTGCTCACCAACGCAAAACATATGGTTGATGGAATTTAGCAAGCACACTATTTGGTGGCAGTCAACAGGTTACCCTTTTGTTTGAATATGTGGACTATGAATTATATAATGAAGACAAAGGCGTGTTATCCACAATTGTTAAGGATATATTTTGGACCTTCATATACTAATACCCTTCTGTAGTCACCAGGAAAACACTCAAAAAGACACATAACACACTAGTTGCGCAAGTGTCTGCAGAGAGCCCTCCACTGCCAAAAAATATGTATTTGCTAAAGAGCAGAATATGTAGATGTATATCCCTGAGGGAATTGGCTTGCTAAGCTCACAAGGCCTGCTCGGATGCCGAAACCTGGACTCTACACGTGGCACAGAGTAACTTCGGTGTGAAATTGTTCCGCGAGAACGAGGTGACGCATCTGCAGGAGATAACGAAGCGTTTCTGAATGGACAGCAAACTGTTATACATTTACGTTAATGAGCATCGTGAGTTACAGCACGAAAAAGCTGCACTGGATATGACTGACGGATACAGGCGATCAGCCATAGAAGCTGCTACTCGCTTCCGTTTTCATTACTCCTAAACCTTTCATCATCCAACGAGCCTAACTATTATCTACCTTACTATTGGTCCACTGTCAGATTTAGGCAACAATACCTTCACTGCAGAAACTGTGTTGAAACAATTGTTATCCCTCCGTACCTAAAGTTTACTTGGAAACTGTGACCGAAGGCTCTGCAGGTAATTGATCTAACAGAGCCATTTGCCGTTTCCTATCAGCGCTGTCTAGAGGATAACCAAATTGCACCAATATGGAAGCGTGCGGTCATCACTCCTATTCTTAAAGAAGGTAGTCGCACTGACCCCACAAACGATTGTCTGATGAGGTTTCTTCCAAAGCTTTCCATATTTATGGAATACATCAGTACAGATACATTGCTACAGTAGCTGGAAAACAACAGCACAATAGCTAAGGAGCAACATGGATTCCGTCAGAATCACTCAGGTAACACTAAGCCATTAATTAGACGAAGTAGCTGGGCTGAAGCAGTTGCCGTTAGAGCAGGTATCGAAGGCATCTAAGTGGACTTCGTAAAATTGTTTGATCATTTATACCATCAAATTCTCCTTTAGGAGCTTATGAACTACGGCACTGGTTACTAAATGTTCTACATGAACGCCTGTGTGAGGTGAGCGTCCGGGAATTTTGTCCAATGCAATTGATGTGGAGCGTGGTGTGTCACGAGGCTCGGTGCTAAAAACTCGCCTATTCTTGGTTTTCATAAATGATCTAGCCATAGCACCTACTTCCGATTTCCTATTCTTCGCGGGTGTTATCATTAGCTGGAGGACGATCAAAGGACAGGACGACCACGAATGGTTTCAAAGCGATATTAAACGTCTTTGGAATGGTCAGTACAGAATACCCAACCATTTATTATGGAAAATTGTTGATTTGTTTAACCGTGTCGTATGCATGGCTACACTGACTGGCTTATTGCACAAAGATTGCAGAACTGCTTCCAGGACATGATCTTCTTGTGCTCGTTCCGTGACCTTAACTGTCCAAAACAAGCTGAGGCAGCAGCGAAACGAGGCAACCACCACATCTGCCTGCTGCGAAGCGCATTCATCACCGCGAGTGATTGATACTTCAAATGACCCATCAAACACCGCGGTAATGCAAAATCCTTACGCTAGCCCTCTTGTTAAATCACACTAAACAGGCTTGACACCTTTGGTTACAGCGTGGTCTGGAGGGGATGAAGGCACCACATAATGCAGACAACAAAGATTGTCAAGGGCCGAGTCAATCATACTTACTAGCGCAAATTGAAGCTATTAGTACCTTCAGCGAAGTTTACCAACGACAAGTGGCGATCTCATAGTAGAGCACCAAGCGCATATGATGTTATTTGCTGAAAGTAAGCCCAAACGCAACCTCAGAAGTAATTGCTTGACTCTGGGTGAACACTACAGCCGTTTAGATTTTTGATGGACTTATTTTTCGCTTTGGGTTTAGCAACCCTGGCGCACTGTCCCAAATTTAGCTTTATCTTCCGCTGGTTTACACGTTTTCAAAATAGAAACTACCCGAGGTTGCCCATCAGCTCCCAGCCCTCCGTTTGCTAAACTGCGTTATTTTGGCTTCCATTATTCTTTCACCCGTACCGGATTGGTGCTTCACATGGACGCAGCGAGGCGACGCTTGATTGTGAGACTTACCTTTTGAGTTTCGCATTATTTGCATCGACTATTACTTTACCCCATATTGTTTTATAGGCTTTCATTTAAGTGTCATTTTAATCATCGTTATTTAGCGACGCGTTTTACTTGGTAGTCGCTTTACTACATGACCCACGCACTTTTTGATTCTTTGGTTTTTATGCAGATGGTAAAACAGAACTTTTAGCATCTGCTTTTAACCCGTGCAAAATCATTTTCATTGAATTCGATTTCCAGTTGAAGCTGTTGGCCCCTCAATTTGGTTCTGCGGTTTTAGTTCAGATGGATACAAGGGTAACTAAGAGTTTCACAATTCAGTACCTCAGACTGAGGTCACCCATAGACGACGCTAAATATCACCCCACACTCCTAAGGATGTTAGTCGTAGTCAGCGTGGCAGATGGAACTGGCCATCTATGTGGAATCCAGCAAAGCAATCTGTGTCATAACGATGGCTGACGTGCTTCACATTTGCATTGAGAATTTGCAAGAAAATAGAAGGGTCGAACCACCCTAACACCCTCTATAAGACACTTTTTGACCCCAAAATGTTTGTTCCTGTTTACGGACGAAAATGTGGAATACTGTAAACAGCTGCGTTCAAGTTACATCGCACATGTTCAAGGCCTTTTATATTAAGCTGGTCTAATTGAAAGATCGCCAAGTTTCGAGAACATGGGATATCATCGCTGTCATGGAGACCTGGTTACACAGTGCAGTGACGGATGTCGAACTCTCGCTCCTCAGCATCTCACTTAACCGCAATGACAGGCTTAGGAATAGAGAAGGGTTAGCCATGTATTACCGAAGCAAGCAACACTGTAAACTCGTGGAAGGCTCAAAATCGCCGTTCTCCCATTCTCTTTGGTACCGCCTTCAATTGCATGACAGAAACACCAGAAGTATAGCCTGTGTTTATCGACTCTCAAACTCTACCCCCAATAAGGGCTGCCGTATTTCAACAGCTTTATTATGCGATTGAAATGCAGAGCGCACTGACACATTCATACTAGACGATTTAAAGGTACAATGTTTAGTAACAGCTGCTACGATTGGAGAACAACTCAAAACCGAGTCGCAAGAGATCGGAACATGTGTTCCACTTTATAACATTAGATCATTCTTCTCATTTGCTTCAAAGCAAGTAACAGTCTATCTTTGATGGATCAACTTTGATCAACGACGACCAGATGGTTGGGGGATTGGTTTTAAACGGCCCTTTGGATTGCAAGGATTATACAGTCATAACATTTGACTCCATATATTATAGATTATTGGTGGTTTTGTGAGTAAGTAATTTTTACAGAAACTAGAAGCCACGATTAAACTTTGCACAATAAGCTGCCTCCATATGACATAGTGAATATCGTCATAAGAATTTTGAGATGGTTTGCACTACCACGCGACGTGACAGCTTAACCTAGCTGGCTTCACTTGGAGATTCAGCCATGACACCGACAGCTCAGAGCCGTAGGAAATCCGGTGCAGATGACAAGCAGGTAACGTACACATCGATTGCCTCAACAAACACACCGAGAGGGACACACATAGGTCCATCTTCGGTACCGAGCACGCGTGGCGCAAAGCAGCTTTCACCTTCAACTCCAATGATGATTTGGTGGCGTCCGTATCCGGATTTGCTTGTCACTGTGACATCCATAGACACAGTCACGGGACGCCTGCGCCTACAAAGGAGACCATGGGTGGCTTGCGCTGCACCACCCATAGTTCCACCCACACACCCCATATCCGGTGTAAACCCGAAGAAATAAGACCGGGAATAAGACCGTCAACTCCAATAGTGCCCTCTAAACAACCCGAATTGCTGGCAAAAGTATAAAGCCAACACTCGCTAGACAAAACCATGCTGCGTTAACTATCGTGTGCACCAATGTTCTCGAATCCAAATCGAGCACAATTAAAGGCAAGTTGCAAGACGATCGCAAACAGTGGAGTGGTGATTGGCATTCGGGTTGACCTTGCAATGCTGCAACGCGTAGCGCGTCACCCAACCTCAGTGCACTCTGGTGAACTTCGAATTCTTCGAGTAACACTAAAGTTAGCGGACGAGACAGAGGCTGTCCTGCTCTCAGCAGTTCGTCTTCGCAACTCACCGAGCGGAGTGTGCACATTACCTGATCTACCTTGCAAAGATCGCCCAAAAGAAGCAGGCGACCAACGCGGCATTGCTAATAGGGATAGCAAGAAAACAATATCTTTTCATGGTGTTCCTGAGCTTCTGCATTCTTCTGATCATGATGCACAACCATACAACCGAGAGCAGTGATGCTACCTCCGCGAAGCACCCTCTGTTGACAATGTTATTGCCAAATCCATGACAAGAGTTCCGTCATCACCTAATTACAAGTGCTGAGGTCCAAGGCTAATGAAATTAATACTACGCTCCGAGGGAATGACGCAAGTTCTGTTGGATAGCTGGTTAAAGTTTCGAGCTAGATTGCCAACAGAGATCCGGCTAAAGGCAGCGGGCGTACTACCAAAAGTCGGAAGCAATTCAATGGAATTTGCATACGCTACAAATTCTTTATTTGCACAGTCCTGTGGAGAGACCGACACAACAGCGCCCACGGCACACAAGAGGACCGGGCACAGCACGAGTGAAACGTCAGTTCAGGAAGGCTCAATAATACCATGCAACACGACTGAAATACATAAATCCAAAGAAGATTAATGGCCGGCCACCTAACGGCCGGCTTAAAAACTAACACCAACTTAACATCTATCAATGAACTCCTGGCAACGAAAGCCCTATCTTGCATGTACACAAAAGCCCAAGGCCTTCTTAGCAAGTTAACAGAACTTAGAGAATTCCATGCCTCACAACCGCGGGACCTCGTCATGAATACAGAGACAAGCGTGAGGCGCGCTCCTGGAAAATTGTATTACTTCTCTCTATTCGCCTTCATTGTGTGCCACATTTTCGGACGTTCACTCAATCGACTAGGATCATCGAGACCTACCCAACGGATTCAGGCTTTCTGCAGTACTACTAACGACACACTGGTAAATCCTGAACACCGTCTTTGACAGTTCATTCGGTAAGACCTACTTGTGAAACTGCGTTGTTTTTATTTTTTCCCACTACATTGGGATAGCATTCGACGGAGCTTTTTAAGGCTACTAGACAACCCATTACTTATTGCAGTGCACCTCTATACCTTTTCGGAAGCAAGCCAGTCCTTAACGGAATCAAGCTCCTCCTTAAGAATATTCAACCCAATTTCTAACCACATCAAGCTGAATCCATCGTCTTGACCAATTGCAAATCAGGACAAGTGTACTCAGAACGTCTGCATCGGTTGGTGCAGCGCTCAGCCAACAAACCACGTGAGGCACAGTGAACGCGAAAACAACACGTGAGCTCATTCACAGTGTCTAAGGCATCTTAGCATATACAAATCCGGTAGGACAGGTGATGTGTTCGTATGGGGTTGGCTAGAAGTAAGCCCGTGCAAACACGCGTTAAACAGCGCACAGACTTGGATGCAGCTGGAATTGTTCCCATTCGAATTTGACACTAATGGTACGCTCTTCCGATCTAACATTTCTGCGCCCATGTTACTACTCCATAAAAATGACTCGCCGGCGCACTACACAATATGCATTGCCGGATTTCAATTATGCTCATCGAGTGACAACAAGACGCAGAGAAACACTGTGCCGGCGAACTCCCAAGAAATCGGGAAGGCGGATCTACTCATGTCGAAAGGCGGACAATATGATGAATCCATCTATACCCATTTCATTTTCCTTTCACATATATAAAGTCGTATGATTCACCAGAATTTCCCCCGCGAACTTGTCAAGCCTCAGATTTCCCCGTAAGATACCACTGTTCTACAGTTGCACGTTTCGTGCCTACGATGGAACAGTAAGGAAATGGAGTTGTACAAGTAGAAGTTCCTCGTACCTAGATACACTCAGCCATCTCACCCGGAAAACACTGTGCGGCCGATTCCTCCCTTCGCGAATGATCGTTAGTGCTCACTCCATTAGCGCGCGGTGCGATTAGCACATTCAAACCGGTTGTTAATGACGCGTGGTGAGAACAAGTTGGCTACCGGGTGAGTAAAAATGGTGTGACTATGTTATTAAATGTGAGATATCCCCACTCAGCCAAAGACTTGCACCGTACTGCCGTCGTATGACGGAGTAACCAGTGCCCTAAACCAGAATAGCCAACTTACTTATGATATATATGTCCTCCTAACTCTCACCATCACAGTAAGAAAGAAAAGTAAGGGGCTTATATATATAAAACCATAGCTCAGATCACAAAAACGTAGTTGGCGGTAATAACTGAGATCTCACAACAAAACAATTTTATTCAACAAAGCGGTTTCATGCAATCACCACTAAAGAAAATTATGGAGTCTTTTCAAGGAGCAGTCCAGTAAAATTTTTACTAATTAACTTGTATTGGTGGATGTAAAGAAACTAGACCCTGCTTTCTCAAATAACCCACAGGAATCATCGTCTTCATCAATAATTTCTTTACCTCCTCTGACACTGGCCCGGGATATACATTTCAATACCGTGTAGTCCACTCAGGAAACTGAATTCAAGGCTAGCTAGATAGCCCGATGCTCTCTACTAATTGTTTTGAGAGAGTATGCCGATACTCTCCTCATGCGGTCGACAAACCTATTTAATCGGGGCCTACAAGTTGGAGTTATTCCCGACATTTGCACATCTGTCGTCATGATGCTCGTTCCAAAATGGGATTGGTGGGATTCCGTCTGAAAGCATGCAAGTCCGTCATCTAACTCTTTCAGCGACTACATGTGCTTTGGATCTCAGAAAACGCTCCGACCGTAAAGATATTTCAGTTTGCATACAGAATCTGAGGATCCATGTTGGATTCAGTAGAGCACATTGTTCATCCTATAGCGCCCTCATTGGATGCGAAATAGAAGACTGTGTGGCCTCTCTTCCTTTATGAAATCAACGCTTTTATTAATGTTGTCAGATCAATCCTGTTGAGTCAGCTGTCTGCGAGTGGCGTTCAGCAAGCATTGTGCAAACTGATAAGCAACTATTTCGCTGTCATTGTACACAGCTATTCGGTAAATACACTCCACTATTCGTGATGACTGGGGGCGTATTGCAGGCAGAGGCGCACTACTCATCTATTCTCTTTATGCATAGCGATGCTTTTGATTCCCCCAAAATATAGGATGTAAGTATTCTGCCGACACTGTACATGGCTACAATTCTCCACGTGCTGAACCATCAACGACTCACTAAAACCGGTTTATGAGTTCAGCAGTTGTCTTTGTCCCGCTCCCGTATTCTCAAAGCCTCTAAGTACCGCGATGTGACTTGCTATTATCTGCGCAATGACAAACGCCCGACTATGACAAAAACGTTTGCCCCCTGATAGTAAGCGAATAAAACGTACTCACTTCAACCGTTGTTAAGTACCTAGGTGCATATGTATATCACCATCCACCATGGTGATCACATGTTCACGAAAGTTTCCGCAAGGAGCGAAAACCATAATCTTATGCCCGTCACAATGCATACCTTCAGTACTCTGCTCATTAATCTACAAATTCGTGATTGCATATTCCTTCTCATTGCCTATATTGCGCACCATCCATTTTAGGACTCCCTTTATCAAAGTATTAACATTGATTATGCATTCCATTAAGTCGGTTACAAGAAATAGCGGTTTGCTCATTGTTTTAATGAATGATCTTGCAGCTGCACTCTTCCAACTTTCTGTTGTTTGCAGATGACCTAAAGATATGGCCTGCCATAGCTTCAGGAGAGGATCACACAGCCTTGCAGGATGATTTGGACAAAGCATACAAGTGGTCAAACGAGAACATGCTACAGTTCAACACCACAAAGTGCAAAATCTTGAGCATACGTCATCAGAGTGCGTATAACTACCGCTTAGGACCTGACATTCTACAGCGGACCTCTCATGAGTGCGATCTTGGCGTGCATGTACGAGAAGATCTTGGGTGCTTAATGCAGACCGAAAAGGCCTCCAAGAGAGCAAACCAACACTTTGGCCTTCTGCGTAGAGCGTTTGGGAATTTTGACGCCTCAATCTTTCCGAAAATGCTTAGCGCTTTTGTTAGACCGCACACAGAATACGCTATTCAAGCGTGACAACCATGGCAGAAGTGCCACCTCACTGCACTCGATACTGCACAACACAGAGCGACAATATACGTCAAAGGTCTTTCCAGCCTTCCCTACCCACTCAGGCTGAAAACTCTTAACTTATACGGTGGACGTTACCGTCGTTTGAGAGGCGAACTCATATTGGTGTACCCGATACTGAGAACCCCCAACCACACGTGTCATTCCCTTTTGAAACGTAGTCAAAACGCATCCCTAAGAGGTCATCAGTTTAAGTTGATCACACAGTACAGTCGACTGGAATGTCGACGCAATTTCTTCTCCCTCCGAGTGTCACAACCTTGGAACGCCCTTCCAGAACATGTAATTAACGCTTCCACCCTATCCCTTTTCAAAAAGCGCCTTGACGAAACTCTGACACGATTGCACTGTGTGATATAACGTGCGACCATCGGATGATGGCATTAGTGAACAACGAACGTGGACGGAATCCACTTAAAATTCCTATTGTATTACTTGTTTATGTGCATCTCCAATCCCTTGGTGAGTCATGCATTTCACACGTACTTTCATCGATAGGATTTTTTAATTTTACGATGTTAATTCTCATCATCCTACGGGACCTGTCAAGCATTGCATCTATACCCGTCATAAACCATTGTTCCATTGTTCCCTAAGAGGACAGGGCTTGACTGTAGTCATGGATTTTAAGCAGAACATAAAAATAACACAAAGTGCCCTTGCCGAAAGTGAGTAGAAATCATCTCAGTGGAACATAAACAGACAAGCGCAACACACACGAATGCTGGACCCAAATGAAATAGAGCCCCAACCACTGATATTGCCAATCCTGAAGTCCACACCCACAAATAAATCAGGCGCAAGGCCAGTCAACTGTTACCGTCGATCTCAGCACACTTGTATACTACCTCACTGACTAGCTATCACACGGTTTCGCTCAGGTATACACAGCAATTGCACATGGTAGAAGCTGAGGAGGGCGGTCGGCTTGTACACTGATGATATGTCATGTCTGTTGTATACAGCATAGAGGATTCCTCTCAAAATACCAACGGGAGGTGGCATCGTTCGCCTAGTGTCCATCGGTGGCCGAAATGGATGCAGGCTCTTGTCGGCGGCTCTAATCTGAGCGGGTGCGGGCGACCTCTCGGTCCGCCAGCCATCGCGCAACTGGCGGTGGTCACGTGGCAACGAAACATATGTGTGTCGTTCCGGTGCACAGCTGGTGCCCATTATTAACCGTTCCACCCACCAGCTACGAGCAAAGATCTGTAAACAACTTAGTAAAGAACGGGAAGTGAAGAAATTATAGTATTATTGTTACCAGCACTAGTATTCTCATTAGTATTATTATTATTCAGTGTGTAGTACCAACCATTACCCGGTGTCCGTGGGTTAGTATAACGCGTACTGAATCACTCATTGCATCTGTGGTATATTCTGGCACAAGTTAGCCGAAATATCAATCCGAGACGCGAAATCTTAGGCCGAGAAGCCCAACCATTCTGCTTGTCCTCGCAGCTTCTCTTTATGTGTATGTTTGCGAGGAAGAGTACTCGAACTCTGTTCTCTTCTAGCTCAGCCTGTTTTCATGAAGCAGGTAAAGATGGCACGCACGCGATAATATCTTCTTTGTACAACGTCCCACCAAGCGTCCAAATTTGCCTGATATTGTTGTGGTTCGCCGCATCTGGCTGTACACATAAGGATTGACCATAAGAGTTTCGCGCCCTCTATGTGTGCCGAGAGAAAGCTCCACAAAAATATCATTTTCCTGCTACCCAAGATTTCCATGGACCCACGCCAAAAATTTTGCCAACAGTAGTCGCAACATCTTACGTGACACAAGAAGTAATCACGAGATTACTTGAATAAATCGCTGTCCGACTAGATAGTTTCCAAATGTTTAGACCGAAAATCCACCTACTTCACAAAGAAAGCTTGATTGATAGGATTCAACTCTCCAATTACTGCAAACTTTAGCCTGTACTGATGCAACGTTTGCGGAAAAATAAGCGCAGCGAATGAGATGGAATTGCTTTCAGCTATTCCGGTAAGGTCCATTTTAATACAGAGTACAGGCTAACGACATTGGATATCGATTTGAAATATGTTGGCGTGTTCTGGACTTAAAATTCTATAACTGACTTTGCTGACATACACGTTACATGACCCCGGTTCTTGCTGGAGGAGGAAGAGAGCAACTTGCCTGCTGCGTTAGGTGTAGTTGTACTGGTCTTGTGTGGGCACTGATAGACCGCCGCATTTCCGCAGATCGGAGTTCTTTAATCCCACTGGAAGCAGAACTGTCTAAGTGGCGACATTCGTCTTGGACGTCTGCGTCAGTTTGTCTACCACTGAAGGTATTTTTCAGAGTTGTGTTAAATACTGATCCGTTCTGCTGCAAACGCTTTTACTTTATTTGAATTAACTGACTTGTTAAACAGTTAAAACTCATTCGCCGACTTTAAAACACTAGAACTTACACGATAGCAAACAAAGGATAATGTAAACACTGATCCGCTGTAATTGTTATTATTAGATATTCGTATTGCATGCGTGTCTTTTGGCAACTGTTGAACAATGCACCCAAGTAGATCGGAATTCAGTTAGAGTCTTCAAATTCTGACAATCCTTCTGCCCTCGCATAGACCCCAAAGCCACACGCAGCCGAAGTGTGTACATATACGACTCTTCGTCACCAATGTAAGTATAGTTGTCCTATCTACCCTGAAGAACGTTTGCCCAAGTATTGTTCATGGTATTCAACGATATGAATTAACGCTCAGCAGGCGCTGCTCACTGCTAACTTAGCTTCGCTTATACTAGTGATCACCAAATAGAAGTAATATGTTTTCTCTGTCGGGCCCAACCTATCCTGCCAATAATGCTTCTCTCGAATACTGATGGCGATTGGTGGGATTTTACTGCTATGTGCTCTGCTTTCAGCCAATGAATTTAGGATCTATGACAGTCTCAAGTCAGATCTGGTTGATGAATCAAAATGAACATGCAATTAGCTGTGGGAAGTGAAAGCTAGAACTTGTCAGTGTGTCGCCCACTCGAATGAACATCATCATCATCATCACTGTACACTTTAGCTGCTGGTGGACAACACTTCAACTATTTTACCGCAATACAAAAGACAAGGAAAGGAAAGCAAACAGTGGCACACCGGCTGAGTCTCCAGTAATGGCTGGACATCCTTCCGGAGAGCTAAAACTGACTATCGTGCCGTAAGAAGAGAGTTATATTATGACTAACGAGTGTGATCGTGATTGGAGGGGATGCTAAGCAGAAGGGAGAAGGACAAAGGAACTCACAACACAAACGCCAATGGGGCCGGCTCCAAGACATATCAGCAAGTGTGTCCAACAAAACGTGTTCACCGTTCTTAGGACCCCAGCCAGGCATTCGGGATACACCAACCGACGCCAACTTCAAACAGAGGGTTTTTCATCTCTTGCGACCAAGTCATCGCTTGGACTCCACTCCTCCTCTTCCAACCGCACCCACAACGCGCAAACAATGCACGTCGCGGAAGTCCGTGTGCTGGTGTGAGCAACGCGTAGTCCAACCATCGGAGCATGGCGCGTGATATAATGGTGCTGAGCGGTTCACTCGCTCTTCTTGCACCAAATGCGCGACGCCGAACACGCTCGTTGCTCACGCTGTGCTCCCAACTGGCATGAGCTAGGCTGCGAAGGCAGCGACGATGGAACAATGTCTTGGTAATCATGATATTTGTGTTTGCTAAGAACTACAATCGCATATATGTAGCAGTTTAATGTAAAGCGAACAGCACTGCTTCTGAAGTCGTAAATACTAAAGCGAGTTTGGGGACTATTGGTAGACTGGTAAATCCTGTGTTGAAATGGTTAGCTTAAAAGAACGGCTAAAGAAACCAACGCTGTTCATTCAATCGTGAATTCACTGCTTTTAAGACATCCTATTCTTGTACAAAACCGCACAATGCATCTAAACTGCAGCATATCACAATCAAAATGTACTTGTAAGGATGGTTATCAGTTGGAACCACGAAACAAGTGGATAGCAACATTTCCATAGATTATTACTTGAATCCACTGATTCTTCTCCCGTAGAGTCGTAGAGTAAGGTGATCCTGGTACCACACGTGACTACAAAACGCTTAAGGATGTAAAGCACATGGACCGCTCTGATAAAACCACCTTGTATAATATGAATCATTTAAGATAATGGAACAATGGAACAATGGTATATTACAGGTAGAAAAGCATCGCTTACAAGTCCCGTGGGATGGAAAGTATTGCGAAACTCAATTGCATAGTTAAGGAAAAAGCGTTGTGGTGGACTCACCATGGACTTATGTGGAATAGCGGAGATGTTCGAGTAATAAACGTACAAATTCATAAATCCATTGGTTAGGTGTTTGGCAAGACACTGTTTGATTGCGTTGCATAGCCGCTAGATAACAATCACAAAATGAAATGTAAGTGAGACAATGCATCGTCAACTCGTTTTTTAAGTATCGTCAAATTAGGAGCAGAGACGACATAATTAGGGAGGGGGTTCTAAGGCTATCCACGCTGCTGAGTGTCTAATTGCCACTGTGCTTTTACATTACAACTTTTCATCTCAAAATAAAATGCAATTATCTTTTGAAGCATTAGGCCATTCTGTCCACCAAGTCCATAGCTATGATGATCAATTTGGTTGCTCAGTCCAAAGCGTTGACCGTGAGAATGGAACCAAGAACCTTACTATTTGCACCAATTCCTGAGCGAACTCGCGGAAATTGATTTCAAGTCAGACTATTCTATAACAAATAATACTCGTTACAGAGGAGTAGTATTGGGTGTTGAATGGTATAGGTAGAAATTCGGCACATCCAGACTCACTCAGACAGTCGTCACACACCAGGGAAAGTCTTGTACACCCGTTTTAACCGTTCGGGAATCGACATCATACGCATTCCATCACCCTGGTAGGGTTGACGATTCCCGAAAGGATGAGACGCGCGTAGAGTGCTTTTCCGGGCGTTTGATGGCTGTCTGAGTGAGTCTAGTTGTGACGAATTTCTACCTATACCATTCAACTCCCCCTACTACTCCTCCGTAATAAGTACGCAGACCAAATTGCTTATAATGCTGTAAGTTAATTAGTGGCTTAATTCTGATAAGCTCGTCGCTTGTTGAGCGGGCTACCCTCTCCCTGCATGGATGAAACGCGTGTACAGTGCTTCTCCGGGTGTGTGACGGCTGTCCGAGTGAGCCTAGATGTGACGAATTTCGATGTAATACTAATGTTATGCAAGAAGGATCTATGATGCTGAGTGAGGTATAAGAGGAAACTGCTTGCTTTAACTCACGAAATGACTAATGGCGTATTTCTGGGAAATGCTTCCATTCGCGAGGATTCCTGCATTTGTCCGAAAAGTAAAATTTGCTGCTCTGAGTTTCTATTCTAAGCTTCAAGCACAGTGTGATTATTCCCTCTTAATTTTGGTAAACGCCAAAGTACTATGAGCTGGTTCATGTGTTCTCCGAGCTGAGCAGTTTGTTGCAGACGTTTCACTGCCAAGCTAGGCAACATCTTCATTGCGGCTATTAGGGTCTGATTCGCAGAGCCTCGTAAGCCAATACCAAATCCAAGTGGATTACCTGCAGAGGTCATTTACTAAATATCTGATTGGTAAGCGATCCGCTATGAGTCAACGAGGTCGTTGCAATCAAATTTAACTCAAACTACTTTGGATTCGACGATTGAAGCACAACGTTTGTTGCTTTTTAACCTTCTAGTTCAGGTTCAAGTTCAACTACAGATGGAACTGAAACGATAGGCGAATCTCGTGAGTGTTCCATTTGGAGTGGATTGTTGAGCCAAGATTTGATGAAGTGCTCAGAGTTATTGATGGATTTAAAACGGAAAACCTGTATCGCACCCTAGCCAACCAGTTGAGGCATATCTTTCCTGCCCTTGCAGTCCCTTATGTGGCAGTCACGTGAAGTAAGCAAAGGATAGGAAGAGAAATCGAACGTATAGAATAAGGAAGTGCACTTGAAAACAGAAAATAATACCAATGCGTGAAGAAAAGTAGAGAAAAGAAAATCGAAGCACGAAGATGCGAGTAACTCAGGAAACTGGAAAGGTTTCGTGTTGCCACCCAAGAGCGTCAAGTTACCGCTCAAACCCCTTAACCGTAGATTCCCTGATAACAGTTTCCGAAAGCATGTTCGAGCGCTCGATGACTCGGCGTGACAGCCGGATTTTCGCCCTAATCCGATCGGACCGCGTTTTGTCCAGCTTCAAGTAGCGACCGCGTAGAACAGATAATCTAGCGAGGACTGAATAGCTCATATAAATCTGGACCAACCTTCCCAGATAAGATAAGGTAAGTTAGGATTAGATCTTCTCTAAGCGTTCGGTAGTGCATTGAATGCATTCCCAAAATAAGTAGACGCTTGGGGTACGTCCGTCTACACAAAAGTACCTATTCCGACCTGCCTACACTCGAACTACAACGTTGCCTAACTTGAGCTTTTCACAATAAACACATGACACTAAATATACTGAGGACATAAAAGAACGTTTGCTCAAATTTCTTCCTGGTCAGATATAACTATCTGTGGAATAAACTACCAATCACACGTAGGTCATGTGATAATGTGGCATCAATAGTTTGCATACCAACCAGCCACCTTGACATCAAGATCATAATCATCATGTTTGCATGGGAAAAACCATGATGAGCTATTCCAAGAGAGGCCCAAAAGCATCTCAACACCAATACTTTCAAAACTAGGCTTTGAGCTCAACCATACACTGCCTAAAACGCGTACCACGAAATTCCATTTATGTATGTCATCCATGCAAGAGCAAGGATAGTACTGCACAATTTGATCTGTGCCGTTTCAGACACAGCTTTTAGCGTAAGTTGTAATAAACGTATGATTATTATTGTCAGGAAAATACATGAGTATAACGCTGAAAGATATTCTTACGTGATACCTTCACGTCAACGAATTATTCGCGATGTTACTCCTCACAGGAATTCCTTCATATCCTATTGTTTCACCCTACCTTTTATCACTTCGTACGTATGGCACCATTGTATAGTGGCACAAAAGGCAGGAACCACAGGCGGAATGAATAAAGCGGGAAACTATGCAAGGTGAAACATAACCAGGACACCAGGGACGAAAGTCGACAAAGCAGCTCGAGGCTTATGGAACAAGCCGGAAATGGACAATGGGCGACAAACGATGTTAGGCCCAGACCCAGAAGAGCGGTGGACGTAAAGGTTGGCATCCCAAATTTCCGGAGAGATACGCGTTTGGCCACGCCTCCAGGAATAAACACGGGGAGATGGACGCAGTTCCGATTAAGCAAGTCGGTGGCATTAGGACGAATTTAGCCCGGTCATATTAGGATGCACGGAAGAGAAGCGTGGTGGGTTTGTCGGCCAATATCGACCTCTCGGATGGGTTGAATTTGAGGCATCAATGTGTGGTGCGTGGTGCTCGGGTAATGCCCTTCAGACGTGCGCGCCAGTGTGTTAGTCTGTGAACCCGTTGTAAGTTGGCAATAAAGGCTGTGCGTCCCTGCCGCTCGTTCTCGCTACAATGCGCCTACTGCTCTCTAGTGAATCCCCAATGCCCCTTGAGTATCAACCACTGGTTGATTTCTAAGACAGTAAAGCATCCAACTCAATGTGGGGTTATTTCAAGTCCGAAAACTCTTTAAATTGTATTTTCCAATCGTGCCAACTCTTGACAAATCTTGGAATCTGGAATCCTCAATTATGATATGCACCATCTCTCTAGGCATCTGTAGGTAGGTTCGTCGTTATCTTCTACTTTTATTTGGCCTCGTCGGTATCCGGATTTGCCTGCCACTGTGACCTCCATGGGACAGTCACAGGTGTACAAAAGCAACTACGCATGTACATGAGCATTTGGTTGTCCCAATTTGTTTACCCATGATTTAATCAATCATGAAATGCCTGGCAAACTATTTCAGTGAATTTTGCCTTTCAACAAATTTAACAACTACTATTTTATGCCTATCCTGTCGTAGCATTCCATTTTAATGGACACCCATTTCCAGAGTATTTGTGTTGCATAATGCTGCAGTGCCTGCTACCTTGGTACTTACTCGGCTTCAGTATGCGCTGTCTGGAAATGAACACAGAAAAGCAAAACTACACTCTATCTGTAGGTCGCGAAACGAGCAGTTATTGATCACTGCAACACCAGTGCAGACCTTTGGCGTTGTGTTGCCAAGATTGTTAACACAATATAGCCCAGACAAAAATATTCGAGTGCCAGTACATTCAACCGTGCGTTTGTGGATGAATGCATTGTGACACCACGCTGGTAGTTCCCGTAACTACGCACCGCCAAGGAAAAGAAACAATGGATTTTGGCAGGTAACAAAGCACCTGCCTAAGATATCCCGTAATTTGGTAATAGAGGAAAAGGAAATTCGGATGCTGGCTAAGTGGACCAAATAGATTCCACATTGGTCAACAGACAGAGAAATAACCTTGGTATGGTGGGTTGTCGAAAAGATAGGGCTGGGCAAAACCAAATAACAACATGTCGTCGGCAGTACTCATTGCAACTAACAGACAGGTTTTTCACTCCTCTAGACAGATTTAATTGCCGCACTGGTGGTTATAATACCAGAGACCGAAAGTCAATGTCAGCGGACATATGCTTTCGATAATTCTTCATCAAAAATTACATCGATTAGCCAGCTTAATGAGTCGTTAATTCGGGGTAAATTAGTTTACAAGATGTCAACTGTTGCCAATAATCTGGCTGATGAAGAATTACTGAAAACGTATGTCGGCTAACATTGACTTTTGTTTATCTATATGGGTTTATTTACATTCCGGAGACGCTAGTTAACATGATTATATCCAGATTATCTGCGCATGTAACAAATTTTACTGCTTCTTATTTAATGTTCACTCGTTTTTTGAAAAGCGCTGATGTGGAGGCACATGCAACTGAGATCGGAATGGTTTTCCGAGGTAAACAGATCCGGAAGGAAAAGTACGTTGTCCACAATTTAGACTACAATATTGTTGATTCAGTTTCATGTGAGTGGCTTCGAGGTTGGTGCTCGCGCTGAGTTCTAAAAAGTGGCGGCCTACTTGACTTGCATCGCTCAGTATTTTCCAAACTAAAATGAGCCCACAACGTAGCCGCAGGTAGCCCCCAAAGAAAACTCCGAGTGACCTCAATCGTTCTTGTTACGGAAGGCGGCGTAATCACTTGACGAATTTGGTTGTTACATGTTGGGGAGTTTCGAATGCTGCTACGTCACGCTTTAGCCATGGATGCAAAGCCAGGCTTGCGTATTCGACGTGGGGACGCGCGCAACCGTTGAGCATCAAAGGGAAGATGAATGAATACAGTCTGCCGAATACTCTCCGCAAGAGATCAAGATGCTGCTTACCTCATTTTCAAGTGGCCCCTGACTGTCTGGAAAAGCCGAGGTCGTCCTGTACTGGCACAGCGAAGTCAGATCCTTGAGAGCTGGTCTACATACCGTGGCCCAAACCTAGTAATTGCATGTTTGCTGGTAACGACTTTAGACAACGCGGCGACGTGTGTAAATTGAATGCAGTGCTTTGCTCACCGTTTAATTCTAGGCTACATTTAGGTCGCGCCGGAGCATCTTTTGGTCCTCCATTCAATTTGATTGCCTGCCCAAATTTAACGTCGTCAGCCAAGTGAAGAATATTGTGACAATACGCAAAAAATATGTTCGTGAATGGAAACCATGCACGTTCAGCATAACCATGGTTGCCGCAGCTCGTCCAAGATGGATTGTCGGAGCATCACACTCGTGCTTATTGTTAGTGTCTATCAACTATATGGCAAGTCATGCACTCAATTTGCCTGCTGTTTGCCGATGATGTTACAATATGGCGTGCGATTAATAGCAAAGAAGATCACAATACCGTTCAAAATGAGTTAGAATGCGTTTGTGATTGCTCAACCAGAAATTTACTCCAGTTCAACAAAGCTAAGTGCAAACTGATCCATCTGCGTCATCTTCCAGTGAGCGTTTACTGGCTTGGAGACACCATACACAGAACGGCTCTCAGGAGCGTTATCTATGTGTACTAGTACAAGGATCATCTCGGCTACTCGAAATAGGCAGCTAAGGCGACAAGAACCTGTAATCAACAGTCGGCCTACTTCGCAAAGCCTTCGGTCGTTTTGACCCCTCAAACTTCCCGCAAATGCCAGGAGTATACGTGCGACCGCAAGCGGATTATGCCATCCAAGCGTGGCACGTGTGCCAGAAATTACACCTCATTGCCTCTTAATACTTCTATTCAAAGAGTGACTAATAATGAAGGGGACTATTACTTCTGCTCTGTCAATGTAATTTAGTATCCCTTGGAATGTACAGCAGTCGAAATCGGGGCTTACACAGGAGACTTCAGAATGCTTTGCCAGATCCTGGTGCAACCGAATTACATATGCCGTCCGCTGCTGGAACTAAACAACAACAACATACACTTAAGAAATCCTCCTTTGAAACTGGCAATATATACAGTAATCTCTTCACTTCGAATGTGTCAAACATGGAACGCTTTCCAAACATTTCATTTAAGCTATATCTAGAAATGAAATTGACAAAGCATTGTCCCATTCGTATTCCATCTTATAATTTGTGTTAGCTGGATGTTACATAATGCAATCAAACGGTATTTTTACAAAATTATAACCAGGTAGATTTCTACATATTATAATGTGAACATCTCGGCTCTTTGACACGTCTCAACAAGTGCGTCATAATGATTCCAACAAAATGCCTTTCATGAAATCATATGTTCATTTTGAAAGTATCTACATCCCACGGTACTTGCTAGGCATTTCTTGTTAACCTCTATCACACCTTTGTGTTATGGTTTTATTGTTCATGCTCTCTTAGATGCGCTCGCGTCAACTTCGCAGAGAATGCTGAAGGGTGCTGGAAACCGCCTAGAATGTTACGCGCGGCTAGTACTGGATGCTTAAATTGCCTTCTCTGTCAGGTGCATTGTTATCCACTTGGTGGAAAAACAATTTCGAAAATCAAAGCAACTAGTTGGTTGTTTTGGAAATATCAAAGACCCAGTTTTCATAGGATACGTTATGTGGCGTCACGCGTACTAGCTGGGCTGCCACTTTCAGTAGTAGAAGAAAGCAGCCTTCCAGTCTACATTTGAAGAACGTGACCACAATATTAGGATCCGAAATGGACATACTGAACAATCCAAATGATGTGAGTGGGGATGCAATATCCTTTTTTACTAGGAACGGAATGTGTGTGTGTGCGTTGTGGAGCTACAATGTCATGAAATCTGATTGTAACATGGCTTGCGCTGTAGCAAAAGAAAAATAGATTATTCGATTGGCATTCCCATGGGGGGTTTGGATAACTAGTTCCCACTGCAGCATGGTCATCTAAAGAACCGGAGGCAGTGGTGGGTGCATGTGAATTGTATCTCAACATCAAACGTGTGGACAGTGATGGATGTTCATTCGGTATTTTTTGCTCGCCTGTGCTTGGTTCCACAACAGATCCCGTACTTGCTGAGTGTACCCAGCAGGCGGGACTGTGACTGGAACCATGGAGCATTGAAGTGTCAGCCGAAACCTCGATAATTAAGCCGACGAGACTATATACACCAATGCTACTCACAACGACCAGTGACACAATGAAAAGATCAATTTAAATCAATCGTTGCAAGGCACAACCTCATTCGGGGTAGCGATACACTGTTGGAACTGAACTCAAGTTAGTTAGATAACTAAGACCGCATCTAAAACAGTCCTGCTACCTCTACCAAATGAGTTCTCACACGTTCGAGTCCAGTTGTCTAGGGAAGTGTTGTGATATTGCCATGCGGGTCCGGTGCTCGAGTTGACCGAAATGCTATGTGAATCACAGTGTTGACCGAGATTACATTTCGCAACCAGTTCCTACTCAAAGGCTTCATCATGGCCACTCCAATGAATGTCCAAGTTTTGTAGGTGCTCAGCAAAGAGACAACAAATATGACGCTGTCTAAACACATGCGGATGGTTCTCTCAGAATGATCAGCCGCACATAGAGCGACCGCGACAATGAACAGTGAACAATGAATTTATACGGGTTAAGAAGCTTTGCTTTACAACTCGCATTAGGTAATCAGTTTGGATATCGAAATAATAATGACAATAAAAGTAGTAAAACAGTTAGTACTTTAAATATGGAAATAAGGACTTAACGTTTGCACGGCTGTAGTCCTGCAATCCGCTTAGATTCACAGCACCCAACAGTTAACATCAAATAATTCCATGATAAACTCTAGGTGTAGGACGGAGACGTAGTGTTAAGTGAAAAGTGTAAGTCGGTGTTGATCATCAAACCGTCTTTTAAATACTGTTAGTTTTGGTGCAGAGACGAACAATCCTGGGAGAGCATTCTATGGCTGACAAACATGAAGAGAAAATTTTCTGCGTCACTCCAGACGGCTAGACTGTTTTGCGAGTTTCAGTGAGTGGCCCCTCAATGTTGCTATTGGTGCTGAGTCACAGTAAAGGGCGGCACATAGGATGTGGGTCTCGCAGAATCAAGTATGCCATAATCAGCTCGCCTCGTAGTCTGCAATAGCTTCCGCTGAATACCCCCGATATTTGCAGTATCTCCTGGTATGAAAGATTGCACGTTCCAATTATATACTGAGGTGCCCGACGTTGTGGCTGCTCCAGTGCATTAGGATCTTGTTTCAGCCATGGATGCCAGGTTTAACTTGTGTATACGACCTAGGGGCGAACATATGCACTGAGCGTTTGTCGATATATGGAGCTGTTTATTTGTCAAAACGTTTATCGCAACAACCCGATGTGTTGGTTTCCGGTCCTCGAGGCCGATTCCAATTAAACGGAGCAACCCAAGTCATCTGGAACCAGGATAACCAAGTCATGTTAGACAGATGATTGCTGCAGTACATTCGTTCCGAGCCGGTATAAGTACTTGCTTTGATGTCGAATGGAATGTACCTTGCATTTACACAGGTTAAAGTGCTGCAAATTTTGGGTTGACCATCAATATACCGTATCTAGTTCACTCTAAAGCAGAGGCTGATCGGCTTTCACCTGTATTCTGCGCCAAATGTTGATATCGGCAGCAAACATTATAAAGTTTGTTGTGATCCCCTAAGCAAGGTCAACAATAAGATCAACAACAAACGTGGACTTAGAACTGGGCTTCGCGGCACACCGCACTCGACTTGTATGCGGTCCGATAAAGGTCTACGAACTCTGACCACTAATTGCTGTTGAAGTAGAATGTTGGCACTATAGCTTAAAAGAGGGTCGCCGATCCCGTATTGCTGGAGCTTGGAGAGTTGTGTTTGATGGTCTAGATGATAGAATACCTTCAAAAAATGCAGGTAGACCAAATTGATGCCTTATCCAGCGCAGCTGACTTGGTCCAACGGATGCGTGCCATTAGTAAATTCGTTGTGAATGACTGCTGTCGACCAATATTATCATGGGCGCTGATATTCGGTTTCAGGCATTTTGGTGTGCCCTACTACCTGTCCACCTATTTCCCCATGTCACACGTTAAAACATGAGATAGCAGCTGAGAACCTGCGCAACTGAATTCTGTGGTTTTGTCCGCGTGAAAAGATTCGAACAGCAATGCACGCTACCACAAATTAATGTCAAACAATCCGTCATATTTTTACTTGGCTGCAATGTTTCGCTTTGGTTAGTAAGCTGCCTATAAACAACCCATCATTGCATACACATAAACGAATCTAATAACTCTAGCCTGATCAAGCATGCTAGTTGATTACCCGTGTCGCATTGACTTGGTATCTAATGATCCTTGTTTAGTCTTCTAGCTTAATAATTGGCAAGCCCATGAATCGGCATACATTACGTTTGTCGGATTTACCGTCACAGGAAGGTCAAAATCCAGGAATTCGGAAGTGGCATGTTTCAGGGTGAATATCCTCGAGGCATGTTGCTTACTTCCCCACTTCCTTTATCAACTCCTGTCCAACCATGGACAATCCAACTACACTCTCGATGATATGGACATTCGGCGCGTGTTCATAACAATCGCACTTTATCACATAAGCGGACCTGTCGACGTCGCTACGAGGATCAACACTGTCACACAACACATGACAACACGGAATTCTCCTTCCCAACGCATCAGCTGAAGGGGTGTGCGTGAACCGCTTAAAGGATTACGAATGAACTTCACCGTCGGTCTTCAGCGTAAGCACCATTGAAAAGATGCATCACGATCAGTCCTGAATGAATCAGACAACGTCGTCCAGCAACTATATTTGGGTTCCAATGAGCTGGAAGCATTACAACAAGAGGTTGGCCGAAACGACCGTAAACCTTTGGGCCAAAAGAAGCAGCCGATATGCAAGAGTACATAATTCGCAATTCAGAGTCGGTCCGTGTACCTACTCTCCACACAACTCATCTGTGAATAGACCGTCAAGTGGGCAAGGTGAGTGCAGTTATACTGAATACTCTTCGTAACGAAAATGACTGTCTGGGCACGGGCCACCCTAAGACGCATTGCTGGGCGAGGTAAGTGTATTGTTGGCTCATTACGAAACCACTGCATCAATGAACCTGCTCCCTGAAAATGCAACGCTTGAGCATTCACGAATGTCCGTCAGTGGCTATGGTACTTTTCCAGGACTAGATACCACACAACGCCGAAGACTGTTAGGAGAATAGCTACTTGACATTCCATTTTTGTGAACGAGCTACACAGCCATTCTTTATTCTTCCTATTTTCCTTTTCTTGACTGTTATTTAAACTCACCAATGTGGTAGCCCGATTGCTACAAACACGGCAGTGTTATTGGAGGCTCATCTCTGTGTCATATTTCGCAGTGTCGTTCGCAAGAACACATTTTATTGGTTTTTATACGCATCACTTCTACTTGGCTATGTTAAAGAAATATTTGCGAGATCCAACACGATTTCGTCCAAACTCTATGTGAAAATTGCCGAAATAAGGTACAGCCAGAAAGAGTAAAGCCGACGTGTAGACCACAGCGTTTCATTGCGAACAGCTCCGTGTGTTTGGCCCAACAACCTAGCCCGAAGAGCGTTAGGGTTTCGGCTCAGCCGTCCTCCTCTACCCGTGCAAACTCACCGACACGAAGTCCAACCGTTGTGAGAAGCCCAGTTGCACCTGGCCTAAATTGTTTACCTTTGTTGTGTCCAACGGACACTGATGTCCCAGTAGGTGAAAGTCTGAGTGCTGAAGACCAGTGAAAAGAACTGAGAACGGAATTACGAAGGAACGTCGGGCGTTTACGTTCTGTAAGTCAACAGTTAGCCGAAGCACTTGAGGCTGGTTGTAGACTTCGCTCTGCAAGACCAACCTCGTCCAACCAGAGGCGTTATAATCTCGTGATCATTCACGCACCGGAGTCCAGTGATCCATCACCCCAAGTGCGCTACGATCACGATGTCGAGTTTTTACAGGGTCTAATTGATAGACTCCTCGACGCTGGTGAGGACTCGGTAAAAGTGAGGCAGATTACCCGTCTTGGAAAGCAAGGTGATCAACGAAATCGGCCTATGAGAATCACTTTTGTGGACGAAGCCAGTCCAAGGCTGATCATGTCTCGCCTAAGTAGGCTGAAAGGTTTGAAGATCCATGTTCGTCCAGACCTGCACCCAGTAGACAGGGAGCGGCTCAAGTCTGCCATCATTGAGTTGAAAAGACGCACTGGTGAGGGGGAAACAAATCTTCGTATCGTAAAATTTCGGGTGGTTTCCAACAATCCGCGAATCAGGATAAACAGGCTGCTCACACTTCAAGCACGCCCGGTGGCTCCTGCTGCGACCTGCGAGTAGCCTTCACAAACGTTTGCAGTATTATGAATGAGCGCGATGAGCTTGGTTGTTTTTTTGCGTCTAAGCGGCCAGACGTAGCGGGACCCGCAGAGACATGGCTGCATGCAGAGTTATACACCCAGGAACTTGAACTCAACGGTTACTTGTGTTTCCGATGCGATAGACTAAAGAATGAAGATTGACGTCATTGTGTTCCCAATTTGTGCCATTGAAATGTCGAGAGGTTGGACCGATTAAGCCTCATTGGTTTGACAAGGAGTATGGAAACCTGGCTCGGAGGTGGCACAGACTGTGGGACAAATTCCTCCTCTCTGGCTCTGCCAATGATTACGAAGGGCATAAATGTAGGCGGAACCTCTGCAACAGTGCAAAAAAGAATCAACGCCGACAATCTCGAAGAGCAGCTCGAATTAGCCGCGGGCACTGCCCCAAAGAGAATCTTTGCATACGTGAAGCGACGCCTGAAGCCGGCAGGTGATGTGCCAGTGCTATATGGCACGGATGGACAGCCCTTAACCTCCAGCACTGAGCGTGGGTCTGCGTTGGAGGCGCACTTCGCTTCTGTATCTGCGAGTAACCAGGGGTCTGTTTCGAGTTCAACTTGTACCGCTTTTACCGAACTCAACAGTCTGCATGGCGGCGTAGAAGAGGTAGGTCAACTACTCGCCAACCTTGACGGAACCAAGCCTGCCGGACCTGATGGGCTTTACCAACTGGTTCTTAAGTCACTTTCAACCATCCTCTCTCCTGTCATGACTGACATTTTCAACAGGTCGCTGTCCGAAGGTTTGTTGCCGGTTGACTGGAAATGTTCGGTGGTGAAGCCTATTCCGAAAGGCAGCGACCCTAGCAAACTAGACAATTACAGGCCAATTTGTCTGACACCTATTTTGGCAAAGGTTACTGAGAAAATCGTGAAGAAGGGATTGCTGCAGTTGCTACAGTCAAACGAGGTCCTGACGCCCGCACAACACGGTTTTATGCAAGGTCGCTCATGCATTACGAACCTGCTTGTGACGAGGGGAAATCCGTCGACGTGATATTCATCGATTTCCGCAAAGCGTTCGACAAGGTCAGTCACGAGGTTCTCCTTCACAAACTCAGAATGTGTGGTGTCGGTGGCTCACTGCACCGGTGGATCCGCGACTTTCTTGTTGGACGAAAGTGGAGGGTACAGGTCAAGGACCATCTAACTGACTGGTACCCCTCTACAAGTGTCGTGCCTTAAGGCACTCTGCTGGGCCCACTCTGTTCCTGATCCACATCAACGATCCACCTAAACTTCTCCGGTCGCAGTGTGCCTTGTTTGCGGGCGATATGAAGATTTGGAGAGAAATCGATGCTCCCGATGACAGTGGCATACTTCAGCAAGAACTAAACCGCCTGTCCACATGGTCTGCAGAAGTTCTCCTCCCGGTCAACCCAGCCAAGTCTGTATTTATGAGCCTGGTGAAGGGTGTTAACTGCCGAGTCTACACCCTCGACGGCCAAACGCTCTATCCCACACCCTCCATGAAAGACCTGGGTGTACTCTCACGCTACCATTTGAAGTCCGTGGACAACACAAAGTGGCTATATCGTAACTTACTGCGCATGCTTTTGGCGCTCAAACGTAGCTTCGGCACATGGTCTGAAGAGGTTGCCACTCGTCTCTTCTCTTCTATCATTAGACCAATGCTAGAGTACGCTTCGCCCGCCTATTTTCCGATTACCCGAGGCGAGGCACAAAAGATCGAACGGGTCCAACACGTTGCTACCAAGATGATCCCGAGTTTACGTGGCTTTAGTTATGAAGACCGGTACGAGAAACTAGGACTCTACACCTTGTCCTACCGTCGGGTGCAAGTCGACCTCATTATGACCTACCGAATTCTACATCTTGGTGAGTTCCCCATGCTAAGGCCATCGCTGCACTTACGAGGGCCCTACAGCACACCCGGAAACAGATACAAACTTGTCGTGCCGGATGTGAAATGTGTTCCCCACCCACTGTGCTTCGAACGGAGAGTGGTAAACATTTGGAACAGTTTACTAAAACATGTGATTGAGGCAACATCTGTGTAACAGTTCAAAAAGTTGTTGGATTTGTATTTTGCCACTATTCAATCCAGAGAACGACTGCACACTTACGATGACATATCACATGTGTGAATCCTGAAATATCGTAAGTCAGATAGTTTTAATGTTACATTAGAGCGACAACGACAATCACGACTAACAACTTTTATAATGTTTTTCATCATATTTCTTCAGAGTTGTACAGAATCCATTTCTACTTGCTCTATAATACAGTATTCAGTTTTCATATAATTATTGTACAAAGTTTACATTTTTCTGTGTGTGTGATTCTTGTTAGTTTCGTGACATTTGTTTAAACGCTACATTTCGGTATCCTGATTGGCCTCTGTCCGTCAATATAAATTTATGTTCGCTGTAAGATTGGGGTCCTATGATGTTTTAAGGAATGTGCGAATTGCTCTTGATTACACGGTTGCTTATTTTCCCGTTTAGTTGCTTGCCGTTAGTTGCTTGCCTTCATTTTGTTTGCAAAACTATGGAAACAAATGTGAATTCATGTATACAACTCTCTTTCCGGTTCGTCTTTGGATTTCTTATTACGGTTGTGGGGTGAAGGCGTCAGTGGCGACACAACAAAGACCAAGGTGTTCATAGTGAGAATGAAACAGTTTTCCATGTCGCAAATCTAACAAGTCTCCGGGAGGTGCATTACCGACACGAGCAGTCTACATCATGGAAGACGCAAGTAAGTTTGGGCGACAGGTTTATTGCTTAGCTTGATATACACCGCGCTGGAGCTTCGTTTGTTCTTGCTTTTTATGAAAGATCTACAGAGGTCAATTAACTATGTTTGCCTTTGCTTTGAGGAAAATCTCAAGCTATGGTGCGCGCAATTAACTGACCACACGACCAAGAATTCCAGCGCGATTTTGGTGCGATTTCGGGTAGGACTGTGCTGCATATCCTAGCATTTATTTTGAAAAATATCGCGCTGCTTAACTACGCCACAGGAATACTAACATATATCGCATTGAACAGACCAATACCCAAGAAAGCGACCTTGGTGTGCTCGTATTTAGTAATCTCAACGGTTCCATTTACGTATGTTCTAAGGTTGAATACGCTATACAAGCTTGGAAACTTTGGCTGAACCGTGATCCGGAGGTGCTAGGGGACCAATGACTCATGATAAAAATGTCATTGATTCAGGCGTTCTAACACACCAGCGAAGGCTAGAGTTTTCGGAAGACGATCTCGATGGCTACACGTGTATCTCATATTAGCGCCCAACTCGTGCTTGACCTCACTCGCGCACACCATCGTTTGCATATTAAACACAGTCCAAACACCAAACCCAAAGGTAACTGCTTGGAACTGAGTGGCCAGCACATCCTAGCTAGAATGTTTACGGCGTTACTCATTTCTTTGAGTTAGAAAAACATGGAACTCCATTTCCTGCAGTCATCAGTGCATTAAAGATAGACATCATGCATCCGTATGAGTGGATCAAATGTCATTTAGTAAATTTGCACTAAAGTGACAGCTGGCTGCTGTAAGCACAGAAACACGGGTTTGATCGTGAAATCTAGGGTCAAGGGCAATGCTCGAAATGAAGGATTACAGAGAATGCGCTTGACCGTCGGTCCATATATGTCCAAGAAAAGTACATATCGCTTGAGCCTAGACCGTCGAAAGAACGACGTAAATTAACGCTAAATACACTGAATCGACTAACTAAAAGCACTGAACCTACCCTCCTCCCGGACTGCACTCACATTCCAAAGGCTGAGAGGCATGTATTTCGGGTTCACTACGCACTAAATTGGAACATTCAGCTTGCAGATTGAGGAGAAGAGTGCTGGAACATTCACCAGATCTACGCGGAATCAACATGTTTCTCCCAGGACGAGATTCCACGCATTGCTGAACATTAAAGGTCTCAAATTGAGGTTAAAACAGTCTCCAAATGTAATTCAGAAAACTCTCCAAGGTTGAAATACCAACTCAGTCCGTCGCAGTCATGGAAGGCGAGAGCTAGTTCAGATATATTTTCGTGTGATTTCACAAAATAGGGCGCAAAATGGTAGCAAATAATGTAGGATGCAAGTAGTACTATTCCCTAACACTGTCATCTCATCCGTTGCACAACTTCCAGTACCACAGAAACGCGCTTCGACAATTCTGACACACTTGGTGGAGTGATGTCGGAGGATATCGTGCGCAACAGGGCGGGGATCCACACCTGCAGCTGGTTGAATCGATCTTCTGAAGAAGCGCAGGCCAGAGTCTGCGCCAGCCAATAGAGCAACCGTCCACTTGAAAATATCACCCAAGCGGGCCACAAACGCAATCGCGTTTCGAGACCAGTTTTGATATCACCTTCAATAGGATCTTCTTTTGCATCATTACATGTGCACATAACTTCTAACAAAGTCGTCAGGTGCTGTAGTTCCACATATACCAATTGCAATTCATTCAGCTGATGTACAACCTCAATTGAGTAACCCTGGTGGCCGTTTGTCACACATTCACATTTCGCATATCCAGCAACTTGGCCGTACCGCTTACTCAGTTCAGCCAATGCGTGATCCACAACGGCGCCTTCGTGACGACGGAAGTATTCGTAATGAAGTGCAGTCACCAATGCACACGTGATAAAAGCTAACCCGACAGGGTTTCTGACCAATGGAATTCGGTTAACATTCTTAATAGATGTATGTCGCAACCACACAATTAGCACACATACGACACCCATCATTTCAGGTGAGTCACAAACCACGCTGCTTATTAGGTCAATTGATAAATACTGTCTGAAAAATCGACGGTATCTTTCTACCGCAGACTCACCAAGGGGCATGCACGCAACAGGCAACTGCACGGAGAACGTGGACATTCGCTTACCCTCACGACGGCTCTCTATCGGCTTGCCATCCGTCAACCAGCGGAGTTTGTGCGAACAACCGATGCGGTTCTCAAGTTCAACCAATAAACTATAGTTTAACGATCGAACATACTCACTCACGGAGTAGATGGAATTCGTGTAGTTCAGATCCTCATACAGAATCCATAGCACACCTCCCACCACGCATGTAAAGCGCATCAAGCAGCGAAATTGTTATGCGACCTGTTCGATAAGCACGTTTCAGCTGCCGCGGCCATCGGAAGCAAAAATCCGCGTTCATTTCAACCTCCGCAACTTCCCAGTGAGCTAGGGCCTGAGAGAGCAATGAAACAGCCTCATCCAGTGTTTACACTGAAATAGAATCAATGTTAGCAGGTGGGTTCCCGGGTGGTGCGTGCAGGGCAAATGCAGTATCCGTAGGGAGGTTCAATTCATTGGCCAGTTCAAAACCATCCGTAAAACGAGTCAAGAAAATACCCATGGATGCACTGCGCAACTTGTTTAGTTATCTCTTCTAACTCGAACCTGGTATACCCGGACAAAATTTCACGTATCGCACCTGAGGGTTCGTCCGAGAATCGCTCAACCAATGCAGCACATCATGTACCCGCTTCTGGGGTAAACGTGTATATAAAAAAATTCCATGCCAAATATTACACCCGCTTACTGTTACGCAGTAGGGCGAGCACAGTACGGAATGTTGAACTGCAAGTTCAGCTGATTAAATGCAACTATTCAGGAAATGCTCTTAGGCGCCCAATGACCACGATCACGTCAAGGTACCGAAAGAACAGTACCGTTTAGCAAACCCTTTTGATGTAAGCTAGGGACAAACATTCCTTTGTGAATCGGTTTGTCATTTCTTGCCTGGTAAATTGATAACGGGTAAACGATTAGCAGAAGTATAGGTAGAAATTCGCCACATCTAGACCAACTCAGCTAGCCATCGCACGCCGGGAAAAGCTCTGTACGGTCGTTTCATCCTTTCGGGAATCAGCAGCAGTGCGAATTCCATCGGTCCCTAGTAAGGCTGGAGCCCGCAACTCGACTGTTGCCAGATGGTGGTTGAGACCACTGAGCTACGGGTGACGGCAACTACCATCGTGAATTATTTACTAAATGTGATATAACACAGATCACTATCCACTGACTTACAAGTTACTGCCGTGCAGAGGACAGGGTAGTATTGTTGCGACGATGTTTACAGACCCTCAGATAAAGCATGATGATGGAGGATATTTACGCGAAAAATACCCTTGATGTCAGCTTTTTGCAATAATCGAAAGTATGGACATAATTACGTGAACGAAAGTAGGCATCGGAAAGCTTCTACATAGTGATAAATATCTAGGAAAAGTGACAATTATTTTAAAGTGCTTAGTTAGAGGAACAGAAAAATCCATGTACTACAGTGCGTCCTGTGGGGAGGAGCATATGAGTTGACAAAATTTAATGATAAATTACTAGCAACTGAACGGTGGCTTTGAGATGCATAGGTAACACAACTTTAACATGTCCCGTGGGATGGTAATGGAAGAAACTGAAACGCCTAAACTACATAAATGGATCAAATATAATATATTTCAATGAAACGAAAATGACTCATATAAGAGGCGATGTGGAAGGAAGATAATACCAAGCATAAGAAAATAACCCGTTCTTATGGCTAATTGCTAATAACAAACAAATTGCTCACCCGTTGGCACCAAGTTAGGTGTGTCACTGTGGGTTATAATTCCTAAGAGGCTAGAAGGCCCGATATATTCAGAGTATTCGTTCGTGTAACATCTATGACGTCAATTAGATATTCAAACTTTTTTGAAAACAGTTAAGCTGGAAACGTGTTCCAAGTTTGGCAAAGTAGAACAGAGAAATCAGTTTGTCAACAATCTAGGGGACAATAATGTTGACTCGGTTTCAGGCTATTGTGTCTGAGGTTGATGTTCGGATTGGTTTGCTATAGGTGGTGGCATACATGACTGGGGCCCTTCCAAAGTAGGTAGACTAATATGAGGTCTCCACGCAGCAGCCGGTAGCGTTTTCTTAACACACCGATTGTCCTCAGACGTTGCTGGAACGAAAGGTGCCTCAATCTCTTGAAAAAATTCTTTACTCGATGTTGGAGAGTGCCGAGTCCTTCAAAAGCAGGTTTTAGAAAGTTTCGCCACCCCTGGGTTGCGTATTCTACATGGGGGCTCACGTAGGGATTGAGCGTCGGAAGGAATAATGATGAGGAATATTTCTTGAGTGCCGGCCTGAAGGGATCAACTTGCTGCTTTGCACTCCTTGAGGCAGACTTTTAAAATCTGATGCATCTAGAATTGTCTTTTACCAGCAACCCGAGGTCATGTTCTTGAGGGATTTTCTGCAGATCGCGGTCCCAAAATTTTAGCTATAGACGTGCCTATGGCCGCTAGGGACAACGCGGCGTTAGAATACATTGAATGTCACTGCGGCCCTCACCGACTAATGTCAGGTCCCATCGAGATCGCGCTGGAGGATCTCGTGTTGCCCATTCTCTTTGTGGCCCGCAAACAATAACGTTGTTCGCGAAAAACAAACATCTTGCGGTGGTAACTCTTGCTGGTACGTTAAGGAAAAATAGGAACGTGTGGGGCCAAATTACGAACCCTGCCGTAATCCACACCCCACTCGAAGCTGGTCTGAGGGAGATGCTTAGAAACTAATCTGCGTTTCGGTTTGTAAAGAAAGTAAGTGATCAGTCATAAGACTGCATCTCCGATGCCGTAGTGTTGACTTTCGTGAAGCAACTTTCAACTATTCAAGAGAGTACATGTTTTAAAGTAGTCTGATTAGGTGACCTCGTGTCCTATACTTCGTCGACTGTTTCAGTCCAATTACCGTGTGCTATCAACAGAGTCGTGTTAGTTGACCGAATTTGATGAGACACGTGCTGCTCTGGTGCAAACTTCAGTAATTTTCTAAGTAGCCCATCGATACCTCTGTGATGGCTGCTTCCATAAATTTGGCGAGCAAATGGAGAGGTGTTACGTGGCTGGAGAAGATCCAATTCCCCACTGCTGAATCGGGGTTATACTACTCGATTTCCTATAAACATCGATGGCAGAATCCAGATACTGGTTCAATTAGGTGCATGTACGCTGCTTACGGTGCTTAGGGTGAACGTTATCCATTCTGGGATAGCTGAATGTGCGTCAGGATAGTAGTTTTTTCAGCGTAGTTTTTTCAGCGAACGTGAAGTTTATAAACGTAAGGCCCTGGGCACCTCTCTGGTTTTTTTGTATATAAACACCAACCGTACTGTGTGACGGGACTCCGCACTGCACCATACGAAGACCATCCATGTGTCTTTTGAACACGTTTTTGGTTCGAACAGAATCGTTACCATAGCTCCTGCTGGCGTGTTATCTTGGCTTCACGAACCCATTGCACAGAGTAGTTGCGTTGAGCTACGTTCACTGGCCAATTTTGTGCACTAGGATTGTTCTTAAAAACGCGCCATATATATGTGTGCAAATTTTCTTAGAATGGACCATGAAATGCTTTTGGTTCTGATGCTTCCAAAACTAGTTATGTGCGGGTTTTCAAGAATTTTTCCAAAGCTGACTCTAAGGTGCACTCAGTCATGAATGTCCAGTTAGCGTGTTTCAAGGAATATGGACAATACCGAATATTACGTAATAGGTTGCATGCTATCAAGCGTTACGTCTGGTCTTCCAGCATAGCAAATGGAATGGAACTGTAAAGTCACGTGCTCACTTCAACCCAAAAGGACTGCAAACATTCACTTCATTAACAATGAGCTCCTCCAGGGTGAGCATTAGACTCAACCTTCATGGATGATTGGTTGTTCTGAACCCGGTGGACTCGATGACGTGGTTTTACAAGGGTATGCCGGAAATTAACTCGTGCAAATAGTTCGCGAACTGTTCCTGTAGGTTGCTGGGGTTTTCAGGTAATGTATGTGGAAATCGTATTGCGGATATGGGTGAATGTCCGATTTCTTACAATATGAATTGCAGATATTAGCCTGTGGTTCATCTCCGGAATGGATTTAGGCAGTCAGTAAACTACGGACACAGGGCATCTGTCGCCTTCCTTCAACCACAATTTTCACCAAAGGAGATCAGTGACACATGTTTGGGGATCATCTATTAGCTCACAGTGCAATTTTGTTTAGTAATAAATGATTCCTTCCCATCTCCTATGTCTTCTGTTGTTCCGGAGAACCGATACACCGGGTAGAGCGATCTCAACGTCGGTGATTACAAAACTCAGCCACCTTTGGGTGATCGTTATGAAATCTCGAGGCTCGGAAGATAGACGGTGACGGACTTCGACCAAGTTACTAATAAGGCCTTGTACGTCAGTATACGAGCAGTTCAGTTTATCTCTAAGCCGTGGTGTGTTTTTGGACTTTGGATTAATAATGGAGATTGTGCCGACCGTTGAGCGGTCTGCCAATAGCCGTTTCTACAGATGTTAGCTTTGAAGTTCGGTTTGGCCTTGCAACTGCTGTCTGTTGTTCTGTCCCTGATGGTCTCCGTTGTTTAGTCGTATTCCGTCGGATACTAAAGATGCCATTAAAACAATATCTTCACAGAAACAAAGATTCATCAGGTTTGTCGTCCCCAACGTGTCCATAAACATCTGCGTCCATGTTCACGTGGCCTTGAACAGAATTTCTACAGGCAGCCTATTGTGAAATGTAGGCCAGTTTTCCAGTATGAGCGGTACCATTTGCTCAGACTGAAGCATCACCGCTATCAGCCTGGGAAAGTACCCTTATAGTGGAATTGTTACCTGCCTTGCAGCGATATTTTTTAAGCAGCGTCCCTGGTTGAGTTAACCGCTGCTTCTGGTTGTGTGCTTCTGCTTTCATACAGGAGCATGTTGGAAGCTTAGGAACCCCGTAAAAAGTAATCGTCTGTTTTTCGTCAGCTTTATGAACTTTCTCACAATGGCTATTATCTTTCGGACTTCCGTTCTAAGGGACGTCTGAACGTATACACACCTCGCGTTATGAGTTACCAAACCGAATCGAATAAAGACTGCTGTTTCGTCATCGGAGATCAACGTGAATTCGGATGAGTTGGGCCCACTATCAATGTCGTGGGCTAAACCGGAACGCTAATTGCACTACGATTCGAATTGCAATTATTTCGGTCGTTCTTCAGCTTACCCTCAATAGTACTAGACTGTGATTTCGCAAAATTTCTACCCCCAAAATTTAATGCACTATGTTTGATTCATTTGCCTGCAGAATTAAGGATTTTAATTAATGCTGTGTAAAAGGGTTTGGTTGTTTTTGGAAGCCAAGTGTCCATCATGTTGCTTAGTGTTGCTACTGTAATCATCCGGGTGCTCTCCGGTGCTTCCTCATGATTTGAAACCACGGTCTCGGAGATACCATGATTACCACCGACCTGATTTGAGCTACTCGGCTAAAGGAATGAAAGCAGGCACGCTCGAATCTTCTCCACTAATGGGATTGAGGTGATCCTGAGAATTCGAAGACCGACATTGCTGTGCGATCGCAATGTCATAGCAATGGAGGCTTTTCTCCAGAGCGTACAAGCTTTCACTTACATAAAGCGTCAAGCGTAAATCACAGTTCAGTCTCACTATAAGGTACTTCAATGATGCTGCTTGTATTGATCTCCTCTAGGCAGCAAAATGCTTTAAACCATTGGGGGTATTAAGAGAGATTAACAGCTCTGGACCAAACCACATGATTGCTCAAAAAGAAATTGCATGTTCCATGTGACACATGCAAATCCGAAATTCCTATTTTGCACAATGCCAGGTCAGATAAGGCAAATTACCAAAAATCTGATCGCCTTGGGGTAGCCGTGTATGGGGCCGCACCTACTAACCTGTAACAATTTATGTCCAACCACCAACGTTTGGAAGCAGAGAAGCCGTTAATAGCCGCAGACTTCACATGGCTAATCACACTAGAGTCCATAACCACAGTTTCCGCTCCAGGAATTGCACCAGCATGTGGGTACAGAAATTGTTACTCACTTTGCTTGTGTCTGCACCAAAGGTGAGGTGATAATGACGAATATATTGTTCCCATTTGCCAGAGACCAACATCAGATAACATTAAGGAAGTCAAAATCCGTGTCAATAATCATAAACGCTTTAAACCACAAGAAAGTATAGGTGTTCTCACATTTTGGAAAAATTTTGTGCCGTCATCAAGTACTGAAGTGATTACATCTGCAGTCACTTACTGAGAACATATCGGACACCATTAGTGAATTGGTAGAGAATGAGTTGGAAAAGAAGGGTAAGACTAGTAAATCTGAGATTTCGTGCTGACGCCAACAAACATTTCGGTAGCGTTCAGAGAAGAAGACGAAACTATGTATGCGCTGAATTGAAATATTCAATTCGAGAAAATTTTTGAGAATTATCTCTTTGGCCCACATTTCCTAAGACACATTGCAAACGACAGCTGACTGTCTCCTATTGATAATGAAACAGTCGCGGTGAAAATCTATTCTTACTTACATGTATACTGTTCGTGTTGAAGGACTAAGGAAATTATGTGACACTGCATTGGTCGAGTACCAACACATACTATGATATGGGAAAACCAGATGTCTTTCACTTATGTCAGCAGTGGAGAAGATCTTGAAGCTCTTTTCGGTGTTGAATTCTTATGTTTTTTCTGCACAGATGTGTTCAGCAGTTTTACAATGTTTCCTTGAAACTTTCTGATCTGACCGGTGGCTTATTTTGATACGCAACATCACTATTATTTTTCCTGCTACTGCACATAAAACTGAGGAACCAGATATTTCAGTATGGAAGTGTTCACTGCGATATACGACCTTCTGCAGGAGTGCGGGGACAAGAGCGGGAACAGCTTTGTTCCAAACGTGGTAAAGTTGTGAATTTTAGTGGTAATTCATCGCAGTTCCCTATTTGTCGGCAGGCTTTGAGACGTCTAGAATGTCACTAGACAGTTTTGATTCAGTATTCTGGGTCCCGGCATTGGTGCGCTTTGAATCAGACCCCTGTCGGGTAACTACTCCATGACTTTCGGATGCCAGCAGCTGGTGTCACTAAGATGCAAATTGGCCAAATGTAACAATCTGGTCTCATCAAAAAGCCACATCTGATGAATACTATCAAGTCGTTCTACGACAACTCTGTGGATTACTAAAATTGAAGAATAACCCAATTTCAAATACCGAGTGGCTTCATTCGGCTGGCATTGAAATCACCACCGTTCTTGAAAAACGTTGAAGAAAACGTCAGTTTTTTGGATGTAAAATCCCAGACCTGGAAATCAGTGAAAACGAACTGTTTGATTTACGTCGGTTTGCATCAGCCGACACATTTCTGATTGGTGCTGTAAGGGAATAAAGGCTGATATGCGGTGGGTACAGGTGTTTCCCCATTTCCACGCCAATTCCGTTCCACGTGCACAAATACAAAAGCTTATTGAATTTATTCTGTCTCCTTGGTACTAATGTACCTATTGCAAAAATCTTCTCGCACATGAACATTGTATATGGAAACGAGAAAACGCAGCTTAGCTTTCAAACACTCTATGCGATCCTTATAGTGAAATGCAATTTCGAGGACAAGGGTAGGGGGTATTCCTGCAAACGAATGCAGCGCCTAGATCTACTACGGAAGATGCATTCATCTGAAAATGTTACTCTACCACTGTGGTTTCGGATGATAAAACGTCAATCAGCACATGAACTTTAGTAGCACAGCCATTGTACGTAGATACTCTTTGTAATTGTAATGTTGTAATACATGTAGGTGTTAAGCTTGTTATTTTTTTGCATTGTCTGCATATTCCGAAACAACTAGCGATGTAGTTTATGCGTCCCGCTTTGGCCTGCGAAACATCTGGCCACCTTGCCTATTTCCAAACATGTTGCCCAATGTGTGTTAGCAAGGCATTTGTTTTTAAGAGTATTAGGAGAAGTATCCCTGGGTACACATTATTTTTACACATACCACAGAAATCCGACGACCAAGCGTATGATAAAAGCTGACAAAGTACTCGCTAATATGAAGAGTTCGGCTGAACTGAATGTTAAGAAAGCATCATAACACGTTCGATGTGTTTTGACTCTTAGTCGGAACATAAGTACATCCTTTAAAGGTAGCATCCTACGCGCACGGAATGGCCACTCAACCTCAGAACTAACCTCAACTAGCCGTCAGACGTACATGCGAGCTAAAAGTGAAGACGAATCACGCGTAATCTGGCCGTACTACACTGCCCTACTGCACAAAGACTGACACACACTTGAATGGTGGACAGTGGTGGGGTCCTGAGGAAAATTCAGATAGTGTCAGTGCAAATTTGTGTCGTAACTATCGCAGTGTGCTGAGGGATTCGCTGCAGCCTGCACCGTAGATGCATCAGTGTCCTGAGTAGAGCTCAGTTGGTTTATTTTGTCTAGTCCTCACCATCTTGGCAACTGCTCGATTGTTACTTACGCAGTCGGAGTCGCCGTACCTGATATTATGTCTAAGATGAGGCTGGCGATATATGCACAAGTTACGCCGAGTCTGTCCAGTCTGTCTTTCACACCTCCGTAACACAGCCACTTTCACATGCGTAATTCATTTCACGACGTTAGTGATCAGTGGATATTAGTTCTCGGAGAAACAGCCTTTAACTGCATGTTGTTAGCTGCGTTATCAAAACCCACTTTCACTAGGGCACCCAAAAAATTTTGCTCGTCCCAGGGCCCGTGTAAATTCCGTATGGTCCCAAGAGAGCCAAAAACCTCCAGTTAAGAATGACTGGCTAAGATCAACAAATTATTCTGCAAACGCAGCAAACTTACGGAATTCATAACACTTTCCTTGAGTGGTCCAAAATTTCCTCCTTCATTGGCAGCTTAAGTTCCGGACTCGAGTCTTAGTGTTCGATGCTAATTAGGTGGACTACGGTGTACTACATTGATACGTGTTTTTGGCTGCGCTTAGTCTTATCTTTATTGACGATCCGGTAGGTGTCATCCAGTACAATTGCTTGCGTTAGGCCAAAGGCGTCAGGAGACGCTGACTGATCAGTAGTCAGGAATATGCCAATGCGTTTCAAGGAGACTTGAACTATATTTTTAAATAGTTAAAGGTGAATCTACTTTAGTTTAACGAGGGCGAATGCAGAACAGGACCCTAAGCAACAAACGCATTAATGCATATAATCTTAAAGATCACATCATGAAGAACACTTCACAGGAGCGGGACTTTGGGGCGGCAATGTAACTTAAGTAGCACTGCTTTACAAGCACGTTGTGTGGTTTGTTGGTTATAGAAAAACGTTACGAGACAAATGTAGCCAGTACTTTTACTGTCGAAAGATGCAATTATTGTATATTTGGCAGTCGCCCTGCATTCCAAGTGTTTCCGTAGTTTAAATAGGCGAAAATAATAAATCCAAAGTATTTCTAAACATTACGACCGACAGCCTTTCAAGGTATCAAAGTGTAATTGGCGAGAAGCCACTTCTAATCGTTTTTTAAATATGGCTAGAATGTATGCAGAAACGGTAGATTTGGTGAGAGCATACCATGTTTGCGCAGGCAAATACCATATATATATATATGTATATATATATATATATATATATGGCTGTTGTTTGATATACCTGATATGGTTGCGCTTGATGTGTATGTTGACAAGGTGCCTACCTGTCTATTACCCACTACATCGTTCATACTGGCTCCAGGAGACAGTTGGTCGTTGCTGGAGGGGACGGGGTGCACGGTTCTTGTGGCCGTGCTAGGCCCAAAGAGCGGTTCCATGCACTCAGTGTGGAGCGGACTACGGTCCAGCCACCGCCTTGTGTGCGGTTGATTCCCCAAATACAGCGTGCTTGTGTTTGCCTGTGAAGGAGTGTGGTTTTGTGGTGACCTAATTAATGCTGCCATCTATACCTTCCAGTAAGTCAGTATGCAAAATACCTTGGATCTTATAATGCAAAAATCAACAGGTTGGACGTTAACTTTTGTCGTGCAAGCACTGTGCAATTTAAGTGCAATCCAGGGGAACTGCGCGATATTATTAAGATACTGTCTGTAATTTTTATCCAAATAACTTAAGTGATGTTTATCCCAATGTCAAAACGGCTATCATCGACTATATGGCCCGCGAATGTATTGGAGGTGCGTCTTACTATTTTAGGTACACTTCTCAATTTAAATACTAAACATAGTACGTTTGTTGAAATTAAGGTTATTACTAATCAAACGCGCGCTCATTCTTTGATATGAGTGAATAGTTAATGTCATTGCTCGCCTTAACATTTAACCTCAACCTATATATATTTGAATAAATATCACTCAACAAGATAAGGTTACTTAACATTGATAAAAGAGGAAACACCGAATAGGTTCACAACTTTTGGAGAAAGTTCCTCGAATCTAGAGTCAGAGACAGATATCACATATTCAGAGTTTCGCTGGATGGTTGACCCGTCCCATTACAACTCGTTAGTAGCGTTCATTTGCTAAGTAATATAGTATCCGAACCTACGAACTAGACCCTACGAGTTTAGTGATTACTTTCACCGAGTCAAGTTTGATAGCAGGGAATTGGATAGACTGATTTTAATGGCAGTACAACGCACATCATTCTTTAATGTCACGTATATTCTGAATTGTGATGTCCAGGGCAGCCCGCATAGCTAAGTCAAACTTTACTGCCACCACGTCGGTTGGTAGGCCACTGTGTTACTACCATTTTGAAAAATGTATTTTTATCAACCCATACCCAGGAGACAATAATATGATAGACGCTTTTTGTAAACTGCTGGGTACGAGCTATCTATAATGTATAAAATAGATTCTTCTAGCGTAATTCTGATTTTCCTCAATATAGGAAGAAAAAGTATTAAGGCTTCTCGTGTAACGCTTCTAAGCGTTTTATTTTGCTACAAATTAACAAAGCTATTTGCCTGACAACTCCAAAAAAGTAAAATATATACAATATAGCTTTAATTGTTTAATTTATTGACATTTCCAAATATATTGATGACTAATTGCATTCCTCATTGTTTCTTTGTTGAATTTGGGCAAATATTAAAAGATCTCTGAGCTATATCTTGTAGATTGCTGCAATTACATTCCGATTTGTTAAAAACGAAAAAATATTAGGTTCTAAATAGAGTTTTCATTTTAACAATCAGTCGTGCATTGTGCACAAGTTAAGCGACAGAGAAAGCATTTACAAGGGCTACAATTTTTAAATTGATTTCTAGTGTCTGCATTCTTAATTTAACGAGGTGAGGATTAACGGCAGATCTATCAAGAGTAATATCATAATATTCCATCCGTTACTTTGCATAATCTGAAAAGTGACAGATCATTGCGTCTGATTTGGTCAGCAAGTTATGTGTTTTTCTTTCCTAAATGGAACTAAATTTCGTTTAAAATACTGCTTCGGTTACCTTATGTTGAAAAAAGTTACCAACCTTCTCCAGAAATAAGTAGTGATCATATTTAGCTTCTTTTCTGTTATGGACACATGGTTAGGTCTGTTCACTTCGCACTCATATATATGCTTAGCGTGTCACCTTAATTTTTGCACTGCGGCGAACCACGATTTGTTCAAGTACACTTGGAAATGACGAGCAAAAGAAAAACAGAAACCATGACGGAACTTCCAAGATGAAAAGCAAAACATTGTATGTTCAAGTGTTCCTGAAATGCTAGGCTGTCCTGAGCACGAAGCTCAAATCTTTACTGTGGGCAGTAGTGCCACATCGGCGAAGCACATTCTCTGAATCAGGATATCACCAAATCACTAACGAGTATTACTTTATCTGCAAAATACATGGGCTGCGGTGCAAACATTTTGAAATTCGTGCTTTACTCCAAAGGAATGACAGAAGGCTTATAGGATGGCTGGTTGAAGCACCAATCCGCGTTGCCTACCGAGATTCGGCTAAAGATAGCAGGCGCAAGGCCATTACTTTTCGGCACTTTGGTGGAATATGCAGCCTCAGATAAATATTCGCCTTCACAATCCTGTGGATTTTTGGAAAATATGGTACTAATGACCTATGAATGGACAGGGAAAAACACCTGAAAATATCTCGATCTCAGTTGCTCCATACCAACATATAGCTCGCCTGAAATTCATGAAACAAAAATCTGTGCAAAATTTTAAAAAATGCTATCAAATTTGTATGCTAACGCCTAATGTCATTAGAAAGTTGGCCGAAGTTTAGAACGCTAGGCTCCACGACCACGGAATAACATTATGGTTACCGAGAACTGGTTAAGCCTTTAGGTAGTAGAGTTTGAGGTCATTTACTCGGTATGTCACTGCTTCGGAATGACAAAGCCGGAAGAGATGGTGACGTAACTCTGTATTACTAGGCTTACCTCTGATGTGAACTTGTTGACCATCCAGAAATCAGTGTCCTAGATGCGTTTTGGTGCCGGCTATGGTTGCATTGCAAAGACACAGGTATTGTGGATGTGGTTTACTATCCACCAAACTCTAAATATGAAATGGAGTTCAAACTAAGCTACATTCTTCTGGTTGCTTTGAGCAAGACAATCAGTCACACTCTCATCGCAGGCGACTTCATTGTGCGCGTCCGAAAACAGTGGTGAATGATAACTTGCAGTTCCAAGCGTGTTTAGAAGACGTAATATTCAGCTGCTCCCTTTACAACTACGTAAACTGTTCCACCAAATTTCGAACTGCTAACAAGCCATCGATACCTGATCTTGTGCTTAACAACGAAGAACTCACAATCGACAGAATAAATACAAGTACACCACTACGTTTCAGTGACAATGTGACTCTATTGTTTAGATATGTATATTATGCGGTATATCCGAAAGAAAAAGACAATAACTTGTATCCGGGAACGCAACACAACGGGTTATCCGGGCTTATTAATTAGGTATCTTGGACATTATTAACGGAATTCCCCACTAGGAAAATTTCACAATGACATTCACCACACTGGTAGCGCACAAATCTGAGAAGCCATTATTATACTGTCGATGGAGAAGGAAGTTATTTCTGAGATGCAGAACACGCAAACGCATGCTATTGAGTGATTTAACCTGGAGAGCTCAAAAGCACTCCTAAAATTTCGAATCATGGAAGTTATGAAGAGATTGTGCACAAACCGCAAACTTTTCTACAGGCCTGTTATTGGCCTACAACTCGGAATTCCAGCACTGATCATGACTGACGGATGCATGCAAGCAGCATCGTAATCAACAGGCCTCCCACGGTTTCCATACTCATAAACGTTACAGAGAGTAATGGGCCAAACAGTTATCCCTGTTTCTATTGTCCCACCATCAGCATCATCCAATATTACTTTTATTGCGAAAGTGTCTCAAAGAAACTTCTATCCAGGTGCCGATAACATTTGACTCAGTGCCATACAGCCAGCATCCACTGACATGGCGGAATTGCTGGCTAAATCCTACCTGCGGTGTATGGAGGAGAACCATATTCTTACAATATTAATGGGGGGGGGTCATCACTCATATTCATATGGGAGCTAGTGACACTGACCCTGCAAATTACCGTTCTATAACGGTACTCTCTTTACTTTCAAAGATTACGGAGTCTATAATCGCCGTTGTACACATGAACACCTGAAAAATCACAAGTTAGTAGTTCCAAAACATCATGGTTTTAGACAAAATCACTAGCGCATTACGTACCTGCTGATTGCACGAAATAGCTGGACTAAAGCGGTTGATGGTGGGGTAGGAGTTGATGTCATTTACCTGGACTTCTGAAATGTGCCTTTATAGCTTAGACCAACGAATTCTTCTCCAGAAGCTTTAGCTCTATAGCGCCGATTAACCACTGCTGTGTTGAAAACGTACTTTCCTGCACGAACATAGGTTAGACTTGAGAGTTCGAGAATCTTTCTCCGACGCTAATAAGGTAGAGTGCGGTATAACCCATAGCACGGTGCCCCGGCCACGTCTATGCTTGATTTTCATATCCTATCTGGCCGGGAGAACCACTCTCAAGGTAGCAATCGTCGCGAATGATATCAAATTATGGCGAGCCATGAAAGAACCGTACAACAACGAAGAGCTACAGCGTTAACTCAACACGAGTTCAAGCTATTCAGTTCTGAATGCACTACAGTTCAATGTAGAAACATTTTACGCTGTTTAATCTGCTATACAGTCTTGTGCCAAATGTACTACAAGCAACTTCCCAAGAAGGAGACATTAGTGTGCTCATTCATTGCGAAGGTAACTAATTAAAGTAGTCAGTGACAACTGCGAAGAGAGCCAACCAGCACGTCTGCTTGCTGACCTATCCATCTTCCTCATGGTACACAATTCTGACTTGCGCCATCCAAGCTTGACAACCCTTGTTGAAGCGCGACTTAGAAGTGTTAGATGTGCAGTTCAGCACATCCATCGTGTTTTTCCAAGAATGGTTTCAAACAGCCTCAGCCATTTACTTATGGACAGCTTTTCCACCTGTTCTTGGAAGGATGAAGAAACTGATCTCTGTTTTTAAACAACCATGTTTTCCTATTTGCCCATATACTTGGCGTTATGCCAGTAAAACAAACCTACCTCACTCCGAAGTTCTCCTTTTAGGATCATCCAGATGACGGCAGAAATATATGTTGAACAAGAGAAACTGTAATATTCTGTGGTGATATGACTAATAACACCAGAGACACGAAACATAAATCGTGTAGCTTACACAACAACCGTAATAACGCAGATAGACTTAGTTAATGAAGACTTTATCGTCAAATGAACAAATTGCTTCGCCACAGAAGAAGCACAGACACTGAAAAGTCTCTAAGGATCTGAACGCCGAGGTTAAGAACACGTACACCGATATGCTGCCTCTGGATGACCAACATGGTGGTGGCTCCTGTAAAGATAACGGTGACCCGATACTTCGTTTGTGTGAAGATGCTCGTTTATTTCATGTGAGCAATAACTACCGACACAGCAACCGTCGGAAGGTGATATAGCGCCCACCAGCATCGAACAGCCACAGACCCAAATCGATCACATCGCGATCAGTTATCGCTGGTGAGTCTGCTACCAAATATGTCACTCGGTTTGGAGCATACACGTGGACACTGAAAATCCATTTACATGTGCTGATCTGCGGGTGTGTATATGCGCTATCCCTCGACGACGCTGTAAGCGCATAGCCACCAGAAAACTGACAATGCTTGAGCAAACGCTCACTGAATACACACGAATGTCCCTGCTTGCATATTCACCAGACCTTACTAGAAACAAGCTTTGTAGGAGTTCTGCAATTCGCGTAGGTTCTCCTTACCTACAGTTAACAGTACACCCCGCGAGTAAGATGGCGGCATAGCGTTGTGACAAAAGTGGGTGTGTCATCTAACCATCTTGGGCTGGGTACATTTGTAGACATTGCTAAGAGCGGACCTCAGTGATGTTAGTGTTAAGAGTTCCTTTTTGCCTTTTCCTCTCAGCTTCTCATCTCCTTAAATCACGATTACGATTATAATGTATAAAAGAACTTCTCTGACTTACAACGGTCAGCTGTTAGCTCTCGGGAACGCTGTCCATCCATTAGTGTTTAATCAGTCATCTGCCAGCTTTTCATGCTTTACTTTTCTATTGCATTTCGGCACATTAGCTCAGGCGTTTTACACCTGCAGCTTAGGTTTTTAATGGATAATGAAAATATAATGCAGATATTTAATTTATGCTGCAAGTATGTAAGTTAAAATAAATCGGAATACCGTTGTTTTTGGACCAAACAATTCTACACATCGTCCTTGGACAATCACGTCACTCTCTTTACCCTTGTTGAAGCATACGCCAGAAATTCCCATACACAAGTCGGTTGGGCTCAGTGTTATGTATGCGCAGTCCAAGTACATATCACCTACGTTAGTAATGAAATGTTGTACCTGCGTGTTTAAATGAGAGATATAATTCCCTTTATTTGATTTGCAGTTAGTTTTAGTCAGGATTTTAACGTTGCAGGTAAGTATCGTTTGCACTGAGCAAATAAGTGGATTGGTATATTAGATATACATATTGCACAGAAAATAAAGAGTTACTGTTTATTATTATTATTATTTTATACAGTAAAAAGACATTTGAATCACTGTAAGTTAATTGCAGTGCAATTTGCTTGTCTAAATATAGAATAAAAATGCATATCGCTTTAGCACTGAGTAGTCTTTAACTAAGAACACATGTTTTGAATAATTTTCGAGAATTAAGCTTGCAAGCCAACTTCGTAAATGTTTTAGGCGTCCTTTTCAATTAATCTTCATAGGCCCATGGTATGAATTCACATTTATTTTAAAAAACATTACTACACATTTTTCGATATTATCAGTAACAGCTGATTTTGTACCTAAGGTAAGTTATTAAGTCAAATGCATACAATGTTATGTTTTCTCTCAAAAAAGAACATAGTGTTTGATTTTATCTGATAGTGTTTGGCCCTTTCATAGAACTGAGCTCAAACATTACTGTTAGAAAAAACATTATGAAAACATTCTGGCAGTATAATTACTTTTGACAAAATCTATAGTGTCGTGCGTTTTGTTTAAACATATTTCACTAATAAATTAAACCATAAATTCAGTTAATTAGTAAGTCAAGATAATTTTAGCTGCGAAAGGACACAGAAACTTACTTATATGCCTGGTTTTTCAGAGAAAGTATATACGTTCTAAATGAAGTGTGAAAATAAGGAAGGTTTAACCAAGGCAACTTTCATTTGCCACTTGTTTACAGCTAAATAAGGATAGTTTAACAAGCTGAACGTCTGCTTTTGCGAGTCTCATTCGGAACAACTTGCAAAATAATAACATATTCAAATTAAATTATAGAAGTAGTTTTCCGAACGTTAAGTATAACTACGTTATACGATCAAGCGGTTTGTTTACAGCTGAAGGGTCAGAGGCGTGTGACATTTCTGCCTCTGCAAGATGTAGCAAACAAGTGTTTCAGATAACTGCGTGAGAAAATTATTACAACGAAAATTTAGAAACAAGCACTTAACTGTTGGTGATTTCATTTTAGATGTCATCGAAGGTAAAGCTCGTACTCTTGCTAACCTATTTTATAAAAGTGATGAATTTGAATCAGTATGGGCTAATTTTGGAGAATTTGCACAATTATTAATGCGATAGACCCACAACTGTGTCTCTGATTTAACGTTGGATAATCAAAAATTAAAAACGTAAGTTGTTTCTTTAACTTTAGATGAGGATATCCGGAATGTTGCAGGTTAGCTTGCAGATGAAACGCCTTTATCACAGATTTGGTTTATAAGTGCGAGGAGCTAAATTCTTGCCTTGTAGCACTGCGTCTATACACCTGAAATAAAATATGATACTTTTATCATTGCACTAGATTTCAGCTACAGCGTAACTTTCGTTTATCTAGCTTACGAACATTCCACTGGTGAGTAAGATAATACATTTTATGGATTTTTCTGTTTTTGCGCCGGAAAAAACTTTATATGCTTAAATATGAACCATAATGCAATTATGTGTATGCAGTGCTAATTTCTTATAAAACAATGTCATAAAAAATCGGAGGAGATTTCACGCAACCTCAACATGCGGCAGACCGATTGACTGCAGCCATTTCATATGAGTCACCCATGTAATCAATGTCTGGCCGTTGCGAGCACCTCTAACATGCACTGAAATAATGCGCGGTACACATAGAGTCTGGAAATCAAAGAGAAATCATTACGTACCTTGCTTTAACAAAACACTAGGTATATAACTTGAGAAGGTAACAAGAAGAAAGTAAAGCGGTTTTTTGCAAACTATAATATTATGTGCATAATCGTGGTCAATTTGAACAAAGAGCAATGCTTTATAACGGGTGAAACAGCAAGTGCTTGACATGTCCCGTATGGTGTTTAGCGTGCAAAAAAGAGAGATCAAGGGATAATGTAGTCGTCATTTCCGGTGCTTACAGGTGTAACTGCACTGTCGTTTAAAGGGATTATGCAATGTAAACGTTCGCACACCAAGCAACAAGGGAGTGTTTATTGTCCACGCCATATGCGAGAAAAATAAAAAGATAGCAGGGACAACGTTTACTCGTGTGCAACCATCTTGGTTCCACAGGATACAGAAATCCAGTTTCTATAGTAGTAGCGTTTAGCAAATTACGTGCAAGACATTTGGAGTGACTCATTCTCGAGTAGGGTTATAGCACCATCCCCTGTCCGTTGTGCATTAGTGCAGCAGCTGGTGGTTATGAGCTATAGCACGTAGTGTAAATGTGACATGGTATCGTCAAGGCGTTTTCTGAAAAGGAATAGGGTGGGTGCATTAATTACATGTTCCGGGAGGGCGTTCCAAGGCTGTGCCACTCGAAGGGAGAAATAGTTTCGCCGACATTCCAGGCGGCTGTACTGCGTGACTAACTTAAACTGGTGACCTCTTAGCGAGGTGTTTTGACTGAGTATTAGAAGGGAATGGCATAGGAGGATGGGGTTTCTCAGGATCCTGTACATCATTATGAGATCGCCCCTTAGACGCTGATAACATCCGCTGAATATTTTGAGGGTCTTCAGCCTGAGTCGACAGGGAGGCTGGTCAAACCTCTGACGCTCTTCGTTGCCCTACGTTGTGCAGTATCGAGCGCAGTGAGATGGTGCTTGAGCCAGGGTTGCCACGCTTGGATAGCGTATTCCGCGTGCGGCCTCACGTACGCACTAAGCATTTTTAGAAAGATCGAAGGGTCAAACTTCCCGAAGGCTCTGCGAAGAAGGCAGAGGTACTGGTTCGCTTTCTTAGCTGCCTTTTCAGTCTGCCTCGAACAACCGAGGTCATCTTGAACTATCACGCCGAGATCGCACTCGTGAGAAGCCCGCTGTAGAATTTGTGGTCCTAGGCGGTAGTTGTGCATACTCTTGTGCCGTATACTGAGAACTTTGCACTTGGTGACGTTGAAATGCAGCATGTTCTCGATGAACCATGTGTACGCTTTGTCCAGGTCCTCCTGTAAGAATGTGTGATCCTCCACTGCAGCTATAGTTCGCCATACCTTTAGGTCATCAGCAAATAGCAAACAGTTAGAAGATAGCACACTCGCGAGATCATTTATGAAGACCAGGAACAGGCGGGGTCCAAGTACCGAGCCTTGAGGTACGCCGCACTGAACTTCGATGGATTCTGATAGGTTGCTTCGAACCCTCACATTCAGGTGACGTTGCAGGAGAAAGTCTCCTATCCAGCCCAGAACAGGATCGCCGATTCCATATTTCTGGAGTTTGTGGAGGAGAATGCGATGGTCTATACGGTCGAATGCCTTCGAGAAATCCAAGTAGGCCGCGTCGACTCCTGCACCAGTGTCCACAGATTCCGTCTAGTTTGCACGAGCAATCAAGAGATTAGTTGTACAGGAGTGATTTTGGCGAAATCCATGCTGCTCCGGAACGAGAATTTTGTTGTTCTCCAGGTACCCCATTAAAGCCTCAGCTACGATGGACTCCATAACCTTGGAGATCACAGGAAGTAGTGTTATCGGGCGATAGTTTGTTGGTTCAGCACGGCTACCACTTTTGTAGATAGGCGTGATGATTCCGTGCTTCCACATGGTGGGGACGTGCATCTCGTTCAGACATCGTTGAAAGAAAATTGCTAATGGTCCTGCCAAACTCATGGCAGCAACTTTCAACGCCTTCGGATGAATGCCGTCCGCACCCGGGGAGCTGAATTCGCGCAGACATCAGCCTCTTCAGTACAGCTGCGGAGGTGAACGATATGTGATTAAGCCCTGATGGCGGCGGTATCTGCTTAGGCAGGATGTATGATGATTAAGCGCTTTGGAATGTACGGCCAAATTGTTGTCCAAGGAAGTTACTGCATCTTGTGCGGTTTGGGCTAACCTGCATGCTGTGTGCAGAGCAGGAATACCGCGCTTAACACAGCGCAAATTGTTTACGTGTCTGTATAGAAGTTTGGGATTGGAGCAAAGCTTATCCACTGAACCTTGTTGGTTCTTAAGTTTATCTTCCCGGACGAGTTTGACACAGTGGTTCCTTTGTATTGTGTAGACATCCCAGGTATGGTCGTTCGGGGAGGCTATATAGGTTTGCCATGCAAAGTCCCTTAATGCCTTGCACTTACGTGTCCTGCTCCTTACGAAAGACTTAGTCCTTTTAGGTCGGTAGAGTTTGGTTTCAGATGTCCTTGCCACGAGCTTGGTAAATATGTTGACGAATTCACCGCAGGCCACCTCGGGAGTTAATTCAGCTAAGAACGACCAGCTGGTTGCATCAGTTAGGTCGGACAGGTCTTCGAAGTTGGTTACGACACGATATTCCTCCGTGTGCTTTTTAGGATAATCAGCGTAGCACATGTAATGAAACAATAGCGTCGCATGATCACTGCGACCCAAAGGAGTATCGGTTATTACTCCCTCGACCATTAATTCTTCATTGGTGAATATTCGGTCCAACATGGATGGCCTGTCAGTTCCCCTGAATCTGGTTGGCGTAGTGACGTGGCCATAACGAGGGTAGTCTGAAACCAGATCTTGCAACTCTGCTTCGAATTTCTCTTCTAGGGTGGCCTGGGATTCGAGGGCATGTAAGTTGAAGTCACCGGTGACTAGAAGATGATTGTACTTCCTGTTTATCACTTGTCTCAACGCAGCCATCAAGTTGCAGTCCATCTCATAAGTAGACGATGGTGGGCGGTAGACAACAACCAATAGGTCAAGATCGTTCCGTCTTAGCCGGAAATTACACCAAATAGCGACAGGTACGTCAGTTTCCGGATCGGTTATGCGTTCGCATTGCATGTTGTTACGAAAATAAAGGGCTACCCCACCACCTTCGCTGGCTCGATCCTTCCGGAAAACGGACATGCCCGTTAGTGCAATTTCAGCATCCGTTATCTCGCAGCGCAACCACGTCTCGGTGACAGCGATGAGGTCCCAAGCTGCAGACGCGTGTCGAAGTCTTAATTCAGCTAATTTGCTGAGTAGAGCTTGGGCATTTGTGTACATGCATGAGAGCTTCTCGGAGACCAAGAGTGTGTTAGAGTGGATGGATGAAACAAATGAGTTTACGCCGACCATTAAAGGGTCGGCGACTAATCGTTTTTGGGTGGGTTGCATACTCTCGAGAAGCATTTGATATATTAGCAGGTATCACATGCCCCAAATCCCGGTGTTTGCTCGTGCTCTGCTGTGCCCCTCCGGATAGTATGGCTACTCTTGAGACCGTCCCCGAGTCGGGTCCTGCAGTTGGCGTTTTCATTAAGAGTTGTGCCTCTACTGAATTGTCATTAGAAGGTGTTGGTGTTACTGCTGCTTTCAGACGAATTTCTGTTGGCAATCTGCAACGGAATTTAATCCAGTTCGCTAGTAGGTTTTGTGCCATTAGTTCTGACTGTAACACAAGTTTTAACAGCCTGGGACCGCACCCCTTATAGTTTGCTGATATGGGGATCCTTGTCAACGAGGTGACCACCACATTTTCGAGAGAAAGAGCCTCCCGGATGTAGTGCCATTGCTCGCGGTCGTGCATCTGAGCATCGTCGGAAGAGGAGTCAGTAAGCTCAGGAACACCGTGAGCAATCACTGTTTTCTTATCTTGACTTTTTCTGTACTTATCTTTGTTAGCAGGATCCACTGAACGTTCTTTCCACGGGATTTCGGGTAGTATGCGCACTCCACTTGAGTCGTTGCGGAGACGATTCGCAGACAGCAGAACGGCCTCAGTCTCGTCCGTCGAGTTTAGTGTTACCCGAAGTAACCGGGGTTCGCCGTAGTGCAACGCATTTGGGTGGCGCGAGATTCTTCTTAATTTCGTGGGATTAGCATGGACACCGATCGACGTACAGATGGAACCCCACTGATTTCGATCGTCCGTCAACTTACCCTTAATTGTATTGGATTTGGATTCGGGGACATTTGTGCATACAATGTTTAGGGCACCATGGTTGCGCCTGGTGGCTACTGGTTTTGGATTTGAAGGCTGAGTATCCGGTGTTTTTGGTGAATTTGTGAACGGCACTGGTGTGTGCCATCCGTGCTGCGGCAGTTTTGTTTTCTCTAGTCCGGGCACAAAGGTTACCGGTGCTCTTTCCGGTGTTTGCTTGGCGGCAACCGATGCGTACGTTGCCGGGTTGTTCACTATTGCTGGTTGACTGTAGCTTACAGTCTTGCGTGTAGCGAACAGACTACTAGGTGCAGCACACAGTACAGAAGTTGAGGCAGGCGCGCTGCAGGCACTGTTTTTACTTATAGGAGGGAGAGGGAATGGAGTTGATATTGCTGGAGGCTGAGTCGTTGGGGTTAGGTTGGGACGCCTGGCTCGCTTCTTTGATCTGACTAGGGAATTCGGGGTGTTATTTTCACTCACAAGTGCAGGTCCGTTTCCTCCCATGGGTGTAACTCGGCGCTCACCAGTTGCTCGAGCGCTTCGGTTAATCTTTCACACCTCTTCAGTAGCACAGATAGACAGCTAACAAATGGAATAGACTTGCATACTTGGCAGAACCAAAACGCCTCTGCGGTGTTTGCTTTCGTCGACCCCTTCCCAAGGCAGGTAGTGTGATAGGATTTTAAACGCATGGTACACGATCCAGTCGGTAGAGGGAAGTCAAGGATGCGACGTAGGACTGAAGCAAAGCAAGATGACTTGGAAAATACTGTCTTAGGGCGACTGTGGCAGTTCCAAGTGCGGATCAAAGTGAAGACTATCGCTTTGTAGAGCGACTTGAATGGTAGTAAGCAGATCGGGTGACTTTTAAATAGATCTTTAAAATAAGACCGCAAGAGTTCTTATGTGAGGAAAGGAAAAATAAAACCTCCGATAGGGTTCAAATACGGTTGACTTCGAAGTTGCAAGAGCAAAGTTTACTGGTGATCCGTGAATGATATGTCCACTAGATAAACAGTGATAGGAGGAGCTCGCGGAGCCAAATCGAATGATGGCACGTAGGTCTCTGTGAGAATAAATCCAAAGATTTAGAGGCGAATAAAGCAGGAGGACAGTTTTTCTGCGACCGCTCGGCACAGCTAAGGTATTGTTAAAGATTTTCAGTACTAGCGAAAGTTTATAGAACACATTACATAAATTTAGACAAAGATAACTCTTTTATTTACTTCATCGGAACTTTTAATATGACATCGCATTTGATTATATTAATGAAATTTGCCTTCCATTGTTATTTGAAAACTGCCCATGCTCACGTTAAACGATATCCCTTAATTTATTAATGCTGTCACAATTATTGGTATTAGGTTGAGAAGCGGGGGAACACTGACAAAGAGTATCTATCTTGATGCTGGACAACGTTATGGATTAATAGGTTTTACTTAGCTTTGTAAAATCATATGCGCATTACTTATCCTCCTGGCAAAACTAATTTCTTATATTACGTCATTTACGAACTGCACCGTTTCTGCATCGAAA
>OX104063.1:1663685-1688855 GCA_944474145.2 Dicrocoelium dendriticum | reverse complement strand
GGACAATGGACAATGGTTTATTACGGGTAAAAACGCAGCGCTTAACAAGTCCCGTGGGATGGAAATTATTGCGAAAATCAATTGCATTATAAAGTGAAAAGCGTTGTGGTGGACTCACCATAGACTTATGTGAAATAGCGGAGATGTTCGCATATCAAACGTATAAATCCATAAAACCATTGGTCAGGCGTTTGGCAAGACACCGTTTGATTGCGTGTTGTAGCCCCTGGCTAACAAGTCATAAAAGGAAATGTAAGTGAGACAACGCATCGTCAACACGTTTTTTAAATATCGCCAGATTGGGAGCAGAGACGACATAATTAGGGAGGGCGTTACAAGGCTGGCACACGCGGAGAGAAAAGAAATTTCTACGGCATTCAAGCCGGCTATACTGAATTGTCAGTTTCAGAGGGTGACCACTTAGTTTAATGTTGGGGTTCAATTACAGCAGCGGACGGCAAATGTGGTTTGGGTTCTTCAGAAACTGGTAAACCATTATGAGATCCCCCGCAAAAGCCGATATCGACTGCTGTACATTCTCAGAGATTTCAGTCTAAGCTGATAGGGCAGATGATAGAGGCCCCTGACGTTCTTGGTTGCCCGTCGTTGAGGGGTCTCGAGAGCAACGAGATCCTGTTTCTGCCAAGGCTGCCACGCCTGAATAGCATATTCCACGTGAGGTCGCACGTAGGGTTTAAGCAGTTGGGAAAATATTGATGGTTCCAACTGACCGAAAGCTCTACGAAGAAGGCCGAAGTGTTGATTTCCGGTTGTCCTCGCCTTCTCTGCTTGTTTGGAACACCCGAGATCTTCCTGTACCAATACACCCAGGTCACGCTCCTGAGATACTTTCGCCAGGTTGGGGTCTCCAATCTTGTAAGCGCTCACCGGCTGCTGACGAAGATGCATCACTTTATACCTAGCCATGTTCAATTGGAGCTTGTTCCTCCTGGCTGTTCCCACGGACGCCGCGGAATTTTCCGCTACCACGCGCTGGATCCTGCTTTTTCTCTGGAATTACTGTATTTTACGTGTGTTGCTGTGTTAGTTGTGCACCAAACGTTTTAGTTTCGTGTGTTCATCAATCCGTGAAAGTTTCGTGGAATTCCGCTTGATATCTTCGGAGATCTCAGTGATTTACGGCTGTGCCCGTCATTTTGGAATTTGTGATCGACATCTTGCTTGCCCTCGTGCTTGAAAAATTACAACAACTATGCCGAATATCATGCAACGACTTATCTGCTCTTCAGCTAATTGCGGCAAAGCCCTTAAAATGGGTATAACGTGCCGAAACTGCAGTGGCTCGTTCCACCCGAGCTGTATAGGAAAGTCCGCCCAAGAAGCAAGGAAATAAACAAGGCAGCTGACGCATTTTGGTTTTGTCCAACTTGCCAGTTAACTCCAGTGGTCGGTTGTTTATGTGCACTCATGGAAAGGTGCGATACTTTGAATGCGACAATCGCTTATTTGTTGAACGCCAGGCTTGCACCACCGGCCGCGAATATTGCCATGATTGTACCACAGTCGGTCAAAGAAAGCTCCACCTCGAGGTCGAAAAAAAGGGCTAGACGCTCAAGCCGCGCTGCAGCCTCAGTTTTTCCAAATCCCTTGCCTCACTCAACTCCCAAAAGCGGACGAACATTCAGAGTACTGAAGTCCACACCTTTGAGTCACACGCCCCACCTCCATTCAACAGCAACCGCGGAAGCTCCGGGGCAAACCTCTTCCGCCGTAGAGAAAAGTCGGGCGTCGTACGCCTCAGTCGCCTCCATGCATTCACCGGCTAAATTACCTCCGACTCCGGTGGCCTCACCAAGCAACAGTAAGTTGACCAGACTCCAACAACCAAACAATCCGTTTAACACCGTGTCTGTAAGTCATGGCAAATCTGCATCCAACGCAAGGAGCCAAGGCGCGTTAACCGTGGTGTGTACAAATGCTCCTGAATCACAGGCGAGTACAATAAAGGGGAAGCTGTTGGATGATCGTAATCAGTGGAAGTCTATATGTACTGCGATTGGCATTTCGGTTGAACCTGCAATGCTGAGACGAGTCACACGTCATCCAAATTCAGCGCACTACGGTGAACCCCGACTTCTCCGGGTGACACTAAACTCCATCAAGGACACAGAGGCAGTCCTACTATCGTCCAACAGGCTTCGTCATTCATCACTCGAGGCGCGCATACTTCCTGATATCCCCTGGAACGAACGTCCGAAAAAGATAAGCAACCGTGAGGAAGTTCGTAAAGCCGAGGCGAAACGGACGATAATTGTGTACGGGGTTCCTGAGCTCCAAAATTCAACCTCTGATGCAGCGGATGCACATGACCGGGAGCAATGGAGTTACATCCGCCACGAAATCTCCCTCAATAATATCATCGCTAAGCGGTTGACCAGGATTCCATTTTCACCCAACTACAAAGGGAACGGTCCCAGATTTATGAAGGTGGTGCTTCAATCTGAGTTTATGTTATCGCTCGCCTTGGAAAACTGGTCCAAATTCCGCATGAAGCTGCCAGCTGAAATTCGGTTAAAGGCATCAGGTACGCTGCCACGGATTACCAACGACTCACGGGGAGCGATCAAATTGTTGAACCATCCACTCATGCAACTTTGTGAAGGCATAGATTTATCGACAACCACAATCTCCCACGAAACACGGCTGAACACGACGGACCAGCAGGGCCCGGAAGGCCGCGATCAGTCGTCTAAGCGAAAGCAAACTCAAAGGCAAACGTCACCACAAAAAAACGGTTAATGGCCGACCCGTTAACGGTCGGCACAAACTCCATACCTACCACAACCTGTGCTAGCTCACTCTTGGTTACAAAAGCACTATCCTGCATGTATACTAATGCACAAGGCCTCATAAGTAAGTTGGTAGAACTCCGTCACCGTTTGGCTTCGGAGCCTCGAGACATCATAATGATCGCCGAAACCTGGCAGAGCGGCGAAATCACAGACGCTGAGATTGCCATACCGGGTATGTCACTTCTCCGGAACGACAGAACGGGCAAGGACGGTGGTGTGCTCATTTATTTCCGAACGAACCTTCGTTGTGAGCTCATAGACGATCCCCAGCCTTGTGTCACCGACGTCCTTTGGTGCAAACTGTGGTTGGAACGCAACGACGTACGCCTTCTCTCTGTGGTTTACTGACCAACGAAATCCACTCCGGAAAGGGACAACAGACTTATCTCCGCTTTTCGCTCCGTGCTTAACCAGAAGTATAGCCACATCCTCGTTGCAGGAGATTTCAACACCAATGACTTGGAAAATCCAGCATCCGAGACAGAAGTGTTCAAGGCATATTTGCAAGAGCTACTCTCTAGCACCTTCTTGTATAACCACGCCACCGTTCCAACCAGGTTCGGAACAGCAAACAACCCATCGATATTAGATCTAGTGCTCACTAACGAAGAGCTCATGGTCGATGGACTAAAGGTGTGCAGTCCTTTGGGCCGTAGCGATCACGTGACTTTGCAGTTCGATTACATCTGCTACGCCGAATATCCAGCTGCGGAGCTCGAAACGAGGCAATCTGTTACCCATTACCACGTTCTGTCTGCTCTAATTGAGAATACCAGTTGGACGTTTCTAGCTAACTGCACCCCAGAACTAGCCTGGGAGACATTCGCGAACACCATCCCGTCACTAGTCATAGAAGCCTCAACACCAAAAGTTTCCCAACATCCCCGCACAGCGAAATCATTCTTGCGAAGCCGGACGCGAAAATGCATGGCTCTAAGGGATCGGGCATGGCGCATGTATAAAAGCAACCCCAGCGCAGAAAACTGGACGGAGTACGTTTCGCATCGCAACTACTGTGTGCTTTTGGTTCGCGAAGACAAGAGAACGCATCAGCAGGAGCTAGCCAAACGATTCTGTTCGAACAAAAAGCTTCTTTACAAACATGTGAATGGACTTCGCAAGGTGCAACGGGGAATCCCACCACTTAATACGACCAATGGGTATACACATACTGCGAAGGAGGCGGCCAAAGCATTACGGGCCCAGTACTCCCCAATCTTCCAAGGTGTACAAGCCTCGACGTATATTCCGCCACTAGTCACCCCAACGTCCGTTTTATCCAACGTCACGTTCACTGCAGAAATGGTGCTGCAAAAGCTGCTATCCTTGCGTCCACACAGCTCTCCCGGGGCCGATAACATTCACCCGAAAACATTACAGGTAGCTGCCATCCACTTGGCCGAACCACTAGCTGCATTTTTTCAGCGCTGTTTCGATGAGAACATCGTACCTTCGAGGTGGAAACAAGGTGTAATAACGCCAATATACAAAGCAGGAAGTCGATCGGATCCTGCCAATTACCGCCCCGTAACGCTTCTGCCTGTGATCGCCAAAGTCATGGAAGCGGTGATAGCAGACGCGTTAATGGGATAATTGGAAAACTACGGCATAATTGCGCCAGAACAGCATGGGTTTCGTCAACATCGTTCATGTACGACGAATCTGCTGATAACTCGTGACAACTGGACCGCGACTGTCGATGAGGGAACAGGAGTAGATGTTACATTCTTGGACTTTTCGAAAGCCTCCGATCGCCTGGATCATCGAGTCCTGCTCAGTAAACTCCAACAGTACGGTATCGGAGACCCGTTGTTAGGATGGATCGGTAACTTTCTCTCTGAACGGCAGTTAGAAGTTAGAGTTCGATCATCCTTTTCCGATCCGATTCGAGTGGGATGCGGCGTACCGCAGGGTTCGGTACTTAGGCCTCGTTTGTTCCTGATTTTCATTAACGATCTAGTAAGAGTTATTACGTCGCAATTCTTACTCTTCGCGGACGACCTCAAGGTTTGGCGGGCGATAAAACGATCGGACGACCATGAAGTCCTACAGCGTGACTTGAATGAGGCCTGGAATTGGTCGGTGAGAAACGCCCTTCCATTTAATGTGGACAAATGTCGCGTTGTTCATATCCGCCATCGACAAGTCCACGTCTACAAGCTTGGGGCACACGATCTGAAGACCACCACTCAGGAACGCGACTTGGGTGTGCTGGTACAGGAAGACCTCGGGTGTTCCAAACAGTCAGATTCCGCTTCTAAAAGGGGCAACCAGCACGTTGGACTCCTGCGAGAACATTCGGAATTTTGGATCCATCCATCTTCTCTTTGATGCTGAATACCTACGTGCGTCCTCACGTCGAATATGCAATCCAGGCCTAGCGACCCTGGCTAAAACGTGACCTTGCAGCGCTTGAGACCCCACAGCGTCGAGCAAGGAAAATCGTCAAGGGCTTGCGCCACACTCCTTACCAGGAACGACTGGAGATACTCTGAGTGTTCAGCGGACGGTACCGGCGACTTCGTGGAGACCTCATACTGGTGTACCAGATATTGAGCGATCCCAGTCACGTATGCCGCCACCTCCTGAAGCTCAGCCCGAAAACTAACCTTCGCGGTGACAGTTTAAAGCTGAGCCATCAGTACAGTCGTCTAGACTGTCGGAGAACCTATTTCTCCCTCTAGGTCTGCGGGCCCTGGAACGCCCTTCCAAACTCAGTTGTTTGCGCCCCCACATTAGATACGTTTAAAAAACGATTGGACGTCGCACTGAGCGCCCTGCGCTTTGTTTTATGAACGAAAACGCTTGTATATATTTAGGCTGACCAGCCTCTTTGGATTTATACCCAAAATTCACAGTCGTAAATCTGTGCGAACCGGTGAGTACTCCAATTTTATTTGCTACCATCACCAACGATAACAATTTCTTAGCCAGTTTTGCGTCGTACCACTTTATCCCCCTAAAACTGTTATACTTCTACCTTTTATCTCACTGACGCTCCTTACTTCAACCACTTATGTGGTTTGCCAATCTGTTATTATTTCTATTGCCAACCTGCGGGACTCGTTATGTGTATGCTTTTTTACCCGTCATATACCATTGTTCCATTGTTCCATTGTAAATGCAATCTAATTCATGTTGGAGCAGATCCTGATCTGTCTTGTTACTAATCGCCCGCCATATCTTGACCTCATCGGCGAAAAGCAGGAAGTTTGAGGAGATGACTCTTACCAGGTCGTTGATAAACACCAGGAATAAACGCGGTCCCAGCACTGAGCCTTGTGGGACACCACATTCCACCTCAATTGGGTTAGAAAGTGATCCCCTAACACGTACTTGGAGCTTTCGTTGGTAAAGGAAGTTGCCAATCCAACCAAGTAAAGGATCTCCGATTCCGTAACTCTGAAGCCGTTGAAGTAGGATGCGGTGATCGAGGCGGTCGAAAGCTTTGGAGAAGTCCAGATAGATGACGTCGACTCCGACCCCATCATCGGCCACTTCCGTCCAACTACCTCGTGCAATCAGTAGGTTGGTGGTGCATGACCGGTGTTGACGGAAGCCATGCTGTTCCGCTACCAAGATGTTGCATTTTTCCAGGTAGTCCATTAAAGCCTCAGCGACGACTGCTTCCATCACCTTCGCGAGCACAGGGAGGAGAGTCACTGGACGATAGTTAGCAGGATCGGAACGGCTATCGCCTTGAAAAATAGGGGTTATAATGTCACACTTCCAAATAGTGGGGACTTGTTGTTCATCAAAGCACCTTTGAAAGAACTGTGACAGTGGTTCAGCTAGCTTGGTGGCCACAGCCTTCAGTGCCTTCGGGCGGATGTTGTCTGCTCCCGGAGAACTATGCTCACGCAATGAAAGTAACTTCCTTTGCACAAATGATGGGTTGAAAATGACATTTTTAAAAAGGTGTCGGTAATGTGCTTGATATTATGGGACAGGTGGATGTTGCGAGTTCAAAAATTGGGGCGTATTGCAGCCGCAGGGCATTAGCTGCTTCTTCGGCGCTTTGTACTCTACCGCCTGTCGTGAATAGTGGGAGTATTCCATGCTTCACTTTACGAAGCTTATTGACATGCTTATACAGCAGTTTGTTGTTTTCCAGAAACTTTTTGGCTAGGCGCTGTTGATAAGTTACTTTGTCCTCACGGACAAGTGCAGTGCAATGGTTGCGATGGGTCAGGACATTTCCCTAATTCTCTGAGTCGGGGTTAATCTTGTAGGCGCGCCATGCTGCATCCCTTATCGCCAGGCATTTGCGAGTCTTACTCCTTATACTTGAAGGCATTTTCGCGAGACAAAGAGGTTTAATCTCGGACGCTTTATTGACGATGTCGCTGAGTTTATTAACGAACTCTGCCCAAACGTTGTAAAGGGGACTTTTGTTTGAGAATTCCCAAGAAGCTGCGTCGGCGAGTTCTTTCAATACGTGGTAGCGTGTGATTGTATGAGTTAGTTCCGAGTGTTCAGATGGATACTCTGCATAACACACATATTCAAAAGTTATTACTACATGGTCACTGAGACCTAATGGACTATCCATCAATAACTTGTCAATCATGCGCTCTTCATTTGTGAGCACAAGGTCCAATATGGACGGTTTATTTACTGTCTTGAATCTAGTGTGCGTAGTGACATGGTTATACAAAAGAACATTAACGATCAGTTCTTGCAAGTCTGCTTTGAACTGCTCACTGGGCCATGCCGAAACCTCCAGATTGTGTAGATTGAAGTCCCCGTAGATGAGAATGTGGCTGTACCTAATGCGTGTTACTCTGATTAGGCCACGGATCAAGCAAGAATCCATTTCCAAAGTGGACGTTGGGGGGCGGTAAACGATAGCTATGAAACATGTATCGTTGTGTCTCAGTTGGAGACGGCACCAGAGTGAGTCGGTAACGTGTGTTCCCAGGTCCTTAACTATTGTACATTGTAGATAGCTGCGGTAGTAGAGTAGGACCCTACCTCCTCTGCTGGGGCGGTCGTTCCGGATGAGTGACATTCCGGCTATCTCAACCTCAGCATCAGTCACCTCTTGATGCAACCAAGTTTCGGTAATAGAAATTAGGTCCCAAGCATTCGCAACCTGACGTAGTCGAAGTTCGTTAATTTTACTGAGGAGCCCTTGGGCGTTGGTGTACATACATGAAAGTTTCTCAGATTTAATCAATGTTTCAGAAGTTGTACAACTCAAACGTGAAGTTTAGCCGACCAGTGAGTGGCCGGCGACTGGAGGGGTGGATGAAGCAAATGAGTTTACGCCGACCATTAAAGGGTCGGCGACTAATCGTTTTATGGATGGGTTGCACACTCTAGAGAAGTATTTGATATATAAGCCGGTATCAGATGCTCCGAATCCCGGTATTTGCTCGTGCTCTGCTGTGCCCCTCCGGATAGTATGGCTACTCTTGAAACCGTCCCCGAGTCGTGTCCTGCAGCTGGCGTTTTCACTAAGAGTTGTGCCTCTACTGAATCGTCATTAAAAGGTGTTGGTGTTCTTGCTGCTTTCAGATGAATTTCCGTTGGCAGTTTGCGACGGGATTTAATCCAGTTCGCTTGTAGTGCTTGTGGCATTTGTTCTGACTGTAACACAAGTTTTAAGAGCCTGGGACCGCATCCCTTATAGTTTGGTGAAATGGGGATCCTTGTCAACGAGGTGACCACCACATTTTCGAGAGAAAGAACCTCCCGGATGTAGTGCCATTGCTCGCTGTCATGCATCTGAGCATCGTCAGAGGAGGAGTCAGTAAGCTCAGGAACACCGTGAGCAATCACTGTTTTCTTATCTTGACTTATTCTGTACCTATCTTTGTTGGCGGGATCCCCTGAACGTTCTTTCCACGGGATTTCGGGTAGTATGCGCACTCCACTTGAGTCGTTGCGGAGACGATTCGCGGACAGCAGAACGGTCTCAGTCTCGTCCGCCGAGTTTAGTGTTACCCGAAGTAACCGGGGTTCGCCGTAGTGCAACGCGTTTGGGTGGCGCGAGATTCTTTGTAATGTCGTGGGATTAGCATGGACTCCGATCGACGTACAGATGGAACCCCACTGATATGTATGTATGTTGTGGATTTTGTTAATGGTTTCACAAACACCCAAACGGGCCCATCAATTCCTGTTTCCACATTACGCAAAAGAAGGAACGTTCGTTGGTCCGTCCATTTGTTCCGGTCACAAATGAAGTTGCATGTCCCGTGATTGGCGGAATTTCATTATATGTACCCACTATATAAAGAGCTGAAAATGTATTTTATTCTAAGGTTTTGTTTCTGCAAACCCATTTAAATGCTTGTTAAAATGTCACCCAAAATGAGTTGCACTATGTTTCCTCATGGTGAAATTTTATAACTTTTGTTTCAATGGATGTTTTCTGAAATGTTTAAATACCGTGTCTAACTTTCTCTCCCGGCAATTAGCCCCCAGTTACGCAATTTATACATAAGTACAGAGGCACTTATATATTCATTTACAAATTCTGTGCTCGAATTACCTATCCTGCTCTGTATAATTGAAAATCAAATAGCAAACTCTTCCCTTAAATAAATAGATAAACGTTTTATTCCTCAGCAGTGCGAGGCACAGACCAATTGGGTGGTCTTATTAACAAGGGTAAACTAGCTGGCACATAAAAATCCATTTTTGAATGAAACCTTGTATGTGTATGCAGGGGTATGGCACAACCTTGACTCCTTCTTCGTGCGGTCTACCCGCATACCAAATTTGAGCGTGACATAATGAAAAAGATCCAACGGCGTGGATCGAATTTCGTGTCTGAGTTACGTTACCCGCCCTATCCCCTTTCGGCTAGGATATATGAATCTGTTTTATATAGATTATCGTCGTCACCGCAAGGATTTGATTTTTACCCGACGTATCCTCAGGGGAGAACTGGGAACAGAGTTGCGAGAATTCTTACACCTTTAAGCTTGGGAGTTCGACTAGAGGCCACCGATGGAAATGTTCAAACCAAAGAGGCTCAAAGTACGGCCCATTCTGGCTCTGTCCACTCGCATTGTGAATGACTGGGACCAATTACCGGGACCCGTCGCTGATGCACACACGGAGTATTGCTACAATCGACTATTTGATTCCCACCTGTTGAATATACCGGGATCGTGTTGCTTCAGCTACGAGATTGAAGGCCTCTCCGGCTTCAGTTGTGTAATGACGCGAGCATCCTAGCAATGATCAGGAAGCGATGGCGCTGACAAGAATATCTCTACTGCTTTTCATTACCCAATAAACTAATGGACTCCAGGAACGCTGCACGAATATCTTTAACTTATCCAACCATTCATCCATCACATATATCGTGCGAAAATACTGAGTAGGAAATCATGTGGCTGGGCAAAGCATATACTGATTCGAATAGTTACGTGCAAATCAAGCTACATAACATGAACCCCCATATCTTAAGCTCATTATATTTGCAACCTGGAGTTTCTACTCCACCTCAGGGTTAATTTCCGACCTAGAGTCATTCGGTGATTTCGCGTTTTAAATATCCATGATTTTAGAGGAAACCGCCGTTCGCTTTAGGTAGGATCGAACTCCTGGGCCCTCGTTTATGAGACCAGTGCTCCGGTCACTGAGCTATGGAGGTAAGCGACCCGTGACAGACTTAGACAACTGAAGTTGCTTAAATCCACTGTAGGCGAAGTCTGCGTTGTGACAACTATCAGAGGCCAATTTGAATGCGCTCGATTACGGGCAGTCCATGATGTTGTATGGATCACGAAGGTTAGATCATTTGGTTGGAATCATGTATCCCGGAGCTGCATCCGTAGTCAACATGAGCCAAAATACGTAGCTTTCGGGTCCACCAATGCAGTGTGCTCCCAGTTTCAAATGTCACTTGACATCTGCAAATTATCTTTCGAATAGAAGAAAGTTTTCACTATCCTATCCGTGCAAATGGCCATAGCGAAATTAGCTGCCAATTGTAGGACAACTAGCTTGAAAACGATCACGTTAGAACGCTTGAAAAGCTCGTGAGAGATTAATTATGAGGTCACCTGAATCAAATTAATCTACTCAGTAATGCATCACATGGATTCCAAGTCCCACCACTTTACTGGTAGCGCTAAAATGTGCGCTGTTGCATTGAATAACTGTCAGGTGGTGTGCGTGATTTTCATGGTTTGCTCGAAATCCCTCATAGCATGTAGTCATAATGGCACAATTCACCTCAACTTCCTGATTTCTTACCTACTATTATGGACCACACTACTGTGCTGACACTTCTCCAACTGAGATGTAACAATGTTATTCACTAAGCCTGCCACTGCAGGATTGTCTAATACACACCGGCGCTGCATCAACTACCGCGATTTCAGCGGGATTCTTACAGGAATGCGGGCGCGCATCAAAATAATTTTGAAGTGCAAACCATTTATCTAACCCTCAATTGACATAGGCGCTTAGGGTTATTCAGCAATGCCTTTATCGCAAGGATCCGATACTCCGTTGAACAGTTGCAGCTCGTTTAGCGGCCATCATCCGAACTCCAGGCAAGACAGCGTGAATTATAACACGCTCATCATAGCTCAACATTCCACCAAATATTATCCAGGCCTGATCAGTAGCCAAGCGCTCACTGCCCGCACACGAAAGGTCGATCATTGGCCTCCGTCAGCCTTGTCGCCAACTGTGATGCCAATCGTAGGACATGGTCAACCGACATCGTGTGCCTTTCCAAACACAATCGGTATGTTGGTCGCTGCTAACGGAAAGACGATCGCAATTTACCAACGTGGCGGACACCTCGACATTATTCGGAACACAGCAACAAGGAAAACAATTTGTACAAGGTCCACGCAACCCCAGACAAAAATTCATGGCGTTTCGAAGTCCTGTTCCAAGACACCGCGAATTGACAGTTCATGTTGCAGCCTAAGTAATAAACTCCCCCTCAGGTGTATAAATTTCAGTGTGGGGAAAGTGAAAGGACGACGAGGAACACAGGAATTCATTTGGTTATCCACAGTTTGTGTGAGCAACCCAATCGTATGTTGTATCACAATGCTGGCACATTTATACGACTAGTTAATGGGGACCGTGTAGCATGCTGCGGCTGGTAAATCGACTGCATCGCAATCAGTTGTAGCAGACCTCCATTCCAGTTGCCTAAACTTCTGCTCAAACTTGTAACACAGTAGCTAAAACCAGTGTATCGTTCACAATATTGAGCCAGCAACACCAACCACGAGAAGCAGCAAACAGGCTAGTAACCAAGGTTGGCTAACCCCGCCGTCCATATGCTTACACAGTAGCATTTCTCGAGGTCATATAGTTTCACGTGAAACTCCATTCCATTCGCATTTACCTACCACTACCAAAAATCTGACAGCATACACATCCGTCATCACTGCATGCAGACTCAAGGGGAAGTTAGCGGTCAAGTCTGCAACTACTTCAAGGAGCGACAGCAATGACACGAATACCAGTGCGCTCACAATATGGTTGCCTACCACGCCGTCAGAGCTCTGGCGCATTCACCTTCCAGAAATTTTAATCCTATGAAGACGCGGTTAATGATAATGTCTTCTAAAGTGTCTCAGTTAAAGTCAAACACTATGAAAGACGGACTAGTATACGATCTAAGACATTAAGAATGCATATGCGAAACAATGGGAATCCAGACCAAGCAGGCTAGTTTCATTCTCATCGTCCGCTGCGATAACAACGCTCACTACATTGAAACAAGTCCACTACAGAGGACATGTAGGTATAGCGAATGAACATAGACTGCCCTCTGGTCATCTTGTCATATTCGTGACTCGTCCTGAGACACGTATCTATTCCCTACATCCCTTTGTGTGAGCGTCTGCAAAGTGAGTAAATCCATGTAAATTTTTGAAAGCAAAACAAAGAAAGATCGATCAACATCGTTGGCGTCCCCCAAATCCAGAGTTCCAACCAGCTGCAATCACAAGCGCATGACATGGAACAGTGACATTGCTTACGCGAAGACCTCACTCTCCACGAGAAGATTACTAACTATACGTCAAGTTGATCATAATAACCAAAGTCAAAGGACATGATCCAAGAGGCTGAAATTCATACTCTACTCCAAACAATAGGCTGGAACATTGTTCGGTATTTGTCACAACTAATGTGCTTAACCACTAACAGACATACTTCGGAAGGCGGTGGAGGCCAGGTTACTAAATTTTGAAGGAACGGAAAACCAGCGAGCCCTGCGGTCTTAATTTTCGATCGGAGCACTGTGCAACTCCCAGCAGTCCGAGGAATAAGGAGCGGTCACTTAGTTGCCATTCGCCGCTGTAGGAATAAGTAGCGGGACCTCTATTCAACAAAAAGAAGATCTGTAGTGCGCATCCATCGGATCCATCAGGATTCGAACTCATGACCACCAGCGGCTTGAACCACCAGTCAGCAGCTTATGCCACTGGGCCAACTGGGGCCACTGGGGCCAACCCTGTCCTCTGCAACGTTCGTAACTTGCATGGCAGTGGAGGATAAGACGCGCTATATCGCAGTTAGCTTGTAAATCATGACGGTCCGAAGCTGTCCCCCGTGGCCCAGTGGCATAAGCTGCGGACTGGCGGTTCAAGCCGCTGGTGGTCATGAGTTTGAATCCTGAAGGATCCGATGGATGCGCACTGCTGATGATGCCCAACAGGCTGAAACTGCAGTCTAGTGCTTTTCCGGGCATGTGGACGACTATCTGATTTGTAAACTGGCTGCGATGAACCTCACTTAATTACATCAAAATCCCCTACTCATGAGTACATCAAAAAGAAGATCTCTTTTGGGTAGGTACTAAACATGTCCGAGAAACGATTGTCAGCTTAAAATGTTTCGAAATACTGGTAGCTCGGGTTGATGAATCAATTGTTCATTTGTTCTCCGAGCTTGGCGGTTTTCTCGCAAAACATTTTAAACAACTACGGGCGTTCAGCGCTCCGATGTGCTCGCCGTTGGGAGGACTTCGCTTGTAGACAAGCCTCTACAAGACAGCAGCTCTTCTTTCTTCATGAATGTCTGAGAAAAGACATTCTTCCTCGCAGTATCAGATACAGACCGCCGATTGATCACCCTCAAGCGTGGACTGCTGCTCGACAATTCGGGAGGCGTATGATACGCTTAATGATCACGGACGCTCACAATCGTCTCAGAAAATATGACAGAAGTATGAACGAACATCGATCTAGCTGCCTTCAAGCCGTTGGACAACAATTAACAGAACAACTGGAAGCTGCAATACAACGTCGGGTAGCAAACACCAGGACAAAAAAGCATAATGCGCTTCTCGATAAGTTATCAAAATTGACGTCTCCTACAGATGAAAATACCAGTGACGGCTGGATTAGAAATCTTTCCAACCGACCAATCAACGATGCCGAAAAGCAAGTACTCATCAAGGGATTAAACTACAACTACAGAGATGCAACGGCTACCGACTTCTTAGCAGCCTTCGAAAGCGTCCTACAATCCAATGGATTAGACCAAGAGACTCAGAAGCAAATAAGACACACAATTGTTCCTGCTATAACGCACAACAAGCAATACAACGCCTTAAGCAGACAAGAAAAAGAGGCAATGAATACCCTGAAGTCTGATGAAACCATCATTATCCTACCAGCTGACAAGGGACGAATGAGTGTCATAATGAATAGAGAGGATTACATTGAGAAGGCCACACGCCTCTTGAATGACACAACAACCTACAGGTGCATCGACACGGATCCAACTTCGCAGTTGACAAACAAAGTAAACAAGACATTGAAGCAACTTCAAGAATTGAAGCAAATCACGAAAGAAGAGCGCGAGAGGATGAGAGCCCGCGACTCGAACATCGCGCAATTCTACGGACTCCCAAAGGTACACAAAGATAATGCACCGTTGCGGCCTATCGTGTCTCTCCCTGGAACACCCACCTACAACCTGGCGAAAGAAATGTGGAGACGCCTCAAACATTTAACCTATGGATCGCAATATTCCATAACCAATGCCCAGCAGTTTCTGCAAAAGATCAAAGACCTGCGATTAGATAATGATGAAACAATGATACCATTCGACGTGACTGCACTCTTCACGTCTGTCAACTTGCAGACAGCAATAGCGGTCATCACGGAACGGCTGGAGGTCGGTGAACAACAAATCGGCAAAATGACGACCGAAAATGTATGTAAACTGCTCCACTTGTGTTTGTCGACCCATTTCTCATTCAATGGAAAGATTTATGAGCAATTGAAAGGCGCACCAATGGGATCACCTGTGTCAGGGCTCATGGCAGAGATGGTTATGCAGAAATTGGAGGAGGAGGTACTACCACTCGTCAACCCGAAACTGTGGGTTCGGTATGTGGACGACACTTTTGTGATAATCAGACGCAACCAAATAACAGTCGCACAACAGCTATTGAATAACGCCATGGAAGGCATCCGATTTACAATGGAACTGGAGAAAGAAAGACAGCTCCCTTTCTTGGATGTATTAGTAACAAGAACTATGGAAGGCGAGCTGCAAACATCGGTCTACAGAAAAGACACACACACAGACCAAATTCTGAACTTTAACAGCAACCACCCGAAATGCCACAAAGTAAGCTGTGTGCGGACACTGTTTCGCAGAGTGCAAACACACTGCAGTACAACAGAAGCAAAGCAAAAGGAAGAAAAACACCTACTTAAATGTTTCCAACTCAACGGATACCCACGAAGTTTCATCCGAAGGTGTCTGAATCACAACAACGTCAACATACAGCCTACAACAACAACAACAACAACAACAGCGGCGACAACAAGCACAACAACAGCGGCAGCGGCAACAACAACGACAACGGAGAAACGGGTTGTTCTGCCTTATATGAAGAACATATCGGAAATGGCAGCCAGACTATTCAAACAGCATCATCTCATCGTAGCACACAAACCAACTGCCACGTTGAGAAAAACCCTTTCAAAACCAAAAGAAAAACTGCAAGCACATGAACAACGCAATGTAGTATACAAAATACCTTGCCGAGATTGCGAAAGGGATTATGTTGGCCAGACGGGAAGAAAATTGGTAACAAGGATACAAGAACACAAGAGAGCCTGTGTAAAGCATTATGCATCGTCGCTAGTTTCAATGCATGTAGATGAAGAAGTACATAGCTTCGATTGGAGCAAAGCAGAAGTCCTGGCACGAGGTGAAACAAGAAAAGAAAGAGAATTCTTGGAAGCTTGGTTTTCAACGAAACATTCAATCAACATGCACATGGACATCGATTCAGTATACGAGCCACTACGACAGAAAGACCTAAAGAACCTTTTGTCACGCGGTTTGAGACAGAACAACTCGGGCGCCGACTTTAGCCTTGGGGAAGTGGGTGGAGGTCACGCGACCTAAATCGACACTGCCACGTTCAAAGTCACCTGCAGGTCGATCATGGCTGGAGGACTCATTTAGTAAACTTACACGCTGCATATCACTGCACTGAGGATGCCACCTCGCATGGTGGTGAAACGTTTGCGAGAAAACCGCCAAGCTCGGAAACAAATGAACAATTGATTGTCAGCTTGTCCAACAACCATCGGCTTCAATTCGCAGGAAAGTTTCGTGTGTTCACATAGACTGCTGTTTTCAGCGTCTCTCAACGGTCTCTACACAAACGCACAAGGTATACTTAGTAAACCAGCGGAGCAACGATTTCTTCCAGCCTCAATATGTTAATACGGGATTATAAGTGAATATATATATATATATACATATATATATATATACATATATATATATATATATATATATATATATAGACAATGGACAATGGTTTATTACGGGTAAATAAGCATCGCTTAACAAGTCCCGTGGGATGGAAATTATTGCGAAAATCAATTGCATTATAAAGTGAAAAGCGTTGTGGTGGACTCACCATAGACTTATGTGAAATAGCGGAGATGTTCGCATATTAAACGTATAAATCCATTGGTTAGGCGTTTGGCAAGACACCGTTTGATTGCGTTTTGTAGCCCCTGGCTAACAAGTCATAAAAGGAAATGTAAGTGAGACAACGCATCGTCAACACGTGTTTTAAATATCGCCAGATTGGGAGCAGAGACGACATAATTAGGGAGGGCGTTACAAGGCTGGCACACGCGGAGAGAAAAGAAATTTCTACTGCATTCAAGCCGGCTGTAATGAATTGTCAGTTTCAGAGGGTGACCTCTTAGTTTAGTGTTGGGGTTCAATTCCAGCAGCGGACGGCAAATGTGGTTTGGGTTCTTCAGAATCTGGTAAACCATTATGAGATCCCCCAGCAAAAGCCGATACCGACTACTGTATATTCTCAGAGATTTCAGTCTAAGCTGATAGGGCAGATGAAAGAGGCCCCTAACGTTCTTGGTTGCCCGTCGTTGAGGAGTCTCGAGAGCAATGAGATCCTGTTTCTGCCAAGGCTGCCACGCCTGAATAGCATATTCCACGTAAGGTCGCACGTAGGCGTTACGCATTTGGTCATCAATGATTTTCTACTCTGCCGAATTTCTGATATCGTTTCGGAGTGCCGCAAGAAACATACCTTACGGCGAATGCGGTAAAAAGCCAGAAATATGACTAAACGAATTTTCAAAAGTAATTTAAATAATATGCGAAAACATCGCGCAGTTTGGATAGTTGGCCTCAAATACTGCCTTGTAATTAGCAAAAAATCCCGCTTATTCTCTCTATCAATATTCGTCCTCTCCTCAATACAATCGCTGACCTTACTGCCACTATGATATCAAGGTGCTTCAGGTAAGTTGGTTCTACCCTGACGTCGAGGATGAGGTTGTCCAACGCAGTGATTACCGTGTCATAATGACAGATAGAGCTGGAAAGCTTTATAATCGTGGAGGCGGCGTCATCAGTTACATCAACGAAATCTGGTATAAATCGTTGGTCTTGTTGTTTACATACTCAACGTCAAAGAATAGTTGCGATTAAATTCAATGTAAAATAAAGTTTTTCAGCCGAGTGCATTCTGAAGTCATTGAGTTGAAGGAATTTGCCTATTATTTTGACCCAGCGTTATTGCCCAAAATTGAAAGCTCCCACTGTATACATGCTGGTGATTTCAACAAGAGTGACACAGCATTCAACAAAACTCTTGGGCAAAAATTATGGTGAACTTCGCAACCAGATTGTACGCACAGTTAGGTTTTATCCTCACAAATAAAATTTAGTTGTTTTCTACGGTAATAGGGACTCGTATCGTCAACAGACTTCACTACATTCCGTAAGTATGCTCAGTCATGTACTGCAAAACCAAGTTTGTCTCTTTGACAAAGAAGCCACTCAAAATCTTCAAACGGATCGATTGCTCGACAGAAAATTTCGCGAAAATCCAAGCGACGTTGGCTTCAACTGACTTTCCAGTTTTCAGGAACGAAAATCTATCCTTGAAATGTGACCACTGGATTAAATACATTAAATTCCATTGCGATCTTTACTGCTCTATTCAGGCCAGCTAACTAAGAATGCATAGGTTTACTTTGACCCGATTGAAGCAACTTAGTAGAAAGAGAGCAAAAGCCTATACAGGCAAAACGAGTGCACAAGTTAAAAGACTCAGTTTGACAATCAAATCCGAGATAAAAAGATTGAACCACCTATACATTGAGATAATGATAGACTCGCAAGATTGTCGCGATCTCTGGAGACTTTTGAAACACTAATGTGGAAAATTTCCCGAAAGCAATTGTTAACGTGGATGTGCACATACTCTAGACTGAAGTTTGTTTTTCTTAACTGGGTCTAAATTCCTTGCCCCACTTCACCAATATAGGTTTAATGTTCGCAGAGAACTCAAATAATCGGTTACTAAGTCTATTGGCCCCGATGCATTATCACCGCTTATCATAAAGCACGGTGAAAATTAACCTCTGACCGCAATTTTCAACTGATGTCTTATGGACGGCACCATCCCTGACATTTGCGGACATGTTGGAATAACACGGGTTCAAAGGAAGGACTCTCAATAACATGGTCCAATAAAATGCACATCGGTGATGTTGAAGTTCTTCGAGAATCTGCTTTCCTCTCAGCTTTTCAAACGTACCGGTGCAAACAATATATGATTTGGCGGCGTCCGTATCCGGATTTGCCTGTCACTGTGGCGTCCATGGGGAGAGTCACAGGACGCTTGCGCCTACAAAGGGGACCATGGTTGGCTTGCGCTGCACCACCCATAGTTCCATCCACACACCCTATATCCGGTGTAAACCCGAAGGAATAAGACCGGGAGGCATGCGGATTGGAGCCACGTTTCATCAACGGAGCCGGCCCACACTCCTTCAACAAGCAGAACGGAAGCATTCCGGCCTAATTGGGAAATCATACACACCAGACGTACACGAGGCGGTGGCTGGTCCGTATCCCGTTCCACACAGGATAGAACCACTCTTTGAGCCTAGCACCGTCACGAGGACAGTGCACTCCGTCCCCTCCAGCGACGACCAACTGTCTCCTGGAGCCAGTATGGACGAGGTAGTGGGTAATAGACTGGTAGGCACCTTGTCAACACTCACATCAGGCGCATCCACACAGGGGAGCTCAAGCAACATCTACTTCTGAAATGCAAGATTACTCATCACGCAGGCAAACGTACCACAAACGCCGCCTTATTGGCCTGGATTATTAAATTGAATGGGAACATACTCATGGTGTTTCTATTCCGCATACAATTGTGCCTTCTCCGGCACCTAAGAAACCGCCCTTTTGGGTAGTTCACGGAATTCGCATCGATCAAATTTGCCTTGGATTCGCAACACCTGAAATCAACATGAGTTTGTCATAAACTCACCTTCTTCATGTTCTGGTAATATTATTTTCGGTTTGCTCGAATGTCGTTCTACTGCACCAAGCTAACCGTACAAAAGCGGTATGAAGATCCTCGTGGAATTCATTCGGTATACCTATATACATAGATTGGCGTCATCTGTGTATAATGGCAGTTCGAACGCGACATATGTACATGCGTTTCTCCAAACGTAAGTGTGAGCTGTCCCAAACTGGATAGAGACACATTATACATCATCACCAATGATACGACAAACGTGTATGGGTTTCGTTTGGAGGTCAGGCTAACAACCACTTTTGCAGGTATGAGAATAACTACCCAATACGAACTGTTGATGTTTTCTTCTACATTTAGACGTGACTGCCTTAAATCTTGGGCATCCATATTTGAAGGGATCCGATGTGGCAATAGTAAAGCAACTGCTAGGTAGAATGATGACTAGACTACTGGTACAGTGAAATAGTGTGCACTTAGGTGTTGCCCTCTACATGTACAGTCTGGTTTGAGTAACTGATGTGGGAGATCACACAGCATGCGAATGCGATACAGTGTCCACTTCTGGCTCTCTGTGTCTCCGACCGGTTCTGTCATGTGCTGCCAGGGGCATGTGCGCCTACTCAAAGAACGATTGATGGGCAACCATTGGTATTGACAAGTGACATCAACTTAGTCCCGCTGCTCACTGTCAAACATGCGAGTTTCCAAACAGTGTTCACATTTATTGTGCAAATGTCCAAGTACTCAACCGTTTATACCTACCGACCTGTACTCTACTGTGGCCATAAGCTATTTGCTAACGGTCTATATCATACGTTCCAGGTGCAGCCCATTCGGTACTCATAAAACCATTGTCCCTATGCGCCGATTCATTTCCGATGTTATATAATAACACACTGACGTACCATTCCCGTTAGATGCAACCTTTTACTTAATCTATTCAAATGATTGGCCATATGCAGTGCAACTTCTGGTAGGCGTCTCTGCACGTCTGCCTTCCATCCGGTTAATACGTGTGTTTTCATAGGCCCCCGGTAAATTCAGTATGGCTGAGGGATAACTGGAACTATAACTATACTCACTCTCTTCACTAGCCTGCGGAGTGGAACATGGAATGGCAATATCGTGATGATCGCTAGTCGGTTAATTGTCGGGATTGTTCACTTGACACAGATTTTCCAGGGAAATTTCTCTTCGAATGCATAATCCAAAGTTGTCACACGAAGGATAATCGTGGAGCATTGTGTTACAAATGTCAAATTTGACATTTTATGCGTACTGTAAACGGCCAAGCGATGACAACCTTTTGATTCAAACGTATCCATCGAACTGGAAACATACACAATAATTTGCCACCCTAGCATTGATCCGTAGCAAGCACACAAATTGCTCGGAAATACCGCACTCACATCAATTACGAATTAGTTCATGGATGGACTGAACCATTATTCTGCGATGCACCGGCTCTCTAAGCATCATGCAAGTTAGCATTGAGCAGCTAGTCAAGCTACAGTTATGGTGAGCAATACCATGGAGCTGACATAGTGATATGAATCACGGTCGAATAATAATACGAAAATGAAGATGTCATAGCTCACTCTCGGTATGTAACCATACTAGACGCCGCTTGAGGAGGTAGCAAGAATAGCATAGCATAGATCATGATGAGTACAATATCGTAATGAGCAACATGTGAAGTCATCGCGAAATACAACCGAGTTAAATAAGCCTAAAAACGTTAGGTTGCCTGTGGCTTATCCTTTCTATGCAGGTGCAATAAAGATACCACATTGCGCCAAGTCGGTAGTTAATCATTCTAAAATGAAACTGCACCCAAGCCCGACTTACATGCGGTATATAGAATAAGGATGACACCAAAATGAATGACGGAGATGGCGTAAGGAAATTTTCAAATTAGCAAGGAGATGGTGCGATTATGTCCACTGCAGGCTATCCGTGTCGTAAGGTAAAACCGGAGCCGATTCTAATCGTCTGTTGTCCGAGGTAAGCGAGAATCAACTGGGAGGTAGAACCACCAAGCAGTCCGTCATGTGTTACTATTTATTTCCCCCTGGTCATTCGTTCGGACCGCTAACATATCTCGACCAATTCATCAGTGTCTAGAATACTACCTATGCCCATGCATTTCGATTCGGATGTTACAACGTATCGCCGCTGTTCCTTGAATCAACCTAGATGACTTGTCTGAATCTCAGTGCGTTTACCTGAAGGCGGCAGCAGTACAATGGGATACATTGACTTCATATTGCAACCCCTAATAAGTCACGGTGTCACACGAGAAGAAATGTAATAACATCCATCTGTCAAGTGGGAATGTATCGAAACACGAACAGATGTTAGCGGGATTTGTACTTTAGGCGAGTCCCATTTAGACGCGAGTGAAAATGACATGACTGTCAGGCTGAAGTGTGGTGCTTATAATGGTTTCTAAATGGCTTCCACTTAGTCATTCAACGTGAGATATCAGTTGACACACCAAAGGTCCTTGGTTCGAGTTACAGTACTGCAGTGTTGTGAACGGGCATTTGTTCACACTTGTGTATGGACTACCACAAACTGGAGGAAGAAATAATAACCGTCATAAACCATAGCACAACGTACGTGCATGAGTTTGGATTGAATGAAAGAAGAACAGCCATATTGCTCTAGTTTTAGAAAATCGCACGTAGAATTATAAGTAACCAATACGACTGTCAGTAGTTAGTTAGCGTTCGGAAGAGAACCGAAACGACAGCCTTAAGTTTAGTCAGAAATGTGGGTATCAACAATAGATTGAGACATATATGGGAATACGGGAACAAATGCCGTGAGTATGGTTACCAGGTAGAATGATGCACAACTAAATGTACAAAATGCACATGTGGAAAAGTCCGCTGCTCCCTGTTCTATCATCGGTTTTTGAAAGAGTGTGCAAACTGGTTTAGCAAACTTACAAGAAGTACTTTGCACAAAATTTAATTATCTAATATCTCAAATGACAATGGACAATGGACAATGGTTTATTACGGGTAAAAAAGCATCGCTTAACAAGTCCCGTGGGATGGAAATTATTGCGAAAATAAATTGCATAATAAAGTGAAAAGCGTTGTGGTGGACTCACCATAGACTTATGTGAAATAGCGGAGATGTTCGCGTATTAAACATAAAAATCCATAAATCCAATGGTTGAGCGTTTGGCAAGAAACCGTTTGATTGCGTTTTGTAGCCCCTGGCTAACAAGTCATAAAAGGAAATGTAAGTGAGACAACGCATCGTCAACACGTTTTTTAAATATCGCCAGATTGGGAGCAGAGACGACATAATTAGGGAGGGCATTCCAAGGCTCACACACGCGGAGAGAAAAGAAATTTCTACTGCATTCAAGCCGGCTGTAATGAATTGTCAGTTTCAGAGGGTGACCACTTAGTTTAATGTTGGGGTTCAATTCCAGCAGCGGACGGCAAATGTGGTTTGGGTTCTTCAGAATCTGGTAAACCATTATGAGATGCCCCCGCAAAAGCCGATATCGACTGCTGTACATTCTTAGAGATTTCAGTCTAAGCTGATAGGGCAGATGAAAGAGGCCCCTGACGTTCTTGGTTGCCTGTCGTTGAGGAGTCTCGAGAGCAATGAGATCCTGTTTCTGCCAAGGCTGCCACGCCTGAATAGCATATTCCACATGCGGGCGCACGTAGGCGTTAAGCATTTGGGGAAATATTGATGGTTCAAACCGACCGAAGGCTCTGCGAAGAAGGCCGAAGTGTTGATTTCCGGTTCTCGTCGCCTTCTCTGCTTGTTTGGAACACCCGAGATCTTCCTGTACCAATACACCCAGGTCCCGCTCATGAGAAACCTTTGCCAAGGTGTGGTCTCCAATCTTGTAGGCGCTCACCAGCTGGTGACGCAGATGCATCACTTTGCACTTAGCCATGTTCAATTGAAGCTTGTTACTCTTTGACCATTCGTAAATGCAATCTAGGTCATGTTGGAGCAGATCCTGATCGGCCTTGTTACTAATCGCCCGCCATATCTTGACGTCATAGGCGAAAAGCAGGAAGTTTGAGGAGATGACTCTTACCAGGTCGTTGATAAACACCAGGAATAAGCGCGGTCCCAGCACTGAGCCTTGCGGGACACCACATTCCACCTCAATTGGGTTAGAAAGTGATCCCCTAACACGTACTTGGAGCTTTCGTTGGTAAAGGAAGTTGCCAATCCAACCAAGTACAGGATCTCCGATTCCGTAACTCTGAAGCCGTTGAAGTAGGATGCGGTGATCGAGGCGGTCGAAAGCTTTGGAGAAGTCCAGATAGATGACGTCGACTCCGACCCCATCATCGGCCACTTCCGTCCAACTACCTCGAGCAATAAGTAGGTTGGTGGTGCATGACCGGTGTTGACGGAAGCCATGCTGTTCCGCTACCAAGATGTTGCATTTTTCCAGATAGTCCATCAAAGCCTCAGCGACGACTGCTTCCATCACCTTCGCGAGCACAGGGAGGAGAGTCACTGGACGATAGTTTGCAGGATCGGAACGGCTACCGCCTTGAAAAATAGGGGTTATAATGCCACACTTCCACATAGTGGGGACTCGTTGTTCATCAAAGCACCTTTGAAAGAACTGTGACAGTGGTTCAGCTAGCTTGGTGGCCACAGCCTTCAGTGCCTTCGGGCGGATGTATGTCGTGGCACACCTGGGCATGATGTTATCTTCACAACGGGATTTGGAATGGGACCACTTAGACATGGCTGAGAAAGCAATGAACCAGGAAATCTCCGTACCCATGGTGTGATTTGCAATGAAAACAGTGAGCGTTGCATAGTTAATCATATGAGGGTAGAAAATAATGGGTATCAGGAGCCTCGGCAAATGACGCAGATAAGGTGGTTAACTGAACGTATGATACTCCCATGCGAACTGGATTTCTCATCATAATTTTACCACTTACAATTTACTAACAAACGGTCAGCATACATCTGAGTTGCAGCTATTCTTTGCAACAAATCAATTGTTGTTGTGCTGAATTTATTTTCTAATTACATATTTATTTACACACTACCGTAACACCATAGTTGGACTAATCTACTTTTAAGTCAATCTACATGATTGGTCCTTTCTAATTTAAATTGTCGAAGGAACGTTTGCTCTTCCGCACCTTATCTCGATAATAGCTGACTTATCCTAACTTCAGTATGAGCGATGTTCAGCTGGAAATATAGCTACAGTCATTATTGTGACTAATATATGAAACAGAACATGTAGCATCAACATCAGCATGTTAATCGCTAGTCAGTGACTTGCCGGGATTACTCAGCTTACACGGACGAGCCAACGTGTGGACACTTGCAACAAAAGTTGTTGCGTCTTGAACACCGATTTTCCAAACTGCATTCCAAAGCGAGGTAGGGTTGTAGAGTACATGAATTCCAGGGATAATTGTTGATCACTACACCCAATCGTTCAATCCAATGTTCGAACGAGTGTGGAATATTATGAGCAGCAACCGTTTGGTACCCAGGAGTTAACGCGACCCATGTACTCTAACGACGTCACCATTACCGCCC
>OX104063.1:1593456-1663188 GCA_944474145.2 Dicrocoelium dendriticum | reverse complement strand
GCGGCATCCTGACATCAGCTCCGCCGGCTTTCTTCCAGTGGCCCCGTGCTCACAAGTTTTGCAAAAAGTACAACGGTTAAGACAGTGTCTTCCCAATTCGACCCCCTAATTGGATGGACTGTATGGGTTCTTTGAGGGATAGGTTAAGCCGCTCAACCATGCCATTGGTCGCAGATTATATGGCGAGGTTCCGAAATATTTCATGTTGTGGCACTGAATGAAAACTGCGAAATTTTTACTAAAAAGGTGGTCCAATCTCCGTGACTATTTCTTCCGGTGGACCTAAATGAATTCAGTCCATTTACTGTAAAAAACACGTAGCTACAAGCAGAGTTCTCTTATTCATGGAAATGATGTCAAAATAATCCATAGTACTGATGCCGACCTTTGCCCACGTCTTCATCGGGTAATTAATAGGTTGTATTGGGGCTTCAACTGGCACGGAACTTTTGTCGCTAGGCGGCAAGCGTTATTGTTCATCACAAATGTCTCAATGCTAGATGCTATTCCTGGGCAACAAAAGTAGTGTTTCGCTCGGTTTTCTGTCCGAACGTTACCCGGGTGTCTCTCATATGCACAAGCAAGTATTTGGTTACCAACTGACATAAAGCTATAAACACCGAACCACGCATCAGACAACCGTCTCTCACTGATAGTTCATTTCAAATTTCGTAATATGGAATGAACTCGCCGGAGACTTTGTTGTTCTTAGGCCATCCCGGTTGCACATACTCAATGAGGTGATGTAGGAACGGGTGTTTGGCGTTCTCCGTTCGTAATTCATCCACAGTCAACGCTATTAGGTCAGAACCAAGGCTGTAAACTGATATTGCCTCGTGCGTAAGCAAGGAAATTCATTCATAACTTGGTTTTGCAAACTCGGTCGGTACAAAATTTAAAAATCGTATTTAAGAGTCTAGAATGGCAACGATAAACCGCATTGGACGCGATCCTTTAGATCCTTTGCTAAGGAGAACAAGAAAAGGTGCCATTTTACCCAAGCGCACACACAAGCAAGTACCTCTTTCTTGCCCAACTGAATAGTCGCACTTAGAATCTAAGCGTTTTCGGGACGCGTAAGCAATAACTTTTCCTCTCCGTTTTGTAGCTATGACAAATTAGCACTGAGACCAACAAGCGACACATCAGTCGACCCAAGAAGTTCGGCATGATTTATCAACAATAACAACTACGTGCGAGGATACAACCCTCCTTTTCCCTTCATTTAAAGCGCTGTGCTTATGGCTTCCCCTAGTGAACGACGCTGCTTTCTTTGTTACTTGTTCTAAAGAATCTGATGCGGTGGCAATATTCTGCAAATAATGCAAATCTTGGGAACACATTCCCAAATAGGCTTCAGTTCTGTCGCGTTCTTGTATGTAGGCGCTTCTGCGATGACCCGAATGTTTTCGTTTCTTGGCGAATGTCTACACGCAATATAAATTGTCCCAGAAATGGAATCGCGGGTGCATTGCACAGACATCTGTTTGCACTCAGACATAACTCTGAATCACTGAGAATTCGAAGAAAGTTGATTAACCATTCCTCACTCGTTTCTTGTAAGTGGCCAGAAAAACAAGTATCATATATGTATGCAACCTGCCCCTCCAGTTAATCCATCTGCGTCAACAACCGGTCAGTCTTTACACGTTTAGTTGCCACACCTTTCAGGAAGCCCCTCAGGAGCGTGCTCAGTGTGCATTGGTACAGGACGAGCTCGGATTTCCAAAACAAACAGATACAGTGTCGATAACGATTAATGAACATTTCTGCTCTCTTCTCTGAGCGTTTGGTTGGATAAAACCACAAGCTTCTCAAAAATGCAGGAAACACAGTTGCCACCGCATGTGGAATACGTCATCCAAGCGTGGCAGCCGTAGCAGAGACTGGATCACTTTTTTCTCGAAACATCTGAACAGCAGTCTATACCGGTCTTCACCTGATTCTGAAGAACATAAAGCACATTTGTCGCTTGCGGCTGTAACCGAACTACAACACAAAGAGATCATCCTCTGACACTGATAATACAAGCTAGCTGACTGCAATGCCGTAGAAATTATATTTTCCTCCGTGGGATGTTGTAAATGATTCTACTTTACCTCTAGCTCTGGTAACTCTCAGCTGCGTCAGGGGAAGAAATCACACCGTTTTGAACACAAACGTTCTACTTGTAAGTATAAGGAAATTACAAACAGCTGGGTTTTATAACTCACTGCTATACTCGCTCGATCGCCTTATAGACGGCACTGTGACGGACGCTTCCTATATTCAGCTCCGCGTAGTTCCTTTTTACCTCACATGTCATTTTATTGTCCACACTTAATTTCTGTTCTTGGAATTAATCGTAGATTTAACTTTGCGGTTCACTTGGAGCAATGGTATAATACGAGTACAAGGCATTGCTTAACAAGTCCCATGGGATGGAAATTATTGCGAACAATGAATGGTGTGATAAAGTGAAAGCGTTGTGGTGGACTCAGCATGGGCTTTGGTAGAATGGCGGAGATGTTCTCGTATTAAATGCATAAGTCCACAAATTCATTGGTTGGGAGATTGGCAAGACACAGCTTGATTGCGCTCTGTAGCCCCAGGATAACCAGTCATAAATTGAATTCTAAGTAAGACATTGCGTCCTCAAATCTTTTTCTAAATATCTCCAGATTGGGGACAGAGACGACACAATTAAGGAGAGCGTTCCAAGGCTGACACATGCGAAGGGAACAGAAATTTCTACGGCATTCAAGCCGGCTATACTGAAGTGTCCGTTTTAAAGGGTGATTACTCAGGTCAGTGTTGTGGTTCCATTCCAGCAGCGGACGGCAAATGTGGTTTGGGGTTTTCCGAATTTGATAAACCATCATGAGATCAAACTACTAAAGCCGATATCGGCTGCTGTACGTTCTCAGAGACTTCAGTCTAAGCTGATAAGGCAGACGCAAGAGGCCTCTGATGTTCTGTGTTGCCCATATTTGAGGAGTCTCGAGAGCAACAAGTCCTTGGTTCTGCCCCGGCTGCCACGCCTGAATAGCATATTCCACGTGCGGTCGCACGTAGGCGTTAGGCATTTAGTGAAGGCTTGATGGTTCAAACCGAACGAAGGTTCTGCGAAGAAGGCCGAATGGTTGCTTGCCGTTTCACTTCGCCTTCTCTGATTGATGTGAACACCCGTAATTTTTCTATATGGAAACACCTAGGGCACACTACTGAGAGACCTTATACAATGTGTAGTCTCCAAGCTTATTAGTGCTCATCAGCTGGTGACGCAGATTTATCAACTTGCACTTACCTATGTTCGATTGAAGCGTGTTCCTCTTTGACCATTCATAAATGCAATCTAGGTCAGGTTGGAGCAGATCGTGATCGAGCTGGTTACTAATGGCCAACCATATCTTGACCTCATCGGCGAAAAGCAGGCAATTTGCGGAGATAACTCTTGCCATGTTGTTGATAAATACCAGGAATAAGAGCGGTCCCAGCACTGAGCCTTGTGGCATCCCGCATTATATCTCAATTGAGTTAGAGAATGATCACCTAACACGTACTTGAAGCCGCCGTTGGTTAAGGAAGCAGCCAATCCAGCCAAGTGCAAGACTACCGATTCAAAAGCTCTGCAGCCATTGAAGTAGGATGCAGTGATCAAGGCGACCGAAAGCTTTAGATAATTCCGGATAAATGATGTCAATTCGGACCCAATCATCAGTTACTTCCGTCCAACTACCTCATGCAATCTGTGTGTTGGTGGTGCATGACCGGTGTTGACGGAAGTCATGCTGCTCTGGTATCAAGATGTCGCATTTTTCGAGGTAGTGCATTAAGGACTGCGACGACTGCTTCCATCAACTTCGCGAACACAGTGATGAGAGTCACGGGGCGATAGTTTACAGGATCTGAACGGCTACTGCCTTTAAAATTGTGGTGATAATGCCACGCTTCCACACAGTGGGGAGTTGTTATTCATCAGATCACCACTGGAAGAACTGTGACGGTGGTTCAGCTAGCTAGTTAGCCGCATCCTTCAGTGGCTTTGGGCGGATGTTGTTTGCTCTCGGAGAACTATGCTAACGCACTCAGAGTAACTTCCCTAGCAAAATTGATGGGTTAAAAATTACACATCTAGAATGTGGTCGGTAATGTGCATGATATTATGGGACAGGCAGAGGCTGCGAGTTCGAAATTTGGGCACGTATTGTATCTGCAGAGCATTAGCTGCTTCTTCGGCGCTTTGTATCCCACCGCCATTCGTGAAAAATAGAGTTATTGCATGCTTCACTTTACGAAGCTTATTGACATGCCTATATAGTAGACTGTTGTTTGACATGAACTTTTGGCTAGGGACTGTTGATAAATTACTTTCTCCTCACGGACAAGTGCAGTGCAATGGTTGCGATGGATGAGGAAATTGCCCTAAGTCGGGGTTAATCTTGTAGACACGCCATGCTGCATCCCTTATGGCCAGGTATTTTCGATTTCAGCTCCTTAGCACTGAAGGCATTTGTGCGGGACGAAAGGGGCTTAGTCACTGATGCTCTGTTGACGATGTCGCTGAGTTTATTAACGAACTCTGTCGAAACGTTGTCAAGGGGACTGTTGTTTTAGAATCCCCAAGCAGCTGCGTCGGCGAGTTCTTTCGATACGTGGCAGCCTGTGATTTTTTAATTAGTTCCGAGTGTTCAGATAGATCCTCTGAAAAACACACATAGTTGCACGTTATTACTACATCGTCACTGAGACCTAATGGACCATCCAACAATAAGTTGTCAACCATGAGCTACGCATTCGTGAGTACAAGTTCCAATACGGAGGGTTTGTTTGCTGTCCTGAATCTACTGGGCGTGGTGGCATGATTGTACAAGGGAATATTAGCGCTTAGTTCATGCAAGTCGTTATGGATTGCTCACTGGACGATGCCGGAACCTCCACATTGTGTAGATTGAAGTCCCCGGAGATGTAAATGTGGCTGTACCTAGTGTGTGTTACTCTGTTCAGGCCACGTATCAAGCGGGAATGCATTTCCGGTGTGGAGGTCTGGGGACGCTAAACGACAGCAACGAGAAATGCATGGTTGTCTTAATCGGAGACGGAACTCGGGTGAGTCGGCAGCGTGTGTTTCCAAATCATCAACTATCGTACATTGTAGATCGTTGCCGTAGTAGAGTAGGACCCCACCTCCTCTGCTGGGGCGGCCGTTTCGGATGAGTGACATTCCGGCTATCTCATACTCAGCATCAGTCACTTCTTGGTGTAACCAAGTTTCGGTTATAAAAATTAGGTCCCAAGAATTCGCAACCTGACGTAGTCGCTTTTCGACAAGTTTACGGAGTAGCCCTTGGGCTTTAGTGTACCTAGCTGAAAGTTTCTCAGATTCAAGCAATGTTTCGGAGGTTGTACAATTCAAACGTGAAGTTTTGCCGACCGGTGAGTAAACAGCGCCTAATCTTTTTTCGATGTGTACTTGCTGATGGGCTTAACGTTTATTCCCCGTCCGTGTTGTTAGTCCCATGTCTAATCTTCGACGTGTATCGTAGGGTGTCTGGCCAATATCATCTGCTGCAGGGTGTATGCGCTCATTGGATACATTAGTGGTGCAATGTTTTTTCACAGATCCCATCGCGATTCTTATTTTTGAGTAACCTATCATCTCTAGGAGGCATATCGCTGATTGTCCTCAGGCGAACGTCAGATGGTAACCTGCAACGGAACACGTACCATCATTTTAGCATCCGTGCTACCATATGCTTTGACTGAAGGACCACCTGCAACACTGTCGGCCCCCTTTCTTTGTAGTTCGGTGAGGTACACACTCGTGACACGGATTTCTTTATCACATCATGAAAGCAGAGTGGTTCACGAATAGAACACCACTGTTCTTTATCATAGGTTGTTACTGCATGCTCATCGCATGCTTCAGTTTCAGGAACCCCGTAAAAAAATACGGTTCTGGTTGAAGTATCCTTACGATAGTCCTCTAAGGTGTGGTTAACTTGCAAACGCTCGCCCCATGGGATGTATGCAATGATACGGATAGAGCATTGTTCATTTCTGAGTCTAATTGTTGACAATAATACTGATTCTACTTCAGTAATAGAGTTCAGCACAACATGCCGAAGTCTTGACTCTCCGAAATGCTTAGAAATGGGGTGTCTCGTAATACGCACTACGTGTAGAGTTTTCAGTGCAACTCCAAATGGCTTACTAATAATAGCCTACTGGTTGAGGTCATCTAACTGCCTGCCTCTTATTGATGTCGACTTTGATTCTGGGATATTGGAGCACAGTACGCTCAGTACAAGTAGCTGTTTATTTACACCTTTCGACATCTCGCTGCTAGTTACTCTATTACTCGCAGAGGTACCGCAAGTAACTGTGGTGCTTGCGCTGGGAAATCTCCGCCATGCTCCGCAGTTTCCGATTTAGTTGGGGCTGATTTTAATTTTTATGAACGGCTCTCATTTGAGGCAACGGTAATGCAACTCTCCCTAGTACATGCTTGTTCATTTCCTACGCACTTATTCGGGAGGTTGAAGGTGGACTTATGTTTAGTTACTTCGATCGAACTGGGAACCGCTTTAGTCAAATGTGAACCAGGTGTGTTATTGGGACAGCTGTTGGTGTTCTGGACTCTAGGTGTTGTGTTGCTTACGGTGTTATTAGCAGTTCTTCGTGGGATAGGCGCAGCAACCAAGTAGGAGGATTGGGTTGCAGTCTGCTATGCTTACCCTAACCGTAATGCTTTTGGTGGTCACCATTTCCTCAAACTTGACAAGCAGCTGCTTATAATTCTAAGATAATAGGAGCTCACCTTATGTCACTATGAGTGATGTGCATTCCACACCGTACCATAACAAGTCTTGTTTGTTTAATAACTTGGCCTGAATGGGTTCAACTCGCAGGCATCTCGCATACAAGAACCCGACAGTTACGGCACAAAATTCCCCCGTTAACAAGTTTGGAACATGATCCACATAAGTCTTTGGTCTTTGGCACACTGGACATCGCTTTTGTTGAGCAAATGTTACGAAGCATTTGAATGACTCACACTCTATGGTAAATTGTTCTGTTCCTGACGTTGTCAGTAAGATTACGTTGTTCACGTTGCAGTTGTGTACATGCAGACTGTCCTACCTGGGGTGCCAGTAGAATGTGTCATTTTGAAGGTGGGGCAGAATACACGAAGTTGTGATTAAGAATTTTCGTGGATAAGCCTATGGATCGTGCCGAGTGAAGTAGCTTTCAGACATGTAGCTGTACCAAGCAGTGTTGGATTTGAAGGGTGACAGTTCGTTCGAAAACTAATTCAAATGGTCTATCGAATGAGACCAAACCATGTCTCCTATAGTTGGAAATAGGGAACATTTGGCGTAGATTTCGATGTTTCGGAGTAGATTCGAGAAACTGGTACTACAAATTAGAGTTGTAAAAGGATTAGGTATAAGCATGGATCCAAAGGTATGCGAAAACATGTCGTTGAACCTCAGGCAAAAACCGTGAGTGCATAAGTGAGCGATTAGCAAGCAAGTTAGCTCAAGTTCGCAACCTTGGTAGCCATCGTGGTTGCCTTTGTCTTTGAGCTGGACTGCATGACAAGTCGTGTGGCTTCTGAGCGACCGACTGCATTCAGCTTTGTGGACCAACCTGCTGTCAAAGTGGTCCTCTCCGCTTCCTGGTCGGCCTGCATTTTGCGTCATCTGCTGCTTGCATCTTATGTTGTGATCCACGTAACCGCACCGCTTCGTCATTCAAACAAAACGTGTCTAGCGCAATGTGCCATGGTAGGGATGGCGGTTCTGGGACTTTGGAGCTTACCGTGATTCGGACACAGCTGACTGGTGTGCCTGACCTATCTCGCCTTTCCTATCATTAGCTCGTGGATGACCAGACCGTTTCTGTGTATCGCACTTCCAGTCGACCACCTCCTCGGTCCTTGGAGATTTTGTGCGTACACCGTGTTTCCAATTTTGGAATGAGGCAAGCCGTCTGTCTGGTTTTCCCAAGCATGAGAACTGCAATGCTTCTCTCTCCTGCATAGCACAAGGCGCTTTGCTCTGGATGCTGCTTTATTGACTGACATGAGTTTCCGCAGCACTGGTGATTCTGCAACATTCTGCACCCGGGTGGCGTATCTTTTTGTGGCTTCTATTCATCTACGTGGTCTGACTGCCCTTGATTTCTACTGTCGCATTCTCATGTCTGATAGGCACATCGGAATTCGAAGTGTCAGTATGGAGGTAGATTTGCTTTTCCTTTTCTTGTGAATTTTGCGTCGAAATTTATACCTCGATTAAATTAGAGCATCATTTGGCATTCAGAACCAATATCTTGCGATGGCAGCTTCCGTCGCGGTTCCCTAATCTTTATGATTTAAGTTGGTTCAGTTGTCTCAGTGACGTTTCGAACTGAGACAGCTGCCGCTGCAAAAGTGCCTGCAATTGTTCAAAACTGAGTGCCATCTTTCGGTTATTATGACTTATGTCACCACTGTTGTAAACGCTTCTTCCCAACTCTGCTTTATGCTAGTCCCAGCCGCGTCAAATCAAGGACACGCACCCCTCTTCACACATACTTTCCCATCACAAGTACCAGGAAATAACAAGTAGCGGGCTTTTTAAAACTCACTGGCCTACTCCACCGATCACCTGATCGACTGCACTGAGGCGAACGCTTCTCATATTCATCGCCACTTACGTATCTATTATGGGTGTAAGATATGGAAGTTTTGCTTAAGATATAACGTCTACGCTCGCAATCCAGTAACGGACCGACTTGAAAAAGCGTTGTCCCAATTGGCTTTTAATTTAAATATTGTGTCAGTCAGGAGCTGAATAACGGATGTAACCGGTTCGCATCCAATCTTCTAGCCCAGGAATTTATGGATATATACTCTTATCACTTGTTCTTCTACGCATATATAAGGAAAACCAGTCAAAATGCTATTCAATCTATCAGTGGTCATTATTTGCTCGCTATTTCCATCCCACTTGACTTGTTAATCAATGCTATTTTACCCGTAACCCACCATCGATATATTGATCTACTGATATCAATTATCGACAGCACTGCAACAACCGCAACTAGAATCGTATCGGACGTGGCAACTGAAGAGTTCCGTGTTGCTGCTTTACGACTCGATACAAAAAGTATATTCCGTCCCAATTACGAGTTAGATAAATCGGAGCACAATTGCGGGCTTAGCAAAACGAATATAACCTGCTTATACTGAACCAAAACCAAGGTGATCTAAAACGTCTTCCGGATTAGATAAATCCCACTTGGAACATAAATTATTAATCAAACCCAAGACATGCACAAATGTTGCAACATCAGGTAACAGGCTTCACAGTCAACTTGATATGGAAAATATATTGGCCAACTAAGCTTGGGCAAATAACATATGAATTATTCCAAGTGGTTAAATAACAGTTATGCACTCATATTTACGGGCATTGATTTTCATCTCAACCATCCGATTGAATGTGAGTACAGGGCCCTTCTATCCGAAATATCCCAAAAATGTATATCAGTGAGAAAATAAGTATCAATTTGTGCTGGGTTAATAATGCTTTCCGAGTGAATTCTTCTCGGATCCATTGAATCACAGGGCAGAGGTTCGGTGTTGATCGAATAACATTGGGTGGGGAATCAATAGTTCTTTCGGGGGAAAATTCAGAAAAATAATTAATTGCTTAGCCGTAGACACTAGGCGAACAAAGCAAGAAAATTGCTGCAAAATCTCGAGGCTACAAAGTGTTCATCAAAGATGATCAAAATTTCAGGTTACATCGTCCGTTGCACCAGTTTGCCGTAACGTCGTACAGAGTGATTCTGGGGAGCATTCGAGCAGATTCATATAGCCTTGGAGCTATTCAGTGGATCCATGCGGAAGCCTTACGAGAGGCGTTCATGTATTAAGCGTATGACATTGAAATCATCCCCAATGATGTGCATAAAGCAAAGTTGATTGAAATATTAAATCAATGTAAATAAGGCATCTCGCATTTGATGAACTAGGCCAGTATTTACTTAATCGAAACGTAATTTTACTTCTCTATTTTAATATCATTTTAAGCAATTTTTTATTAGCTCACATATGCAGGTCACCAAGATACAACTGTGCGATACACTTCGTTGTTTAAAGAATTGCACTTGGACGGTAAAATACTCAAGGATTAGCTAATAGCATTCCATGCATTTGACGAACCAAAGGGATAGATAGAAACAAGTATAGATGGTTTATTGATTGATCCTAAATCCCGTAGTGCACTGTTGATCACATTACAATGCAAGTAGGTCAAGTCAGCATTGACAACTTCATACAGACTGTTGTTGTCTGCTTTTACTCTGCCAAAGAAAAATATGGGTGGTCCAGCTTCGTGGACCTTGGATGAAAACACTGTGATTCGCATGAAAAACAACGATCCGGGAATCAACGTATATTGTACTTTATACAAAGGTCACGTCTGTAGCACCTACGTGGATAAGGATCATCCAACGGACTCAAACGATTTGGAGGTCTGCATCCATGCTCAAACGTTCCCGATATAGAATGCAACTCTGACGAATTCTGATGTGATGAAACTGCTAGATTGCTATGAGATAGGAATGATGGAAAATCAAGTTTTATCTGCTGCGAGTCCCTCATAATATTTCATAAAGCTACTCGTTCCGCAAAACAAAAATTTCTTAATCACAGAGCTTTTTATTGGCTGATTACGCTAGCTCTGATCTACTTCGCATTGCGTCTCACTCCCTTACCGTTTCCCATGAGTTTATCACGCTTCTTGCATACATGGGAATTCAGCAGACCATATTTGCATAAAACGACTTGTGTTCATGTCTCAAATTAAATGATTGCTTATTCAGTACGCTGCGGAACCCCACTATTTTGCGATGAACATTGCGGGACAACGTTCAGGCATTGTCTATATTTGAGCCATATTCTTCTCTAGACACGGCAGTATCCACACTGCTCACGCTGATTCAACTCTGTCTACCTCAGCGTAATTCCACCAGTGTACCGTAGATCCTTTGCTCTCACTGATGCATACATTCTACACTCTCGTTACAACCGCTTGTAAAAGAGCATGATGCTTCAACATCCCGACAATGCAAATACACCATCGGTAACCTAGTTGTACTGATTTCGTTTACATCATGCGTTTTCTTGCCAGCCTGCATCAGAATGCACAGTTTCCTTATAAGCAATAGTCCGTTAACAATTACGGCTTACAGCATTTGGTCCAAGGTATACATCCATAGAATATATACCGGCGGACATTTTTTAGCATTGCACTACACTACACTAAATATTTTAATCTTGGATTAGATCTCGTCGGATGAATAACAGACACCCGCCGCTCGGATCAGTCATGCATGCGCAATCACAACCAAGCAGCACAGCACATGGCTAGTGTGTATAATTACGGAATTCGATAAATACCGCAAGCATTATGCAATAAGAAATATCAAGAGGGTCTGACGTGAGATATACATATTAAAATTTACTCGCGTTCCTGTTACAACTACACGGATTTTCACAACACTTCGTTTCGCCTCTTTATCACTGGTTCTTCGCTTTAGCTCGACGATAGTTTGATCGCGACGCTTTGCTCAATGGATCTTATAAGGACTACTACAAACCTCTTCGATATTTACACAGTCAAGTGATTATTTTCCTCGGAATAGCAATTTCAACAAATTTAACCCGATTAGACCGGCCCTGTTCCTCAGTGATCCAGCCGAGACGCACGGCTTTTCTTACTTTGCAAACTGTCTCCAACCACATGGAGAATATTTCTTAACAGGCTATGGGAAAACCCAGTGTCATGATAATAGCGCGACTGAGGAAATTGTTCGTTGAACACTGGCGCTTAGAAAAACACCTGGTTTTATCAACACTTTCTATTCGATGGATGTCTTGTATTAATATCCATGCTTCTATCCTTGCGTGAACAAATTTGCTGTAGTTCTCCAGCGTTACACGTATGTTCATATCGCGGCTACTCATATTTTTATGTATTCCATGGCTTCACAAATATTGATAATTTATCTAGGTATTTAGGAATAGCAGAGGGAGTACTAGGCGTAAAATTTGCATCAATCGTCTCCGAGCATTTGAAAAATTAAAATGGACAGTTGAAGTGACAATTTGCGTAGAACTGCTTAGAATTAAACATAATTGCTTACGATGTGCAAATACAAAACTTGCATATTTTTCTGGCTGCTTGACTGGTTACTTTATTCAAAAAAGGATGAAAATTGGAATGGAAATCACTGGGTTAAATATAACCATAATTAACCGGCAACATTAAGTATAAAATTTAGTAAAGCAAGCAAATCGCTTGTGTACATTTGCTGTTGTAGGATAATTTAGCAACTTTTAGCAAAAGTAATGTAAAATGTTCAGTCAACATTCGAATGGCAGAACTGAAAAAATCTACGATCATATAATGCAGAATTTTAATGAAGAAATTTCGGAATAAATGAACTGTGCTTATGATAAGGCGTGAATAGTTTAATTGAAATATATGGATACATCCTCAATTACGTGTGCTCGCAATGCGGACAAGGAGAACTGACTTGACTGTTCGCAGCTGCATATTTGCTTCATCATTTTAGTGACAACAATCACCGAGTACTTTGGCTAACTTTCATTTCATCCGAAATCTGGTAATATGGATTAGGAGAATTATGCAACCTCCCGTGCAAAGTATAAATCAAATACCATAAGAACAAGTTTATGTAAACTCGTTAGTCTGATAGTAAAATAAATCAATATCAAAGCTTTAATCATATAAGCAACATGAATTTACATCACCCTGTCAACATCTTGAATAGCTGGTTAAATTTTCGAGCCAGGTTGCCAACAGAAATCTGGCTAAATGCAGCATGCCAACGACCAAAAGTCGGAAGCAATTCAATGGAACTTGCAAACGGTGCAAATTCTTTATTTGCACAGTCATGCGAAGAGACCGACACAACAGTGCCCACGGTACACAAGAGGACCGAGCAAAGCACGGGTAAAACGACTTTTCAGGATCTCTCAATAATGCCATGCAACATGACTAAAATACATAAACCAAATACGAATAATGGCCGGCCACCTAAAGCCGGCTTAAAAACTAACACAAACAATATATCCGTCAACGCACTCCTGACAACAAAAGTCCTATTTTGCACGTACACCAATGCCCAAGGCTTTCTCACCAGATTGGCCGAACATAGAGAACTCCATGCCTCAGCAAACGCGGGACATCGTCAAGATTACATGGACATAGCTAAACCATGAGATAACCGATTATAAGATCAATTTACCCGGTATGTCGCTGCTTCGGCCGGATAGAACCAGAAGGGGTGTCAGTGTAATTCTTTACTATAATACAAACCTCCAATGTGAAGCTATCGATCACCCGGAAATCCGAGCTCCTAATTCGCTTTGGTGCCGCCTATGGTTGTGAAACAAGTACACATGTCTACTAGCCGTGATTTATCGCCCACAAACTCAACATCGAAAATGGATTCCAAACTGAACCACGTTTTTCAGTTTCCGTTGAACAAGTCCTACACCCACATTCTTATCGCTGGAGATGTTAACGTGTACGACATAGAAACGCCGGCAACCAACAGTATGCAGTGTAAAGCCTGCTTGCAAAAGCTAATTGCTAGCCCCCCTCTGTACAGCCACGTAACCTTTCCCACCAGATTTCTAACTGCCAACAAGCCGTCGATACTGGATCTTGTGCTAACTAACAAAGAAGTCATGGTTGACGGGATAGTTACAAGCACACCACTAGATCGTATTGATCATGTTACTCTACTCTATGATTATATATGCTATGTGGAATACTCTGAAATGTAGGAGGATAAAGTGCATCATTTCACGCACTACATTGTGTTATCTAAGGTTGATAAGTATACAGCTTGGACTTTCTTAACCGAATGCCCCCCCCAGATGTTGCTGGGAAAGATTTACAAGAATGTTTAACACACTGGTTGCACACGCATCGGAACAGAGGTCTTCCCAACCCAAATACAAGCATAAGTCAAATGGAGCTTTGCGAGCGACCATATTTTAATTTTCTCACTCCTTACATCAACGACCACTGCACCACAGTGTCTTTCTGAAAGTGTACGCTGATGTACACTGATGTTAATTATCAAAGTATTCATCTTGGCAGACTTTCGGTAGATGACCAATATATGTTTTGATCTCATCGTATTCACCTCAACCATCCTACGAGACGTGTCAAGCACTGCTTTTATCTCGCTGTAAATCATTTTTCATTGTTCATGATTCAAATTACGGGAGGTTCGTAATATATTTCACACATCAAAATCAACCTTCTCCGACCAGATGCGTTATAATCTCTTGATATTCTACGTGCCACCGACCAGTGACAAAACGCTTCAGGTGCGCTATCAGCAAGACGTCGGTATTTTACAATGACTATCTGACAAAATACCCGACCATTTGAGGACTATGGGAATTGAAGGCGAACTACCTTTATTGAAATGCAAGGTAGTCAAAACAAATTTGGCCTATAAAAATCATTTATATTTAGGCAGCAAGCACAAGAAGAACCTTGCACGGACTAAGTGTTTTGAAAAGATTCAAGTTCCATGTTTGTTCACATCTGGATTGATTAAACTAAGAAACGCTCAATTACGTCATCACAATGCTGAAAATGGGTACTGGTGATGGGTAACCAATTTCCGTTTCGTAAATTTGCTGGAGCTTTCCATCAATATAGAAATTAGGGTAACCAGTCTGCTCAAAATTTTATTTGTGTATGACGGTTCCTGATGTGGTAAGCTTATGGAATTTAACAACCTTGGTGTTTGACTAACAAGCGCGAATTATTTCGTTTTTTCGTTGTTCCTCAGTGGACAGACCTAGTGGTATGTGCAGCGATATGCGACATTCAATGTTCTACACCAAGGGAAATGAACTCAGTGGTTATTTGAGCTTCCGCTGCGATCAACAAACGAATGCCTGCGGTGACGTCTTGCTCTAAATCCTGTATTCCTTGCGAAGGATTATTGTGAGAACATACTGATGTGACGATGGTCTGTGTGAGATATTGTGGTGCTCAATCGAACTCAGTCGCGGAGAACAAATTTTGGGTGCATTCTATCACTGGCCCCAGAGTGGTTGTTTGAATTGGCTGCCCTAAACTTCGAAAAAACGTGAGTCGTCCGCGTAGTAAAATTATGGGGATTTTAAGTGTCCTCTAATACATGTCCTGAATAGCATTTTGCGAATGACCAGGTAGAGGTTGCAGCGAGAATCGTTTTTTCGGATGTGAACGATGAACGACCAACGAGCGCGTAAACTCCAGATCCTGGGGTCATGCCTAAAATCGACACTCAGTGCTCATATATTATATGGAATTACGCATGTACTATTTACGTCTGATGGAGCCAGCTTGCAACGGCTTGAAAACGGACTTTGACGGTCTAGCTCGAGCAGCGTGACAAATGGATTGTTCTCGGTCACAGGCTGCATATTTCGAGCAATGTTCATCACTATAGAAAGAGTGATACACGTCATTGTGTTTCCATTTTTGACCTTGACAATTCGAATTGGTGGACTAATTAAACCATATTGTTTTGCAAACTAGTATAGAAATATTGCTCGGAGTAATCGCAAAATTTTTGATATATTCCTTCTATCCGGATTGCCAAAGGCTTCAAAGCGTAAAGCAGTAAGCGGAAACACCACACTGGTGCAAAATGAATTGGCGCTGAACTACGAGGTGCAGCACGCTATTGTCGCGGCGATTGCCACGAGGAGAAATTTGCTTAAGTGAAGCGAAGCCTGGAGCTTGCACGTAATACGCCATTGTTATATGGCCTGGACGGACAGCTTCTCACCTTCAGAAATGAGCGTGCGTCCGCGTTGGTAGCGCTTTCTTTTCCTGTATTTGAAAATGTCCAGTTGTCTGTGCCGAGTTCCACATTTAGCTGTTTAGGGAATCCCACAGTCTGGATTGTCGTGTTGAAAAATTAGCTGCACTGCTCGCTAGCCTCGACTGCGCCTAACCTGCCGGAACTGATGGGATTCATCCACTTTTTCATAATTCACTTTTAAACCACAACTCATCTGGCGTGTCTGAACCAATGTGCTGATCGTTAACCAAAGTTTGATTGTCGTTTGACTGGAATGTTGGTTGTCGCATTTAATTCTGTAGGACGGCGACCATAACAAATTCCACAAATACACACTATTTTGTCTGACACCTATTTTGCGGGGTTTGCTGAGAATATCATTAAAAATTGATCGCTACAATTGCTGGAGTCAAGCGAGTTCCTGAAGCTCGCATTCTGACAACATAATAAAGCTAGTGTACGGTTCGTCCGTCTTCTTAGCCATTACTCTCGGAGAATCACATCTTATCGAACGGGTGCAACAAGTCACTACGTAGCTCATCCCTAGTCTACGTGGATTGCGGAATGAAAGTCACTGCGACAGAATGGGAATCTTCACCTTGTGATACCGTCGCATGCGAGTCGACTCCATTATAAAATACCGCAGTATACTTCTCGAGTATTTCACCAAGCTGAAGTCAATGCTGCAACTCGGTGGGCGATGCTGCACATGCAGAAACAAAGATCAACTTGTAGTGCTGGATGTTAAACCATATCCCCATCCATTGTTCTTCGGACGGATATCTGCATCTATTTGGAAGAGTTTGCCGGAACACGTGATGAAGGTCACATCGGCGCAGCAGTTCAAATTCTTGCTGGAGTTATATTTTACTTCTGCTCGATACAGCGAAGGATTGCGCAAACTTGATGCAATCTTACATATGTGGGCTTGCGAAACGGTGTTTCTGATATTTTAAAAATTACATGAGAACTATAACGAATAAAACTGGTGACATATCTTTAACCATTTCGTACACACATACATGTAAATAATTAAGTGGAAATTGCTCCACAACACTGTCTTCCGTATTCCGTTTAGGGCTTCGTTGATTTTTTATTCTGCAACGATTTTAAATCTATCGGGACAATGTTCGTCTTATCTCTATGGCTTCATACAAATTGCCCTGCAATTTGCTTCTATTCAAGTCGTTCACTTGGCTAGGTTCCTGCAACTACCTTGTCACGTATGATTCTCAAATAATGATTTTTATAGTTGTATGTTAACTGCACAAAAACTCACAGTCGCACATGGAATACAACTGCGCCTTATTGCTTGAATGATTTCAACTATATGCTTACATCCTCAATTTATATTTCATGCTCTATCGTTGGTCTATTTTGTATTTCGCCTGATCAATCTTGCAATTGATTGAGCCTAAACTACATATACACTTCGACCGCCATCTACCACCGTGAGCTTTGATACACATATCCTTGGTTATGTTTCAACTAATATTTGAGGGATTATCTACATTTCTGACCGAATACCTCTGCTCTCAGATCAATTCCTCAATCCCTATGCATGGTTTAGCAATTGTAAATGTCTGGAACTGTTTGCCTAAGGATATAGTGGAAACGAAGCCAGTTCAGCAGTTCAAACACTCATTTATTCTCCATCTCATATTGTACTATTCCCAGAATTATTACCTATAAATTCTCATATATTTGTGTACTGATCAACTGCGTATTTAACGGATTTCAACGATAGCAATTTAGAACATAAACTACGATTAGCGAATTGACTATTAATAGATTTCGATGGAGTTTTACAGCTACAACATTCTAATTGCTCCCAGAACACCGTGTTCATAAATCCTAAGTTATAATAAGCACTACTGGTGACACATTAAATGATACGAATAAACTACAACCAGTACACGGCGTATCCTGCGCAAATGTTCCAGAATCAAAGACGAAATCTAATAGCGGTGGACAGTTGGACGACCACAACCAGTCGGAAGGCTTTAGTAACCTAATCGGAGCTGTATTAAAACCGGTATTTGCATCGCGAACCACGCGGAACCCCAAATCTGAGCACTACGGAGAGACACAACTTATACCTGTTAAGTCGAACTCCATTCACGAAGTAGGGTCATTACTGCTGCCGAAAATTCAACTCAGTACTGAGCAAACATCCCGTACGGCGAACGTTGTCATATTGACCATAGCTCAGAAGGCCACTGGAAGGATACTTGAACCACAAACATGCATGTTTATTGCGGGCCTGAAAATAAAGCCAGGTCATGAGCACGCAGTAATAGCTAATAATAACGAACACTCGTGTTATATTTGTGAAAAATCCACTTAGACGGCGTACTAGCGAAATCGGTGTCGCGACTGCGCACATCACCCAAATACAAAGGATGTAGCCCGCAAGCTTTTATTCTGTATGTACAGTCGAACTATATTTTTGCATGGCAACTGAAACGCTGTTGTATGTTTTGTTGTAGACTGCCACGAGAGCTTCGGTTGAAGACAGAGCGCGATATGCTTTCCAGAGAAGATATGTCATCCATAGATCCAAACGCGAGGGGAACCAAAATAAACCAGTGTACCAGCAGTGTATCTGATGAACCCAGGAAAACTTTAGATGAATTGAATAAGCAGTCACTTTAGACTTTAGACTTATATATTTGTATTTATATCTTACAACGTAAGCAGCCGATGCATACTACGTCGTACGGACCGCAAATAACCACGAAAAATATTAGCCGTCGGCGACTTATTGTTTGGTGAAATTTAACGTTTTAGTTGCAGATCATCCAACCCATTTATGCAAACTGAGAAACATGCATGGATATAAACTACCGCACTGGACAGCTCAGAGATTTCAGTCTAAACTAATAGGGCAGATTAAAGATGCCCCTGATCTTATTTGTTGCCCTTATTTGAGGTGTTTTGAGAGCAACAATATATTATTTCTGCTACGACTGCCACGTCTGATTAGCATATTCCACGTGAGGTCGCACGCAGGCCTTAAGCATTTGGAGAATAATTAAGGGTTCAAGCTGACCGAAGACCCTTCGAAGAAGGCCGAAGTGTTGATTGCCGTTTCTCGTCACCTTATCTAATTGTTTTGAACACCCGAGATCTTCCTGTACTAATTCACCCAGGTCACGCTCCTGAGAGAAATTCTACAATGTGTGGTCTCTAAGGTAGTCAGTGCTCACCGGCTGGTGAGGCAGATATATTACCTTGCACTTAGCTATGTTCAATTGAAGCATGATTCTTTTTGACCATTCGTAAATGCAATCTAGGTCATATTGGGGCAGATCGTGATCAGGCTTGTTACTAATCGCCCGACATATCTTCACGTCATCGGCGAAAAACAGGATATTTGAAGAGCTAACTCTTGCCAGGTCGTAGATAAACACCAGATATAAACGCGGTTCCAGCACTGAGCCATGTGGGACACCACCTTCTACCTCAGTTGGGTTAGAGAGTGATCATGTGACACATACTTGATGCTTCCGTTTGTGAAGGAAGCTGCAAATCCAAATAAGTACAAGATCCCCGATTCCGTAGCTCTGTAGCCGTTGAAGTAGGATGCGGTGATCAAGACAGTCGAAAGCATTGATAAGTCCAGATAGATGATGTCAACTCCGACCCCATAATCTGCCACTTCCGTCCAACAACCTCGTGCAATCAGGACGTTGGTGGCGCATAACTGGTGTTGACGGAAGCCATACTGCTCTGGTACCAAGATGTTGCATTTTCCAGGTAGTCCATTCAAGCCTCAGCGACGAGTGCTTCCATCAGATTCGCGAGCACAGGGAGGAGAGTAACTAGGCAAAAGATTGCAGGATCTGAATGGCTAGCACTATTTAAACTTTGGGTGATAATGCCACGCTTCCACAGAGTGGGGACTTGTTGTTCCTCAAAGCACCTCTGGATGAACTTTGACAGTGGTTTAGATACCTGGTTGGCTACAGTCCTCAGTGTATTCGGGCAGATGATGTCTACTCTCGGAGAAGTATGCTCACGCAGAGAGAGTAACGTCATTAGCACCAATGATGGGTTAGAAATTACATGTGTAAACAGTGAAGTCGTTAATGTGCATGAAATTGTGGAACAAGTTGAGGCTGCGCATTCGAAATTTGGGACGTATTTTAGACGCAGGGCATTTGCTGCTTCTTCGGCGCTTTGTACTCCACCGCCTGTCGTGAAAATTGGAGGGATTCCATGCTTCAATTTAAGTAGGTTGTTGGCAATCATGTGTGACAGTTTGATGTTTGTCATGAATGTTATATTAAGGCACTGTTGATAAGCTACTTTATCCTCACGGATAGTTGCAGTGCAATGGTTGTGATGGGTCAGCAAATTGCCCCAGTTCTCCTCATCATCAACAGCAGTACATCAGCTATTTGAACTGATGATTCGCTGCCATACAACCATGAGTACCTATGAAATAAAGAATAATAAGAGGGAGAGAGTGGGGACTTACCTGAAAACCTTAATGTCCTAAGCAAACATTCAGGGTCAAGGCGCCTACACCTTGTGTAGACAATCTACCGTCACAAACAGCTGGCTATCGTGCAAAGATAAGGCGGCGTCGGCAAGACAGCTTCCTTGCGGCTTTCACTGCCACGCATCATAATGAGCCGTTATTGCTCAGATAACTCGGCACCAAACACACTTTAAACAGACAATCCGGTTAGGAGTCGGCAGCAGACGCGCCACTGGTGTCGGTTGCGAGCCATGTCCTGTAAATTCTCGAGCCAAGCACAAGGTGAGTCACGAGGACTCCAGCCCAGAAGACGAGACGAACCAACGGCACCCAGTTTGCTCGTCAGTAACTTCATTTCCCGCTGCCAAGTCAACTTCTGTCCACGTTGAGCCTTGCGCCATCCTTCACCTGGTAGAATGAACAAGGCCCTCCTAGGTAAGCGGTGACCAGGCATACGTAGCACGTGCCCGAGCCAACGCAACTTATTCAGTACCATATGTTGCTCTATGAAGATAACATGATTATCACTATCTAGTACTCGCCTACGCTCATCATCGTTGCGGAAACGCTGGTGCTATCCAAAACCAGGAATGCTTTGCAGACAACAATGAACAAAGACTTGAAGGCGCCTCAGATCTTCAGACCGAAGGGGCCAAGTTTCACTGCCATAGAGCAGAACGGCCCTCACTGTGGCCTTGTATACACGGTCTTTCAGACGGAGGGAAATTCCCTTCTGTCGCCAAAGATGCCGCAGGTTTAAGAAGGCAGCTCTGGCCTTTGCAATGCGTGAGCTCACGTCAGTTTCTATGCGCTTATCACGGCTGATGCAGCTGCCCAGATAAGTGAATTGATCAACCATCTCGAGTTCCTCGTTAGCAAGCGTCAAGGGGTTATCAAGTGGCTGGTGGTCCTGCAGCAACACTTTGCACATTGAAGGTGAGAAGGGCATACCAAATAATGGGGCCAATCTGGACAGGATATTCAGGGTTGACTGGGCCGTCGCAAAATCATCGAAAAGCAAGACGATATCGTCCGCATAATCTAGGTCAACTAACTTTTCACCAGGCAGCACTTCAACGCCTACATCGTTGGATTCCGTCAGGGAACACTCCATGATAAAATCCACGACGAAATTGAACAAAAATGGGGAAATCGGACAACCCTGACGAACGCCACTTGTGGTCGGAAAGCTCTCCGATAGGACACCATAGACCCTGACGCGGCCTGTAGTGTTCGAGTATAGAGCACGAAGGATGTGCACATATTTAGTGGGAACACCATTTCGCGCAAATATTTCAAACAGCATCGATCGATCGACTGAATCGAACGCACTTTTGAAATTGAGGAACACAGCTATTGTCGGTCTGCGGTATGCGTGGCGCTGCTTTAGCATTTGCCGCAAAGTGAAATATATGGTCTATACAGCCACGTCCTGGGCGGAAACCAGCCTGCTCTTCTCGAATGCGAGATTTCGGTTCCGCAGTGAGGCGACGAACGAGAATCGAGGCCAGTAATTTTGTCACAACTAGCGTTAGGCTAATACCCCTGTGGTTCGCACAGTCTGTGCGACGGCCCTTCTTGTATTTTGCCACTATAATCGATTCTCTCTAATTAGACGGGACACTCTCTTCTTTCCAGATACCTTCGAATAGGGAGGTCAGTGATTTGCAGAAGACCTCACCATCATCCTTAAATGCTGCAGGTGAGAGGGAATCCGGGACAGCGGCACGAAAACGATTAAGGGCTGTGATCGCTTTTCGGACCTCGGCCTCCGACGGGGGCTCTAAACAAACCATCCATGGCTCATCCTGCATCACCTGAGTAGGAAGAGGTCCGGGAGCAGGGGGTTAGGTGAACTGGTCTTGAAAGTGTTCCGCCCAACAAGCCATACGGCGCTTCTTATTGCGTATCAGCGCACCCGCGCTGTCTCTGATTGTCTCACTGACGCCTGGTATTCTGGGACCAGTGGTGCGGATTAGCTGGGAGAGCTTGTGGTAATTGCCTACTGCTCCTGCCTCCTCCATTTCATGAGTACGACTGGTCCACCTGCCTTCCTTGTCAGCACGTAGGCTCCGCTTTAGTTCACGCCTAATAGCCCGTCTGGTCACATTGTGTTCAGAGCCAGCCGGGAGGTGTCTTCTAGATTCCAACAGGTTCACCGACCTCTCGGATATCCAGTGACTAGTGCGATGACGACAGATAGTGCCACAAGCAGATGCTCCTGCGTCGTGCATGGCGGCCGAGATCCTATTACACTGAAGCACAGTGTCGTTAGGACAAGACAGCGGAAGTTCGGTATGCAGTGCGTCTTGATAGGCTTGCCTAACCGAGGGCTGAGACAATTTCTCAGTTGCCAATCGTAGGGGATGCTTGATGCGCCTTCCGGTAAACTTCATGGAGAAACGACAGCGCACCAAAGCATGATCAGAGTCGACACAGGTATTCCAGTACGAGCGGCAATCCAGGATGGAACCACGGCACTTGTAACTTATCGCTGTGTGGTCAATTTGGGTCCGTTGCTGGCCAGTTACAGGACGCTAAGTGGCACTTCGGCGCCCACTGTGTCTAGAAGTAGTGCTACTAAGAAACAACCGGTGCTCCGCACACAGTTGCAACAGACGCTCACCGTTGTCAGTCCGTTGGGAGTCAAGCCCATAATTACCATCTTGCTGAGCTTCTGAAGAGCTCAGACTCCTTACTTGTGCGTTCAAATCCTCTGCAAGTAGTATAATATCTGAACTAGTAGCACTGCGTACTATCGCGTTCAGTTCGTGATAGAAAGTGTCCTTCACTGCATTAGAACTGGTCGGTGGGAGCATAAGCGGAAATCACAAACAAACATCGTTTTGTATTACTTCGTGAATCCAACTTAGCTGATGTCGTCAAACGTGCTGCACATAAACGGCTGTTCTCCAGAATCCAATCAACCAACGATGGATCAGCCTTGGAGATTAAAGTGATACCTACATTAGCTTGACGCGTGACTGCTGCATCAGCATCTCCGGATGCGTGCAACCAATAACGAAAGGATAAGCCGGGTGCAGTCAATTCGATAACCCCGTTAGGGTCATTAATCCTAGTTTCGAACACACAACACACATCAATACCCAGTGTGTCCAAGGTGCGTGCGAGTGAAGCCTGTTGACCTGTTTGTCTTAGAGTGCGAACGTTGAATGCCACCATGGAAACGGGACAGCGTGGCCTTATAAGGGACTTTTGCCGATAGGCGTCCGATAGGTGCTGTGGGATGGTGGCCGCAGATGGTTCTATTCCAGTGGCACTTAGGTTGCTGTCAATTAAGCTGGGAATTATAGAAGGAAGGTTAGTAATGGAAGTCGGGATGGGAGTAAGAGGAAAAGGCGGAAAACAAGGGAGGCGCCAGCAGTAGCATGTTTTCGCTTATCCGCCCTGCTGTATGCAGCAGATAAAGCGACCCTTGATAACCTGCGCGACGGCCGATGCAGGATGAAGTTTATGTTTGAAGAAAATGTCATGGTTGTATGTGGGCTGAGATACTGCCAGGGCGCCCAAACCAGGACAGAAGGACGATTAGGGTCCTCATCCAAAGCCTTTGGCTCAAAAGCCTGTCCGCAAGGCAGCGGGTGGCAGTGATTTAGTTTTACAGTAATGGACGCCATCCCATTTCAAACCCCCAACCTGGAGGACCAGGAGACTGAGTTTGTCTGACCTCTCACCGTTAACCAACCTGGTAGGAGTAGCTCTCAAGATGCTCGGAGGCGTCACCCAGTATAGCTCAATGGGTCAATGGGGTACGCAAACCGTCGCACCACGTTAAGGTTCAGTCTCGTTGCGACGGCCCCAAGTCTCTTAGTCGGGGTTAATCCTGTAGGCACGCCATGAGGCATCCCTTACCGCCAGGCATATTCGAGTCCCGCTCCTTTGAACTGAAGGCATTTTTTGCGAGACGAAGGATTTTGGTCCCTGAAGCTCTGGTTATGATGTCGATGAATCTATTAACGAACTCTGTCCAAACGCTGTCAAGGGGACTGTTGTTTGAAATTTCCCAAGCAGCTGCGTCGGCGAGTTCATTCTATACGTGTTAGCGTGTGATTGTATGAGTTAGTTCCGAGTGTTCAGATGGATACTCTGCGTAACACACATAGTTGATCGTTGTTACTACACGGTCACTGTGACCTAATGGACTAACCATCAATAACTTGTCAACCATGAGCTCTTCATTTGTGAGCGCAAAGTCCAATATGGACGGTTTGTTAGCTGTCCTGAATCTAATGAGCGTGGTGACATGAAGGTACAAGGGAAAACTAGTGATCACTTCATGCAAATCTGCTTTCAACTGCTCATTAGCTGATACCGCAAACTCCAGATCATGTAGATTGAAGTCCCCGGAGATGAGAATGTGGCTGTACCTAATGCGTGTTTATCTGTTCTGGCCACGTATCAAGCAGGAATTCATTTCCGGAGTGGAGGTTGGATGGCGGTAAACGACAGCAACGAGTCTTGCTTCGTTGTGTCTTAGTTGGAGACGGCAATAGAATGAGTCAGTAACTTGTGTTTTTGGATCATCAACTACTGTACATTGTAGATTGCTGCGGTAGTAGAGTAGGACCCCACCTCCTCTGCTGGGGCGGTCGTTCCGGATGATTGACACTCCGGCTATCTCATACTCAGCATCAATCCCCTCTTGGTTTGACCAAGTTTCCGTAGGAGAAATTCGGTCCCAATCATTCGCAATCTGACGTAGTCGAAGTAAGTTCGGAAAGTTTATTGAGGAACCCTTGGGCGTTAGTGTACATACATGAAAGTTTCTCAGATTTAAGCAATGTTTCCAAGGTTGTACAATTCATACATGACGTTTTGCCGACCAGAGAGTGGCCGGCAACTAATCCTTTTTCGACGTGCACTTGATGAAGGGTTTAGCGTCTTATTCATCGTCCGCGTAGTTAGTCCCATGTCTAATCTTCGACGTACAGTGTAAGGTGTCTGGTCCATATCATCTTCTACAACTTGTATGAGCTCATTCGACACACTAATGGTGCATTGTTTTTTCATACATCCCATCGCTATCGTTTCTTTGAGTGACATATCATCACTAGGAGACATATCGCTGATTGTCTTCAGCCGATCCTCAGATGGTAGCCTACAACAGAATATGTGCCAGGTTTTTAGCATCTGTGCTACCATACATGTTGACGCAAGGACCCCTTCAACACTCTCGGGCCACATCCTTTGTAGTTCGGTGAGGTACGCAGTCGTGACACGTATTTCGCTAACACATCAACCAAGGGTAGTGTTTCAAGAATATAACACCACTGTTCTTTCTCATGGGTTGTTAATTCAGGATCATCACATGCTTCAGTTTCAGGAACCCCGTAAATAACTATGGGTCTGGTTGAAGTTTCCTTCCTGTAGTCCTCTAAGTTGCGGTTAACTCGATAACGCTCGCCCCATGGGATGTCTGGAAAGATACGGACAGAGCAGTGTTCATTTATGTGTCTAAATGTCGACAATAATACTGATACTACTTTAGTGATGGAGTTCAGCACAACACTCAGAAATCTTGGCTCTCCGAAATGCTCAGAGTTGGGGTGTCGGGTAAAACGCACTACATGTGCAGGTTTCAGTACAACTCCAACTAGGATACTAATAACAGCCCACTGGTTACGGTCATCCAACTGCCTGTATCATATTGATGTGAACTTTGATTCTGAGATATTGGCGCACAGTACGCTCCGTACAAGTAGTTGTAACTTTACACCTTTTAACATGTCGCGACTAGTGACTGAAGTACTCGGAGAATAACCGCAGGAACGCGGTAGTGTTGCATTAGGAAAACTCCGCTACGCTCCTCAGTTTCCGATCCAGTTGACGGTAATTCTACATTAAATTGCGGCTCTTCTTGGAGGCAACAGTAACCGAACTGTCGCAAGTACCGGCTTACACTATTTCTACGCACTGCGTCAGGAGTTTGAAAGTAGCCCTACGCTTAGTTACTCCGATCGAACTGAAGACCGCTTTAGTCGAATGTGAACCACGTGTGGTATTGAGACAGCTGTGGATGTTCTGGACTCTACGTACAGTGTTGCTTACGGTGTTATTAGCAGTTCTTCGCGGTTTAGGAGCAGCAACCAATTTGGAGGATTTGGTTGCACAGTCTGCTATGCTTACCCCAACCGTAGGGATTTTGTTGGTCACCGTTTCCTCTAAATTGGCTAGTAGCTGGTCTTACTTCTGAGATAATAGGGGCACGCCTTTTATCAGTGGGATGGATGTGCATTGCACACAGAACCATAGCGAGTCTGGTTTGTTTAATAACTTGGCCTGAAGAGGTTTAATTCAGAGGCATCTCGTATGGAAGAACTTCCAACAAATACGGCAAAAGTGCCTCCGTTAACAAGTCTGGAACATGATCCACATAGGTCTTTAGACTATGGCAAACTGGGCATCGCGCTTGTTGAGCAAATTTAACGAACCATTTGAATGGCTCACGCTCTATGGTAAATTGTTCGGTTCCTGACGTTGTCGATAGGGTCACAGTGTTCACGTTGCAGTTGTGTGCTTGCAGACTGTCCTCTCTGGAATGCCAGTCGAGTGTGTCAGCTTGAACGTGGGGCAGAATACACGAAGGTGTGGTTAAGAATTTGCGTGGTTAAGCCTATGGATCGCGCCGGGTGAAGTTGCTTTGAGACCTGTAGCTGCACCAAGCCATGATGAATTTGAACGGGTGACAGTTCGTTAGAAAGCCGTTCATATCGTCTGTCGAGAGAAAACAAACCATGTCTCCGATGTTTGGAGTTGGCAACGTTTTGCACTTGGATGTCGGCAAAACACTGTTCGGAATTTGGAATTCAGGGCAAACGTAAGATGCACTGGAGTATACTCAGGAAACGGGTATCAGAAAGTAGAGCTTGTAAAAGCACGAGGAATAAGTATGGATCCAACTGTATGCGACAACTTATAGCTGGACCACAGGTAAAAACCACGAGTGCACAAGTATGCGATAAGCAAGCAAGTTCTCTAAAAGTCGCGACCTTAGTATCCATCGTGGTTGCATTCGTCTTTGAGCTGACCTGCACGACAATTCGGATGGCTCCCGATCGACCGGCTGTGTCCCGCCTTGGAGACCAACCTCTTGTCACCGTGGTCGTCTCCGCTATCGAGTTGTCCTGTATTGTACGTCATCTGCTGTTCGCATCTTATGTTATGATCCACGTAACCGCACTGCTTCGTCTTTCAAACAAAACGTGTCTAGCATGATGTGCCATGGTAGGCATGACGGTTCTGGGACTTTAGGTATTGTCGTGTTTTGGCCTCACCTGATTTGTGTACCTGACCCATCTCGCCTTTCATACCATTAGCTCGTAGATGACCCAACGGTTTCTGTGAAGCACTCTTCCTCTCGACAACCTCCTCGATCCTTGAAGGTACGGTATTTACACCATTTTTTATTTTGAAATGACGCACGCCGTCTGTTTGGTTATCCCAAGCATGAGAACTGCAGTGGTTATCTTTCATAAGTTCTACAAAGTGCTTTTCGCTGGATCCTAGTTTATTGACTGATATGAGATTCTGCCAGCACTGGTGATTCTGCAACATTCTATAACCGCGTGGAGTATTTTTCATGGATGCTATTTATCTGCCTAATCTGACTGCCCTTGACTTCTACCGTCGCATTCTCATGTCTGATATTTACATCAGAATTCGGAGTGTCAGCATAGAGGTAGATTTGCTTTTCTTTTGCTCGCGAATTTGCGACCACATTTGTACATGGATTAAAGTTAAACATTCTTTATCATTCTAAAACCAGTTCTTCCGATGACAGCTTCAGACCTCGGTCCCATTGCACATTTCCATTCCATTGTTATGATAGCAGTTATGATAGCAATTGCCTCTGGGAAATTAGAAATGCAGCCACTGCTGCTACGAAGTTGCCTGCATTTGTTCAAAACTGACTCCAAGCTTTGGGTTTATCAGACTCCTGTCGCTACTGTTATAAACGCTTCTTCCTACATCTACTCTAAATCAGTCCCAGGCGCCTAAAGGGAAGAACATACACCACTCTGCACACATACCTTCCCATCACCGGTAAAAGAAAATAACAACCAGCTGCGTTTCTAAAAACTCACTGACCTACCCAACTGATCGTCTGATCGACTGCACTGAGGCGGACGCTTCTCATATTCAGATCTGCTTACGTCTCTATCATGGTTGCCAAGCTTGAAACGCTCGCATAATATATATCGTCTATGCCCCCAATCTAGCGACCGACCGAATTAAGAAAGCTTTGTCGATAGTAGCTTTTTATATAATGCCAGTCAGGGGATGCATAACGCACTTAAACCTGGAATTTATATATATATATACCGTTATCAATTGAAGATCTTTGTTCTTCTACGCATGTATAGGGGGAGCCACTAAAAATGCTATTACATTTATCAGGTATCTTTATTTGCTGGATATCTCCCTCCCACATGACTTGTTAATCAATGCTATTTTACCCGTAACCCACCACTTATATACTGATCTACTGATATAACTTGTCGACATCACTCAACAACTGCAACTCGAACCGTATCGGATGTGGTGTCTGAAGGTTTCCATGTTGCTGCTTTACGACATGATACAACATTTTATTCCGACTTACCTACCAGTTAGATGAATCGGAGCGCAATTTTGTACTTCGAAAAAGATTATACACTGCTTATACTGAACCTCAACAAAGGTGATCTCAAACGTCTTCTTGATTTGATATATCCCACTTGGGACATAAATTGTCAATCAAACTCAAGTCGTGCATCAGTGGTGTAACATTTAGTAACAAGCTCCACTGTCATCTTGACATGGAAAAATGCTTGATCAACTAAGCATGGGCAAATAACCTGCTAGTTATTCAAAGCGGTCAAATGACTGTTAAGAGCTCATGTTGACAGGCATTGCATTTCAATCAACTATCCGACTGAATGTGAGAAGAAGGCTCTCCTAACCCAAATATCCCCAAATGTATATAAACAAGCAAATAAAACCAATTTGTGCTTAGTTAGTAATGCCTTCTGAGTGAATTCTCTTCGGATCAACTGGATCACAGGGCAGAGGTTAGGTGTTGGTATTGTTGGAATCAATTGTTTATTTGTTGGAACTTTCTATATGATAATAAATAGTTAGGCCGTTGACGGTAAGCATACCACTCAAGAAAAGTGTCACAAAAATATCAAAACTGGAATGTAATTTACAAATATAGTGACCAAAACTGCAGGCTACATTGTCCGTTGCACCAGTTTGTAGTTACGTCGTATTTCCCTGATTTGAACATACTTTCAGCGGAGGCATATAACCGTAGAGCTACGGTCTAGCTATGTACGGGAGCTCTGCGAGAGGCGCACACGTATCAGTTGTATGACATTGAAATCATCCCCAAGGATGTGTTGCATAAAGCAAAGTGGATTGACTTAGTATTCCATTTATATTAGGCATCTCGCATTTCTTTAACCAGGCCAGTATTTACTTTATCGAAACGCAATTTCACCTCAATTATAATATAGTTTTAAGCGATTTTTTTGAATTTTTACCTCACATCCGTGCGTCACCAAGATAGAAATGTGCGATGCACTTAGTTGTTTAAAGTATTGCATTTTGTCAGTAAAATACCCAAGATATGCCTTATAGCATTACATGCATTCATGAACCAACGGGGTAGATAGAAACGAGGATAGATGGTTTATTGATTGAATCTAAATCCCGTAGTGCACTTTTGATCACATGACAATGCAGAATTGTCAACTTCATACAGACTGCATTTTTCTGCTTATACTCTGCTAAAGAAAAATATGGGTGGTCTAGCTTCATGAACCTTAGATAAAATCACCATGATTCGCATGAAAAACAACGATCCAAGGGTCAACGTAAATTGAACTTTATACGAAGGCAGTGTCTGTATCACCTGCGTGAATAAGAATCACCCAAGCGATTTGTAGGTCTGCATCAATTATCAAACGTTTCCGATGTAGAACCCGACGCTGACGAATTCTGATGTGATGAAAATGCTAGATTTCTCTACAATAAGAATGGTGCAAATCTAGTATTTACTCCTAGGCATCTCTCATGACATTTCACAAAACTACTCGTTTCGCAAAGTAAAAGCTTATTAATCACAGGAGCTTTCTATTAGATGTTTATGCTGGCTCCGATCTTCTTCGCATTACGTCTCACCCACTTTCCGTTTCCTATGAGCTTATCACGCTTCATGCATACAGGGAAATGCAGCAGATATTAGTTGCATAAAACGACTTGTTTTCATATCCCAAATTAAATGATGGCGTTAACTTTCATTTCATCCGAAATCTGTAAATATGGATCACGCGATCTTCCATGCAAATTACAGATTAAATACCGTAGCAATAAGTTTAAGTTAACTCCTTATTTTGATATTAAATTGTATTATTTTCAACGCTTTAATTACACAGGCAACATTAATGTGCATCACCCTGTCAAAATCTTGGCAAATAACGGATGTTCGGTATATATTTCGCACTGCAAGTTTAAACTTATTAGACCAAAGGCTTTATAACCTTGCGTCACATTCCCGTGCTTTATCACCCCAAGTCCTGTACCATCACGATGTAGAGATTTTTCAGACTCTGTTTGACAGACTATTGGACGATTGGAGGAATATGTAAATCTAGGGCAAATTTCCGGTTTGGAAATGCAAGGTAGTTAACATATTTGGCCTGTGAGAATCTGGTATGTGGGCGAAGCCAGCCCATGACCGGTTTCGCCCCGACTGAATGGGTCGAAAAGTCTCTGGATACATGTCATTTCAGATCTGGTCTGAGTAGAACAGGAACCGCTCAATCACGCCATCACAATGTTGAAAATGGGTACTGGTGAGGTGGCACAAATCTCCGTTTCGTAAATATTCTGGTGGTTTCCAAAAATGCGCATATCAGGATAACAGTTTGCTCAGTATGTATGCATGCTCTGCGGTCCCTGCCGCGGCCACTGTTTAGACTTCATCAACGTTTGTATTGTTACAAGCAAGTGCGTTCAGCTACGTCGTTTTGTTGTGTCTATGTGGCCAGACATTTGCGATTGCAGAAAAATGGCTGCATACAGATTTGTACATCCAGTGATTTGAACTCGGCGATAAGTCTTCCTTCCGCTGCGATCGAAAAACGAAATACCCGCAGTGACGTCTTGTTCTACATCTGCTCTTCACTGAGAAGGAATCTTGTGAGCACATACCGAAGCGACGATAGACTGTGTGAGCTACTGTGGTGCTCCATCCACCTCAGTCACAGAGAACAAATTGTTGGTGCAGTCTATCGCTGCCCCCTCAGTTGTTGTTTGGATTGGCTGAATTTATCTGTAAACCCAAGTGAGTCGTCCACATTTCCAACTAATGTGTAATTTTAGCTGTCCTTAAATTAATTGGACTGATGTGCATTTTATACCTGCTCCTGCTGAGGTTGAAGCAAGATTCGTTCTTTTCTTACCGGATAATGGGGCATTACAATCTACTTGCTAGCGAGCAGATAAAACACCACGCTCAACCCCGGCCGGTATCAATTTGATGCGAACGAGCAACGAACAACGACAGCATGACGTTCGGTTTTCAGGTGTCACTGAATAATATCGACCAATTAGTGCTCATAGGTGATATGGAATTACTTTTGCCTTATTCATTTTCGGAGGAAATAACTCACAACTGCCTGTATGTCGACTATGACTGTCTAGCTCGAGCGGTTTGTCAACTGGCTTGGTCTCAGTCACAAGCAGCACAATGGGAACAACCTTGGTTTTATATAAAGCAGAGTTACACGTCAGTGTGTTTCCATATTTCAGCCTGGGTTGTCGGATGGTGCATCGATTAAACCAGATTGTTTTGAAAAGTAGCATGAAAATGTGGCTCCGATTGGGCGCTGACTCTTTGATAGATTTCTTCTCATTGGCTTGCCAATGAATACGAAGCCTAGAAAAGTTAGCGGAACATCTTCACCGTTGCAAAATGTATAAGTGCTGATGCATCAAAGAGAAGCTCGCAATTGCCACGAAGATTGCTCCAAGGAGAAGTTTGCTAACTTGAATCGTCTCCTGGAGCTGGCAAGTGATTTGTCATTGCCGGATGGTCTGGACCGACAACATCTCTCCTCCAGCGCTGAGGGTGCGTCCTAGTTGGCGGCGCAATTCGCCAATGTATTTGGAAATGTCCGGTTTTCTGTACCGAGTTCAACGTGTAGGTGCATACCGAATCCCAAATTATGAATTGTCGCGTTAACCAAGTAAATTTCATTGTTCGCTAACCTTGACTGCACAAAATGTAACGAGACTAATGGATTGTATCTAATGTTTCTTAAGTCAATTTTGCACATTATCTCACCTGCTGTGACTGAAATCTTCAACAGGTCGCTAGCCAAATGTTTCTTGCCGATTTATTGCAATGGTTGGTAGTTGAAGCCTATTATAAAGTGCGGCGACCATAACAAAGTAGACCACTACACACTATTTTTCTGAAACCTAGTTTGGCGGCATTTACTGAGAATATCATGAAAACGTGATTGCTACAAATGCTGGAGTCAAACGAGTTCCTGACTCTCTAACAACATTGTTTTAATCTAGGCTGCCCATACATTACAAGCTTGTTTGTGAAAAGACATGGGTGGTTTTCAGGCAATAAACAAGCGAAAGTCTGGCGAAGTGATATTAATCGGTTCACCAAACTGAGGTCCATGATGCACCTAGGAGGGCGATGCAACATACATGGAAACAAATACCAACTTGTGGTGCCTTATGTAAAGCGAATTCTCCAATCTCTATTCTTCGCGCGGACATTTATATCTATTTGGAACGGTTTGCCGGAACATGTGATGGAGGTCAAACCGTGCATCAATGAAAAGCCTTCCTGGATTTGTATTTTATTACTATCCCATTTAGAGAACGATTATACATTCACGGTGCAATCTTACATATGTGAGGCTTGCAAACCGTGAACCGAATATTTTGAAAATCCATGAGAAGGTTAACGATAATCGCTGGTGAAGAATTTGGTAACATTTTTCATTACCTTTTAAAGGAGTTGTATATATTTCAGTTCAACTTGTTAGACGACACTGTCTCCTGTATTCTATTCCCGGCTTCATTGCTTTTATTTCCTGCAAGGTGTCCGGGGTTCGATTCCCCGTCGAGGCAGATTATTGTGCAAAGTTTACTCGTGGCTTCAACTTTCGACGAAATTACACTACACACAAAACCACCAATGCACTTGTATCTATCTAGACCAGTTCGATATCTGTTAGTCTTCCCTCTGTGGATTTATGCATAATGGATTTCCATGCGTTTTACTTCCAGGTACGTCATTAATTTGGCTCAATCCTTACAATTTCCTTGTCATGCGGGACCCTCACAAAATTATTCTTATAGTTGCTTGTTATTTGCACAAAATTTGGCCCTCGCATACGAAGTACAATTGTGCATTATTGCTTGCATGCTTTTAACAATATTGCTTAATTCCTCGATTTATATTGGATGCTCTATCGCTTGCCTATTTTCCCTTTCGTCTCATCTATCTTGAAATCTCTACAGTCTAGTATCTCGAACTTTCATATATCGTCATCCGTCGCCGAGAATTTTTGATGCACGATGTATTTGATCGGTTATCTACATTTCTGACCAAACATATCTGCTGTCTGGTAACTGAGTGCGGAAACAAAGTAACAGAACCCGCATTAATCACAAATTTTAATAAAATGCCAGCATTATGTCTCAGCTAAAACTCTATGTAAAGAGGAATAGGACAGGATGATCATTCGTATACAGGCTGTGGGCAAATTAATAGACAATAAACATCCGTGTCGGTTATCGTACCAATAAATAAATCCACCACGGCAACACTCAACGGAGTGGATTGGGACCTTGGGAATCTCATATATAAAGAAACCTCCGCTGCAATCTGGAGAGTACTAAACAGGGATAAAGCAAAAGTGATCTTTTAAGAGTAGCAAAAGCTCCGCTATGCACTGGTGCATTTGTAGCATCCGCTTTCAAGCGATTGGACCACAAATTGCGCTTAACGACCCCGTGGCAATTACTGTTAAAAATGTATATAGGCAAAACTGCGTGAGAGCTACACACGTAGGCAGCAGAACACAATAGGTACGTTTCGCGTCAACCTAAACATGAGCCTGCCAACTGGGACCTACTAATGGACTCAGCGGTGGCCGTATACGCGCTAGATGCTGGAGACGACTTCGACTAGAACAATGTCGATATAATAAATGGAGGATTCCCTTCAACAAACTTTGGCTTGATTGATCTGGTGATTGCCATTACTAAGAGAAATAAGTGTGTGAACAGAAAGACGAGTTGCATTTATCGAACGGCTGGCGGGCTATTTTAACGTGACCACCCAGCAAAGGTGTCGTTAGACGAAGTCAGCTCTTTGCGTGAAACAGCAGATTCAGGAACAGGAATGCCTCACAAGTGAGCGACTACTAAGGCAGATCAAGGAGAAAAGCTTGCTGCTTCCTTCTGCAAATGTATGGCCACTTAACCTATGAACCTATAGTACTATTATTCAATGACTCGCGTCATTTCTCGAGATCTCCACTTCATCTTGCCTTCCTGGGCCTGCCTCGCAGTGTCGTGAATCAAATATTTATTTATAAGATCTAAGTCAATTTTTTACCGATTCACCTGGCCTGAACTGGCTCTAGGGTCAAGAGCAAAAATTTACCATAATAAAAACCTACCAATCCGATTTGTATTCAAAACGTTCGAAATCACGAGATCTCAGTTTGTTTCAAACATTTGCCGAGATATTGAATCTCAGTTAGTATCACAGTAAATACGTCATTACTTTTCACCAGCACAGAATATTTTGATTAACTGCAAGTTAGTAGCAAAGCACATATAGAACGTGTTTTGCAATTCTTTCGCCTGCTTGCTCCAAATCTGTGCAATAAATTCAAACTATGTATTTGCTACCACGGTTGTTAGAAAAAAACTCATTTAGAAATATACTTTTTGGGCTAAACTGATACGTCTACATAATTCTCCTAAATATTTATCAAAGCAAACCAACGCATTTCTCGTTCCGCCCATGGAAGACGGCCCATTCATCCTATATCGTATCCTTCAACATGACATTGACACAAAGTCTTTTGAATACTTGATCAATCTATGGTTAATCTTCTGTAAGTATTTCACGTGAAATCATACACATATGTACGTGTCTATCCTGGCCGTGTTTACACGTTTTCCTTTTAATGTATCCCCTAGACGAAATACCTGGCTGACAGCATTCTTATTTCTTGTCAGTAACAACACTAATGTCTTCTTACTGATGCTATTGTCGGCGTGTACTGGATGCTCTTAATACAACCCTCTTAACCTGTAAGATGAAAACGCGCATGGGATTAAAGGGTGTCTGTATGCCTATTAACACAAATTTAAGCCATCGAATAGGTTGTTATTATAGCCGACATGATTTCCTTTGGAAGCATAAAATGCAGTTTTTTGGCTGACGTGTTCTGTCTATAAATGTAAATAGAATTTATTAGAAAGTTTGAACTAGTTTTGATACACCAAAGGACGAATTTTGCAACTTGTGATGTTACGTTCCGAAGCGGTCATTGAATCCAACGTTATTTTTCCACGTATGACCACATTCGTTAGAAAGTAGAAGCACAGAATACCAATGCAATTATGTTTTGATGATTTAGATGAGTAATCCTTGATTTGTACGTAACTAGCATTTAGCAATAATTTACACGGTACTCGTTCGCCGAGTCTGCATTTTAATTACATTACAGTTTAGTGCTTTAGGGATATTATTGATAAAAGTAGTTAGTCTCCAGCTAATTTTACGTTTTGCGTACACGGATTCGTTTGACATGCACTTGAAGTGAACATGATTTTCTTAGCCTCAAACAAAGTTTAATTAGTGACTAGTTTTTAAACACCTCCATATATATATATATATATATTTGTGTATATATATACGAGGATTTTCACTTCAACCCATTAGGGCCAGGTAGTTCTGTCAGAATCATAAACCGTATTTCGTTGTAGGCGATTCCTTGATTTTCATTTCATGGAACTCATAATATATCAGATAACTTACTAAACGTTTCACGACCGTATTACACTTAAAAACAGTAAAATTTCACAAATGGGTATAGCTAATTTTCTACCTGTCAATACTTATCAGCTATTGTTTTAGAAATAATTTACGGAGCAAATGCACCTAGGAACCTCGAGAAAAGCTGTGAATCACTTGACACTTTGTTTTATGGTTGAATAATACCTAGATAGCTGTGAAGCAATTGCATAAGAAATAGTTTTGTTTTTGACATATTGCAGTATTAATCGTGGGTCTCGTCATTTGCAATTTGCCACTATTAGATCAAATGTAAGGATCAACGCAACACCAGGTATGCGGATGTCAAACCGCTTTGCTTGCTTACGTAGCAGAAAGCACACGAAAATCGGATAATAATGGTTCTGTTAATATTTACTCATATTCAGCCAAAGCTTCCAGCTAGTAACTTTGAAAGCAAGTTTAGAAAGCATCTAACCGAACGCCCGGCGTGTTTAAATATTTTAAATTATAAAATAATATCCTAATTAACCATGAACAAATATACGTTACCTAGAGAGGACGATGGTTTCCTCTAAATTGACATAGATTACTTGTCAGGAAATCCAAATAGTTATTAACATTAACGGATGCAGTAAGTACATATTAGTGCAATTATTGTACAAAAAGCAATTATCAAGGAATTTATCAAATAACTGTGTATAAATACTCCTCTTTAACGTGAAACTAAAATATTTCTATTATTTTAATCACCTCATGTGAGAATGCTCATTTACAATTTTAGACTACAGCAGCTTATATTTCTTTTGCACATGGTGATTTGGCACTACAAACCTTTATGTATATATACATAAATAAATTTACATGTGTTTTTCTTATATGACCTCTTTACTGGTTTCGAATTTCAGTGCAGTAATACGCTGATAAATACATATGCCAATCGACATATGAGGACAATACTCATGTTGACAGGCTCAAAGGTTTTGTCTACATTTGACTCTAATGGATACCAGCTTTGCATAATAGTTCAGACAAGAAAATGCTTTCTTTTTAAATGCGTGGAAGTCAGTTATCAGTTAAAATGGCGTTTTCAACGCCTCAAGCTTGAAATAAGTTACTTTTCTTTTTCTATTATTTTGCCACTGTCAAAGTATTCCTCATACTAGCTTCTTCGCTCAACATTTCATTTTAATTGACCTTGCTCAGGTTTGATTAACGAGTTTCCGACGATTTACTGATCTGTCTTAGCTGGTAGTTTTAAACCCTACACGCTTTGTGCCCCTATTATTGTAACGTTGTAACGTTTGATGTGGACATCGAAGCAGTGATCCTTTTATATATGTTTTGCTAGCGTCTTTAGGTGTAATAAGTTACTTATCACATCTGTCAGTTTCTCTGATAAATCGTTCGCTATTAATAGAAAGAATATTGTTCCTTTCATGTAATTCATGATTAATGAGTAGAATTCTACATGACTCACTTCACCTTTTGTCTTATACTTCTTTTATATTCCCCAGTGAGGCGTGTTCTCATATGACACTACCTAATGCTTATTGGCTGTTGGTAGGGGCAGCATCTTATTGGAACAATAGTGTACCAGCTATGCTATAAAAATATTCAACGCAAATCTTTCTTCATTAGAGGAACATGTATACCCTTTACTTGTTAACCGTGTTAGCATCATTTGTGGTGAATATTTGCTACTCTGGTGAGTATTTTACTGAAGGTACCCATTGTTAGTCAAACAATTGTTTGTCAAGTGCAGTTGATGCAGTTTGTATTAATAAAATGACACAGAAAAGTGTAGTAAACCAAACATTACTTTTAAACTTTATTTGTTAAACTTTATTAAACTTGCTGAACTAAATTTGTTAAACAGCTATCTGCTCCATAGTGATGTGGCGACCTTACTCTTGTATTTTGTATTAAAGTCCGTTCATTAATTGTCTTAATTTAGCCTTTTTTTGAAAATGCATGTCTTCTTTACCTTGGCTTTAATCGTAATAAGTCAGAAGCCGAAGCATTAAGAACTAGTGTTAGGTGATGCTAAATATAAAGTTACATTTCATGTTGCTAAAGTTTATAGCGCTGTGATTTTAAAATATGACAACCAAATCCCCAATAAGAAACTTGTCATCCAGAAATTTAGGTTGCATTGTGGAACTTTGTCAATACGTATAAATAAAACCGGATGGCTTAACGACGCTAGTGGTAAAAATCTGTCCACACGAATCACTGGTACTTAACGCAACAAAAATGTTGAAGGCTCTCTGCCTATACATTTGACGGTGAAAATTTTGTGAATACAAAATTTCAAATTCGATAGCAACCTTGTGATACTAATGTAACTTAAGCAGTTGTAGTATGCAAGCTTGGGAGAACTCCGGAGATTGGAACTGGAGATTTATTAAGCAACACGTAGCAAACTACAATAGAGAAAATAATGTTATAAAAAAGGAAAATAAACGTTACAGTCAATCTTCTTCTGCTTGCACTTCTTCCGTTAAAGCACACGACCAGGTTCCTGCAAGGCAAATGAAAGCGCAGCGTAAACACCAGTTCAAAGTCAAGCAGCGCGCCACGACAGTTTCCGTGCAACACTACACTACACCCTCCCTCCTTCGAGCGCCGTCCCCGGTGCTACCCCGTAGCCCCCCTCAGCCGGTACTTCAAGTTCACGAGCAACCACTGGTGGTGAATCTGCCCTCTCTGACTCAATTGACTCAGCTTCTCGTCTACATGGTTTGAGGCGATTGAAATGGACAACTATAGGTTGACTATTAGGGTTGTTACGATCCTTTATCATGCAGGTGGCCTCAGAGAGCACTCGTTCTACCGTATATGGACCCGTCCACTCTCTGTGAAACTTTGCCGGCACTCCTGATGCTTGAGGTTGGTGTAACCAAACTAAATCACCAACTTTCAGGGGTACGCCAAATACCTTCTTGTCGTAATATTCCTTCTGACGGCGGTGTGCATTCCCTAAATGCACTCGTGCTGACTGATGAGACTGCCAAAGGGAGTCTAACAACTTGCTAACATATTCCATAACCGATGACTGTAGCTGTTGTGTCATCGGTAGACGTAGATCCGAAGGTAATCGTGCCTCTCTTCCGGTCCACATAAGGAATGGTGTCTGTCCCGTCGATGAATGTACTGTGCTCCTGTATGCAAGTAGGCATCTGGGCAACACGTTGTCCCACTCATTGATATTCCTGTCCGCGAAGGCCTTCAGCAACGATTTAAGAGAACGATTTGTTCTTTCCACTTGCCCATTTCCTTGAGGATGATACGCTTTGGTTCGAGTTTTTTCTATCCCAAGTAACCGACAAACTTCAATTACCAGTGAGCTCTCAAAGCACGATCCCTTATCCGAGTGTAGCTGCCCTGGTGCACCCCAGTGGCAGACCCAATGATTTACCAAAGCTGTTGCCACAGTGCACGTATCCGCCTGTCTTATCGGTATAGCCTCGCACCATTTAGTAAAGTAATCGATCATGACCAAAATAAAGCGATTACCTCTTGGCGTCTCAGGTAAAGGGCCTATGAGATCCACTCCTACTATCTAATTAGGATAGCCGGCCACCATGGGCTGCAAGGGTGCACGATGAACGATACGAGGGTTTTTAAAGGCACCACATTCTTCGCACGCTTGACAGTAGTTGATCACATCTCTCCGTTGATGGGGCCACCAGAAACGTCGTCGAACCGCTTCGTCCATTTTATTGATCCCTGCATGTCCCATTTCCTTGGGTAAATCTCTCAGTACTTCCCTAACCATAGAATGCGGGACGATGATTCTTCTCGTGTACGTCGGTCCGAAATTGAAAACTAAAACTCCTTCTTCGGTGGTCAGGTAATCCCACATGGACCAAAGGCAACGAGCTTCGTAACTTTTCCCTTCTATTTCTTTACTCGTTTGTTTATCGCCGCCATTAAGACGCCTCTCGTAGATCAGTGCGGTATCGGGATCGTTCGCCTGTGCCGTTTGCCACCGACCATACTCTGCTCCTTGAAGATTGACGATTGCTCCGTGTTGCGTATTACACGAAGGGCACTCTCCATGGTTACGAGGGGGAATTCGTGACAATGCATCAGCATTAGCGTGTTGCTTACAGGGGCGATGTCTGCACTCAAAGTCATATTCCTGCAATTGCTCTTGCCAACGCGCGATTTGGCCTTCGGGGTCTTTAAAATTCTGCAGCCACCGAAGTGACTGGTGGTCTGTGCGGACCAGAAACTTTCGACATAATAGATAATGTCGGTTTTGTTTGATGAAATATACCAATGCCAGCATCACCTTCCTAGTCGTGCAGTAATTTCGCTCCCTCGGGCTGAGACTGCGACTACAATATGCCACGACTCGTTCGACACCATCCGATCCCAGTTGTGATAACACCGCTCCAATCGCCTTATCACTCGCATCAGTATCCAAGATAAACTGGCCAGCAGATGGGGACAAATCGGGAAATATTAGCAAAGGGGCCGTACAGAGAGATTCACGTAGGTGATTGAAAGCTTCTGTGCACTGCTTCGACCATTCGAACATGCGACCCTTCTCTAGCAATGAGTGTAATGGGGCTGCAATGGATGAGAAGTTTCGAATAAATCACCGATAATATGATGCTAACCCGAGAAAGCTACGTAACTCCTCCGTAGTGGTTGGCGTTGGCCACGACCTGACCTGTTCAGCCTTTACCGGGTCCGTTCGAATACCATCTCCAGATATTATGTGCCCTAAGTACGCCACTTCCCTTTCCAAGAGATGACACTTTGAGGGCTTAAGCTTTAATCCCACCCTCAACAAGCATTCCAAAACACTAGCCAAATTGTCCAAGTGTTCACCTTCCGCCTTTCCATGTACGATGACATCATCCAAATACACGAGGCATTTACGCGGGATCAGGTCAGCTAATGCATTTTGCATAAGGCGTTGGAAGGTAGCTGGAGCGTTAGATAAGTTAAATGGCATGGTCTGAAACTCGTACAACCCAGAGGGCACGACAAAGGCGGTTTTCGCTCGATCGCTCTCTTCTACTTCCACCTGCCAATACCCGGAAGCCAGGTCAAGTGTGCTAAAATACACAGACCCGCCAAGTGCGTTGAACAGATCGTCGATCCTTGGGAGTGGGTAGGCGTCCTTTCGAGTAGCCTCGTTCAATCTTCGGTAATAGACGCATAATCGGAAGCCACCGTCCTTTTTCTTTACAAGAACTACCGGAGATGCCCACGGGGAGTTGGAGGGTTGGATAACGTTCTTCTCTAACATCTCATCTATCAGCTTCTGTATCTCACCCTGCCAGTGGATTGGAATACGTCTCAGAGGCACTTTAATCGGTCTAGCCACACCAGTGTCAATAGAATGTTTCACGAGGCCGGTCCGTCCCAAGTCGCCGGATTTCCATGCAAAGGCATCTGAATAATTTTGTATGACCTGCGCTAATCGTGCCTGTGTTAATGTGTCAGCTGAAAGCCCAATCGACCGAATAAAATCGTCTACACATTGTTGCTCTTTGACACTGCACTCATATAACGTAAAATCCTCAAAATTGCTGTTGCTGCTTGCTCTCAGTAGTGTGGTGCACGAATCGGTGATTAGTTTGGACTTCCCCAGGTCAAGTCGGCATTTTAACCTCCTCAACAAATCTATTCCGATAATAACATCGAACGGTATCCGATCAGCAACGATAAATTCATGGTTAAACCTTGTGCAGGCTACAACAACGGGGGCAACGATGGAATTCCGAACAACTAGTGGTAACCCGTTGGCCGCGGTAAGGCGAGCGTTACAAGGTTTTCTAACACAGTTTGAGAAGCTCCTACTCACGCTGGCCCTGATTAGGCTTATAACTGCGCCAGTATCCACTAGCCCCAGTAAGCAAATCCCAGCTATCGATAATTCTAGTGTTAGCGACGTCACAATCGAGTTGCAAGTAAGAGATGGTATCACAAATGATGTCATGGTATGCTCACCTGGCGTGTTCCTGTAGCGAGACGATCGGCGGTATGACGTTTGTCTGCGGGGCCAACGAAAACCTGATTGTGTCGGTCGTCGTGGGGCAGGATATCTCTGAAAACGGCCGGGATTTCCCGTCATTCTTTCAGGTCGAACGCCTCTATGTCATGTGTTTCCTCTTACCGCCAAACAGCCAGAAGTAGGCGTACCCATGGCTGCATCTATGGCTTCCAAATGGTCACTTGTTTCCAATGCCTCGTTCAAACGGCGTGGAGGGTATCGCAGGAACTCCCTTTTAATAGACGGCGTTTGAACGCCATCTAGGATTTGTCCTAAGACCAGCTTTTCACGTTCATCTGGCGTTTCGTTCTCGTACGCGATATCGGCCATCCTCTGCAGTTCGCGAACGTATGTGCGTATGGTTTCCCCCGGATATTGGTAACGTGCATGGAATGCCCTGCGTAGGGGCGCAGGTAGACCGGGGCGGGCTAATAATCGGCGCATGGTGGAAAAAGTCTCGGTCGTGACTTCTTTCTCCAAAAGTTTACTGTCTGCAACGATATCAAAGGCCTCTCCCGAGAGCAGACCGGCTAGCACAGCTGCCTGTTGGTTGGATGGGAAATGACGCAGATAAAACTGGACTTGCTTTTCCCATCTGGGGTACAGCATCCCCAGGGTAAAACGTTCTGGCGGCGGGATAGATGGCATGCTGGTTGAAGAAGTTGATGAAGTATACATTTTCTGCAAAATCCGTGATAACATATCGAGCGAAGCGGCGAGCTTTGTCGTCGGATCATTAGCAGCAAAATTAGTTTCGTCATCGGCTTTATTGGTTGTCTTCGGCATTATCTTCGTTCGACCAGTGATACAGGATTCCTGATGAACGTGCCTCGGCAGGGTCGCCAATATTGTATTATGCAAGCTTGGGAGAACTCCGGAGATTGGAACTGGAGATTTATTAAGCAACACGTAGCAAACTACAATAGAGGAAATAATGTTATAAAAAAGGAAAATAAACGTTACAGTCAATCTTCTTCTGCTTGCACTTCTTCCGTTAAAGCACACGACCAGGTTCCTGCAAGGCAAATGAAAGCGCAGCGTAAACACCAGTTCAAAGTCAAGCAGCGTGCCACAACAGTTTCCGTGCAACACTACACAGTGTACTTTCCTTAGTTACTGTCATTTGTATTTAATATATAACTAGTGTATTAGCGTTTATTTTACTTTATAAATTTTTGGGCGCTTGTCCTTTCATGCTTCACTGAGCAACAGTTTTAGTAATAGTATAAACACGAAGTTCTTTCATGATCATTTGATCACCTCTTTTACCCTGGACACTAATTATGTTGCCGTTTTACTGAAAGCGAAATGGAGCAACGGCCTGTACATTTTTAACAGCAAATCATTATCATGTCACGTAGGATGGTTATATTGAACAGTACAATATAAATCCGGGTTCGAAGAAGGAGATGCAACAAAGATGATCACCACTGATTTCGCAATAGCAAAGGTGCGATTATTACCAAGTGGATGTTATGAAGATTTTGATGCCCTCCTCCGGGGATCATTTATTGCCTGTGCCAAAGGACGTCCTAAGACTGGGTCGCTCGGATAATTATACACCTTCATCGATAGCAGCTCGAGGCCAGTTTAACTAGTTGGCTCAAAAGCGATATGTGTTTTCTGACTTTCTAATGATGATTACGTTCTTCGGTTATTATGTTCTGACATACCATTATGGCATCGCCCCTTAGACGTCGATAACGTTAGCTGTACTGCTACGGATTTCAGCGTGAGTTTATAGGAAAGATGGGACTAACCTCAGACTAGGTTTGTCAATGTGCTTTTTTCAAACTCGAGCGCTCTGATGTAATGAATTTACCAGGGCTGTCGCGATTGGATTGCGTATTTTACGCGTGAGTGCCAAGAAGCGCCAAGTATATTTAGTTAGATTAATGCATCGACATTTCTTAACGCTTCAATCACGAGACTGATGTGCTGATTTTCTTACTTTGATGCATTTTGTAAGCGTATAAAACAGCCAAGGTAAACTTGCACCAGCACGACAAGGGCGCGCTTTATCGGAAGCGTGCCGTATAATCTTTATCACTAAATTATGGCAACGTGTGCTCCGATGACGTGTGCATAAACTTTATTCTTGGCTGCATTGACCTGTACCAAAATCACAGTGATGCATCTAAGCTTTATCCAGATCATTTGCAGGGCTATGTGATCCACAACTGTAGTGATGGCACGCCATGCATTTAGATAATCTGTGCAGAGTAAAACACCATCCTGAGGCCATTTATGAAGACAATGATTAAAGGACGACCAAATACCGAATCTTGTCCTAGGCCTCACTGGACTTCCATTGGTTCGGATAAGGCGCCTCAAACACTCAGTTTCAGAACAAGTTGAATGACAAGGCCGCTTATTCAAGCCAAAACGCCATCGTTTATTCTATAAATAAGAATCTTTAAGTATAACGCGTTAATCCAGACGGTCGAAAGTCTTAGATAACCCCGGCTTCACGGAACGTACTTTCTTCTCATTGCTTTAACGGACTCAATGCAGTAGGCAAGGCTATCAATATAGCAGTAGTTCATGACCGATTTTTGCGGAATGCTTGTTACTTTGAAGGTACAATTTTGTTACTCTCCAGATGCCTCACGAACTCCTCAGCAAAATTGGACGCCATGGCCATACATATCACCGGACCAAGTTTTTTCGACCTATAGTTTGCTGGTTCTACACACTTTCCTCTATTACTGGGTAGAATAAATATTGCTAGCCAACATGTTGCATGAACCTACGTTTCATTAGCACACCGTGAAAAATATTGTAAATGGTTCAGCTGAACTAAGGGGAGCAAAGTTCGCCACCTTTAAAAGCAATGTCGTCTGCACTAGGAAGCTGCACGCGCATAAAGTTAACATTCGCTTTAGCACAAGTTCAGTATTGAGCCAAGGTGTGCTGGTGACATAGTCAATGTAAGATTCATATGAGGTGGCCGTGTGCTCTGAAGAGTCCAAACTGTCGGAAGTATAAGATGGTTAGCTGCTCTTTGCGTATTATGGGCTTACACACGTGCGATGTTTAAAAGAGATACCCAGAAATTAACTTTGCATTAGAGAAGAACTTCTACCCGAGCTGTGTTGGTTTTTCCGTTTTTCATCGCGGAGCAGATTAACACAAAACGTTTGATCGATTACGTATGCATTCCAGTTTACAGTGTTTGCATTTATATTGGATGCTTATCATTGTATCTCACAATTCATTTTTGTCCACGTACTGTCTTACAGGATGCAGTTTACTTTTATGATCTAATGATGTTTGTCTGTAACAAATGTGTTACTCGTGTACTAAACTATATGTCGGAATCATCCTAATTACTACGGGGTTGTTCAACTGGAAACCACCTTGAGGATGTTAAGAAGAACATTGAGATGTGTTGCTTTACGGGCCTACACAACGTCCCAGTTGAGATGTTCTACACACCATTTGTGACCGAAAAGCAATTTCCTGATCGCTAAGCTTTAAAGAACAGCATACTCTTACCAAATCGGTTCAAGCTAAAATGTTGATAGATTGGGTATCTGAATGACCAGTTCGTTTCCCGTTTTGCATCTCATAAAAGAAGAAACATGCATATGACTTGCTTGCAGTTCGACCTTAAACTGTTAAGCAAGGTGCGTTAGTGTCTCTTACTCGAACAACCTGAATACCCCCAACTAAATGAACGGGACTTGTCGGTTAAGCCAGGAAAGTTATCAGATTGGAAGCTAGATGGTTGTTCACTTTTGCATGGATGCCAGGTGACAGTGTATGGAGGCAACTAGACATGTTTTGTCAAACATTAGTTGCAAGTGGAACAAACTGAGACAAGGCTTTGAATCCCTAGATCGTCAGAAATTTACGGATGTACGTGACCACGTCGATACAAATTTCGCCAAATTCTTACTCGGTTGAGACTTACGTCGAGTTGACGCGCTGGGCAGCGTGACTTCAGCAACATAAGTTTTCGTGTAACCGTGTCTCAGTTACTATTATCAGGTGCATGTACCTTAATGCTTGACGAGATATAAGCTAAGATAATTCGTTTAAGAGCATACGTACACTTGTGTATATATTGGAGAGTGCTTTGTATGTCAAGAGTGTAGCTAAGGGAATGAGTGCGGCTGCAATATTTTGTTGACCCTTGTGAACTGCTGACATTGAGCACCAGGTTGCTTCATGTTGACTGTGCAAGAATGCTTCCCGGATGAAGTTCAGATTAGTATGCAGGCTCCGGATCCTATAGCAGTTTTCAGCACAGCAGTGGTCTGTGTTGAAAGTATGATATGCTGAATTCATGGTTAGAGAGAATTAAGGTCGTTCTGTCCCATTTAACTTGGGTCTGGAGCTTAACACTTTTATGCGCAGCTCTACAGGGTAAGTTCTTACGTCCATTGCACCGAGTTTCTTGTACGTAGTCCGCAGTATATTTGGGCTGCAGAACATGTCGAATTACACACTTTGTATTGTGATGATGTGGGATGTTTTGTGGTCGACAGGATAATCAGATAAATGATTGATAGCATCTGGCGAATATAGCCTTTTCCCACACAATCATAGCATATCTTTTTATGTCTATCAAAGGTTTGGATATTCTCCGATATTTCGCTTCCCTGGTACTGTCCACTCCGCTGGCTCTAGCTCCAAGGAATACTCAAGGGGACCGAATGCCACTTGAGGCAATCCGAAAACAGATAGCTAAATGGAGAACCGCCTCAGCATCGATTAATGATTTCGGCATCCTAGTATCAAACGTGGTTCCACGTATTAGACCAAAGTTGGTTGCAGTACGATGAGCATCATGGTAGCCATTTTAGCCTGTATGCTCATCAGTCTCACACTTTTCGGTCGCCCAGCAGCTTGTCTTTTACCTTGACTACATTTGGCAATCTAACTCGCCATGCTGACCGATAACGATGCCACAGGTAGTTTAGACGCGTACATGTGCAAAATACAATGCCATTCCCTACACTTGTTATTTTTTAATTCTGGAAGCATTAAATATGTTTATTCAAAAACGCATTATATTATTTAACGGACATAAACAGAATGTTTAAAATGGCATTGTTTCCTATTACTAACTGAGAGGATTGCTGGAGATAACTTAGTTCAAAAACTATTTGACATACTGAATGACATATGTTTCCACTTTGCTCTTGCTGTACTAACATCAATTTGCATCCAAGAAGTGATAAGTGCAATTTGCGCTCTACCTTGTTATAGAACTACACAATCTCACAAGTGAGCTTAATACGTTAAATTTTTAAAATCGTTAAATAACTCCGAATTTCTGTTAAAATTTGTCTTCAAATTCAGTCGAGCCTACATTTACCACTGACACTTAGTTAGAGAAGTAGAAAGCGCATACTTTGTTGGTGCATCAATGTAACCATGGTTTTATAAGTGTAAAACGTCGCATGCCTCACTGGACCCTTAGATGCTTATGGGGAAACAACAACCTATAAAAATGTTGTTAGAAAAATTGGTTTTACATTATAGAACCCACTGATGTATACGTAGTGTATACTGTAATTCCAACGCAATAAATGACGGCCAATGGGACGTTGGTGAAAATCGTGTCTCCTGGAGTACACAGAGGAGGTGAAAACGTAAAAGGAAACCTTTGCTGCGACAGCCAGTGAAATCGTTTACAGATACTTGTGTTTATCCATGCGATATAGGTCGGGTAAGATGATGCAGCGAAATAAGTGCTCAGTAAATTCAGGCTTTGAACTGTGCCAGCGTGGGAGCACGTATGAGAGGTTCCGGTATGGCATCCCACATTTACGGCAAACGAGTACGCACAATACTTTCCGACGACATTCAAGCGTTTGCGTTACTCTACCAGGTTGCGAGGTTGGCCCCTTAAATGCTTGTTTTAATTTCGAGTAAGAAGCGGCACGTGTGGTTGGGATCTCTCAATCTTTGGTACGTCAATATGAGGTCCATGCGTAATCGCCAATACCGTCCGCTGAATACCCCGAGCACAATTTGAGTTCGTTCATACGGCAACTTATACAGACTCTAAACATCCTTGGTTGCTCGGCGTTGAGGCATCTCCAAGGCGGGGTGATCCCTCTGCAGTCCTGGCTGCCAGACCTGCATTGCGTATTCCACATGTGTCCATATGTATGAGCCGAGAAAATTTTTGGAAAAATCGAGGGACCAATCGTCCAAATGCTGGCTTCAGGAGGTCCGCAAATTGAATGCCCTAGTAGAAGCCGTTTCAGCATGTTTCGAACATCACAAAACGACCTGGACAACAACTCCCACATATTGCTCGCCAGAAGACGCTGTAAGCGCCTTGTTGACGAGATGGTATTAGTGCACCAACTTGTACCGTAGGTGCAGCGCTATACATTTGTTCAGATAGAATCTAAGCAGGTTCGGTATTGACAACGCGTATATCCTATTCAGATCAGCCTGCAGTACTATGATATCGTTTGGTGTTTTGATCGCCCTCCAGCCTTTGATTCCATAGACACAGATAGGGCCGTTCGAGTTTAGGACGCCAATGACATGGTTAATATAGGTCATGAATAATCGCAGTCCGAGTAACGATTCCTCTCGTACTACGTATTCAGTTTTGATGGGATCTGACAGCAAATCATGCACACGTACTTCCAGGCGCCGGTGAAGAAGGAAGTAGCTGCTCCATCCGATTAGAATATCACCAATATCAAAGATCCGCAGATTTAAGAACAGAATGTTATGGTCTAAACGGTCGAAAGCCTTTGAGAAATCCAGGAAGATTACATCAACTCCTGGGCCAGAGCCTATTTCTTCAGTCCAGCTGGATAATGTTTGTAGTATGTTTGCAGTGCATTATCGATTTTGCCGGAAGCCACGCTGTTCCGACGCATGGTAGTTAAATTCTTCCTAGTACGCGGTTAGCGTGTCAGAAATGAACTTAGCAAGAATCCATGGTTAGATAAGGGGAAGATTGTTGGCTGGAATGGAACGACTGCCTTCCATGTGAATAGGAGTACTCATGTTTCTATTACTCGCGGTTAGCAGGAAAATAGTTGTAACTCTGCTAGGGCTTTCATCCCAATAGTTCACAAACTACATAGCACAGCCTAGTCCGGAAAACCACCAGAAGCGTTGCGCCTATTAGGGCTCTTCATTGACGTGCATTTCCTTGGTCCTCTAAGGAGAACCGAACCCATGACCGCTAGAGGCAGATACCAACTAGACAGCAGCTTAAGCCACTGAGTATGGGGATGTTGGCTGAGCTACATAATTTGCAAACTAACTGAAATATAGCATCACCTATCTTCTACTGTCACTGACCCTGGTTAAGGTCTGGCGAGAGGAAGTCCTCACCTCGCATTCTAACCCCTGTCAGTTACGGTGTAAGATAGCTGGTGCTATATCCCAGTTAGTTTGCAAATTAATTTGGAGCCCAGCCAACGTCCCCCATACGCAGCGGCTTAAGCTGCTGGCTAGTTGACATCTGCCTCTAGTAATCAATTTATTTCATTACATGACGGGCACTTCCTTTTTCCAAAACTGGGATAGCTGAATCGTGCCGTAGGTGCAGCTAAACTCTCTCCTACTGCCTCTAGCGAATTCGTACGAAATTCGCAGCTCCAGAAAAGCTGTGTTTGCGCATGCTCAACAGCTTTTTAGTACAGCTACTGCTTTAAAGATGTGTAATTGAGTATCGGAAGTAAAAGCAACTAGATTTAGTGGTTAAGGTGGCCAGCGATCGCACTGAAAGTTTGCAACGTATTGTAGGCGATAGGTATCCGCCGCTTCCTTCGGTGTCTGTGTGGATTCGTCTGCTGTTTGAAGAGGGGAAATTTATGTTTCACCTTAGGTAGACGGTGGACATCGTATCCCAGCAGCTTGTGGTTTAAAGCCATACGCAGTGCCAACTACTGCTGGTATGCCACTCTGTCATTTTCAACACGCTGAGTACAGGAGTTACGTTGGGTGACATATGCCATCCAGTTTTCGGTGCTTGGGTAGAGTTTGTACATATGCCAAGCTGAGTTTTGCACAGCTATTTATTTGCGTTTCCTGCTTCGCATAAACGGGACCACGTTTCTCTGGCTGAAGGTTAAACTCTTTGACGCTTCAGCAACCAAAAAGCTAAGCTGTTTGCCAAAATGTTGCCATGCACTAGCTGGTGCCTCGTCGGTCAGAAATATCTAGTTGGCTGTTTCACCTAGTCGAGTTAATATGTAGTAGCGTACATATCTTCTGGTTGCGCCGGCACCTTCTACGAGAAATATTGCATAGCAAATATATTCGATGCGTAGTACTGCGTGATCGGGTGGCCTAATGGGACATCGACAAGCACTCTCACAAACCTTTGTTTTGCTTTAGTGAATATCCGATACTTTAGCGAAGACTTCAAATTGTTGGAATTAAGTGGGACTGCTAAAGTGTCAATACAGCAAGTAACTGACGACGGACACTTGTAGATCCGCCTTAAACTGTTCTCCGGGAGCTGCTTGGGATTCCAGAGCGTGGACGTTGAAATCGTCCATAATGAGAATGTAACTGAATGTTGGGTTTATCACCCTCATTATTACGGATGCCAGATGGGGGTCTGTCTTTGACGTGGACGAAGGAGAACGATAAATGACCGCCAGTGAGCAATTGTCGTCGCTTTTTAAAAGTAGGCCGCAACGAGGGGAATATTGCACCATGCTGACTGGATCCTCTATGAGCTCACATGGGAGGACATTGTGGAACTAAAGAGCCACCCTCCAACTTTGCTGGGTTTGTCGTGCTGAACAATGGACAAGTCTGGCAGTGTGATCTCCATGTCACCTATGTCAGGGCTTAACCAGGTCTCCGTTATAGTGATGGGGTCGCAGGCTTTGGTTCCTTGACCCAGCCGCATTTTGGAAAGTTTACTCAGTAAGCCTTGAAGGTTGATGTACATACAGGAAACCTTCCCTGATATCAAAAACGTCTGACATGGAACACATGAATGACGTGCATTTGTGCCAACCGATGACAGGCCAGGACCTAATCGTTTTTTGAGTGCATTTCCTGATCTCGATAGGAATGTAATCCGTTTTTGTTCTCACTTGCATCTGCGGTAGGTAGTACATCGGCAGCCTTCTCAATATCTACCAGTCTTAGCGAACAGGATTCTGTAGCGCTGTTATGATTATATTGAGTTGCTGGAGTTGTGGTTTCCGCGAAAAAGCGTGGGGCTGCGGCTTTTAGACTGTTGTCTGTAGTTGTAGTTCCGAGGGAATTGTATTGTGTAGTAATTGATCCCACTCTTAATCACATTAGTCGGGGCACCCCATAATAATTCGAGGTTGGACGTTTAGAGTTGCGCATTATGTTAGATCAGTTGGAATTCCTAATTTTTCACAAAGGAAATTCCATTGCTTCAAATCATCTAGATGTTTACCCTTTAAGGAGTTTGCCTTGGGCTCAGAAATCTCAATGCGTATGAGTGGCAAGGTCCCGTAGTTCCGCCTATTCTTTGGTGATGTGGGAAGCAGGTTCTCGATGGATTTCGTGACGTATCTGGAGGTTGCATCTGACACTTGACTCGTTTGGCTGCCGTACTGGATGAGACTACTGAGGTCGCACTGCGCTTATACCGAGTAGCAACAGTTGCATATATGGATTGGTCTTTAGATCGCTTTGGATTTTATTCGTTAATCAGAAGAGTGGGTGTTACCGATATTGCATCAGTCAATACGTTGGATAAGAGGATGTGGGCGATGGGGCTAGGCATGTTTATATCGGTCGTACTGTTGACTTAGTTCGTGGTTCCCAAGATTTCTAGTACCGCGCGGCCGTTTGAACGCCTCGCGCCTTTTCTGCGTTTCGGGGAGTCAATTGAGGGAGACGGATGAGGTACAAGATGCGGTATTTTCGCTTCGAGCGAAGCAATATTTGGATTCAAATGATGTTCAGTATCGATAACTTGGCTGTCTTACTTTGGTGTTAACGCTAGTACGCAGTTTACCATTGGAATCGTTGTGCACTTCCGACAGAACCAAAGTAAAGGAGTTGTACACAAGGCTTCTTAACCTGTATAAATTCATTGTTCATTGTTCAGTAAACCCAAAGTATTGTATTTAATTATGTCGGTTCTAGAGACGTTGACGCATTTGGAATGGTACCTGTCTCGAAAATTTGTACAAGTCAGCACCCTTTTTAATAACTTAGCACACGTTTGATTAAAACAAAATGCTTCCTTTCGGGTGTGGTGGTCATCATGTTCGACTGTCGTAGAACAAATGCAAGACGGCGGACACAGACGGCTGTTAGGTTAATCAATGAGAACTCCGAAATAAGCTAGAGCACAGCTTGAGGAATACATAAAAAATATTGATGTATTATTCAGACACTGATATCACTTATGACAGAGTAATCCGGAAGCAAATGTGGAATCCCTGCAAGTAAATGTACAACTATCCATCTGTAACATTTATCGCGTTTCCATTCAAAATTTTCGTTTTCGTTTTCTATTAAAATCAAATAACTTTTGATTACTAATAGCACTGACATCATTTGTGGTTCCAGATGGTAAGTAATGTCCTTTGGTCCTTAACACATTATCATTCTAAACCATGATAAATTTAGTTTAAACAGGCTATCACGTCCTTTTCTGGCTGATAAATGCAACGGCAATTAGCAAAGTGTCTTAGGACATTAACACTAACTAAATGTATTCTCCATTCAGGCATAGAAACATCCTACACAAGTAAGTGAAGGAAAGCTACCTAGAATACTGATTAAATACTGACGTTCTAGGACTTATCTTTTGGTTAAAATCCTACTTTGTTTTCTATATAACACGCAGTCCGTGGCTTACCAGGTGAGTTTGTTAAAATAAGAAAAGCACTGACAGTTTAGCGCAAACACGTCTTATGTGCTGTCTATATTACAAAAATGACTCATTTTAGGGTCGTTAGATACAATATAAACGATAACTCTCTGGTTTATTTACAAGCATTATATAATTATGCGTATTAAACATGAGGTTCATATACCTAAGCTGACACACATAGTCATGTGTTACATAAATATTACGTTCCATGTGAACCCGATCATGTTGCTAAACGCAATGATATATGGTGATGTGTCATGTTGATTCCCGGCATTTTTAATCTTTCCAATATTCTATTTTCTTCAGATTTAAAGGATATAATCTGTAAGTCTATACCTGTCTGATTATCTATAGAATGCCTTGGTCGTCTCACCTCATAAAATGTGCATGTGTGTTTGATGGAATTATGAGTTAGTTAGTTAGTTGAAAAGAGCATAGGTTTTTATATAAACCTTTCAAGAACTCACCAATTTGCTTCAGTTTCAGTAAAGCCTGATTACGGCGGAACCAAGCGTGAGTTATAGCTAACTTTCGCTCAAAGATTCATAATGCGTATGGTTTTTTATTATGTTATATATCAGTTAATCTGCCTGCGATGGTAGTCAACTAAATATCATGCCATGTTTAATCAAATATTTCTCAGGGATTTAAAGCAATCATTTTCTGCATTAAACTAAGCGTCAGGCCATGTTAGGCAGTTTTGGCTAAACTTAGTATGTTATAGTGAAGTATTCACTGATTATTATAAAACATGTTTGGTTATATGATTTCAAGTGATTTATTTTCTTAACGCAACGTGATCTTGCTTTTAATAAATTGTATTATAAACCTGTAGTTTTGGACAACAAATTCTTAAACAAATGATTAGGACGAAATTAGTTCTTTCACGAGAAATTCTTATGACCCTAGCTAACGATTATTTTAAAACCATATCTTTTCTTATCCATGCTACTCTTATTGTAATAAATATGTATACCTCAGCGGTTTGGTAGCTTACAGCATCGCAAGAAAGTCCCTAATATATAAACAGAGTTTACATCTAATGCACAGCTTACTGTTCTTCTAGACACTGCTCTTCTAGACATTCAAGGATTTTTATACACTTATTAAAACATGCAATTCTTGGCACTTTTTTATTTGTTTGGATATATAAAATTGACAGCTAATAAAACAAGATAAAGTATCGGGGTGGTATTTACCTAAGAGTATTAACGAGTTAGGTCAGCACAGAGGAAGGGTCACCCGTACCAAATGCGATTGATTTGCTCACTCGCAAAAGAAAAATAATTTAGAAAGGAATGGTACAATTTTCAGTTGTCAAATAAGAGCGTGCATTATCACCGTTTATATATATGTAAGCCTCACATACTATAATCCCTTTATTTTATTCATTTTGTGTGAACATAAATTGCCGCTACGTGGCCGTTTTTTGCTTTAGTCGGGCCAGATACACTCGTTTGGCAGCACTGTCATTCAAAAGGTTTGATTTTCCATCTTTAGCATTATGTACTTACGATCGATGGATCCATTCTCGCTTATGTTGACAGTATTTAAACACGGAAAATATAGTTGCGTCGAAAGATGTGGTTACGCTGGAGAAATATATTTGGGTGACACACATATTTGACGCACATTTTTTATTTGGGACTGCCCGAAACATGAACTTAGTTACACAGGGAGCTCCAGCTGTCAACTTATCGTGTGTTGTTCGGTCAATCATGCTATGCGGAATAAAGGAAAATATTTGCCAAATTCTGCTACGCTTGATCCATTCACAAGACCATTATACAAAACCTAACTTAAAAAGTTGATTTATTTGAGCCACTAAAGTTAGGAGAGCTATTCTTATACAACAAATCGTTTGCATTTGCTTTTCGCTTAGTATATATAACGGACACCAGAAGTAAGTATAATGACGTCCTGTGTACATAGGAATACGGTTATTTGACGGTGCCGTTGTACGCATTGCTTCCGGATTGTGTGGAGTTTATGTATGTGAGGGCTAATTTTGCATAAAGCTCTGTGAGTGAAATGATTTAAAGTTAACAGAAATAAAGCTAAGTTAATTATTACGTTTAATTTAATATATAACATATTGATTTCCGTGTTAGCAGTTGCATATAATGTCACTTTAATTTTGTGTTGCTTCATTACTCAATGCATTAATAAGGCAAACGATCGTCATCTTGGCATTTCCTGGCGCAGTACTTATACTGGACTTTAGAGAATGCAGAGATATTTAGTAAACTATATTTTATTTATTAATATGCACGTTATTTGTTATGTCTAGGCATGACCCACGATGTCTCAAGTATGAAAAAATTCTATGGTAAGATAAATATATAACCTTGTGGTTTTGCGTTGAATATTTGAAGTTTCAACCTCCCGTCGCAAATTAATAATCAAAGTTCTTTCAATTTTGCTTCCTAATAGTTCATTACAATGAAACACACATGATCAAAAGTAAGACACTTTTTCGAATCAAAGCAAACCTCTGAACACAAAACCATATACTTTACACATAAACATTTGCACGATGGCAAATCTGGTATACTTTTATTTCTTAAATAGCGACGGATCTTCAACCGAAATGTAAGAGAATATTATGCATTTCACCTTGTCTTTAATGCAGAACTATTATAAAACATCCTTGTGACGGCCCGAGAAGTATCGTTGATGAGTATGAAATGTCTATTTTAAATATAAGTTTGTTAACTCGTGAGCTTCGGGAATGCCAATTTCATGATTGCCGTGATTAAGATTATGGTGAATGGCATTTCCGAAAAATGATAGGAGGACGCCAGTGTAATAAGATCGCGACAAATGATAACGGGAATTATGATATTCCTAGTAATTCAAGTACAAAGAAAACAGATATATGTCAAATTTGATCCAAATCACTTAAGATGAAGCGACAATGCGAGTTTATTCATCCCCTAAATGACTGCAATAAATCTATGCTTTTTAGTTTTTTGTAATTACTTTCAACCACTACTCTAAGCAAGCGTGCTTAATTGTACCTTGTTTATTCGGTTAGTTAAACGTTCTTGTATCTCTTAAATTGGAAATTACTAATTTTTGAAGAATGAATAGGTTCACTGATCGTCTGACATTTTATCTAACTGCATAATTTGCCAAGTCAAGTTTGCTTGCGTGCAAGAAAAATGCGATGAATTTGACATAAGGACTTATTACTGAGGAGTTTCACCATTGGTGGTAGCCGCACTAAGCGTGCACTAAGCATAGTCTTTGCATCTATACACGCAATAGAAAATTAAAACAAATTGTATCACATGTTAAGGGCAGGTTCATAGAAAGTACGTTGCCAGCCCAAGCCCCGAGTCGTATTATGTAGGTCGACGGCAAGCAACTCACGGCAGAGTTCAAAAGTAGGCGCGTGTATGTTATTTTTCAACAATGTGCAATTGGGATGTTAGTTGGCTTATCATTAATCAAATCATTATTACCCACTATGCTATAGAAAATAATTTTATTTAGCTGGTTTAGGACAGCAGTAGGGCATTTTGCAACTGCGAACATGTTGGGAACATGAACCATTTGATTGCTGTCACGCAGGAATTTGAAACTCTTATTGGCGCGCAGTTCAACTGTCTACCCTTCGTGGGTAAAATTACCGAATGCACCCTGTATCTGTGTTAAGACTATTTTTATAAGGTATAGTCAAATTGTGTTCGGTTTCTCTTGCTTTGGAGAACAGCAAGGGTATGGTACTTGCCCAGGTAACCATGTGAAAAAGCAGAGTCATGGGTCATTTCCTCTCAGTAGGTGTCAGTATAAATAATGGATATCAATATCTTTATTATTTTTTTAAAAGTATATAAGTAGTACGCCAAGGGATGCATTAAATACAATGGATACAACATGTATACATATTAAGAAATTTCATTGTTCTCTTTTGTTGATCCATTCCAAAAACCAAAATTTCTGTTTATTTACTTAGTTCTGCGGAAACTACGAAAACCCGTGTTTAAGTTTCAAGGTGAGTGACACATGCCAAGATTTTAACAAGTAAATATTTCAGTGTTTATTTTACTACTGGTAAACTCCATAATAAAACGCATCTAATCTAAATGTATCAGATAAGCTGATTAAAACAAGTAAGTTATTGAATAATTACTACGCATCGTTCGTTTGCATTTTATACAATGATATTGGCACTGACAGGTATTTAAGTACGTAAAAAGATAACACGGTTAAGAAACGTTACAATTGAAAGCTGTTTGACAGACCGATTTTCTAATAATACTGAGGACGTCTCTGTGAACGTTACACAAATATTTGCAAAGTTGGCCTTGTAATTCTGCGCAAACTTATATGGGGACATTCAACTTCTGTATATATGCCCTCCAAGAGGAACATCTAAGGAGATATTAGATTGAAATAGTTCAGAAACATGAGTCCATAGACAATTGACAAATCCTATGTTACTAAAGTACGTACCCAGCAAACCTCGCTTTTATTACGTTCATAATTGTTGCTGGGCGAACCTGTGGCTTCATTAAAATTCCAGCTAAATCTAGCTGTTTACCAACATGCTGATTTCAAGTGGCAGCTTTCGGAATTCGCCAAGAATCACAACCAAATCTGCGGTTCGTGATTTCTAGGACCCACTAGCATTGAACAGTATGTTATTCAAGCTGACGTTTAGGGGCGTTATTGTTAAACTTAGGAATTTGTTCTATCGGATATTTGCCACACAGAGCTTCGAATGGTATCGGTTTTGCAAAAATACCAAACTGAGGAGGACCCATCTGTAAATCAGAGCTTTCTAAGTTATTGTACAATAAATATTAAGAAAGTTTAAACTTATAACTCAAGAAACCGCCGCAAGGCTTATGTGTTGTTAAACCTTCTAAACATTGCAATCAGAGCACGACGTAACCTAATGACACTGTCGTTCCATACCTGCACAAAGCGCTTGATTTCCAGTTGAGAGATCATAGTCAATATGAATGGTTGTGCTATTTAGCTTGTGAACAACTGGAATGAAGACCTTATAAAGACTATTAATGGCATTTAAAAAGTAAATATATGCACTATATAAGAAATACATAATTTATATCTAAGAAAATCTCAACTAATCTGTTGACAGTGGCTGTTTAATGGAATAAAGAAACTTATTGCAAGACTTACAGTCAGAGTAGCATTAATGTGTTTTCCATGTAAACTGACTGTGGCATGAAGAAACAAAGGGACATGGAAAAGCTTTTGTGATGTAACGCGATCAATAAACAGTTTGGTTACATTAATTGGATGCCTGATTTCCCCGAAGATCTGCGGATGAACGGCAAGTGCAAACGGATAAATCCAAGCCAACGATATTGAATGCAAATACTTCTCATTAAGAGGGAGAATGGAGACTATGTAGTGCTAGTTAATTAGCTTAGTTAATTATCCTGATATACCTCAGAATTTTCCCGACGCAAGTCCAATCCATTGGTAAGACGCCATATAAATCGCCCAACGTAGGTCACCACAACTGAAGTGATGTTTATTTGTCTCAAATTTACAGGCGATAGAACGGATGTTATTTTTGTTGGTGAGTAATAATGCAAGCAATGTATAGAATCAGTGTGTGGACGGTTTGTTCTCAGGTAGTAAGAATTGAGCCTAAGAAATGAAAATATATCTGCAAACGAGTAGTGAGTTTGGGTGCGTAAACAAGCCGGCATGTCAATAATGACTTTTGAAATATACTTAAAGTTACAATTATATAAAAAACCAGCAATATTTCAGGCTAATTGCAGCAATTATGTTGAGAAATATTCTTTGCCATTAACAAGCACAAAGATGACCTTGATGAAAAACTTAAATTAATCGAGCAAAATCGTCCACCAGAAAGCCTATAACTGTTTTTGGTAAAATAAGTAATGTAACAAACCGCCATTTTCCATGAAAATTTAATGTTTCACTTCTGGTTGCTTACAAGGAATAGCTGATAAATTGATGTAATTGGGTTTTGTTTGCTTATTAGGATGTTTACGCCGTAAAATAGTGATTCACTGAATTTTGCCAAATAAAAATTTTATAAAGCATATATATAAATACCAAAGTTTGAATAGCTAAAATTGTTGTGTACATAGGATTCTAATTAAGATGTGATGGAATCATAAGCAGTTATAAATATGTTTCCGAAGATGAATGTTAAATGGGCTTTATAATTCCTGATTAACCAAATATGCAACATAAAGCTGAAACCAATGCTGTCCAGTAAATCAGTCTTATTGAAAATCACACCAATTATTGTTTAACAAGTTATTACAGTACATATCCCGCCGACATCCTATATCAACAGCTAGCCTCTATTTTTATTTAGTTAAGTTCAAACGTGGGTATTTATTTAAATACCAATATTTGAATACAAAACATTTAACATCCAAATCAACTGTGTCAATGTTGCGTTAAAATAGCACGTAGTCCGCTATGAATAATGAGTAGCATCGAACCATATTGTTATAAAAATTTATGTCAAAAACACACGATCTTTCACATGACTAAGTCGTGGAACCAGCGAAAACAATTTTGTGAGCACAAATATATGACGTTTTCATCCCCTAACCGGTCAATTCAAATCCTGGAGCAGTATGAGGGAAATCAAAAATCTTTAAACTTTTGCGTTTTAATGCCACGCGCACACTTCCCTTTGCATTTTGAATTAAGTACTTTGAGATATTTTGTATTACTGCATCTCGTTTGCAAATATTACTTAAATCTATGGATACTGTTTCGCCTTTAATGAATTAAAAGCAATAAGACAAAAATCAACAATATATTCGGACTTAAATGCGGCCTGTTACTTGATTCTAATTATTTTATCTGCAACTCTTACTTTGAAACCGAACATTAGTACGCAGAATCATAATAAATAGCAGACACAAAAGTGGTAAACATTACAAATGTGTAAGAAACTAAAACTGGTGCACGTCTGTCTTTCGAATCACGAACCGCGCATTCACGAGTGACATTCTTGGATTGCCGAAGGCAACATCACGATTGGAGTCCAGTATATATCGCGACGTTTTACTGTGAAAATCCCTTACAAGTAGTTGATATTAAAGGAGAAGACATATACAACTGCAACAAATCGCAAACTGCGTGCAATATTTCGGCCTTTATATTCACATTTTTTTAAGGGAAAGGGGGTCACAGTAGCTTTAAAAATATTTTGAACACATGTGGTATAACAATTTTCTTATAAAACAACTATACTTTTGCACGGTAGCCAGCCGTTTGTGACGATAGGTTGTCTACCCTAGGTGTAGGCACTTTGACCATGAATGTTTGCTTAGGGCATTAAGGTCTTCTGGTAAGTCCCCCTTCCCTCCGCTTATTATTCTTTATGTCATAGATCATCTTGGTTTTAAGCAGCGCAGCATCGGTTAAATTGGCTGATGCACAACGTTGTTGTTGTATTTGTTTAAGTATATCAGGTAGATAATGAAATGATGTTCGCCAAATAGGCAAAGGCCTCTTTATAACTAATCTCCAATATTCCATATTTTATTGACCAAATATCATGTTGTTTTCTGTGCAAATTATTTTTTGACGTAGTACCTTACAAGGATAAAAGTACGTTAGTTTAGTGCCGCTTGCTGCCACTTATTCACAAAGCTTGTATTTATTAGGTGCATTAAATACGCACCTTTTTATTAGGCACCCACACGGTAGTTGTTGATTATCCCCACCAAAATTAGTAATGGACCAGCCATTTTGCACATTTTTTAGAAAACAAATATGAAGGTAACGTTGCCATTCTACTTTTATATGCCTTCTTGTCATTACTCTTATTTGTAACAATTCGCGAGGATATTCAAGTAAAGGATAATATTAACGTTATATTCTTTTCTGTTTTTAAGTCTTCTTCGAAGAGCAGGGTACGTAGGTTTTCCACAGGACGTTGGCAAATCATCGCAATAAATTAAATTATTTCATGTCTAAATGTTTCATTATTTCTTGCTCTTTAGATGTGCCACTTATAAAACGTGAGATGCACATTATTTGTTTTAAAATTTTTTTAAAGTCTTATGAGTTTAAATGAACACAATTTAAGCAAATTTCTACGGCTTTACAGCTGTTTCCTAAATTTCAATTATTTGGTAAAATATGCGACGCTCGTACAGTACATAATATATGGTATTTTCTTTCATAACTGGTCCCATAATATTAGGTTTTGCTTCCAGGTATTATATATTATTTTTGTTATAAAGAAAGTTAAATTTACATTGCTCAGTGTGTAGTCGGCTTTTATTCCAAGAAGGCGTTTATATTTAGACAAATGACGTTTTTTTTATTCGTCACATATGGAAATGGCTTTAACCAAGGCAAACCACCCCTGATTTAGTTCCAAATGATCCTAAAATCCGAAGTGAACCTAACTCCGTTGTTCTGAGTGTCTTTGAGATAAATGTTTCATTCGTCATCCAGTCGATAAAAGGAGAGCGATAGCGCCTAAACAGAATATGTACTGCTTGCCTTCTCATGCAACACAATATTTTTTCAATATGTAAACCCAAATAGCCTTTTCGTTTCTAAAACTCAAATCAACCTCAACCAAACGCATTCCATTCTTAGCACCTGACTGCTAGGCAGTCACGCTTTAATCACTTTATCACAACTGTTATACTAGCGAACTTATACTCTTAATCTCCATTATTTTACAGTGGAATGGATTCAAAATAGTGATACAGGTCAGATCTTACTTATGAGGGCGTAGTAATACGCGATTTTTTCAATCCAGCAGCTGCTTATGCAAAACGCTTCTGCGAGAATAAAATCATTTTTTTAACTCAAGGTTTTAAAAATTAATTTAGCTCTGATAAACATGCTTACTTCTTCAGTTGTACAGTGATTTTACGCGTTTATTAATGTTTAGCCGTTACATTTAAGGGTGCGTGAGCACATTGCATGTGACAATTGTATCTTCTGTTCACTACGGCATAGTATAACTTGTTGTTTCTTATAAGTCAAATTTTATAATTTTGTGCAGTTTTCATATAATCCTTTTAACCATAGGTTCCAAAACATTATTTGGCTTGTGAATGGTTCATTCTTATCAACACCACAGTATATTTCGTGTTAACTGACCATAAAAAAGTGGCTGCGTGATCTTAAATTAAAAGGTTTTGTGGTGACCTAAATAATGCTGCAATCTATACCCTCCACTAAGTCAGTGTGCAAAATACCTTGGATCTCATATTGCAATAAATCAACAGGTTGGACGAAAACTGTTGCCTTTTAACGTCTGTGCAATTAAAGTTCAATCCAGGGGAACTACGAGATATTGTTAACATACTGTCTGTAATTTTTATTTAAATAAATTTAAGTGATGTTTATCCCAATGTCAAAACAGCTATCATCGACTACATGGCCCGCGAATGTATTGGAGGTGCGTCTTACTATTTTAGGTACACTTCCCAATTTAAATACTAAACCTCGTGCGTTTGTTGAAATTAAGGTTATTACTAATCAAACGTGCGCTCATTCTTTGATGTGAGTGAATAGTTAATGTCATTGCTTGCCTTAACATTTAACCTCAACCTATATATATTTGAATAAATATCACTCAACAAGTTAAGTTTAATTAATATTAATAAAAGAGGAAACACCGAACACCTTCGCAAATTTTGGAGAAACTTCCTCGAATCTAGAGTCAAAGAGACAGATATCACATATTTAAAGTTTCGCTGGATGGTTTACCCGTCCCAATACAACTCATTAGTAGCGTTCATTTGCTAAGTAATACAGTATACGAAACCACGAACTAGACCTTACGATTTAGCGATTAATACCATCGAGTCAAGTTTGATAGCAGGAAATTAGATGGACTGATTTTAACGGCAGTACAACGCACATCATTCTTTAATGTCACGTATATTCTGAACTGTGATGTCCAGGTCAGCCCGTATAGCAAATCTAACTTAGCTGCCACCAAGTCGATTAGTAGGCCATTGTGTTACTACCAGTTTGAAAAATGTTTTTTATCTCAACCCATACCCAGGAAACAATAATATGATAAACGCTTTTCATAGATTGCTGGGTACAAGCTATCTATAATGTATAAAATAAATTATTCCAGCTTGATTCTGATTTTCCTCAATAAAGGAAGGAAAAAAGTATTAAGGCTTCTCGTGCAACGCTTCTAAGCATTTTAATTTGCTACAAATTAACAAAGCTATTTGCCTGACAACACCGAAAAAGTAAAATATATACAATATAGCTTTAATTGGTTAATTTATTGACATTTCCAAATATACGGATGACTAATTGCATTCCTAATTGTTTCTTAGTAGAAATTGGGCAAATATTAACGGATTTCTAAGCTATACCTTGTAGATTGCTGAAATTATATTCCGATTTGTTAAAAACGAAAAAATATTAGGTTCTAAGTAGAGTTTTTAATTGAACAATTAGTCGTGCATTGTGCACAACAGTTAAGAGACAGAGAAAGCATTTACAAGGGCTACAATTTTGGAAATGACTTCTAGCGTCTGCATTCTTAATTTAACGAGATGATGATTAACGGCAGATCTATCAAGAGTAATATCAGAATATTCCATCCGTTACTTTGCATAATCTGAAAGTAGACAGATCATTGAGTCTGATTCGGTCAGCAAGTAATGCGTTTTCCTTTCCTAAATGGAACTAAATTTCATTTAAAATACTGCCTTGGTTACCTAATATTGAAGAAAGTTGTCAACCTTCTCCAGAATTAAGCAGTGATCATATTTAGCTTCTTTTCTGTTATGGACACATGGTTAGGTCTGTTTACTTCGCACTCATATATACGCTTAGCGTGTCACCTTAATTCTTTGCACTACGGCGAACCACGATTTCTTCCAGTACACTTGTAAATGACGAGCAAAAGAAAAACAGAAACCATGACGGACTTTCTAAGATGAAAAGCAAAATATTGTATGTTCAAAGTGTTCCTGAACTACTAGGCTCTCCTGAGCACGAAGCTCAAATCTTGACGGTGGGCAGTAGTGCCACATCGGCGAAGCACATTATCTGAATCAGGATATCACCAAATCACTAACGATTATTCCTTTATCTGCAAAATACAAGGGCTGCGGTGCAAACATATTGAAATTCGTGCTTTACTCCAAAGGAATGACATAAGGCTTATACGATGGCTGGTTGAAGCACCACTCCGGGTTGTCTACCGAGATTCGGCTAAAGATAGCAGGCGCACGGCCATTACTTTTCCGCACTTTGGTGGAATATGCAACCTCAGATAAATATTTGCCTCCACAATCCTGTAGATTTTTGGAAAATATGGTATTAATGACCTATGAATGGACAGGGAAACACACCTGAAAATATCTCGATCTCAGTTGCTCCATACCAACATATAGCTCGCCTGAAATTCATGAAACAAGAATTTGTGCAAAACTTTATAAAATCCTATCATATTTGTATTTTAAATACGAATGTCCTTAGGAAGTTGGCCGAAGTTTAGAAAGCCAGGCGCCACGACCACGGGATCACGTTACGGTTACAGGGATCTGGTTAAGCCTTTAGGTAGTAGAGTTTGAAGTCATTTGATCGGTATGTCACAGCTTCGGAATGACAATGCCGGAAGAGATGGTGACGTAACTCTGTATTACTAGGCTAACCTCTGATGTGAACTTGTTGACCATCCATAGATCAGTGTCCCAGATGCGTTTTGATGCCGGCTATGGTTGCGGAGCAAAGACACAGGTCTTGTGGCTGTGATTTACCGTCCACCAAACTTTAAGTATGAAATGGACTTCAAACTAAGCTACATTCTTCTGGTTGCTTTGAGCAAGACAATCAATCACACTCTCATCGCAGGCGACTTTATTGTGCACTTCCGAAAACAGTGGTGAATGATAACCTGCGGTTCCAAGCGTGTTTAGAAGACGTAATTTTCAGCTACTCCCTTTACAACTACGTAAACTGTTCCACCAAATTTCGAACTGCTAACAATCCGTCGATACGTGATCTTGTGCTCAACAACGAAGAACTCATAATCGACAGAATAATTACAGGTACACCACTAAGTTTCAGTGACAATGTGATTCTACTGTTTAGATATGATGCGGTATATCCGGAAGAAAAGGACAATAACTTATATACATGCACGCAACACAACGGGTAACCGGGCCTTATTAAATAGGTATCTTGGACATTATTAACGGAATTCCCCACTAGGAAAATTTCACAATGACTTTCACCACACTGGTAGCGCACACATCTGAGAAGCCATTATTTTACTGTCGATGGAGAAGGAAGTTATTTCTGAGAAGCAGAACACGCAAATGCATGCCATTGAGTGATTTAACCTGGAGAGCTCAAAAGCACTCCTAAAGTTTCGAATCATGTAATTTATTAAGAGATTGTGCACAAATCGCAAACTTTTCTACAGGCCTGTTATTGGCCTACAACTCGGAATTCAAGCACTGATCATGACTGACGGATGCATGCGAGCAGCATCGTAATCAGCAGGCCTCTCAAAGTTTCAATACTCATAAACATTACAGAGAGTAACGGGCCAAACGGTTATCCCTGTTTCTATTGTCCCACCATCAGCATTATCCAACATTACTTTAATTGCGAAAGTGTCTCAAAGAGACTTCTATCCAGGTGCCGATAACATCTGACTCAGTGCCATACAGCCAGCATCCACTGACATGGCGGAATCGCTGGCTACATCTTACCTGCGGTGTATGGAGGAGAACCATATTCTTACAATATGAATGGGGGGGGTCATCACTCATATTCATAAGGGAGCCAGTGGCACTGACCCTACAAAGTACCGTCCTATAACGGCACTCACTTTACTTTCAAAGATTACGGAGGCTATAATCGCCGTTGTACACATGAACTCTTGAAAAATCACAAATTAGTAGTTCCAAAACAACGTGGCTTTCGACAAAATCACTAGCGCATTACGTACCTGCTGATTGCACGCAACAGCTGGACTAAAGCGGTTGATGGTGGGGTAGGAGTTGATGTCATTTACCTAGACTTCTGTAATGTGCCTTTATAGTTTAGACCACCGAATTCTTCTCTAGAAGCTTTAGCTCTATAGCGCCGATTAACCACTGCTGTGTTGAAAATGCACTTTCCTGCACGAACATAGGTTAGACGTGAGAGTACGAGAATCTTTCTCCGACGCTAATTAGGTAGAGTGCGGTATAACCCAAAGCACGGTGCCCCGGCCCCGTCTATGCTTGATTTTCATATACTATCTGGCCGGGAGAAATCACTCTCAATGTAGCATTCGTCGCGAATGATATCAAATTATGGCGAGCGATAAAAGAACCGAACGACTACGAAGAGCTACAGCGTTACCACAACACGAGTTCAAGCTATTCAGTTCTGAATGCACTACAGATCAATTTAGAAACATTATACTATGTTTAATCTGCTATACAGCCTTGTGCCAAATGTACTACAAACAACTTCCAAGAAGGCGACATTGGTGTGCTCATTCATTGCAAACGTAACTAATTAAAGTAGTCAGTGACAGCTGCGAAGAGAGCCAACCAGCACGTCTGCTTGCTGAAAGGTGAGCATTCAGAAGATTTGACCTATCCATCTTCCTCATGATACACAATTCTGACATGCGCCCTGACTTTACATAGGCCATCCAAGCTTGACAACCCTTGTTGAAGCGCGACTTAGAAGTGTTAGATAAACCACAACACGGGGCAACAAATAACGTTATGGGCCTATGAAAGCTCTTTTAACATCAAAGGCTGAAAGCAATGGGAGTTTTCAGTGGCCGCTATCGAAGGCTGCGCGGCGATCACATATTAATCTATCAACTATTTTGTGACCCTAATCACGTAAGCCGTCAGTTGATAAAACTCGCCATAAAACCAATATCAGAGGTAACCCTCTGAAAATGTGTGCAGGTTATAGCAGCCTGGAATCCCACAGAAATATTTTTCTGTTCGGACATGACAACCCTTGAACTCTCCCCCAAACTTCCTTGTTTCCGCCCCCACATTACTTAATTTTAAAAACCGATAGGACCTTTCGCTTGAACCCCAGCACTTCGTTGCATAAACTGTGTAATTTTGGATTATATTAATCATCCTTTCAAACCGGATTAACATGTTACATTCACGTTATTTTAGGTACATAACTGATTAGTATCGTTTTTCCTTTTCTCAAGGTGTACAAACAACTAATGCTTATTATACTAGTCGTTTGAGTACAATTCATTCATACACTAAAATTATTCAGCAACCTATATCATAAATAAACGGCCAAACATTCAATTTACTTATCTTTTCACAATTTCAGTTTTGCCCCATCATCCTGCAGGACTTGTCAAGAAACTGCTTTTCACCCGGCATATATCATTGTCTATTGTTCATCTTTAGCCCCGCCATCACAGATTCGTGAGTGTTTATTGATGCACTTTACTCTCTTAATCCTGTTATTCGAGTAAAGAGATGACACCTCTGTTGTTACCCAACATTTTGCACATATGTCATGCATGTAAGCATCTTGGAGCCCGGAGTATTCTAACTTTTGACTTTAGCTCCGTCACAAAATATCTGCAAACATTCTTCCTATCCAGGGACATGTAGCTCAAAGTAAACAAATTTGTGTCATTTGACAGAATTTGTTGACCATTGTTAATGCACATTTGAATGAAGGCAAGCTAACACTAGTGCAGTATGTCGTGCGTCCAAAGTTGTCGATTTATTAAACACTAATATGAAATTGGCATTAGACAATGGAATGTTATCGCACACGGCTTCATCAGAACAGTTTTGGAAATGTATTAGAACAGAATATTACGCTTGCATCGTAACTGCGAAGGAAGCACTAGTTGTTATCCAATGACGAATAACACATGTTGGTGCAGAGTATTATACATATGACATATTTACAGCATGTGTTTGTATGTTTACCATTGTTCATTTACGCTAAAATATTTTAGTATATCCGAAAACATGTAAGACCTTTGTTATTTTGCAAACGCGTGGTAGTATGAACTAAATGCATACGTACAATATTTTTCAAATATCATACATATATTCCCAAGTAAATAGATAAACGCCATTTTTGAATGGTAATCGTGCGAATTTGAAACAATCACTTAAGATTTGCAGTTGCATTTTCATTTGCATTTAATCATGCTTTCTTTTTCCCCCTCCATACAGTGAGTATCAACATATCTGTTGCACAATTATGTAAGCTAATATTCTGAAAAATTTCCAGTCGCATTACGTGCACAACTTAGTATATGTTGTACAGGCGCCTTATTGTTGTTCATGCTTATTCATGTCCTATTAGGCGATCCCTAATTATTTGCTAGTAATCGGTTGATGCCGTTGAAGCTTACGAATATAGTTAACGGTGTCAAACTATGTAGCATACCAACATGTCAAGAAAAACATATTGCATGTTTGAGCTTGAAAATGTGGGAAAAGCAAAACCACTTGAAAATCGATCAGGGAAATCGCAGACTTGTATTTGTACCTGTGAAAATGCTCTTCTTTCGAAAAGCGAAAATCAAGCCAAATGATTCAGTTGCCGCGGTGAAAAGATATTAACATTTGATCGACAAAAGCTGTCAAAGCTAAAGACCGGGTGATCTACACTAAGTATATCTGACCCATTGTGTTAAAAGCTACCCAGCATTTATTGAATTGCATCGAGATGATTAGTATGTACCTAGAAAGTGTAGATAAGTGGATTTTATGGTTCAAGTGATTAAATAACTTGTAGGGTGCTGCAGAAAAACTATTTGTCAGCTACCTAAATTTAATTCAAGTTGGACTATCTGCGTGTCATTTTGCCGCGACTATATTCAAGGGGTGGTGTCACTTAAAAGAAGCTGTTGAACTTCAGCGCATCCATCGTGTTTTTCCAAGAATGGTTTCAAACAGTCTCAGCCATTTTCTTATGGTTAGCTTTTCCACCTGTTCTTAGAAGGATGAAGAAACTGATCTCTGTTTTTAAACAACCATGTTTTCCTAATTGCCCATATACTTGGCGTTATGCCAGTAAAACCAACCTACCTCACTCCAAAGCTCTTCTTTTAGAATCATCCAGATGACGGCATAAATATATGTTAAACAAGAGAAACTGCAATATTCTGTGGTGATATGATTAATAACACCAGAGACACACAAAAGAGATACACCAGAGATACACAACAACCGTAATAACGCAGATAGACTTCGTAAAAGATGACTTTATCGTCAAATGAACAAATTGCTTCGCCACAGAAGAAGCACGGACACTGTAAAGTCTCTAAGGATCTGAACGCAGAAGTTAGGAACACGTACACTGATATGCTGCCTCTGGATGACCAACATGGTGGTGGCTCCTGTAAAGATAACGGTGGCCCGATACTTCGTTTGTGTGAAGATGCTCGCTTATTTCATATGGTCGCCCATGGTGACGTAGACAGACAATAATCTCACTGGTATTCCGCACGTCAGCAATGGCTGCTAGGT
>OX104063.1:1570237-1592956 GCA_944474145.2 Dicrocoelium dendriticum | reverse complement strand
ATCCGCAAGTCAGCACATACAAGTGCATGATCCGTGTCGACAACTGTGCTCCAAATCGAGCGACAGTTCTGGATGCAGCCTCTCCATCGGTAACTTATCGCAATGTGATCGATTTGCGTCCAAAGCTGGTTCGAGGCTGGTGGGCGCCAAGTCACCCTCCGGCGGGTGCTGTGTCGGAATTTAGTGCTCGCAAGAAATAAGCGAGCATCCTCACACAAATGAAGTAACCGCTCACCGTTATCATTACGGGAGCATATAGCATGTTGGCCGCCCAGATGCAGCTCATCTGTGGATAATTTTCCAACTTCAGCGTTCAGATCCCCGGCCAGCACTACAGTGTCCGAGCTTCTTCTGTGGCGAAGGAGATCGTTCAGTTGACGATAGAAGTCGTCTTTTACCGAGTCATGGCTACAGTTTGTCGGTGCATAGGCAGCGATAGCGAATAGACACCTGTTTGTCCCACGCGACTTCGAAGCTTTGAACGAGCCAGCCAATCGGATCGCACACATCCGGCTACTGATTGGAATCCAAGCAACCAGAGCAGCTTCAGCCCGGGGACTCAGGGCAATACCAACACCGGCTTGGCCGGTGCTCGAAGCTACATCGTCACCGGATAGGCGCAATGAGAAAGTGCTGCTTGTGTCACCTGAAGGGGATCGCAGAGTGAGCACAGTGCTCGAGTCATGCAGGCGAGTCTCTGATAAGCAGCAGATATCGATCGAGAGGGTCTCTAATGTTCGGGCAAGTGCTGCCTGTTGACCGATCTGAAGCAATGTGCGAACATTGAGGCATGACAGTCTGAAGGAGGATCGAGGGCTCCAAATGGAAGCCGATGAACTGGAATGGGCCGCTTGGTTGGACATGGGCCTGTTGACAGTGCAGGAATGACGCTCTGCGTTCACCTGTGAGTTGAAACTAAAAGACAAACGACTATTAAAGCAAGGTGGGGGAGGGACGAGAATTAGGGGCTTGAAAACAGGGGGAATAAAAGTGAAGCTGGAACGGGACGATAAGTGTGAAAAAGTGCAAGAAGGGGAATAAGAAGTTGGGAAGGCTTGAGCAGTAGCATCCAAACCCCTATCCACCCTGCTCGATGCAGCAGATAGGGCACCGTTGATTATCCTCTGCGGTGGCCAGAGCATCAGAAATTTGTTTGAAGTGCGATTCGTTGTATTGCTTGGGTAGGATACTGTCAGGTTGCTTAGGCCTAGACTGGAGAACATTTGGGGTTCTCAACCAAAGCCTTAGGTTCAAAAACTTGTCCGCAAGGCAGCGGGTTTGGCATTGGCAACAAGGAGTACGTTTTAAGGAATAAGGAGCCACCCTCATTCCAACCCCCAACCTGGAGGACCAGGAGGCTGAGTTTGTCTGGCCTCTAACCATTGACCAATCTGGTATGAGTGGCTCTGAAGGTGCTAAAACACCATCCAGCATAGCTCATGGATAACTGAGGCACACAAAACATCGCATTACGGTAAGGTTTAGTGTTATTGCGATGGAATGCCATATGGTCAGTCAATTTCCAGGTATCATGCCAAATTTACACATCATCTGCAAATAGTAAGCCATTCGACTGCAATACACTGGCAAGACCGCTAATGCATGTTAGGAATGAACGTAACGCCAGTACTGATCCTTGAGGAACGCAATACTGGACGTCAATTGAATCGGAAATGGAGCAGCGGACTCTCACATTCAGCTGACGTCGAGCGAGGAATTTGCCGATGCAACCGATTACAGGGTCACCGATTCCAAAGCTTCAAAGCTTGTGCAGGAGAATGCGGTGGTCCAAACAATCGAAGGCTTTCGGGACGTTCAGCTGGCTCGGACTAGCAGCAGATTTGTTTTTGTAGGATAGTCTTTTGCGGAATCCGTGTTGCTAAGGCACAGGATGTGGTTTCTCTTAAGAAATCCCATGAGGGCCTCTGAAAAAATATGTTCCATTACTTTAGACAAAATTAGGAGGAGAGTGGTTGAAAGGTAGATCGCAGGCTCCGAAGGATTACCGCTTTTATAAATAGGAGTGACTACTCCATGTTTCTACTTTGTGAGAACCTGCATTTTGTCGAGACAAAGTTAAAAGAACCGTGATAATGTTTTGGCAATATATTTGGACGCTGTCTTCAATGCCTTCGGTTTGAATTTGTCCACGTCAGGTGAGCTGTGAATGTGCAATGGCATTCGCGTTTTTCTCACATTTGCTGCCGTGAACGATATATGGTTTAAACCTGGTGGCGATGGAAGTTGTGTCCAACCGGATGAAATGATGAGTCATTCCGGAAAGTATGGATAATGTGTTGGCAAAGCAAGTTGGCTGCGTCTTATGGGGATTACGCGAGATTATCTGTTGCGCGTAAAACCGGGATGCAGCGCTGCACTCTGCATAGCTGGTTAAGGTGTTTATACAGCAACGGCATTCCCACTAAATTTCGCCGCCAAGTTCTCTTGGTGCTGGAGTTTGTCTTCGCGGGTCAACGTGGCGCTGTGTTTTCGTTGCGTTGTGCAAGCATCCCAGTTCAGGTTACTTGGACAGAATTTGTAAGCGCGCCAGGCTGAACTCCTTAAGGCCATGCATATTATTGTATGGCTCCTCAGGTACGGCCAAGTGGTGCATCTATGCTCATGGTGTCAACCAATAGTTCCTTGTTAAAGAGCATAAGGTCCAAAACAGAAGTGTGTCACCTGTTCGGAATCATGTGGGAATGTTGACGTGTTCGTAGAGGCTCACCGGCGGTCACCTCTAGCATATCCACCTTGAATTGTTCGAAGTGCAATGCTGGAACTTCGATTGTGTGCCGGTTGAAGTCCACCACCAGAAGGACGTGATTGTATGGTCGTGTCAGGAACCGTTTCAACGCAGAAGCTGGCCATTGATAAATTTCCAAGGTGGACACTGGATGGCGGTAAACTATTCCTAGTAAACACATCACCACGTCTTAGCTGCCTACGACACAAAAGCGCATTGTCAACTTGCGTATCTGAGTCCTCAATAAATTCAACATGCAGGTCGGATGGATAATACAAGAGCACTGCTCCTATTCCTATAGGTCGATCATTTGGTATGGAAGTCATGTCGGTCAGTGCAACCTCTGCACCCGTGATCCCCGTGTTCCGCCATGTTTCGGTGACCATTATTAGGTATCCAGGTGTAGACAACTAACGAATACAAAGTTTGGTTATCTTGTTGAGAAGACGTTGTGTATTGGTATGATAGCTGGTCAGGACATCTGCGGTCAGAAGCGTGAGTGTCTATGCCGACAATTGGCGGGTCGGCTGCCGGTCGCTTTTTGTCGGACCGATGACGCACGCCTTAGGGCCAGCTCGCGGTTGTTGTATTGAGCTCTCAGTCCGAACATGATAGTGAGCATCCTGACCTACTTGAAATGCCAGTGCTTTTTCACTGTCTCCGTTCTGAGCTACACGGTGACAGTAATATATTAGTAAGTTGCTTGCTCAGTGATGCATTGTTTATCTGTGGTTCTGTGTCTATCATCTTTATACACATTGCCGATGGAAGCATATTCCGCTGTCCGTGCCAAATTTTGAGTGCATATACTGTCAACAGTTCGGAGTTGAAAGATAGTTGCTTCATGTGGGGACCACCCACATTGTATTTAGGTGATAGTGGTAACCTTGCCGTAGCATTGCCGATAGCGTTTTCGACTGAAAGCACTTCACGAACAAACCGCCATTCACCCATTCATACGCTCTGACCTGTAGCCCGCCTATTTTATGGAGCTCGGGGACTGTCCTGTTAGGAGTATCAAAAGCTCCGTTCCACACTGGTACGTTTGAAGTATCCACTTTCAATAGATTGGACTACAAATTGCTTTTAACGACCCCGTTGTAACTACTGTGAAGACATGTATATAGGTCAAACTGCTTGGGAGCCACACACGTGGGCAGCAGAACACAATAGGTATGCTTCGCGTTAACCACAACATGAGCCTGCAAACTGGGAACCACTAATGGACTCAGCGATGGCCGTACACGCGCTAGAAGCAGGACACGCTTTTGACTAGAACCATGTCGCTTTAATGAATAGAGGATTCCCTTCAACAAAATAACCATTATAGATGTGGTGATTGCCATTATTAAGAGAAATATCCATGTGAAAATAAAGACGAGTTGCATTTAGCGAACGGCGGGCTAGCTGTCTTAACGTGATCAGTCAGCAAATTTGTCTATAGACGAAGTCAGTTCTTTGAGTGAAATGCAGTTGCAGGCAAAGGATTGCCTCACAGATGAGCGACTACTAACGCGGCTAAATGTGAAATGCGTACTGCTTATTTTTGCAATTGTTTGGCTACTTGATCTATGAACCTGTAGTATTATTATCAAATGACTTGTGTCATTTCTCGAAGTCTCCACTTGATCTAGCTTCCATGGGCCTGCCTCGCATTGTCGTGAATAAAATATTTCTTTATAAGAGCTAAGTCAATTTTTTACCGATTCACTTATCTTAAACTTGCTCTGGCGTCAAGAGCGAAAATTTGCCGTAATAAAACCCTACTAATCCGAATTTAATTAAAAGTTCCGAAATCACGTGATCGCAGTTTGTTCCAAACATTTGCCGAGATATTGAATCTCAGGTATTATCACAGTAAGTACGTCATTACTATTCATCATTACCGAACATGTTGATTAACTGCAAATTATAACCAAAACACACATCGAACGTGTTTTGCAGTTCTTTCGCCTGCATGCTCCAAATCTGTGCAATTAATTCAAACTATGTACTTGCTACCATGGTTGTTATTAAAAAAACTCTTTTAGAAATATACCTTTTCTGCTAGACTGATAGGTTTACATAACTCTCTCAAATATTAATCTAAGCTAATCAAAGCCTGTCCTGTTCTGCTGGTGAAAGACGACCCATTCTTCCAGTATCTTATCGTTCAACATGACATTGACATGCAATTCTTTTGAATACTTGATCAAACTATGGTTAATCTTCTGTAATTACTTCACCTGAAATCATCAACATATGTACGTGTCTATCCTGGCCGTGTTAACACGCGTTCCTTCCAATGTATCCCCTAGACGGAATACCTGGCTGATAACATTTCCTTTTTCTTGTCAGTAACAACACAAATATTTTCTTACTGATGCTCCTATCGGCGTGCGCTGGGTGCTATTAGTACAATTATCTTAACCTGATAATGAAAACGGCCATGGGATTAAAGGTTGCCTGTATGCATATTAATACTAATATAAGCCATCGAACAGGTTGTTATTATAGCCGCGTTTATTCCTTTGGGAGCATAAAAACAGTTTTATTTGACTGTGGTGTTCTGACTATAAATGTTACTATAAGTTAATATAAAGTTTAAACTAGTTTTGATACACCAAAGGACGCATTTTGCAAACTGTGAGGTTACGTTCCGAAGCGGTCATTGAATCCAGCGTTATCTTTCCACATATGACCAAACTGGATAGAAAGTAGCAGCACAGCATACCAATACAATAATGTTTTGATGATTTCTATGAGTAATCCTTGATTTGTACGTAACTATCATTCAGCAATATTTTGGACCGAACTCGTTTGCCGAGTGTGCATATTAATTACATTAGTGTCTAATGCTTTCAGGATATTACTCATTAACTTAGTCTCCAAAGCATTTCAGGCTTTGCTTACAGGGATTCGTTTGAGATTTAACTGAAGTGAACATAATTTCGTTAGATTCAAGTAATGTATAAAAAGTGACCTCCATATATATGTATATATATGTATATATATATTAGGATTTTCACTTCAGCCGGATAAGGCTTGGTATTTCTGTCAGAATCATAAACCGAATATTATTGCATGCGATTCCTTGATTTCCATTTCAAGGAACTCATAATATATTAGGTAAGCTGCTAAACATTTCACGGCCGAATTATACTTAAAACTGTAAATTTTCACAATTGGGTTTAGCTAATTTGCTACGTTTCAACACTTGTCAGCGATTGTTTTAGAAATAATTTACGGAGCAACTGCACCTTGCAACCTCGAGCAAAGTAGCAAATCTCTTGACACTTCGTTTTATGTTCGATTAATACCTAGATAGCTGCAAAACAAATGAATAATAACTCGTTGCGTTTTTGAGATATGGCTGTAATAATCGTGGGTCTTGTCATTTGCAACTAGCCACTATTAGACCAGATGTTGGTGTCAACGCAAACCAGATATGCGGACATCAAAACGCATAACTTGCTCACGTATCGGAAAGCAAACGAAAATCATGTAATAATGCATCTGTTAAGATTCAGTCGAATTCTGCCAAAGCACCCAGCCAGTGACTTTGAAAGCAAAATTTAGAAAACACCGAACCGAACGCCCGGTGTTTGTAAACATTTTAAATTAAAAAGAACTGTTCTATTTTACAACGAACCAATATATGTTACCTAGAGAAGGCGATGGTTTGCCCTAAATTGACTAGGAGTACATGTAAGGAAATCAAAATATTTATTAACATTTGCCGATGCAGTATGTAAATATGAGTGCATTTATTGTACAAAATGCGATTATCATGAAATGTATCAAATAACTGTGTATATCAACGCCTCTTTAATATGTAACTAAAATATTTCTATTATTTTTCTCATCTCCTGCGAGAATGCTCATTCATAAATTTAGCCTAGAGCTGTCTATATTTCTTTCGTATATGCAGATTTGCCACTACGAACCTTATATATCCATAAGAAAATAAATATATGTTTTTTTTTTCTTATATGGCCTCTTTACTGGTTTCGAATTTCAGTGCAGTAATCCGCTGTTGAAATAGATACGCCAATCGGCATAGAGGGCAATAATCATGTTGAGAGGCTCAAAGGTTTTGTCTACATTTGACTCTAATTGTTAGCACCTTCGCATAGTCGTTCAGACAAGAAAAATGCCTTCTTTTTCTGTGCGTTTAATCCAGCTTTCAATGTCTCCGGTTTGAAATAAGTTACTTATCTTTTTTTATTGTGTTGCCACGGTCAAAAGAATTTTTCTTCGCTCAATATTCCATTTTTATTGACCTTGTTCAGGTTCGTTTAACGAGTTTCCGACGAATTACTGTTCAGTTTTAGCAGGTTGTTTTAAACCCTACACACAATGTGCCGCTATTATTGTAACGTGGCCACCAAAGCAGTGATCCTGTAATATTCGCTTGCTAGCGTATTTAGGTGTAGTAAATTACTTATCACATCTGTCAGCTTCTCTGATAAATCATGAGATATTTATACAAAGAATATTGCTGTCTCCACGAAATTCATGGTTAATGAATAGAATTCTACATGACTGTCACTTCATCTTTTGTCTTATCCATCTTTTATATTCCCCTGTGAGGCGTGTTCTCATATGACACTACCTATTGCTTATTGGCTCTTGGTAGAGCCAGCATCTTATTGGAACGATAGTGTACCAGCTAGACTATAAAAACATTCAGCGCAAAGCTTTCTACATTATAGGAAAATGTATACCCTTTCCTTGTTAACCGTGTTAGCATCATTTGCGGTGAATGTTTGCTACTCTGGTGAGTACTTTTACGGAAGGTTTCCATTTTTAGCCAAACAAATGTTTCACAGGTGCAGTTGATGCAGCTTGTATTAATGATATGACACAGAAAAGTGTTGTAGACAACACTTCATATTTTAACTTTTATTTGTTAAAATTTGTTAAACTGGTTAAACTTGTTAAAATTTATGTAATAATCATCTTTCTGCTCCATAGTTGACTTGGCTTCCTTTCTGTTTTTTGTAAGAATGTGTTCTATACCGTGGCTTCAATTGTAATAAGTCAGAATCCGAAGCATTAAGAACTAGTGTTACGTGATGATAAATATAACGTTTCGTTTCATTTTGCTGAACTTATAGCGCTGTGATTTTTAAAAATGACAACCAACTCCACAAATGAAAAGTTGTCAGCTAGAAATTTAGGTTGCATTGTGAAACATTGTCAATAAATAAATAAAAGCGGATGACTTAACGACACTAGTGGTAAAAATCTGTCCACACTAATCACTTGAACTCAATGTAGCAAAAAGTTGGTCTCTGTCTATACATTTGACGGTGAATATTTAGTGAATACAAAATTTCCAATTCAATTACAACGTTGTGATACTAATGTATATTAATCAATGCCGTTTCCTTAGTGACTACCATTTATGTTTCATTAGATAACTAGCGGATTAGCCTTTATTTTACTTTATAAATCTTTGAGTCAATTTCTGTTCATGCTTCACTGAGCATCAGTTTTAGTACTATAATAAACACGAATTGCTTTCATGATCATTTGATCATTTCTTTTACCCTCGACAATAATTATATTGCCCTTTTACTCAAAGCTAAATAGAGCAAAGGCTTTATCAATTCTAACGGCAAAATGGCATGTCGCGTATGATGGTTATGGTGAACAGTACAATATATAACCGTGTTTGAGAAAGGTGCAAAAAATGTGATCACCAATGATTTCGAAGTAACCAAGGTGCGGTAATTACCACGTAGATATTTGGGGATTTTGATGCCCACCTGTGTTTGTTTTGCACTAGGTTGGCTATTGTGGGTCATTTGCTGTGACACGTAATCTCATCAGGTTCATGTGTCGTCAAGTCGTGATTTTAATGACGCTAACAGTGGGTCATTACTTGCCTGTGCCAAACGAAGTTCTAGGAGTGGAACGCTCGGATAAATATACAGTTTCATTGATAGCAGCGCGAGGCCAGTTTAACTAGTTGGCCCAAAAGCGATATGTGCTCTCTGACTTTCCAACGATGGTTGCCTTCTTCGGGTTTTATATTCTGAAATACCACTGTGGGGCAGCCCCATAGACGTCGATAACGTCAGGTGTACTGCTACACGTTTCAGCATGATTTGCTAGGGAAGATGGGACTAACCACTGACGATGTTTGTCGGTGTGCTTTGTGCAAACGCGAGAGCTCTGAAGTGCTGCTTTTAACAACACTATCGCGCTTGCATTGCCTATTCTATATGTGGCTTTACATTAGCGTCAAGCATATTTGGAAAGGTTTATACATCGACATTTCTGAACGTTTCAATCATGAGATCGATGTGCTGCTCTTTTTTATTTGGTGCATTTTCGAAGTGTATAAAGCAACCAAGGTAAAATTGCACAAGCGGCGACAAGTTCGCGCTTTATGGGAAGCGTGATGTAAAATCTATAGCAATGTGTGCTCTGATGGACTGTGCATAAACTGTATCCTAGGCTACATGGAAATGCAACAACATCACAGTGCATCATCTAAGCTTCATGGAGGTAATTTGCAAGGCTGCGTTATCCACTACCGAAGTAATGGCACTCCATATATCTGTGCATAGTAAAACACTATGCTGAGGCCATTAATGAAGACAATGAACAAAGGGCGACCAAGTACGAAATCTGTGGTGGGGCTCACTGGACGTCCATTGGTGGCAAGATCAACTATCTTAGCTAAAACTCAAACGTTTATTCTATAAATAAGAATCTTTAAGTAAACGCGTTAATCTACATGGTCGAACGTCTTAGATAACGCCGGATTAGCGGAAAATTCTCTCATTTAATTTCTTTAAGAGGCTCAGTGCGTTGGGCGGGGCTATCTGTAAAGCAGTAGATCGTGACCGACTTTTACATACTGTTTGTTACTTTGAAGTTAGAATTTTGTCACTCTCCAGATGCCATACGACTTTCTCAGCAAAATGGACACCATGACCATATATATCACCAGACAAAATGTTTTCGGCCTATAGTTCGCAGGTTCTACACAGTTTACACTCTTAATGAGTAGAATCCCGATTGCTAGCCAAAATTTTGCAGGAACCTAGGTTACATTAACCCACCGTTAAAAATATTGCTAATGGTTCAGCTGAACTAAAGGCAGCAAATTTCACCTTTAAACGAATGTCGTCTGCACCAGGAAGCTGTACGCGCGTGAAGTTAACATACCCTTCAGCACAACTTCAGAATTGAGCCAAGGTGTGCTGGCGAGATAATCAATATAAGAATCGTTAGTGATGGTCGTGCGTTCAGAACAGTGCAACCTGTTCGATGTCTAAAATTGTTAACTGCTCTTTGCGCAGCATGTGCTTGCAAAATTGCGGTTTTTGGAAGAGCCATACCCAGAAATTAATTGGACTGGAGTAGCACTTCTTTCCGAGCTCTGTATGCTTTTCCGTTTTTCAACACGGTGCAGTTTGATATAAAGTAATTGAATAATTATTTATGCATTCCAGTTTATGGTGTTTGCTTTGATATTGTATGCTTGTCATCGTATATCTCAGGTGATTCATGTCCACGTACTGTCTTGCAGGATGGGGTTTAATTTTATGAGCGATTTATGTTTGTCTGTAAAGAATTTGTTACTCGTGTACTAAACTAAATGACGGAATCACCCTAACTACCTCGGGGTTGTTCAACCGGAAACCATCTTGAGGATGTTAGCGACAGCATTGAGATGTGTTGCTTTACGGGCCTACCTAAAGTCCCAATTGAGATGATCTACACACCGGTTGTGACCGAAAAGCAATTTCCCTTTTGCTGGGCTTTTAAGAACATCACACTCTTACCATATCGGTCCAAGGTACCACATTGATAGATTGGGTATCTGAATGGCCAGTTTGTTTCCTGTTTTGCCTCTCATTGGAGAAGTGACATGCTTATGACTGTCTCGCTGTTCTATCTTAAACAGCTAAACAAGGTACACTAGTGTCTCTTACTCGAACAACCTGAATGCCCCCAACTAAATTAACGGGAATGGTCGGTTATGCCAGGAAGGTTTTCAGACTGGAAGCTACCTGGTTGTCCACTTATTGCATAAATGCCAGGAGACAGTGTATGGAGGCAACTAGACATGTTTCGTCAAACATTATTTGCAGGTGGAAAAACTGTGGCTAAGCTTAGAATCCCTAGATCGTTGAAAACCTTTTTGGATGTAAGTGACCATGTTGAAAATAAATCCCTAAACATCTTATAAGGTTGAAATTTACGTCGAGCTGATATGCTTGGCAGCGTGATGGCAGCAACGCAATTTTTCGTGCAACCTTGTCTCAGTTATCATTAGCTGGTGCATATACCTTAATGCTTGACGAGATATAAGCTAATTCATTAGGAGCACATGTACACTTGTGTATATATTGGAGATTGCTTTGATTGTCAGCAGCTTAGCTAAGGGAGTGAGTGCCGATGCAACCGTTTGCTGACCCTTGTGAACTGCTGATATTGAACACAAGTCTGCTTCAAAGTGACCGTGAAAGAATGCTTTCCGTTTGAAGTTCCGGTTAGTGTACAATCCTCGGCTCCTATAGCACTTTGCAGCACAGCACTGGTCTTTTTGAAAGTACGATATGCTGCATTCCCTCTCAGATAGCAGTAATGTCGTTCTGTCCCATTTAACTAAGGTCCGGCGATGAACGGCTTTATGCGTAGCTTTAAAGGTTAGATCCTTACGTCAACTGCTACGAGTTACAAAAACGTAGTCCGCAATATGCTTGGGCTGCAGCACATAGTAAATCACACTCTTTGTATTGCGGGGATGTGGGTTGTTTTTATGGTCGATTTGGCAATCAGATTAACTACTGAGAGCAACTAACGAATATAGCGTTTCCCCTCCCAATCATGGGATAGCTTTTTGGCCCAACAGAGGTTTGGATCTCCTTTGATATTTCGCTTACCTGGTTCTGTTCACTCCGCTGACTCTAGGTCCATGGAATATCCGGGAAGACCGAATGCCACTTGAGACATTGCGAAGGCAAATGGCTAAACAGAGAACCGCCTCAGCATCAATTGTTACTTTCCGCACCCCGTTTCAACCGTAGTTCCCCGTATTAGGACGTACGATGAGCATCATGGTAGCCACTTTGGCATGTACGCCCATCAGTCACACACCTTTTGATCGCCCAGCAGCTTGTCTTTACGTTGACTACATTTGGCGATCTAACACGCCACGCTGACCAATAAGGATAACACCCGCATTTTAGAAGCGTACATGTGCAAAATGAACGCCATCCCCATGTAGTAGGCTATTTTTAATTCCGGAAGCATTAAACATGTTGATTCAAAAAGGCATTGCAAATATTTAACGGACGTAATCTGAAGGTGTATAATCATTTGTCCTTATTACTAAATGAGAGGATTACTGGAGGGTACTAATTTCAGAAATAATTTGAAATAATGAATGACATATGTTTCCACTTTGCTCTTGATGTACTGACCTCCATTTGCATTTTAGAAGCGATAAATGCAATTTGCGCTCTGTTTGGTTGTAGAACTGTACAATCTTACAAGTGAGCTAAATATGATAAAATTTTAAAATCATTAAATAACTCCGAATTTCTTTTAAAATATATCTTTATATTCAGTCAAGCCTACATTTACCACTGACAATTAGGAAGAAAATTATAAGACGCATCCTTCGTTGCAGCATCAATGACACCATTGTTTTTATACGTGTAGAAAAATTAAACATTGTAAAATTAGTTTTACACCATTGTGCCCACTGAAGTATACGTTGTGCATACTGTAAATCCAACACAAAGAATAACAGCAAATTGGATGTTTGTGAAAATTGTATCTCCTTCTAGTGTGCACAGATGCGGTGAAATAGTAGAAGAAAATATTAGTCGCTACCGCCAGTGAAATTGAATAAAAATACTTGTGTTTATCCATGGGTTATAGGTATGACGTTGCACCGAAACAAGTGCAAGGACAACTCGGGCTATGAAATCTGCCAGCGTGGGAGCACATTAGAAAGTTTCCGTAGGGCATCCCAAGTACGGCAAACGAGTACGGAAAACAAATTTCCGACGACATTCCAAGCGACTGGGTTACTCTTTTAGTTTGATATGGTGGCCTTTTAAATCGTTGTTGTAAATATCTAGTAAAACCCGTCACGTGTGTTTGGGATCTCTCAATCTTTGGTAGGTCAAAATATGGTCCCTGAGCAATCGCTAATACGTCAGCTGAAGACCCCGAACACATGTTGCTTTCGTTCATATGGCAAATTATACTTACGCAAGACATTCTTGGTTGCTCAGATTTGGGGTATCTCCAAGGCGGTGTGATCACTCCGTAGCCATGGATGCCAGACCTCTATTGCGTATTCCACATGTGGCCATATATAAGAGCCGAGAAGTTGTGAAAAAATCAAGGGTCCAATCGGCAAAATGCTGGCTTCAGGAGGCCCGCATGTTGGATATTCTAGTAGAAGTCGTTTCAGCCTGCTTCTAACATAATATGTCGACCTGGACAACAAATCCCAGATAGTTCTAGTTAGAAGAGGTTGGAATCTCTTGGTTGTCAAGCTAGTATGATTGCGCCAATTCATACTGTAAGTGCAGCACTTTACATTTTCCCCAAAAAATCTAAGCAGATTCTGGGTTGAACACGAGTATACCCTATTCAGATCAGCTCCAAGTACAGTGATATCTTTTGGCGATTTGATCACGCTCCAGCCCTTGATTCCTTAAAATAATGAAGACAGTTCTAGTTTCTGATGCCAGTGATATCGTTAATATACGTCAATCATAATCGCGGTCCCAGTCCCGATATCTCTGTTACTAGACATTCAAATTTGACGGGTTCTGACAGCGAATCACAAACGCGTACATCAAAGCGCCGGTGAAGAAAGAACTTTCTGATCCATTCTATTAGTGGATCACCAATACTAATGTTCTGCATGATGAAGAACAGAATGTTATGATCTAAACTGTCGGAAGCCTTTGAGAAATCAAGGAAGACTACGTCAACTGCTTTGCTAGTGTCTATTACTTCAGTCCAGCTGGAACGTGTTGTAGTATATTTGAATTGCATTATCGATTTCGCCGGAATCAATAAGATTCCAGTGCATGGCAGTTTAATTCTTCCTGGTAGGCCGTTAGCGCATCAAAAATAATAGCTTTCATGAACTTAGAAAGCAGCGATAGTAAGATTAAGGGTGGTTTTTTGGCTGGATTAGAACGACTACCTTTCATTTGAATAGGGGCAATTATTTTTCTATTAATCTCGAGTAGCAGGAAATTAATTGTAAGTCTGCTAAGGCTTTCGCCCCATAGTTCAAAGATACATAGCAGATCATAGTCCGTAAAATCACCAGACACGTTTCGCACTATTGGGATTCGTCAGTGGTGCGTATCCTCTTGGTCCTGTAAGGAGAATCGGACCCATGACCGCTAGAGGCAGATGCCAACTAGGCAGCGGCTTAGGTGACTAAGCCATGGGAGACGTTGGTATTTCTACATAATTTAGAGACTAACTGGGATATAGCATCACCTAGCTTCCACTGGCACTGACAGTGGTTAACGTCTAGCGAGAGGAGGTCATCACCTCGCATTCTAACTACTGTCAGTAACAGTGGAAGATAGATGGTGCTAAATCCCTTTTTAGTTTGCAAATTATGTATCACAGGCAACCACCTCCAATCGCTCAGTGATTTAAGCTGCTTGCCAGTTGGCATCTGCCTCTAGTAAACATTTTGTTTTATTACATGCCGGGCAATTGCCATTTTTCAAAACAGTCTTAGATGAATTGTGTCGAATGTTCAGCTAAACCTTTTCTTACTGCCGCTAAGGATTTCGTTAAACGTATCAACTCCAGTAGAGCTGTGCTGCACATGCTCAACAGAACGTTTATTACAGCTTCTGCAGTTAATGATGTGTGATTGAGTTTTGGGGGTAAAATAACCATCTACAGAGGGTTAGGTGGCCAGTAATCGCATTGAAAAATCGTGGTATATTGTTGACGCAGGGTATCCGCCGCTTCCTTCGTTGTCCTTGTGGTTTCGTCCGCTCTTTGAGGAGGAGGAATTTTCCGTTTCACTTTACGTAGACTGTGGACATGTTGATAAAAAGCTTTTGGTATAAAGACATACGCACTGCCAACTATTATTGGTATGCCATTCTGTCTTTGTCAACATGAGTTACGTTGGTTGGCGTATCCCGTGCAGTTTTCGGTGCTTGTACAGAGTTTGTATATTTGTCAGGCTGAGTTTCGCACCGCGATACACTTGCGTTTTCTGCTTCGCATAAATGGGACTACATTTCTCGGAGGGAAGGTTTAACTCGTTCACGCTTCGGCAACCAAAGAGCTAACCTGGCTGACGAAATTTTGCATGCACTAGCTGGTGCCTCCTCTGTCAGAAACATCTAGTTGGCTGTCTCACCTAATCGATTTAATATGTAGTAGCGTATAATTATTCTGGCTGTTCGGCAATTTCCACGGGATATATTTGATGGCAAATTTACTCGAAGAATAGTACTTCATGATCTCTGCGGCCTAATGGGACATGGACGATAACTCACAAACATTATTTCTGCTTTGGTAAATATCCGCTACATTACCGATGGATTCAACTTCTCGGAATAAAGTAGGAGTGTTCAGGTGGCAATACAGCAAGTAACTGGCGACAACTTTTTTAAATCCGCTTTAAACTGTTCTCCGAAAGCTGCTTTGGAATTACAGAGCGAAGATGTGTAAATCGTTGGTAATGAGAATGTGATTGCATGTTGGGTTTATCACCCTCCAATTTGCGGATGCAAGATGAGATACACTCTTTGAAGTCGTAAAAGGATAACGGTAAATGACCGTCAGTGAACAATTGTCGTTGCTGTTTAAACGTAGACAAAAATAAGGGGAAATGTTGCACGTGCTGACTTGATCCTTCATGAACTCACATTGGTGGTCATTATGGAAGTAATGTTACACCATTCTCACTAGCTGAGTCGTCGTGCCAAACAATGGATGAGTCTGGCAGTGCGATTTCCATGTCAATTATGTCAGGGCGTAACCAAGTTTCCGCTATAGAGATGGGGTCGCAGGCTTCGGATCCATGACGCAGCAGTATTTCAGAAAGTTTTCTCAATGTGCTTTGAAGGTCGATATGCACAGAGTGAAGCTTCTCTGAAATCAAAGATTTTACTAGGAGCACATTTATGATGTGAATTTGTGATCACCGATGAGAGGCCAGGACCAAATCGATTTTAGGTGCATTTCCTGAGTTCGATGGGGATGTAATCTATTTTTGTTTTTACTTGCGTCTTCGGTAGTTAGTACATCGGTAGACTTCCCAATATCTACCGGTTTTAGCGAACAGGATTCTGTAACCCTGTTGTGGTTCTATTGAGTCTCGGGAGTTGTGGTTTCCGTTAGACAAGACATAGGCTGCCGCTCTCTAACTGCTTTCTGTAGTCCTAGTTCCGAGGGTATTGTGTTACGTAGTAATGGTCAGTTACGAATTAAAGTCACTAGCATCTGTTTTCACTGCATGGTTAGTCTCAGTATCCTGGGACAATTGCCACTGCAGTTTGACGAATAGGGTAGCCGTGTAATAGACTGAAGTATGACATCGCTTGCACAGAGAGTTGCACGGATGTAACGCCATTATTCCAGGTCTTTGGCATGCGCATCCTCGTTGCTAGTTCGCATTATCTCGTAGACGAATTAAGAAATATAATTATTTTGCTAATCTCAATGTGGTGGTCCTTAAGATTATTTTTGTACCGCTGTCGTTTGCACCTTGGAAAATACGGGCATTTGCGTATTGCACTTTTTTCAGTTCGCAGGGGGCCCGTCAAACTATGAACCATCTTAATTTTCTTAATTTTCTCACTGTTACTCAACAGCAGGGTTTGCTCATAGTAATTCCAGGTTGGATGTTTCGTGTTGCGACTTATGTTAGACTGGTTTCAGTTCCGAATTTTGCAAAAGGTTATTCCATTGCTTTAAATGATCCAGATGTTTATCCCTTAACGACTTTGCCTTGAGCTCAGGAAGCTTAGTGCGTGTAGTTGTCAAGTTTCCGTAGTTGTGCCTATTCTGCGGTGATGTGAGTACTACGGTTATCGAGGGGTTTTGTGACGTACCTGGAGGTTGCATCTGATTCTTGATTGCTTGACTGCCGTAGTGGATGAGATTAGTGTGGTCGCACCCTGATTATACTGGGTAGTAACGGTTGCATAGGTTGATTTGTCTTTAGATCGCTTTGGATTTCATTGGTAAATCCGAAGAGTGGGTGTTACCGAGGTTGCATCAGTCAATACCTTGGATAATAGGATGTTTATGTCGGTCGCATGTTGACTTAGTTCGTCAATCCAAAGATTTCTAGTATTGCACGGCCGTTTGAACGCCGAACGTCTTTTCTACGTTTCGGGGAGGCAATTGAGGGAAACGGATGAGCTAAAAGATGCAGTATTTTCGCTTCGAACGAAACAATCTTTGGATTAAAATGGTGTTCAGTATCCACTACTTGGATGCCTTACTTTATGTTGACGTTGGGTATTTCGGACAGAACCAAATTAAATGACTTGTACACAACGCTGCTTAACCCGTATAAATTCATTGTTCATTTTTCAGCAAACAAAAAGTATTTTATTTAATTATGTCGGTTCTAGAGACGTTGTCGCTTTTTGAATGATACCGGTCTTGGAAATGTGTACAAGTCAGCACCCTTTTTAATAACAGCACACGTTTGATTAAAACAAAATGTTTCCTTTCGGGTGCGGTGGTCATCATGGTCGACAATCGTAGAACAAATGAAAGACGACCGACAGAGATGGCTGTTAGGCTGATAAATGAGAACTCCGAAATTAGTCAGAGAACATCCACCATATTTCCACTTCTTGAAAAATACACCAAAAATATTGATGTGTAATTCACACAGAGATATCACTTAAGACAGAGTAATCCGGAAGCAAATGTGGAATCCCTGCAAGTAAATGTACAATCATTTATCCGTAACATTAATCGCTTTTCCATTCAAAATTATCGTTTTCTTTTTCCATTAAAATCAAATGCCTTTTGGTTACTAATAGCAGTGACAACATTTGTGGTTCCTGATGGTAAGTATTGTTCTTTGGTCCTTAAAAACTTTATCATTCTGAAACAATGGCAAATGCAGTTCAAACAGGCTGACACGTCCTTTCCTGGCTGATAAATGCAACGACAATTAGCAAAGGGTCAAAGAATATTAACACTAACTAAATGTATTTTTCATTCAGGCAAAGAAATACTGTACAAAGTAAGTGAGGGAGAGATAAGTAGAATATTGATTAAAAGCTGACGTTTAAGGACCTACCTTTTGGTTAATATTTTACTTCGTTTTCCATCCAACACGCAGTCCGCGGCTTACCAGGTGAGTTTATTAAAATAAGGAAAGCACTGACAATTAGCATAAACACGTTTTATGTGAGGTCTATATTAAATAGTGACTCAATTTAAATTCGTTATTATAAACGATAACACTCTGGTTTTTACAAGCAATATATAAATATGCATATTGATCATGAGGTTCATAGACCTATGCTGACACACATAGTCATGTGATATAAATATACGCTCCAAGCGAACCTGATCATTTGCTTAACCTACTGATATATCTTGATGTACCATGTTGATTCACAACATTTTAATCTTTCCACAATACTATTTTTCAGATTTAAAGGATATAATCTGTAAGTCTGTACCTGTCTCCATATCTATAGAATGCCTTGAGTGTCTCACTTCATAAAACGGTCTTGCGTGTTTGACGGAATAATGAGTTTGTTAGTTAGTTGAAAGGAGTATAGGTTTTTATATAAACTTATCAAGAGCTCACCATTTTGCTCCAGTTTCAGTAAAGCCTGATTACGGCGGAACCAAAAGTGAGCTAAAGCTAGCTATATTCAAATATTCAGGATCTGTTTGGTCCTTTATTATCTAATAATATCCGAAAACCTGCCTGCGATGGCAGTCATATAAATATCATGCTATGTTTGCTCGATTATTCCTCAGGAAGTTAAAGCAATCATTTTCGGCATTAAACTAAGCGTCACACATTGTTAGGCAGTTTTCGCTAAACTTAACAAGTTTTAGTGACGTATTAACTGATTATTATAAAACATGTTCGGTTATATGATTTCGTGTGATATATTTTCCTAAAGCAACGTATCTTTTATTTTAATAAACGGTATTTTAAACCTGTAGTTTTGGACAACAAATTCATAAACAAATGATTAGGATAAATTTCTTAATTTTATGAGAAATTCCTGTGACCTTAACAATTACTTTTTCTTGTCTATTCTATTCCTTTTTTAAATTTATACACCTCAGCGGTTTGGCAGCTTAGAACATCGCAAGAATATCCCTGATATATAAAGAAATGTTACATCGAACGCACAGCTTACTGTTATTCTAGACACCAAAATAACCTTAAGCATTTTTATACCTTTATTAAAACATACAATATTTGGTACATTTTTGATTTCTTTGGATTTATAAAATTGACAGCTAATAAAATCAGATGAAGTATCGGGGTGGTATTTACCAAAGCGTATTAACGATGCAGGTCAGCACAGATGAAGGATCACCTGTACCATTTGGGATTGATTAGCTCAACGTATAGGAAAAAAATAACTTAGAAATGTTTGGCACAATTTTCGCTTGTCAAATAATAGCATGCATTATGAACACTACCGCTTTCTATATATAAGCCCCAAATGTAATAAACTCCTTCTTTTATTCATTGTGAGTGAACATAAATAGACGATACGTGGCCCTTTTAGCCTAAGTCGCGCACGGTCGACTCGTTTGGCAACAGTGTCATTCAAAAGGTTTAGGTTTCCATCTTTAGCATTATGCAATTACGATCAACGGACCAATTCTCGCTTATGATAATAGTATTTAAACACGCGAAATACAGTTGCGGCAAAATATATGATTACGCTGGAAAAATATATTCGTGTGACCCAAATTTGACGCACCGCTTTTTAATGGAAAGGCCCGAAACCTGAAAAGGAATTACACAGGGAGCTCCAGCTGTCACCTTATCGTGCATTTTTCGGTTAATCATTATATGCGGAATAAAGGCAAATGTATGCTAAAAGCTGATATGCTTCATCCATTCACAAGACCATTATACAAACTCAACATAAAAATTTGATTTCTTTGCGTCCCTAAAGTTGGGAAAGAAATTCTTATAAAACAAATCGTTTGCATTTGTTTTGGCTTAGTATATATAACGGACACCAGGAGTAAGTATAATGACGTCATGTGTATATAGGAATACAGTTATTTGACGGTGTCTTTGTAGGTATTGCTTCCGGATTCTATGGAGTTCATTTATGTGAGAGCTAATTTTGCATAACCATTGTGAGAGGAAATCATTTAATGTTAACAGAAATAAAGCTAAGTAAATTATCACCATTAATATAACATATAACGTATTGATTTCCGTTTTGGCAGCAATTTATTGTCACTTTATTTTTGTGTGGCTTCATTACGCTATGTATTAATAAGGCAAGCGATCCTCATCTTGGCAATTCTTGGTGCATTACTTACATTGGTTTCCAGGGAATACCAAGATATTTAGTAAACCAGTTTTTTATATTCATATGCATGTTATGTTTTATATCTAGGCAAGACCAACGATGTCTCAAGTATGAACAAATTCTGTGGTAAGATAAATATATAACTTTTTGCGTTTTGCGTTGCATATTTGTAGTTGCACCGTCCCGTTGCATACTAACTTTCAACGTTCTTTCACAATTGTTTCCTAATAGTTCATTACAAGGAAACACAAATGATCAAAAGTAAGAGAATTTTCCAAAACACAGCAAACCTCTGAGCAAAAAAACCATATAATTTGCACATAAACCTTTGCACGATGGCAAACCTAGTATACTATTGTTTCTTAAATAGCTTCGGATCTTCAACCCAAATGTAAGGGAGCATTTTGCATTTCACCTTGTCTTCAAAATAGACCTATTATAAAATATCCTTGTGACGGGTCGAGGAGAACAGATGATGAATTCAAAATGTCTATTAGAAAATAGAAAATTGTTAACTCCTGAGCATCAGAAATGCCAATTTTATGTCTGCCGTGTTTCAGATTATGATGAATGGCATTTCCGAAAATAATAGGAAGACGCCAATGTTATAAGCTTGAGAATATTAATGATAATGGGAATTCCTACTCCTATTAATTTAAGTACAAATACAACCGACATTTGTCACATTTTATCGAAATCACTTAAGATGGAGCGACAATGCGAGTTTACACATACACTAAATGACTGAAATAAATCTGTTTTTTTAGTTTTTCGTAATTAATTTTAACCATAATTTAAGCTAACGTGCTTCGATGTCATTTGCTCAATCAAGTTTAGTTAAATGTTCTTGCATCCTTTCAATCAAAAATAACTAATTTTTGAAGACTGAATAGGTTATTTGATCATGTGACAGTTTAATAGACTGCATAGTTTGCCAAGACAAGTTTGCTTGCGAACAAGTAAAATATGATGAATTTGACATAAGGACTTACTACTGAGGAATTTAACCATTGGGGATAAAAGCACTGAGTGTGCTATAGGCATAGTCTTTGCATTTATGCACGCAATAGAAAATTAAAACAAAATGCATCACATGGTAAAGGCATGTTTATAGAAAGTACGTTTTTTCCCAAACCACGATTCATATTATGTAGGACGACAACAAGTAACGGCAGAGTTCAGAAGTAGGCGCGTGTATGTTATTTTTCAACGATGTGCAATTGGGATGTTAGTTGGCTTATCACTAATCAAATCATTTTTACCCACTATTCTAAAAAATATTTTTATTTAGCTGGTTAAGGACAGCAGTAGGGCGTTTTGCAACTGCCAACATGAGAAGAACTTTAACCATTTGTTTGCCAACACGCAGGAACTTGAAAATCTTACTGGCGCGCAGTCCAACTGCCTACCTTTCTTGGTTAAAATTACCAAATGCACCTTAAATCTGTGTGAAGAGTATTTTTATAAAGGTATACTCAAATTGTGTTCGGTTTCTCTTTATCGGCCGAGCAGCAAGGGGATGGTACTTACCCAGGTAACCATGTAAAAAAGCAGAGTGATACATCATTTCCTCTCAGTAGGTGTCTGTCTAACTAATGGATATTAGTATATACCTAAAATTTAAAATAAATAATTTGTAATCTAATGAATGCAGTAAATACAATGAATACAACATATTTACATAGTAATAAATTTCGTTTTTTATTGCTGCTCTATTACAAAACCAAAAATGTTCTGTTTATCTACTTAGTTTTGCGGAATATACGAAAACCCGTGTTTCAGTTTCGAGGTAAGTGGCACATGCCAAGGTTTTAACAAGTAAATTTCCCAGTGTTTTGTTTTACTGCTGCCAAACACCATAATAAAACGTAACTTTTTTAAATGGATCAGAGAAGCTGATTAAAACAAGTAAGCTATGGATAGTTACCATTCATCGTTCGTTTACATGTTATACAATGATACTGACACTAAGAGGTATTTAAGTATGTAAAAAATTATATTGTTAGGAAATATTACAAATGAAAGCTGTTTAAATGACAGACCGATTTCCCAATAAAACTGAGGACGTTTCTTTGAACTTTACACAAATATTTGCAAAGTTTGCCATATAATTCATCAAAAAATTATTTGGGGAAATCCAACTTCTGTATATATGCTCACCAAGAGGAACATCTAAGGAAGTATTCGTTTGAAATAGTTCCGAAAAATGAGTTCATAGACAATTGACAAACACTAAGTTACTGAAGTATGCACTCAGTAAAATTGCTTTTATTACGTTAATAAGTGTTGCTGAGCGAACCTGTGGCTTCAATACAATTCCATCTAAATGCAACTGATTACCAATATGCTGGATTCAGGTGGCTGCTTTCAGAATTCGCCAAGGATAACAACCAAATTTGCTGTTCGTGATTTCTAGACCCACTACCATTGAACAGTGTTTTCTTAGAGCTGATGTTGTTA
>OX104063.1:1494586-1570090 GCA_944474145.2 Dicrocoelium dendriticum | reverse complement strand
GAAAAATTTATCTCATCGATACTTAGAACAACGGAGTTAGGTTCACTTCGGATTTTAAGATCATTCGGAACTATTCAGGGGTGGTTTGCCTTAGTTAAAGCCATTTCTAATTGTGACGAATTTAAAATATAAAAACGTCATTTGGCTAAAAATAAACGCCTTCTTTGAATAAAAGCCAATTACACACTGAGCAATGTAAATTCAACTTTCTATATAACATAAATAATATATAATAAGTGGAAGCAAAACCTAATATTGTGGGACCAGTTATGAAAGAAAATAACATATATTATGTGCTATGCTAGCGCCACATATTTTGCCAAATAAATGAAATTTAGGAAACAGCTGTAAAGCCCTAGGGAGTTGCTTAAATTGTGTTCATTTAAACTCATAAGATTTAAAGAAAATTTTTAAAACAAATAATGTTTATCTCACGTTTTATAAGTGGCTCATCTATAGAGTAAGAAATAATGATGCATTTAGACATGAAATAATTTAAGTTCTTGCGATGTTTTGCCACCGTCCTGTGGAAAACTTACATACCCTGCTCTTCGAAGAATACTTTAAAACAGAAAAGAATATAACGTTAATATTATCCTTTACTTTAATATCCTCACAAATTAATAAAAATAACAGTAATGACGGGAAGACATTTAATAGCAAAATGGCAATGTTACCTTCATATTTGTTTTCTAAAAGATGTGCAAAATGGCTGGTCCATTAATTATTTTGGTAGGGATAATCAAAAACTACCCTGCGGGTGCCTAATAAAAATGTGCGTAATTTAAGCACCTAATAAAGACACGCTTTGTGAATAAGTGGAAGCAAGCGGAACTAAATTAACGTACTTCTATCCTTGTAAGGTACTATGCCAAATAATAATTTCAAGGAAAACAACATGATATTTGGTCAATAAAATATGGAATATTGGAGAGTAGTTCTAAGTATGCCTTTGCCTTTTCGTCGAAGAGCGTTTCCTTATCTAGCTGATATACTAAAACCAATACAACAACTAGAGTAGTGCATCAGCCACTTTAACTGCGCTGTTATACAACCAAGATAATCTGACATAAAGAATAATAAGCGGAGAGAAGAAGACTTACCAGAAGACCTTAATGCCCTAAGCAAACATTCATGGTTAAAGTGCCTACACCTAGGGTAGACAACATACCGTTACAGACAGCTGCCTATCGTGCAAAAGTATAGTTGTTTTATAAGAAGATTGTTTTACCACATGGGTTCAAAATATTTTTAAAGCTACTGTGACCCAATTACGCTTAAAATATGTGAATATAAAGGCCGAAATATTGCACGCAGTTTGCGAATTGTTGCAATTGTATATGTCTCCTTTAATATCAACTATTTACAAGGGACTTTTACAGTAAAACGTCGCGATATATACAAGCTTTCAATCGTGATTTTGCCTTCGGTAATCCAAGAATGTTGCTCGGGACTGCGCGGTTTGTTATTCGAATGACAGACGTGCACAATGTTTAGTTTCTTACACATTTGTAATGTTTACCACTTTTGTGTCTGCTATTTTATTATGATACCGAGTTTTAATTTTCGGTTTCAAATAATTGTTGCAGATAAAATAATTAAAATAAAACAACAGAACGCATTTAAGTCCCAATATGTTGTTGATTTTTGTCTTATTACTTTTAATTAATTAAAGGCGAAACATTATCCATAGATTTAAATAATATTTGCAAACGAAATGCATTAATACAAAATATTTCAAAATATTTAATTCAAAATGCATTCAGAAGTGTGCGCATAGCATTAAAACGCAAAAGTTTAAATATTTTTGTTTTCCCGCATACTACTCCAGAATTTTTAAGTGACCGGTTAGGGGATGAAAACATCATATATCTGTGCCCACAAAATTGTTTTCGCTGGTTTCACGACTTAGTCATGTGAACGATCGTGTGTTTTTGACATAAATTTTGATAACTATATGGTTCGATGCTACTCATTTTTCATAGCGGACTACGTGCAATTTTAACGCAAACATTGACACAATTGAGTTGGACGTTAAATTTTTTTTAAAATATTGGTGTTCAAATAATTACCCACATTTGAAGGTAACTTAATTAAAAATAGAGGCTAGCTGTTGATATAGGATGTCGGCGGGATATGGACTGTACTAACCTGTTAATTAATAATTAGTGTGATTTTCAATATAATTGATTTACTGGACAGCATTGGTTTCAGCTATATGTTGAATATTTGGTTAATCAGAAATTATAAGAGCCCATTTTACATTCATCTTCTTAACCGTATTTATAACTGCTTATAATTCCATCACATCTTAATTAGAATCCAAGGTACACAACAATTTTAGCTATTCAAAATTTAATATTTATGTATTGCTTTATAAAATTTTTATTTGGCAAAATTCAGTGAACCATTATTTTACGGCGTAAACATCCTAATAAGCAAACCAAACCCTATTACATCAATTAATCATCCATTCCTTGTAAACAGCCAGAAGTGAGACATTAAATTTTCGCCGCAAATAGCGGTTTGTTACATTACTTATTTTACCAAAAATAGTTATAGGCTTGCTGGTCGAAGATAATGCTCGATTAATTTCAGTTTTTCATCAACGTCACCTTTGCACTTTTAATGGCAAATAATATTTCTCAAAATAATTGCTGCAAAGAGCCTGAAATATTGCAGGTATTATATAATTGTAACTTTAAGTGTATATCAAAGTTCATTATTGACTTGACGGCTTGTTTCAGAACCCAAAGTCACTACTCGTTTGCAGATATATTTTCATTTCTTAGGCTTAGTTCTTCCCACCTGAGAACAATTCGTCCACACACTGATCCTATACATTACGTGCATTAATACTCACCAACAAAAATAACATCCGTTCTATCGCCTGTAAATTTGAGACAAATAATCATCACTTCAGTTGTGGTGACCTACGTTGGGCGATTTACATGGCATCTTACCAATGGATTGGACTTGCGTCGGGAAAATTCTGAGGTTTATCAGGGAAATTAACTAAGCTTATTAACTAGCACTACGTAGTCTCCATTCTACCTATTAATGAGAAGTATTTGCATTCAATATGGTTGGCTTGGATTTATCCGTTTGCACTCGCCGTTCATCCGCAGATTTTCGGGGAAATCAAGCATCAATTTAACGTAACCAAACGGTTCAACGATCGCGTTACATCAAAGAAGCTTTCTCAAGTCCCTCTGTTTCCTCATGTCACATTCAGTTTACATGGAAAACACATTAATGCTACTCTGACTGTAATTCTCGCAATAAGTTTCTTTATTCCATTAAACAGTCACTGTCAACAGATTAGTTGAGATTTATTTTAGATATAAGTTATGTATTTCTTCTTTAGCTCATATATTTATATTTTAAATGCCATTATTTGTCTTTATATGGTCTTTATTCCAGTAGCTCACAAGCTAAATAGCACAACCATTCATATTGACTATGATCTCTCATATGGAAATCAAGCGCTTTGTGCAGGTACTGAACGATAAAACCAGCAGATTATTCCGTGCTCTGATTGCAATGTTTAGAAGATTTAACGACCCATAAGCCTTGAGGCGGTTACTTGAGTTATAATTTTAAACTTTCGTAATATTTATTGTACAATAACTTAGAAAGCTATGGTTTACAGATGGTCCTTCGTTAGTATTTTTTGTTTATACCGATACCATCCGAAGCTCTGTGTGGCAAATATCCGATAGAACAAATTCCTAATTTTAACAATAACACCCCTAAACATCAGCTCTAAGAACACACTGTTCAATGCTAGTGGGGCCTAGAAATAATGAACCGCAAATTTGGTTGTGATTCTTGATGAATTTCGTAATCAGCCACCTGAAACCAGCATGTTGGTAATCAGTTATCTTTAAGTGGAATTGTAATGAAGCCACAGGTTTGCCCAGCAGCAATTATTAACCTAATAAAAGCAAGGTTTACTAGGTACATACTTAGTAACATGGATTTTATCAATTGTCCATGGACTCATGTTTCGTAAATATTTCAACCTAATATCTTTTTAGACCTTCCTCTTGGTAAGCATTTATACAGAAGTTAAATGCCCCCACATAAGTTTGTGCAGAATTCCATGGCAAACTTTGCAAATATTTGTGTAGCGTTCACAGAGACGTCCTTAGTTTTATTGGGAAATCGGTCTGTCATTTAAACAGCTTTCAATTGTAATGTTTCATAACAATTTAATTTTTTAGGTACTTAAATACCTGTCAGTGCCAATATCATTGTACAACATGCAAACGAACGATGAATAGTAATTTGTCCATAGCTCACTTGTTTGAATCAGCTTCTCTGATACAGTTAAATTAGATGCGTTTTATTATGGAGTTTGTCAGCAGTAAAAAAACACTGAAATAATTCTTTGTTAAAACATTGGCATGTGCCGCTCACCTTGAAACTGAAACACGGGTTTTCGTATATTCCGCAGAACTAAGTAAATAAACAGAAATTTTTTGGTTTTTGGAATGGATCAGCAACAAACAATGAAATATCTTAATATGTATACATGTTGTATCCATTGTATTTACAGCATCCATTAGCATACAACTCATTTACTTTTAAAAAATTAAAAAGATATTTATATCCATTATTTAGACCAACATTTACTGAGAGGAAATGACGTATCACTCTGCTTTTTCACATAGTTACCTAGGCATGTACCATCCCCTTGCTGCTCGGACGACCAAGAGAAACCGGACACAATTTGACTATAGCTTAAAAATTATTGTCCTAACACAGATACATGGTGCATTCGGTAATGTTAACCAAGAAAGATAGACGGTTGAACTGCGCGCCAGTAAGAGTTTCAAATTTCTGCGTGACAGCAATAAAGTGGTTCTTTTTCCCAACATGTTTGCGGTTGCAAAGTGCCATACTGCTGTCCTAAACCAGCTAAATAAAAATATTTCTATAGCATAGTGGGGAATAATGATTTGATTAATGGTAAGTCAACTAACATCCCAAATAAACATTGTTGAAAAAAAACATACACGCGCCTACTTTTGAACTCTGCCGTGAGTTGCTTGCCGTCGTCCTACATAATATGACTCCTAGCTTGGGCAAGCAACTTACTTTCTATGAACATGCCCTTACCATGTGATACATTTTGTTTTCATTTTCTATTGCGTGTATAGATGCAAAGGCTATGCTTAATGCACGCGCAGTGCGGTTACCACCAATCGTTAAATTTCTCAGCAGTAAGTCCTTATTTCAAATTCCTCGCATTTTCTTGCTCGCAAGCAAACTTGTCTTGGCGAACTATGCAGTTAGATAAACAGTCAGACGATCAGTTAACCTATTCAGCCTTTAAAAACTAGTAGTTTCTAATTGTAAGGATGCAGGAACGTATATCTAAACTTGACTGAACAAATTATAATGACGTATGTTAGCTTAGAGAATTGGTTGAAAGTAATTACAAAAAACTAAAAAGCACAGACTATTTGCTGTCATTTAGGGGATGCGTAAACTTACATTTTTGCTTCATCTTAAGTGATTTCGATCAAATTTGACGTATATCGATTGTCTTTGTACTTGGATTAATGAGAATATCATAATTCCCCTTATTATTTCTCTTAATCTTATAACATTTGTGTCCTCCTACTTTTTCGGAAATGCCATTCACAATAAGCTTGACCACCGCAGTCATAAAATTGGCATTCCCGAAGCTCACGAGTTAACAATCTTCTATTTGCAAATATATTTCAAATTCCTCAACTGTACTCCTCGATCCGTCACAAGGATTTTTTAAAATAGTTCTGCTTGAAATGCATAATATTCGCTTACCTTTCGGTTGAAGATCTGTCGCTATTTAAGAAATTATATTATGCTTAATTTGCCATCCTGTAAACGTTTATGTGAAATTATATGGTTTTTGTGTTCAGAGGTTTGCTTTGATGCGGAAAAGTGTCTTACCTTTGATCATATGTGTTTCGTTGTAATGAACTATTGGGAACAAAATTGAAAAAACTTTGGCTCTTAGTTTGCGACTGGAGGTTGCAACTTCAAATGTGCAACGCAAAACGCACAAAGTTATGTTTATCTTACCATAGAATTTTTTCATTATTGAGATATCGTGGGTTATGCCTAGACATAACAAATAACGTGCTTAGTTATAAATAAAATATATTTCACTAAATATTTCTGCATTTTCTGAAGTCCACTGTAAGTACTGCGCCAAGAAATGCCAAGAGGACCATCGTTTGCCACATTGAGGCATTTAGTAATGAAGCAACACAAATTTAAAATTATATTATATGCAACTGCCAACACGGAAATCAAATGTAATATATTAAATTAAACGTAATAATTAACAGCTTTATTTCTGTTAACTTTAAATCATTAATGCAAAATTAACCTTCACATAAATAAACTCCACACAATCCGGAAGCAAGACGTACAACGGCATCGTCAATTAACCGTATTTCTATGTACACGGGACGTCATTATACTTACTCCTGGAATCCGTTTTATATACTAAGTGAAAAACAAATGCAAACGATTTGTTTTATAAGAATATCTCTCCTAACTTTAGTGCGACAATAAATCAAATATTTAAGTTGGGTTTTGTATAATGGTCTTGTGACTGGATCAAGCGCAGCAGGTTTTAGCAAACATAGGCTTTATTCCGCGTAGCATGATTGACCGAACAATACACTATAAGGTGACAGCTGGAGCTACCTGTTTCGGGCAGTCACAATTTAAAAAATTTGCGTCCAATTTGTGTCACACAAATATGTTTTTACAGCGTAACCACATCTTTTGTCGTAAGTATATTTTTCGTGTTTAAATACTGTCAACATAAACGAGAATGGATCCATCGATCGTAATTACATAATGCTAAAGATGGAAGGCTAAACCGTTTGAATGACAGTGTTGCCAAACCAGTCTACCTGGGCCGACTAAGGCAATGAATAAAAGAAGGAGTTTATAATATTTAGGGCTTATATATAAATAAACGGTGGTGTTCATAATGCATGCTATTAGTTAACAACCGAAAGCTTTTTATTCCTTTCTAAATTATGTTTCCTTTGTAATGGAGAAAATCAATCCCATATGGTACGGGTGACCCTTATTATGTGCTGACCTTAAATCGTTAATACACTTAGGTAAATACAACCCCAAAACTTTATTTAGTTTTATTAGCTGTCAATTTTATATATCCAAAGAAATTAAAAAGGTATCAATTATTACATGTTTTAATTAGGGTGTAAAAATACTTGATGTTATTTTGGTGTCTCAAAGAACAGTAAGCTGTGCTTTAGATGTAAACACTGTTTATATATTAGGGATTTGCTTGCGCTGCTCTAAGCTGCCAAACCGCTGTGGTATATATATTTATTAAAATAAAAAATATTTATTAAAAAGTATTCGTTAGCTAGGGTCAAAGGAATTTCTCTTGAAATAACTAAATTTATCTTAATCATTTGTTTAAGACTTTGCTGTCCAAAACTACAGGTTTATAATGTCATTAATTAAAAGTAAGTACACGTTGCTTTAGAATAATAAAGCATATGAAACCATGGAACCTTACATGTATAATAATCAGTGAATACTTCACTGTACCTTTTATGTTTAACCAAAACTACCTAACACGGCCTAACGCTTAGTTCAATGCAGAAAAGGATTGCTTTAAATTCCTGAGGAATATTGGATTAAAGATAGCATGACTTTAAAGTGACTGCCTTCGCAGGCAGGTTTCCTGATATTATTAGATAATAAAAGACCATACACGTTCTGAATCTTTGAAAAATTTTTAAGCTATAGCTCACATTTGGTTTCGCCGTAATCAGGCTTTACTGAAACTGAAGCAAAGTGTTGAGTTATTGAAAGATTTAAAAAAACCTATGCTCTTTTCAACTAACTAACTAACTCATTATTCCATCAAACACGCAGGCACATTTTATGAGGCGAGACGACCAAGGCATTCTATAGCTACTCAGACAGGTATAGACTTACAGATTATATCCTTTGAATCTGAAGAAAATAAAATTGTGGAAAGATTAAATATGTCGGGAATCAACATAACACATCATTCTATATCAGTAAGTTTAGCAAAATGATCGGGTTCGCATGGAACGTAGTATTTATGTAACACATGACTATGTGTGTCAGATTAGGTCTATGAACCTAATGTTTCCTACGCATAATTATATAATGCATGTAAATAAACCCACAGAGTTATCGTTTGTAATGTCGCTAACGACTCTACAATGAGTCCTTTTTTAATATAGACATCACATAAAACGAATTTTTGCTAAACTGTCAGTGCTTTTCTGATTTAAACAAACTCACCTGGTAAGCCACGGACTGCGTGTTGGATACAAACGAAAGTAGAATATTAACCAAAAGATAAGTACTACATCATCAGTATTTAATCAGTATTCTACGTAGCTCTCTTTCACTTACTTGTGTAGGATATTTCTATGCCTGAATGGAAAATACATTTAGTTTGTGTTAATATTCTATGACACTTTGCTTATGGTCGTTGCATTTATCAGCCAGAAAAGGACGTGACAGCCTGTTTAAACTGAATTTACCATTGTTTCAGAATGATAAATTTTTAAGAACCAAATGACAATACTTACCATCAGGAACCACAAATGATGTCAGGGCTATTAGTAATCAAAAGGCATTGCATTTTAATGGCAAACGAAAACGTAGATTTCGAATGAAAACGCGATTAATGTTACGGATGGATAGTTGTACCTTTACTTGCAAGGATTCCACATTTACTTCCGGATTACTCTGTCATGAGTGATATTTCTGTGTGAACTTCACATTAATATGTTTTGGTGTAGTCTTCAAGCTGTGCAAATTTGGTGGATGTTCTCTGGCTTATTTCGGCGTTCTCATTGATTTGTCCAAACGCCGTCTATGTCTGTCGTCTTGCATTTGTTCTACGATAGTCGACCATGATCATCATCACACCCGAAAGGAAGCATTTTTATTTTAACCAAAATGTGCTAAGTTATTAAAAATGGTGCTGAAATGTACAAATTTGGAAAACCGGTATCATTCAGAGTGCGTCAACGTCTCTAGAACCGACATAATTAAATACAATACTTTGGGTTTACTGTACAATGAACAAGTGTCGATGCTGAACTTCATTTAAATCCAACAATTGCTTCGGTCGAAGCGAAAATACTGCATCTTGTACCTCATTCTTTGCTCTCCATTGCCTCCCCGAAAGGCAGAAAATTCGCTACGCGTTCAAACGACCGTGCAATACTAGAAATCTTGGTAACCACGAACTAAGTCAACATCGCGACTGATATAAACATGCCTAGCCCCATCGCCCAAATTCTATTATCCAAGGTATTGGCTGATGCAACATCGGTAATACCCACTCTTCTGTTTAACTAATGAAATCCAAGGCGATCTAAAAATCAATCAACCTGTATAACAGTTGCTACTCGGTATAATCAAAGTGCGACCTCATTAGTCTCAACCAGTACTTTAGCCAAACGAGTCAAGGATCAGATGCAACCTCCAGGTACATCACTAAATCCATCGATAACCGTGCTTCCCACTTCAACCCAGAATAGGCGCAACTACGGGACCTTGACACATACAGGCATCAAGATTCCTGAGCTCAACGCAAACTTTTCAAGGGGTAAACATCTGGATCATTTGAAGCAATGGAATATCCTTTTGAAAAATTCGGAGTTTAAACCATTCTAACATAATGCGCAACACTAGACCTCCCACCTCAAATTATTATGGACAGCTTCGGCTAATATGGGTAACAGTGGGATCAATAGAGAAAGTTGAGACGGTACATATGTCGGCATGCCCACTGCGAACTGAAAAAGGTACCATACGCATATTTCCGTATTTTCCAAGGAGCGAACGACAGCGGAACAAAACTAATTTAAAGGACCACCACACTGAGAGTATCAAAATAAGTATTTTTGTTAGTGGCGTCTCCAAACTACCGCGAACCAGCAAAGAGGAAGCTCCTGCCAAAGACTTGGAGAAATTGCGCCACATCCGTGCAACTCTCTATGCAAGCGACGTCATACTTCAGTCGATTAACGGGTACCCATATCGTCAAACTACAGAGGCAGTGGCCCCAGTATCCTGAAACTAACCCTGTAATCACAACAAATGTTCGTGACCATAATTCGTAACTGACAATTACTACGCAACACAATTCCCTCAGAACTACGACCACAGACAGCAGTTAGAGAGCCGCAGCCACTCGCTTTACTAACGGAAACCACAACTCCCGCGACTGAATATAACCGCAACAGCGATACAGAATCCTGTTCGCTAAGACTGGTAGATATTGCGAAGTCGATGTACTAACGACCGCAGATGCAAGTGAGAACAAAAACAGATTACATTCCTATCGAAATCAGGAAATGCACCCATAGACGATTAGGTCCTGGTCTCTCATTGGTCGGTGCATATTCACACCATGAATGTGCTCCTAGTCAAAACTTTTGACATCAGAGAAGCTATTCTGTATGTTCATCAACCTTCGAGGCATACTAAGTAAACTTTCTGAAATGCGGTTGCGTTAAGGATCCAAATCCTGTGACCCCATCACTATAACGGAGACATGGTTACGGCCTGACAGAAGTGACATGGATATCGCACTGCCAGCCTTGTCCATTGTTCGGCATGACGACCCAGCGTAGCGGAAAGGGTGGATCTGTACTTCCACAATGATCTCCAATGTGAGCTCATAGAAGATCCAGTCAGTACGTGCAATATTCCCCTTGTTGCGGTCTACGTTTAAAGGGCGACGACAATTGTTTACTGACGGTGGTTTACCGTTATTATTTCTCCACTTCAAAGACAGAATCCCATCTGGCATCCGCAATTTGGAGGGTGGAAAGCACAACATACAGTTACATTCTCATTTCCGGTGATTTGCACATCCACGCTCTGAAATCCCAAGCAGCTCCCGGAGAACAATTTAAAGCGGATCTACAAGAGTTCTCCGCCAGTTACTTGCAGTATTGCCACATAAACACTCTACTTTATTCCGAGAATTTGAAGTCTTCTATAATGTATGGGATATTTTTAAAGGCACAAAAAATGTTTTCGTCAATGTCCCATTAGGCCGCAGATTTCATGAGGTACTACCCTTCAAATACATTTGCCATCCAAAATCTTTCGTGGAAATTGCTGACGCAACGGGAATGTCTGTACGCTACTACATATCAACTCGATTAGGTGAGACAATCAACTAGATATTTCTGACAGAGGAGGCACCAGCTAGTGCATGGAAAAATTTCGTCAGCCAGATAAGCTCTTTGTTTGCCGAAGCTTCAACGAGTTAACCCTTCCTTCCGAGAAATGTATTCCCGTTTATGCGAAGCAGTAAACGCAAGTGTATAGCGGTGCGAAACAGCCTGACATGTATACAAACTCTCCTCAGGCACAAAATACTCGCTTGCCTATGCCACCCAACGTAACTCCTGTACTAAACGCGTTGAAAAATACAAAATGGCGTACCAGTAGTAGTTGGCAGTGCGTCTGTCCTTATACCACAAGCTGCTGTATCAACATGTCCACAGTCTACGTAAATTGGAACGGCTAATTCATCCTCTTCAAACAGCAGACGGAACCACACGGGCAACGAAGCAAGCGGCGGATATCTTGAGCCTACAATACGCTACCAATTTGCAATGCCATCACCGGCCACCTAACCCTCTAAAGTTGATTTTTTACCCTAAAACTCAAGCACACATCCCTTACAGCAGACGATGTATTAGAAAGGCTGTTGAGCATGCGCCACGCAGCTCTCCTGGAGTTGATAATTTCATACGAAATCGCCAGCGGCAGCAGGAGAAAATTTAACTGAACCTTAGACACGGTACATAAAAAATGATTATTGGAGGCAAATGCCAACTAGCCAGGAGCATAAACCACTGAGCCATGGGAGACGTTGCCTAGGCTACATAATTTGCAAACCAAATGGGATATAAAACCACCTATCTTCCACTGTCACTGACAGTGGTTAGAATGCGAGGTGATGACTTCCTCTCGCTAGACGTTAACCACTGTCAGTGACAGTGGAAGCTAGTTGGTACTATATCCCAGTTGGTCTGTAAATTACGTAACCTTGCCAACGTCCCCCATAGCTCAGTCACTTAAGCTGCTGCCTAGTTGGCATCTGCCTCTAGCGGTTATGTGTTTGATTCTCGTTAGAGGACCAAGGAAATGTGCACCACTGATGAGCCCTAATAGGGTGAAACGCGTTTGGTGATTTTCCGGATCTGCTATGTATCTTGAGAACTATTGAAACAAAAGCCTTATCAGCATTGCAATTAATTTCCTGCTACTCGCGATTAATAGAAAAATGATTATTCCTATTCACAAGAAAGGTAGTCGTTCTAATCCAGCCAACAATCCTCCCTTAATCTAACTATCGATTCTTTCTAAGGTCATGAAGGCTATTCTTTTTGATGCGCTAAAAGCGTACTAGGAAGAATTTAACTACCACGCACCGGAACAGCATGGCTTCCGGCGAAATCAATAATGCGCTTCAAACATACTACAAACGCGATCCAGCCTGACTGAAGTAATTAAGTCTAGCACAGGAGATGTTGTAGTCTTCCTTGAGTTCTCAAAGGCTTTCGACCATTTAGATCACAACATTCTGTTCTTTAACCTTCAGACCTTTGGGATTGTTGATCCTGTGATGGGATGGATCAGAAAGTTCTTTCTACGCCGGCTATTGGAAGTACGCGTTTGTGATTCGCTGTCAGATCCCGAAAAAATTGAATGCGTAGGAACAGAGATATCGGGACTGGGACTGCGATTATTATTGACGCATATTAACGATATCATTGGCATCATAAAATCGAACTGCCTTCATTATGTTTAAGGAATCAAGGGCTGGAGGGTGATAAAAACACTAAACGATATCACTGCAATGCAAGCTGATCTGAATAGGGTATACGCGTGGTCAACCCAGAATCTGCTTAGATTCTATGTGGACAAATGTATAGTGCTGCACTTAGGATACAAGTTGGCGCACTCATACCAACTCGGTAACCAGAAGCTTCCTACGTCTTCTGGGGAGAACGCATCATCATCATCATACACGTTAGCTAGAGGTGGGGAACACCTCAGCTACTGTGCCGCAATACATAGAAAAAAGGAGAGAAAAATGCAACTGCTGCAAGCTGGCTGAGCTACCGGTAACGGATGGGCATCGTTCCGGTAAGCTGCCGGCCGGCTGCTGTGCATCAAACATAATTACTGTGCAAAATTATATAAGGCTAAATAATGAGATCGTGGATTGAGGAGGAGGCTAAGAGTGATGGGGTGGGACAAAGAAACTCACAACACGAACGCCAGTGAGGTCGGCTCCTAGCCATATAAGCAAGTGTTTCCAACCAAACGTGTTCGTCGTCTTTTGGACCCCAACCAGGGAGCCGAGACATTCCAACCGAGGCCAGCTCCGAAGTGAGGGTCTTCATTCCTCTGAACCAAGTCATCGCTTGGCCACCCCTCCTCTTCTTCCATCCACACCCCCGCCACGCAAACAACACACGTCGCGGAAGTCGGTGGGCTGGCTTCATGATGAAGTCATTCCCATCAGCCAGTCTGTTCGTGACTTAGGTTTAAGATATTCTAGTTCGTTAAACTTTAGCGAACATACAAATCATATAGTGAAAAAGGCTAAGCAGTCGGTCGGGCTCATATGCCACCTGCTAACCTTGAAAGAAACCAGACTAATTGCTTTTAAAATCAGTATCTGGCCTTTGCTGGAATATTGTTGTGCTGTGTTCAGTAACTTGCGAAAGGCTGACTTGAGAGCCATTGAAAACGTCCAACGCGCCTTTACGAAGCGCATATTTGGCTGTTCAACCGCTCTTTCATACCGAGATAGGTGCAAGCAATTGAATCTTGAACCTCTGTGGTTACGAAGAATGCAACTAAATCTGTGCTTCCTCCACAAACTCGCGTGGCGGAAAGCATATATTGGAACCTATCAATTGCACTTTCGGGAAAACACCACTTATGAATTGCGAGATAAAGAATGCATATTCTATTTACCTAAATTCAAGAGCAGTCTAAGGAGAAATTTCTATCTTCTTAGGTATGGCTCCATTTGGAATAAGCTGCCAAAAGGAATTAGATGTATTGAACATTTCTGCATGTTCAAGAAAATGATAAAGGCTTATCTGTCAACGGACAGAGCGAAATGGATCTTAAACATTCAATTTGATGATGAAAAACTGTATGAAGAAGGGCCGGATCATGTATGATACCGGAGAACATCAACTCTACTGCACCAGAGAAAACTTGATCAGCTAGGATGAGCTGATACAAACCGCTTCTTATGCTATTCCTTAACGCTACATTCCATGCGGTTTTACTCCCTTTAAACTTAATTCATATCAACTGTCTTCTGTTTAAAACCGAGAGCAAAATTATTTACTGGTGTGACGTCAGGAGCTATTTTCGTAATTTTCCCCGCAAATTGATTAATTCGTAATATTGTTCTGCGATCCCTTTCGCTACATTTGTTCTCCAGTGCTAATCATTTCCCCCTCTTTTCTGAAACTAACAGTCCAGAAACATATACTTGAATTCAAGGATGGCAATAACTGATTCCCTACGCGACTTTTGCCTATGGACAACTTGTACAGTCATCTGTCTCCGGGTGTCACGCTACACAATTTATCGTATGATCGGCTCGATCGATTTCTACGCCGATGTACAAAACATACCTGCCTATTTCTTACATTAACGATATGGTACCTCTTTCACAGAATTCTTCTTTTCTATATTCTTCCTTATTTCATAGTTGGCCACGACTGGGCTGATCTCCTGTGGTGACGGATTACAGCTTCCAGATTCTAAAAGACGTTACCTATGCAAGGCAAATTGCCACCAACTGTCTGGCGTATAAAAAAGTGCCATAATAGAATGATCCGCATGACGGACTGGGCTGAGCCTTCATGGCCCATAATACATGTTCAAAAACAGCTCTAAAATGAACAAAACATATGATATACAGGTGATGGCTCATATGCTACTATGCCACACCGGCACACGGCCAGTTATTGCATGGAAGTGCGAGCGAAACCTTTCGAGGGAATACCTTGCATGGAAGCAGGTCCCCTGTGGATGGTTCCACGAGTGGACGTATTACTTTAACTGGACATCTGTTTAAATTTGCTTACGTTATTGTTCCTGCTTTTTAATTTCTTTAATGCCTTAATCCTGCCAATTAGTTTAGTACCTGTTTTTGGATCCATTGTAAAAAGCGTGAACAAATTGATTATATTTTTGCGATCTTGTTGTACACATTGATCAGACCACTTAGTTGGACTGCACCTCGAAACACCGAGGAATATAACATTTATCATTTATCATTTATCATTTATCATGCGAAACACGTGGCCGAGCCATCTAAGCCTGGTGCTTGAAATGACGGCGCCTAGCTGTTCATTTCCTTTTCCTGTGCCATAAACAAGGCGTCGAACACGCCCGTTGCTCACGCGGTGTTCCCACCAGATGTGAGCTAAATTACGAAGTCACCGGTGGTCGAACGTAGCTAGCCTCTTCAGGTCCGCTGCTTTAAGCGGCCAGGTTTCACACCCGTACCGTAGGGTTGAACGTACTGCTGCATTGTATAATCTACCCTTCAGTGCAAGGGTGATGTCGCGCAGGCGCCATAAGTGGTGAAGTTTAGCAAAAGCGCCCCTAACTTTTGCTATATGATTCGTGATTCCATCTTCAATCCCACGGGCGCTGATACAACTTCCCAGGTAGTTGAATTTTTGAACGAATTCTAGCTGATCCGCACCAAGGATAAGCGTGGGTAGCGGTCCACTTCGAGGGTGCGAAGCAAAGCCCGAAGTGACGGACAGCTAGTGTTAGTCAGTACAGTGCCGCTTGGCACATTGGTGAGCTGTCACAGATGAGGGCAATAACATCAGCATACTCTAAGTCAAGAAGTCGCTCGCCTGGGAGTAGCTCCACACCTTCTAAGTAGTGTCCTGCGAACGCGATTTCTATGACTTCGTCAACAGCGGAGTTGAAGAGGAACGCTGACAGCGGGCATCCTTGTCTCTCGCCACTGGAGCTATTAAAGGGCGACGACAACATGCCGTAAGCCCTCACTCTGCCCGAGCTACGCGCATATAATGCTCGGATAATATTCACATATTTCTCGGGCACACATTTCCTTAGTAGACAGTCCCAAAGTGCATGTCTATTCACCGAATCGAATGCACATTTGATATAACGAACACGACTACGGTGGACCGCAAATATGTTTATGGTGTTCCAACAACAGACGCAAAGTGAAGATGTGGTCAATGCAGCCAAGACCTCGAAGAAATCCAGCTTGCTCTTTTTGAATCTGACTTTCACAAGTGCCAGTCAGTTTGTGAAGGATGACAGAGGCAAGCAATTTGGAGGCGATGGAGATCAGACTGATTTCTCTATTGTTGCCGCATTCCGATCATGAGCCTCCTTTGACAATTAGGTCTATGACGGAGCGGCTCCAATCGGTTGGGACAGTTTCCTGCTCCCACAGTTTGACTAGTAACTCATGTAATTCATATACAAGAGCAGGTCCCCCGAATTCGAAGAAGGCTAGAGGAAGGTCATCAGGTCCCGCGGCTTTGTTTAACTTTAACAGTTCAATATCACGTTCGACTTCTGAGTGAGAGGATGGATCCAAAGGGACAGCCCCGGGGAAGAGGCGATCATTGGCCGGCGAGGAATCGAACCATTTCGACCGATTAAATTGCCTTTTAAAGTGCTCAGCCCAACGCTCTAATCGTTTTCATAAGTTGTGGATAGGCTGTCCACTCTCGTCACGTATAGTTTCACTAACGCCAGGTCTCTTGCTGCCTGTTTCCCGTATCAGACGGAATAACTTACGATGGTTACCACGGGCGGCGGCCATTTCCATCTCTGATGCACGATGAGACCACCAGGATTAGCGGTCTCTCTTCAGGCTAGCACGGAGTTTCGACCGGAGCTCTTTGCGAGTTTCATTGTGATCGCTTCCAGCCGGAATATACCGGCTGGAAGTTCCAGAGACTGTAAAGAAACCCAATGTCCATGTTGGCGGTTAGACATACCACATGAGGATTTTCCTGCTGAAAGTAAGGTCTGGTGAATATGAGACTAGTGAGCTTCAATTGAATCCAGTGAACGTTTATCCAACTCGTATGACAGGCATTCAGAACAGCTGGATTCGCCAGTTGGCCGGTGTTAATGCGCTCACAACATCGACGTGGGCGTCAGCCAAAGCACATCCGCAGGTCAGCGCATACAACAAGTGAATGGTCGGTGTCAACATGTGTGCCCCAATTCGAGCGACAGTTCTGGACGCAGCCTCTCCCGCGGTAACTGATAGCAATGTGATCGATTTGCGTCCATAGCTGGTTCGAGGCTGATGGACGCCAAGTCACCCTCCGGCGGGCGCTGTGTCGGAAATTAGCGTTTGCAACAAAATAAACGAGCACCTTCACACACATGAAGTAACCGCTCACCGTTATCATTACTGGAGCCTATACCATGTTGGCTGCCCAGATGTAGCTCATCTGTAGATAATTTTCCAACTTGAGCGTTCAGATTCCCGGCCAGCACTACAGTGTCCGAGCTTCTTCTGTGGCTAAGGAGCTCGTTTAGTTGACGATAGAAGTCGTCTATTACCGAGTCATCGCTACAGCTTGTCGGTGCATAGGAAGCGATAACGAATAGACACCTGTTGGTCCCAAGCGACTTCGAAGCTTTGAACGAGCCAGCCAATCGGACCGCGCGCATCCGGCTACCGATTGAAATCCAATCAACCAGAGCAGCTTCAGCCCCGGGGATTCAGAGCAATACCAACACTGGCTTGGCTGGTGCTCGAAGCTGCATCGTCACCGGATAGGAGCATTGAGAATTGCGTCTTGCAATGAGTCTTCAATGAGTCTGAAATGAGGCTTGCAGGCGGATCTCCGATAAGCAGCAGATATCGACGATGAGGATCTGTAATGTTCGGGCAAGTGCTGCCTGTTGACCGATCTAAAGCAATGTGCGAACATGGAGGCATGCCAATCTGAAGGAAGATCGAGGGCTCCAAATGGAAGCCGATGAACTGGAATGGGCCGCTTGCTTGGACATGGGTCTGTTGACTGCGCAGGAATGAGGCTCCGCGTTCACCTGTGAGTTGAAACTAAAAGAAAAGAGACTTTGAAGCAAGGTAGAGGAGGGCCGAGAATTGGGAGGTTGAAAACAGGGGGGATAAAAGTGAAGCTGGAACGGGAAGATAAGGATGAAAAAGCGCAAGAAGGGGAATAAGGAGATGGGAAGGCTTGAGCAGTGGCATCCAAACCCCTATCCACCCTGCCCGATGCAGCAGGTAGGGCACCGTTGATTATCCTCTGCGGTGGCCAGAGCATCAGCAATCTGTTTGAGATAATATTCATGATATTGCGTGGGCAGGATACTGTCAGGTTGCCCAGGCCTAGACAGGAGAACGATTAGGGTTCTCAACCAAAGCCTTTGGTTCAAAAACCTGTCCGCAATGCAGCGGGTTTGGCATTAATCTACAAGAGTCCGTTTTAAGGAATAAGCAGCCACCCTCATTCCAACCCCCAATCTGGAGGATCAGATGGATGAGTTTTTCTGGCCTCTAACCATTGACCAATCTGGTATAAGTGACTCTGAAGGTGCAAAAGCACCACCCAGCATAGCTCAATGAATCACTGAGGCACCCAAACCATCGCACCACGGGAAGTACAAGCCTCATTCCAATTGTCTGGCGAGAACTATCTGGAAGTTGTTGCCCAGGTCGACATATTTTGTTAGAAGTATGCTGAAGCGGCTTCTACTTGATTATTCAAATTGCGTGTCTCCTGAAGCTAGCATTTGGAAGATTGGTCCCTCGGTCTTTCCACAACTTCACGGCTCATACATTTGGCCACATGTGGAATACGCAATATAGGTCTGGCAGCCATGGCTGCGGAGCGATCACACCGCCTTGGAGATACTCCAACGCCTAAGAACCATGAATGTCTTGAGCCTGTAAAAGTTGCTGCATGAACGAAAGCAAGAATTGTTCGGGGTCTTCAGTGGACGGTATTGGCAATTGCGCAGGGATCACATATTGACGTACCAAAGGTTGAGAGCTCCCAACCACACGTGCCAATTTTTACTAGATATTCACAACAAAGATTTAAGAGGCCACCATCTCAAACTGCTAGAGTAACACAGTCGCTTGGAATGTCATCAGAAATTTGTTCTACCTACTCGTTTGCCGTACGTGGGATGCCCTACGGAAACTGTCATATGTGCTCCCACGCTGGCAGAGTTCATAGCCTGAGTTGACCTTGCACTTATTTCGCTGCACCATCATACATGACCTATAACCCATGGATAAACACAAGTATCCGTAAGCAATTTCACTGGCGGTCGCAGCAAATATTTCCTTCTACGTGTTTCATCTCATCTGTGTACACCAGAAGGAGACACAATTTACACCAACATCCCATTTGCCGTCATCTTTTGTGTTGTATTTACAGTATGCAGAATGTATACTTCAGTGGGTTTTATGGTGTAAAACAAATTTTACAATGATTTTATATTTTTTAGTTTCCCCATAACCATCTAACCGGATAAGTGAGGCATACGTTTTTTACACTTGTAAAACCATGGTTTAATTGATGCTGTCACGAAGGATGCGCCTTCTATTTCTCTTCCTGTCAGTGGTAAATGTAGGCTTGACTGAATTTAAGGATACATTTTAACAGAAATTAGGAGTTATTTAACGATTTTAAAAATGTATCGTATTAAGCTCACTTGTGAGATTGTATAGTTCTATAACAAAATAGAGCGCAAATTGCATTTATCGCTTCTAGGATGCAAATCATGGTTAGTACATCAAGAGCAAATTGGAAACAAATGTCATTCAGTATGTCAAATAATTTTTGAACTAAGTACTCTCCAGTAATCCTCTTCTTTAGTAATAGGGACAAATACCCTTTATACGTTCTGTTTACGTCCGTTAAATACATACAATGCATTTTTGATTAAATATATTTAATGCTTCCGGAATTAAAAAAAGCATAAGAGAAGGGGATAGCATTGCATTTTGCACATGTACGCGTCTAAAATACGGGTGGTAACGTTATTGGTCAGCATGGCGTGTTAGATTGCCAAATGTAGTCAACGTAAAAGACAAGCTGCTGGGAGACCAAAAAGTGTGAAACTGATGGGCGTACATGCCAAAATGGCTACCATGATGCTCATCATACTGCAACCAACTTTGGCCCAATACGGAGAACTACGGTTGATACGGGAGCGCGGAAATTAACAATCAATGCTGAGGCGGTTCTCTGTTTAGCCATCTGCCTTCGCATTGACTCAATTGGCATTAGGTCTTCCCGGATATTCCAAGGAGCTAGAGCCAACGGAGTGAACAGAACCAGGAAAGTGAAATATCAAAGAAGATCCAAACCTCTGATGGATCTAAACATTATCTTATTATTGGGAGGGAAAAAGCTATATTCGTTAAGTACTCTCAATCGTTTATCTGATTGCCAAATCGACCACAAAACAACCCACCTCATCGCAATACAAAGAGTGTGATTTAATATGTGCTGCAGCGCAAGCATATTGCGGACTACGTACTGGAAACTCGGAGCAATCGACTTGAGGATCTAACGTGTAGAGCTACGCATAAAGCCGTTTAGCGCCGGACCTTAGTTCAATGGGACAGAACGTAATTACTGCTATCTGACAGGGAATGTAGCATATCATACTTTCAAAATAGACCCCTGCTGTGCTGAAAAATGCTATAGGAGCCGAGGATTGCACACTAAACGGAGCTTCAACCGGGAAGCATTATTCCACAGTCAGTATGAAGCAGCCTTGTGTTCAATGTTAGCAGTTCGCAAGGGTTAGCAAAAGCTTGCTTCGGCAGTCACTCCCTTAGCTACGCTGCTTACATACAAAGCACTCTCCAGTATATAAACAAGTGTAAATGCAGTCTTAAACGAATTACCTTAGTTTATATCTCGTCAAGCATTAATGCACATGCACCTGATAATGTTATCTGAGACACGGATACACGAAAAATATGTTGCTGCGATCATGCTGCCAAGCGTGTCAGTTCGACGTAAAGTTCAACGTATTAAGATGTTGACGAAATTATTATCAACGTGGTCACTTACATCTGTAAATTTTCGACGATCTAAGTTTTCAAAGCTTAGCCTCAGTTTGTTGCACGTGCAACGAATGTTTGACAAAACATGTCTAGTTGCCTCCATACACTCTCTTCTAGCATCCATGCAAAAATTGGACAACCTGGTAGCGTCCAATCTGAAAATCGTCTTGGCTTAACCAACAAGTCCCGTTCATTTATTTGGGGGCATTCAGGTTGTTCGTGTAAGACACACTAGCGTACGTTGCTTATAAGTTTAAGGTCGAACTGCGAAATAGTCATAAGTATGTCACTTCTCCTATGAGAGGCAAAACAGGGAACAAATTGGTCATTCAGATACCCAATCTATCAATGTGATACCTTGGATCGATAAGGTAAGAGTGTTACGTTCTTAAAAGCCAGGCGAACTGGAAACTGCTTTTTGTTCACAACTGGTGTGCAGAACATCTCAACTGGGACTTTATGTAGGGCCGTAAAGCAACACATCTCTATGTTCTCGCTAACATCCTCAAGATCGTTTCCAGTTGAACAACCCCGAGGTAGTTAAGGTGATTCCGTCATACAGTTTAGTACTCGAGTAACAAGTTCGTTACAGAAAAACATAATTAGCTTATAAAAGCAAACTTCACCCTGTAAGACAGTACATGGACAAGAATGACCTGAGAGATACAATGACAAGCATACAATATCAATGCAAAACCGTAAACTGGAATGCATACATAATTGATCAACAACTGTGTCAACCTGCACCGTGGTGAAAAGCGGAAAAACAAACAGAGCTCGGGAAAAGTTCTCTCCAATCCGAAGTTAATTTCTGGGTATCTCTCTTCTAATTATCGCACGTGTTCAGTCCATACTGCTCAAAGAACAGCTAACAATCTTAGACATCCAACAGCTTGTACTGTTCAGAGCGCACGGCCACCACAAACGATTCATACATTGATTATATCACAGCACACCTTGGGTCACTTCGGAAGTTGTGCTGAAGGGAATGTTAACTTCACGCGCGTACAGTTTCCCAGTGCAGACGACATTCGTTTAAGTGTGATGAATTTCAGCTGAACCATTAGCAAAATGTTTAACGGTGTGTTAATGAAACCTAGGTTCTTGCAAAGTTTTGGCTAGCAGTCTGTATTCTACTCAGTAAGAGTGGAAACTGTGTAGAACCTGCGAACTATAGGCCGAAAACACCTTGTCCGGTGATATATATGGCCATGGTGTACATTTTGCTGAGATATTCGTGGGGCATCTGGACAGTAACAAAATTCTGACTTCAAAGTAACAAACATTTCGCAAAATTCGGTCATAAACCACTGCTATACTGATAGCCCTGCCTACTGCTTTGAGTCTGTTAAAGCAATTAAAGGAGAGTACGTTCTCGAATCCCAAGTTATTTAAGACATTCGACCGCTTAGGTTAACGCGTTTTACTTAAAGCTTCTTATTTATAGAATAAATGTTTGCGTTTTAGCTTGGATATGTGACCTGGTCATTCAACATGTTCTGAAAATGATTGTTTGAAGCGCCTTATCCACACCAACGGAAGTCCAGCGAGGCCTACCACAAGATTCTACTTGGTAGTCCTTTGTTCATTGTCTTCATAAATGTCCTCAGCAAGTGTGTTTTACTGTGCCCAGATATATGGCGTGCCATCACTACAGTAGTGGATCACGCAGCCCTGCAAATGACCTGCATAAAGCTTAGATGATCCACTGTGATGTTGGTGCAGTTCAATGTAGCGAAGAATGAAGTTGTATGCATAGGCCATCAGAGCACACATTGCTATAGTTTAGTATTATAGATTATACATCACGCTTCCCATAAAGCGCGACCTTGTCGTGCTCGTGCAAGTTCACCTTGGTTGCTTTATTCACTTCGAAAATGTACCAAAGAAAGAAGAGCAGCACATCGGTCTCATGATTGAAGCGTTCAGAAATATCGATGTATTAAACTTTCCATTTTTGCTCGACGCTAATTTGAAGCCACACATAGAATAGGCAATCCAAGCGCGGTAGCCCTGGTAAAAGCATCACTTCAGAGCGATCGAGTTTGCACAAAGCACATCTACAAACCTCGTCAGAGTTTAGTCCATCTTCCCTGGCAACTCACGCTGAAATCTGTAGCGCTACACTTAACATTATCGACGTCTGAGGGGCGACCCCATAATGGTGTGTCAGAACAAAATAACCGCTGTTGGGCCAACTAGTTAAACTGGCCTCGTGCTGCTATCGAAGAAACTGTATATTTATCCGATCGTCCCAATCCTAGAATGTCCTTTGGCACAGGCAATTAATGACCCCCTGCTATCGCCATTATAAACACGACTTGACGACACTTGAACATGATGAGCTTATTTGTTGCAGCAAATGACACCCAATAGACAACATCCGTGCAGAACAAACAGAGGACATCAAAATCCCCATAACATCCACGTGGTAATAATCGCACCTTCGCTACTGCGAAATCATTGGTGATCATCTTTGTTGCACCTTCTTCCTCAAACGGATTTTATATAGTGCTGTTCACCAGAACCATCCTACCGACATGATTATGATTTGAATTTAGAATTGATAAAGCCGGTGCTCCATTTAGCTTTTAGTAAAACGGCAGCATAGTTAGTGTCGAGGGTAAAACAAGTGATCAAATGAGCTTGAAAGGAATTCGTGTTTATAATAGTAATAAAACTGATGCTCAGTGAAGCATGAACAGACAGGCACTCGAAAATTCATAAAGTAAAATAAACGCTAATACACTTGTTATATTTTGAAATGCAAATGACAGTCACTAAGGAAACTACAATTTTTAATATACATTATTATCACAACGTTGCAATTAAATTTGAAATTTTGCATTCACAAAATTATCACCGTCACATGTATAGGCAAAGGGACTTCAAGATTTTTGTTGCGTTAAGTACAAGTGATTCGTGTGGACAGATTTTTACCTCTAGCGTCGTTAAGCGGACGCTTTTATTTATACTTATTAACAAAGTTCCACAATGCGACCTAAATTTCTTGCTGACAAGTTTCTAATTGGTGAGTTGGTTGTCATATTTGAAAAACACAACTCTATAAATTTTAACAACATGTGATGAAACTTTATATTTAGCATCATGTAACACTAGTTCTTAATGCTGAGAATTCTGAATTATTACAATTAAAGTCACGGTAAAGAAAACATACATTTTCCAAAAAGACCAAATTAAGCCATTTAATGAACGGACTTTAATACAAAAAAAGAGTAAGGGCGCCAGATCACTACGAAGCAGAATGCTGTTTAGCAAATAAAGTTTAACAAGTTTAACAAAATATACCAAATAAAGTTTAAAAAGTAAAGTGTGGTTTACTACACTTTTCTCTGTCATATTATTAATACAAACTGCACCAACTGTACCTGTAAAACAATTGTTCGACTAACAATGGGAATCTTCAGTAAAATTACTCACCAGAGTAGCAAATATTCACCGCAAATGAAGCTAACACGGATAACAAGGAAAGGGTATACATGATCCACTAATGGATAAAGTGTTGTGCTGAATATTTTTATATTATAGCTGGTACACTATCGTTCCAATAAGATGCTGCCCCTACCAACAGCCAATAAGCATTAGGTAGTGTCATATGCGAACACGCCTCACTGGGGAATATAAAAGATGTATAAGACAAAAGGTAAAGTGACAGTCATGTAGAATCCTACTTATTAACCATGAATTTCATGGAAGGAACAATATTCTTTCTATAAATAGCGAACGATTTATCAGAGAAACTGACAAATGTGATATGTAACTTATCACACCTAAAGACGTTAAAAAGCAAATATTATAGGATCACTGCTACGGTGTCCACATCAAGCGTTGCAACGTTACAATAATAGGGGCACAAAACTGCTAAAACAGAGCAGTAAATCTTCGGAAACTCGTTAATCAAACCTGAGCATGGTCAATTCAAATGGAATATTGAGCGAAGAAGCTAGTAGGAGGAGTACTTTGACGGTGGCAAAATAATAGAAAAGGAAAAGTAACTTATTTCAAGCTTGAGGCGTTGAAAACGCTATTTTAACGGATAACTGACTGCTGCGCATTTAAAAGAAAGCATTTTTCTTGTCTGACCGATTATGCAAAGCTGTTATCAATTCAAGTCAAAATGTAGACAAAACCTTTGAGCCTGTCAACATGATTATTGTCCCCATACGTCGATTGGCGTATTTAAATAGCAGCCTATTACTGCACTGAATATCAAACCAGTACAGAGGTCAGGGGAAAAAACATACATTTATTTATTTAAGTAAATATATATATAATGGTTCGTAGTGACAAATCATCATATACAAAAGACATATAAGCTGATGTAGTCTAAAATTATGAATGTGCGTTTTTACATGAGGTGATAAAAATAATAGAAATGTTTTAGTTTCATGTTAAAGAGGAGTATTTATATATAGCTAAATGATAAATTACTTGCTAATTGCATTTTGTACACAAAATGCACTAATATGTACATACTGCATCCGCAAATGTTAATAAATATTTGGATTTCCTGACAAGTAATCTATATTAATTTGGGGCAAACCATTGCCCTCTCTAGGTAACATATATTGGTTCGTGGTAAAACAGGATACTGTTTTATAATTTAAAATGCTTAAACCCGTCGGGCTTTCGGTTAGATGCTTTCTAAAGTTGCTTTCAAAGTTACTAGCTGGGTGCTTTGGCTGAATTTAGTGAATACTAACAGAGCCAAATTTATCCGATTTTCGTGTGCTTTCTGCTGCGTGAGCAAGCTAAGCGTTTTGCCATACGCACACATTGCATTGACCCCCTACATTTGCTCTAGTAGTGACTAACTGCAAATGACAGTACCCACGATTAATACTGCAATATGTCAAAAATAAAACGTTTTCTTATTAATTTGCTTCGCAGCTACCTAGCTATTAATCGACCATAAAACGAAGTCTCAAGAGATTCACCACTTTTCTCCAGCTTGTTGGGTGAAGGTGTTACGTATGTTATTTCTAAAACAATTGCTGAGAAGTGTTAACACGCAGAAAATTAGCTATATCCATTTGGGAAATTTTACAGTTTTTAAGTGCAATACGGCCGTGAAATGTTTAGTAAGTAACCTGATATATTATGAGTTCCATGAAATGAAAATCAAGAAAATGCCTGCAACGAAATACGGTTTATGATTCTGACAGAACTACCTGGCCCTATTGGTTGAAGTGAAAATCCTTGTATATATATATATATATATGGAAATGTTTAAAAACTAATCACTGTTTAAACTTTGTTTGCGACTAAGAAAATCATGTTCACTTCAAGTGCATATCAAACGAATTCGTGTACGCAAAACGTGAAATTAGCTGGAGAATAACTACTTTTATCAATAATATCCTTACAGCACTAAACCGTAATATAATTAAATTAAAAATTAAAAACTAAATTAAATTAAATTAATTAAAATTAAAATTAAAATTTAAATAAAATGCACATTCGGCGAACGAGTACTGTGTAAATTATTGCTGAATGCTAGTTACGTACAAATCAAGGATTACTCATCTATATCCACAAAAAATTTGCATTGGTATTCTGTGCTGTTACTTTCTAGCCAGTTTGGTCTTATGTGGAAAAATAACGTTGGATTCAATGACCGGTTCGGAACGTAACCTTACAAGTTGTAAAATTCGTCCTTTGGTGTAACAAAACTAGTTCAAACTTTCTAATAAATTATATTTACATTTATAGACGAAACACGTCAGTCAAATAAAACTACATTTTATACTTCTAAAGGGATTCATGTCGGCTTTAATAACAACCTATTCGATGGCATAAATATGTGTTACTAGACATACAGACACCATTTCATCTAATGCGCGTTTTCATCATGCAGATGAAGAGGGTTGTATTAAGAGCGCCCAGTATATGCCGGCAGTAGCATCAGTAAGAAAACATTAGTGTTGTTACTGACAAGAAAAAAGAAATGTTGTCAGCCAGGTATTTCTTCCAGGGGATACATTGAAAGGAAATCTTGTAAACACGGCCAGGATAGACACGTACATATGTGTATGATTTCGGGTAAAATAATTACAGAAGATTACCCATAGGTTAACTAAGTATTCGAAAGACTTATGTGTCAATGTCGTGTTGAAGGATACGATATAGGATGAATGGGCCGTCTTCCATCGGCGGATCAAGAGATGCGTTGGATTGCTTTGATAAATATTTGAGAGAATTATGAAGACGTACCAGTTTAGCACAAAAAGTATATTTCTAAAGGAGTTTTTTACTGACAACCGTGGTAGCAAGTACATAGTTTGAATTGATTGCACAGAGTTGGAGCAAGCGGACGAAAGCATTACATGACGCGTTCGATGTGTGCTTTGTTACTAACTTGCAGTTAATCAAAATATATTTTTATTAGGGCAAATTTTCACTCTTGACACTAGAGCCAGTTCAGGCCAGATGAATCGGTAAAACTTTGACTTAGATATTATAAATGAATATTTTATTCACGACAATATGAAGCAGGCCCATGGAGGCAAGTTCAAGTGGAGATTTCGAGAAATGACACGAGTCATTGGATAATAGTACTACAGTTTCATAGGTCAAGTGGCCATACATTTGCAGAAGGAAGCATCAAGCTTTTCTCATTGATCCATGTTAGTAGTCGCTCTATTGTGAGGCATTCCTGTTCATGAAACTGCAGTTTCACGCAAAGAAACTGACTTCGTCTAACGACACCTTTGCTGACTGGTCATGTTAAGACAGCCCGCTAGCCGTTCGATAAATGCAACTCATCTTTCTGTTCGCACAGTTATTTCTCTTAGTAATGGCAATTGCCACATCAATCATGCTTAAGTTTGTTAAAGGGAATCCTCTATTCATTATATTGACAATGTTCTAGACAAACGCGTGTCCTGCGTCTAGCGCGTGTACGACCACCGCTGAGTCCATTAATAGGTCCCATTAGGAAGACTCATGTTTCGGTTGACGCGTAACGTATCTATTGTGTTCTACTGCCCACGTGTGTTGCTCTCACACAGTTTTACCTATATTCATGTGTTCACAGCAATTGCCACGGGATCGTCAGGCGCAATTTGTGGTCCAATCACTTGAAAGCCGATACTTCAAACGCACTAGTGCATAACGGAGCTTTTGATACTCCTAAAAGTTTACTTTTGCTTTATCCCTGTTTAGCACTCTTGAGATTGCGGAAGAGGTTTCTTTTTATAGGTGATACCCACGGTCCCAATCCACTCCGTTGTGCTTTGCGGTAGTGGATTTAGTTATTGGTACGATAACCGACACAGATGTTTATAGTTTATTAATTTGCCCACAGCCAATATACGAGTGATCATACTGTCCTATTCCTTTTTACATAGAGTTTATCTGAGACATAATGCTGGCATTTTAATAAAATTTATGAGTAATGCGTGTACTGGTACTTTGTTTCCGCACTCAGTTTCCAGATAGCAGATATGTTTGTTTAGGAATGTAGAAAACCGATCAAATATGTGTTGCAACCATACTAAATACATCGTGCATCAAAAAATCCCGGCGACGGATGACGATTTATGAAAGTTCAAGTTACTAGAATTCGAGATTTCAAGATAGATGAGACGAAAGGGAAAATAGGCAAGCGTTAGAGCATTAAATATAAATCGAGAATTTAAGCAATATTGTTAAAATCATGCGAGCAACAATACAAATTTGTGCTTCTTATGCGATTGCCAAATGTTGTGCAAATAACACGCAACTATAAGAATAATTTTGTGGGGGTCGCCGATGACATGGAAATTGTAAGGATTGAGCCAAATGAATGACGTACCTGGAAGCAAAACGCATAGCAATTCATTATGAATAAATCCATATAGGGAAGACTAACTGATATCGACGTGGTCTAGATAGATACAAGTGTATTGGTGATTTTGTGTTTAGCGTAATTTTGGTAGAATGTTAAAGCCACGATTAAACTTGGCACAATAATCGGCCTCAACGAGGAATAGATCCCCGGACACTTTGCATTGTATAAAAGCAATGAAGCCGGAAAAGGAATACGGGAGACAGCGTTGTGGAGCAAATTGAACTGAAATTTGTGTACAACTCCTTCAAAAGATAATGAAAAAGTTACAAATTCAAAGTTGAATTTGGAGACTCCGCTGTCGGTTTGGTTGCTGCAAGCAACCTCTATTGAGACCTCGGTTCACTTGAGGTGGATCTCGGTCATTCCGATCAAAAAGACCGTAAGTAAAATGAAATTATATTGTTGCTTATCACAACACTGGCACTCCAACACCGCGGTTTCTTCCTGGTTGGGCCTCATCAGTTAGAGATAGCATGAGTTGGGCTGGAACTCAGAGCCTAGTGGCTCATGGTTGACGCCATAAGCACTATGCCACTGAGATCCACGAGCGACGCTTGGTTCAGCGGGACTGAATACAAAGTTGAATTTGGAGAATTCGCTGGCGGTTCCCGCTGGACCAAGCTTTGCTCGCGGATCTCAGTGGCATAGTGCTTATGGCGTCAACCATGAGCCACTAGGCTCTGAGTTCCAGCAAAACTCAGGCTATCTCCAGCTGATGAGTCCCAACAGGACGAAACTGCGGTCTTGGGGTGCCGGTGTTGGGATGCGCAACACTATAATGTTCATGTTACCAAATTCTTCACCTGCGATTAGCGTTAACCTTCTCAAGGATTTTCAAAATATTCGACTCACGGTTTGTAAGTCTCACATATGTAAGATTGTACCGTGATTGTGTAATCGTTCTCTTAATGGTATAGCAATAAAATACAAATCCACGAAGCTTTTCCTTTGATGCACGGATCTGACCTGAATCACACATTCCATCCTCCTGCAAACCATTCCAAATAGATATAAATATCCGCGCGAAGAACAGAGATTGGAGAACTCGCTTTACATAAGGCTCCACAAGTTGGCATTTGTTTCGACGTATGATGCATCGCCCTCCTAGGTGCAGCTTGAACCTCAGCGTGATGAACGGATGAATATCACTTCGACAAACTTTCCTTTGTTTACTGCATGAAAACTACCCATGTCTTGTTACATGCAAGTTTGTAATGTATTGGTGGCCTAGATTAAAACAATGTTGGTAGAGAGTCAGGAACTCGTTGGACTCCAGCATTTGTAGCAGTCACTTTTTCATTATATTCTCAGCAAATGCCCTCAAAGTAGGTGTCAGAAAATAGTGTGTAGTGGTCTACTCTGTTATGGTTGCCGCACTTTATAATAGCCTTCAACTATTAACCATTCCAATAAATCGGCAAGAAACATTTGGCAGTCGACCTGTTGAAGACTTCAGTCACGGCAGGTGAGATAATGGCCAAAATTGACTCAAGAAACATTGGATGCAGTCCATCAGTCTCGGTACCTTTCGTGCAGTCAAGGCTAGATAACAATGAACCTACTTGGTTCCTAGCTACTTGGTTAACTCGACAATTCATACTTTGGAATTCAGTATGCAGCTACACATGGAACTCGGTACAGAAAACTGGACATTTCCAAATACATAGGCAAATTGCGCCGTCAACTAGGACGCACCCTCAATGTTGGAGGTAGATGTTGTCGGTTCAGACCATCCGTCAATGACAAATCACCTGCCAGCTCCAGGCGACGATTCAAGTAAGCAAAATTCCCCTTGGAGCAATCTTCGCGACAATTACGAGCTTCTCTTTGAAGCATTAGCGATTATTCATTTTGCAACGGTGAAGATGTTTCGTTAACTTATATAGGCTTCGTAGTCATTGGCAAGCCAGTGAGAAGAAATATATCAAACAGTCAGCGCCGACGCTGAGCCACTTTTTCATACTACATTAAAAAACAATCTGGTTTAATCGGTGTACCATCCGACAACCCAGATTCAAATGTGTAAACGCACTGAGGTGCAACTCTGCTTTATGTATAACCAACATTGTTTCCATTGTGCAGCTTGTAACGGAGACTAATCATGTCAACAAATCTCTCGATCTAGACAGTCAAAGTCGGCATACAACCAGTTGTGATTTATTTCCTCCGAAATAGAATAAGACAAAGGTAATTCCATATCACCTATGAGCACTAATTGATCGATGTTAGCCAGTGGCTCCAGAAAACCGAAAGTCATGCTGTCGTTGTTCGTTGCTCGTTCGCATCAAATTGAGACCGGCCGGGGTTGAGCGTTGTGTTATGCTTGCTCGCTAGCAAGTATTTTGCAATGCCCAGTCTCCTGTAGGAAAAGCACGAATCTTGCTTCAACCTCAGCATGAGCAGGTATCAAATGCACATCAATCCATTGAATCCAAAGACAGATAAAGTTAAACATTAGTTGGAAATGTGGACTATTCATTTGGCTTTACAGATAAATTCAGCCAATCCAAACAACAACTGAGGGGGCAGCGGGACACTGCACCCACAATTTGTTCTCTGCGACTAAGGTGGATGGAGCACCACAGTAGCTCACCCAGATTATCGTCGCTTCGGTATGTGCTCACAAGATCCCTTCGCAGGGAAGAGCAGATGTAGAGCAAGACGTCACCGCGGGTATTTGGTTTTTCGATCGCAGCGGAAGCAAGACTAATCGCTGAGTTCAAATCACTAGGTGTACAAATCTGTATGCAGCCATTTTTCTGCAGTCGCAAATGTCTGGCCACAGAGCCACAACAAAACGACGTAGCTAAAAGTGCTCGTTTGTAACAATACAATCGTTGAAGAATTCTAAAAGCTGGCCGCGGCAGGGAGCGCCGAGCACGCATTAATTGTAAGCAAACTGTTATCCTGATATGCGCATTTTTGGAAACCAACAGAACATTTACTAAACGGAGATTTGTACCACCTTACCAGTACGCATTTTCAACACTGTGACGGCGTAATTGAGTCGTTCCTAATCCACACAGACCAGATCTGAAAGGACATGGAGCTTGAAACTTTTCCACCTACTCAGTCGGGGCGAAACCGGTCATGGGCTGGCTTCGACCATATACCTGATTCTCATAGGCCAAATTTGTTAAAAACCTTGCATTACAAATCCGGAAATTTGCCCTACATTTACATACTCCTCGAATCGTCCAGGAGTCTGTTAAAGAGAGTCTGCAAAAGCTCTACATCGTGATAGTACAGGACTTGGTGTGATAAAGCACGGGAATGTGACGCAAGGTTATAAAGCCTTTAGTCTCATAAGATTAAACTTGCAGTGCGAAATATATACCGAGCGTCCGTTATTTGCCAAGATGTTGACAGGGTGATGTACTTTAATGTTGCCAGTGTAATTAAAGCGCTGAAAATGATTAATGTAATATCAAACTAAAGGGTTTACCTAAACTTGTTCCTACGGTATTTGATTTGTATTTTGCTTTGAAGATTGTATGATCCATATTTACAGATTTCGGATGAAATGAAAGTAAAAGAAAGCATTTAATTTGGGATATAAACTCAAGTCGTTTTATGCAAAAAATAGCTGCTGCATTTCCCTGTGTACATGAAGCGCAATAAACTCATGGGAAACGGTAAGTGGGTGAGAAGTAATGCGAAGAAGATCAGAGCCAGCATAAACATCTAATAGAAAGCTCCTGTGATTAATAAACTTTTACATTGCAAAGCGAGTAGTTTTGTGAAATGTTATGAGGGATGCCTCAGCGTAAATACTATATTTGCATCATTCTTATCGTAAAGCAATCTAGCAGTTTCATCACATCAGAATTCGTCAGCGTCGCATTCTACACGGGAACGTTTGAGAATTGATGCGGACCTCCAAATCGCTTGAGTAAGTTGGGTGATTCTTATCCACGCAGGTGATACAGACATGACCTTTGTATAAAGTTCAATATACGTTGACTCCCGGATCGTTGTTTTTCATGCGAATCATAGTGCTTTTGTCCAACGTTCATGAAGCTAGACCACCCATATTTTTCTTTAGCAGAGTATAAGCAGACAGAAACAGTCTGTATGAAGTTGTCAATTCTGACTTTATGTACTTGCATTGCCATGTGATCAAAAGTGCACTACGGGATTTAGATTCAATCAATGAACCATCTATCCTCGTTTCTATCTACCCCGTTTGTTCATGAATGCATGTAATGCTACAAGGCATCTCTTGGGTATTTTACTCATAAAGTGTAATGCATTAAACACTTAAGTGCATCGCAAATTTCTTTCTTCGTGACTCACGGATGTGAGGTAAAAATTCAAAAAATTACTTAAAATTATATTATAATTGAGGTGAAATTGCGTTTCGATTAAGCAAATACTGGCCTGGTTAATGAAATGCGAGGTGCCTTATATAAATGGGTGTAATAAGTAAATCCACTTTCCTTTAGGCAACACCTCCTTGGGGATGATTTCAAAGTCATACGGCTAATATGTGTAGGCCTCTCACACAACTGCCGCATGTAGCTACACCAAAGCTCCACGGTTATATGCCACCGCTAAAAGTATGTTCAAATTAGGGAAATACGACGTAACTACAAACTGGTGCAACGGAAAATGTAGCCTGCAGTTTTGGTCACTATATTTGCAAATTACCTTTCAGTCTTGATATTTTTATGACAATTTTCTTGAGCAGGTTGCTTACCGTCTACGGCTGAGCAATTAATTTTTATATTAAAAGTTCCAAAAATAAACAACTGATTCCAACACCACCAAAACCTTAAATATAAGCTTTATAGACACGTTAACCAACTCCGCAGAGTGCGGCGTGGGATCCCGGTTTTACGTGCAACAGATGGTCTCGCGCCATCCGCATAAGATGCAGCTAACGTGCTTTGCCAAAATTCATCCATACATTCCGGAATGAAACATCATTTCATCCGGTTTGGACACAGCTTCCAACGCCACCATGTTTAAACCATGTATCGTGCACGGCAGCCAATGTGATAAAAACGCTAATGTCATTGTGTATGCACAGCTCACATGTCGTGGAAAACGTCAAACCGAAGGCATTGAAGACAGCGTCCATGTATACTGCCAAAATATTATCTTGGTACTTTTGACTTTGTTTTGACAAACTGCAAGTTCCCACAATGTTGGAACCTAAGGTAGTCACACCTATTTATAAAAACGGTAATCTTTCGGAGCCTACGAACTACCAATCACTCTCCTCCCAGTTTCATCCAAAATAATGGAACATATTTTTGCATAGGCGCTCTTGAGATATCTTGAGATAAACAACATCCTAGTGTCTTAGCAACACGGATTCCGAATATGAACTCCCTGCACTACAAACCTGGTGCTAGTCCGAGCCAGGTGGACTTCTCGAAAGCGTTTGATTGTTGGAACCACTGCATTCTCCTGCACAAACTTTGAAGGCATGGAATCGGTGACCCTATACTTGATTGGATCAGCAACTTCCTCCCAAAACGTCAGGTGAATGTGAAAGTCCGCAGGTCCATTTCTGATTCAATTTACGTCCAGTGTTGGGTTCGCCTAACATAGGTACTGGAATTACGTTTATTCGTAATATTTATTAACGGTCTTGCTAGTGTAGTGTAGTCAAATTGCTTATTATTTGCAGATTATGTCAAAATTTGGCATAATATCAGGATATCGGTTGACCACATGGTATTTCAGAACGTCTCGACAGGGCTTATGTGGGGTCATTCGATAACGGTTTTCAGTTCATCGTGACCAAGTGTAAAGTCGTAAGCATACGCCATCAGCTTAGTTAGGAATATGGACTTGGGGACTAAAAGTTACAACGTGCTTTCCAAGACAACAACCTAGGCGTGATTGTACAATTAGATCGTGGTTGCTCAGCCCAGGCTGAAAAGTCATCAAAATGCGTCAGCCGACATCTTGGACACTTACGGAAGGTTTTCGAGATTTTTGAGACATCCATCTTTCAGCAACTGCTGAACGTTAGTGTTAGGCCTCACGTGGAATAGGCGATCCAGGCCTGGCATCCCTGGAGCAAACGCGACGTCGATGCAGTTGAAGCTCCACAATGTGGAGCGACCTAACTCGTTAGAGGGTTGTTCAATCTTTCCTAGCAAAGCAGATTGCAGTCCCTGGGATTGCACAGTGGTGAATATCGAGGTCAGCTATGAGACCTAATTAAGCTTTATTTAATATTGAGGAAGACAACACATCCATGCCGAAATATGTTGCAGTTGATTCAAAATACCAAACTGAGAGGTCATCAGCTCAAAGTGACTACGCATTACAGTCGGCTTGAATGTAGACGAGACGTTTTCTTCCTCCGTGTGTCCCGTGGCTGGAATACCCTTCCGACTCACGTTATCATTGTCACTGCATTGATGCTATTCAACACACACCTTGATGAAACGCTTTACAACCTGCATCTTTTGATGTAGTAGTTTCCACTTGGAGGACCAAATAACACTAACATAACCATGTGCATAACGGCCCCCGCTGCAACGTGGCAGTGGGGATACATGCAGAAGTGTCAATGTGACTAGTCTGGATGTATCTAAACTGGATTAACATCACATCTGTCAAATGTAGCAGCACGCTTGTGAGCGTAGTCATTGCCTTTATCTTTTTCACGCATTTACCGAAATATATAGGCCGTTTATACTATTTTGCGTGTGCACATCCCATACATACTTCAAACTATCGTTATGTAGTAGTGCATTTATATCGGTGAACGCTTAAAATGACGATTTATCTATTCGATGAAATTTAGAATTTCGTTCCACCCATCCTAAGTGACTTGTAACATACATGCATTTTTACCCGTGAAAATCGTTATGCATTATGGGTCATATAATCAATGAACACCTTAACGTGCCTGATCATACATTTCATGAATAAATTACATGGGTTAATCAGACACCCTGCTGGCACACTGTTATATTTTAGTTCCCATGGCGTTTGGATCGCTGGGTGACCTATCTTCCCTGGAGGACATATCGCTCACTGTCTTCAACCGAAGCTCTGGTGGCATTCTACAACAAAATATGCGCCAACGTATCAGTAGCCATGCAAACAAGTATAATGAAATTACAAGCATAATAAACACTTGCGGTCACATCATTTTTATTTGGTGGGGTTTTTCACAAATATAACATGGGTGTTCGTTATTATTAGCTATTATTGCTTGCTCATGGCCTGCTTTAGTTTCAGGAACGCCACGATATTAATGAGTATGGTTCTAGTTTCTTTTCGGTGGCGTTCTAAGCGGCGGTATGTATGATAAGGTTCTCCCTTTAAAACCTCGACTTAATACTAAATCCAAATCTAGATAACAGTATAGATCCTACTTCGTAGATGGAGTTCAACTTAAAACATATAATTGGTGGCTCTCCGTAATGCTCAGATTTGGAGTGCCGCCTGATTCGCGATGCATATACAGGTTTTAATACAGCTCCGATCAGATTGCCAAAGACGTCTGACTGGTTGTGGTCGTCCAACTGCTCACCCGCTATTAGATGTCGTCATTGATTTTGGAAAATTTGAGCACAGTGCGCCTTGTCCAGGTTGTAGTTTATTCGTATAAGTTAATGTGTCACGAGTAGTGCATGAAATAATCACGTAGTTACTAAACACTGTATTCTGGGAGCAATTACAATGTTAAAACTGTAAAACTACGTCGAAATCTGTCAAAGGAATTACAAAACTATCTATGACTTTTCAATGCACAAATCGTATTTTACATTCTTATTTGCTATCTTTAAGAATCCGTTAAACACATAATTGATTATTACTCAAATATGTGAAAGGATTGTGGGTAACCATTCTGGGAATTTCGCATTAACGAATTGCGATTAAGATGAAAGTTTGAATTGATGAACTGAATTCGTTTCCTCTAAATATTTAAACAAAGCGTTCGATCCTAGCATAAGTATTAAGGAAGTTGTTTCAAATCTAAAACCAAAAGTCTGTGTTAGCGTCCTCGTCTGCTGCAGTTCCTTCGTAATTAGAAAAGTGGACTTGAATACGTATCAGCATCTCGCAAGCGTATATTTCTAAAACCTATTCTTACAACTACTGGGGTAACAGGAACATAGTTTGAACTTATTGCACAGATTTGGAGTAATCTGGTGACAAAACTGCAAGACACGTTCAATGCGGGCTTTGCTAGATGATTGCGGTTTAGGGAAATAGTAAGTGGTGATGAAAACTAATGATGCATTTAGAGAGATGCAAAGTGAAATACAATATCTCGGAATATGCTTGGAACAAACTGGAATCTCGTGAATGTTTTGAAAACAAACCGGCTTTTGTAGGTTGTATTACGACAACCTTTCTGACTAATTCAGGCCAGGTGAATCGATGCATACTTGGCTTAACTTTTATAGGAAAGCTATGTGAAGACTTTAAGAAATGACACAGGTCGTTGGATAATGGTGATAATGTCAATAGGTCGAGGGGCGAGTCTCTTGTAAAAAATGCATCGATCGTTTCTCATTGATCCGCGTCACTGGTCTTTCATCTGTGAGGCATTCCTGGTCTTGCAACTTTTGTTTTACGCAACGAACTGGTTTCATCCAACGACGCATTTTAACAATGAACAATGATTTTCGGGTCATCTACCAAACGCCTGACAAGACTACTACTTTGATAAATCACATCAGTGTAAATTGAAAATTTCGAACTTTTACTTTCAGAAATACACTGGGGTGCAATGGTCGTTCATATAAGGAGTGAGAAAAGTAAAATATATTCGCTCACTTAGGTCCATTTGATATATACATTATGTAGGATTGTATGCTTGGCGTAATCCACAATAGAGGAGTTTGGATAACAAGATACTGGGAGATATGAGCAAACCTAATCGTTGTTTTAATACGTCCAATTTAGGGGAGGATAAAACTGAGTCTGAGAGCGTGTTCCAAGGTTGGCAAACCCGAAAAGAAAAGTAATTACGTTGACAATTTTGACGGGTATTATGTTTCTTCTGTTTTAAGCAGTTACCTTAAAGCTGCGTGCTATGGTTAAGTTTCAGCAAATGGCGGTTTACGTGGTTGTGATCACTCGATACCTGACACGCTTATATTAGATCATCGCGCAGACTTATATAGAGTCCAGTGAAAATTTACCGCAACTGCAGCCTTCGGAGGTAAGTGATAACGCCGGGCCCGTTACAATATTTCTTGCTCTTCGTTATGGTGCGTCTAAAACTTCTAGATCGTGCTTCAACCAAGGTTGTTATTCTTGGATAGCCTATTCAACTTGCGGGCGCACGTAGGAACTGCGCATCACTGGGAAGCTTGATGGGTCGAATCTCCCGAATGCCCTTCGCAGAGTGAAGACGTTTTGGTTGTGTCTTTGCGCAGCTATCTTAGCCTGTTTTGAACAGTTAAGTTCGCTCTGTACGAGCACACTAAGGTCACATTCCTGAGAGCTGGTTTATCCCAAGTAAATAGGTGTAGTTATGTCTATGGCGGAATTGTAAAACGCACATTAGTCTAGTTTGAATGGTAGGGCGTTTGCAACTGACCAGTTCAACATCGTGTTAAGATCGCACTGGAGCCGTTCGTGGTCGTCTGGTGCTCTGATCGCTGACCACATATTGATATCATCAGCGAAACAATAGGAAATCGGTAGAAATTGATGTCGCCAAATCGTTAAGGAATGCCCGGAATAGACGATGTTTTAGTACCGAGCCTTGTGGTACACAACACACCACATCGATAACATCGGACAATGATTCTCAGACTCTCACCGCTAGTCGTCGTTAGTGTAGATCATTGCTAATTCAACTCAGGATTAAATCGTGAGTGCTGCATTTTCGAAGCTTCCAAAGAACAAATCTATGGTCTAGGCGATCAAACGCTTTTGAAAAGTCCAGGTAGATGACATCGACTCTTACTCCGTCATTAACATGTTCAGTCCAGCTATTATGTGCAATAAATAGGTCAGTATTAAATGAGCGCTTTTGACTAAAGTCATGTTGCTCTGGGGCTATTAAGTTGTGGCTTTCCAGATACTGCACCAACGCATTTGCGATGATTGATTTCATTACTTTGGATAGTACAGGAAGTAGGGTTATTATACGGCAGTTGGTAGACCCAATGCGGCTACCTCTTCTATGAATATGATTGATGAACCCTCACTTCCACACTGGTGGATTATGGTTCGCTTCTAGATATCGTTGATAGACAATAGCCATTGGTTCTGCTAGATCACTAGCTACCGTCGCAGAGCATTTAGTCGGATGTTGTCGACTGCAGGAGAACGGTGGATATGCAAGGTTAACAAATTCAACACAGCTTTAGTAGCGAAGGTGATATTGTCTAAACCCGACAATGGAGTAATAGAAACGCAAATAATGTTTGGGCTCGTTACCTGCTGGAAAGTTGGGGAGTAATGAAGGCGCTGAAGATTGGCTGCCTTCATTGCTGATCGCGTGCATCCATTAGCCGTGACTAGTGTTAGAATCTCCGCTTTTCTTTTCAAAACAGTTAACGTACTTGTACCAAAGTTGGCGGTTCCTGCAGAATCGCTTCATTGACTCCTGCTGCTCAGTGACGTTGTCTACGCTAACCGGTTTCACACAGAATTTACCATGTGTCACGTATGTAGGCCAGGTTTCGGCGCTAGATCTGTCCTTTTGAGCTCCCCATGCCAAATCCCTCCGGGTCATACATATAGTGTTCTGCTCCTGAGAAATGACTTTTGCATTTTTTGGGTTGAAAGACTTTTGTTCAGTTGCTTGCACAACCGGTGTACTAAACGCCCTTGTAAACGTTTCCCAGGCAACACCTTGGGGGGGGGCAAGCTGTATCCTTAACAAGCTTAGATGACACATTGTAGTACGTGACAATAAGCACATTATCATCCTCCTTTTCGGGATACTCCACATAGGATATATAGTCAAATAGTAATGACCGCTACGACCCGGTGGTGTGCTTGTAACTTTTCCGTCAACCATCAGTTCTTCGTTAGTGTGCTCAAGATCCAGTATCCTTGGCTTGCTAGCAGTTCGAATTCCGGTGGGAGAGGTTACGTGGTTGTACAGAGTTTGGTTAGCAATTAGCTCTTGCAAGCAGTCTTTAAACTGCGTACCGTCGGTTGCTGGCGTTTCTGTGTCGTGCACGTTAAAATCTCCAGCGATAAGAATATGGATGTAGGACTTGTTCAAAGCAAACTGAAAGACGTGGTTCATTTTAAAGACCATTTCCGATGTTGAGTTTGGTGGGCTGTAAATCACGGCTAGTAGATAGGCGTCCTTGTTTCGCGACCATATTTGGCACCAAAGCGAATCAGGAGATCGGATTTCCGGATGATCGATAACTTCACGCCGGAGCTTTGTATCAATTTAATCACATCACCATCGGTTCCGGTTCTATCGCTTCGAAGCAGCGACATCCCGGGTAAATTGATATTAGAATCGTTTATCTCAAGGATTATCCAGGTTTCTAATCATTACGTGGTCCCGCGATTGTGAAACATGGAGTTGTCTATGTTTGGTCAAATTACTTGAAGGCCTTGGGAGTGTATGTTCTTACAATATAGGGTATGGTTGTTGGGAGTACGCTGATGGATGGCAACTTTGTGTTAGTTTTCAAGCGGGCAGTTAGATGGCAGGCCATCAATATTTTTCGGTTTATGAATTTCAGTCAAGTTGCATGGCATTATTGAGCTTTCCTGAACTGAGGTTTCAATCGTGCTGTGTTTCGACCTGTTGCGCGCCGTGGGTGCTGTTGTGTCAGTCTCTCCGCAGGAGTGTGCAGATAAAGAATTTGCAGCGTTTGTAAGTTCCATCGAATTGCTTACGACTCGTGGCCGTTTGCTTGCTGCCTATAGCCGGATTTATGTTGTCAACTTGGCTCGAAACTTTAACCAGTTATCCAACAGAACCTGCGCCATTCCCTCGGAGTATAATATTACTTCCATTTTCCTTGGACCGCAGCCTTTGTAGTTAGGTGATGACGGAACTCTTGTCATGGATTTGTGCATAACATTTTTAATAGAGATTGCCTCACGGATGTAGTACCACTGCTTTCGATCATGTGTTTGCGCATCGTGATCAAAAGAATGCAGAAGTTTGGGAACATGCCGAAAAAATATGGTTTTCTTGCTAGCACTAATAGGAATGTCGCGATGGTCAAGTGCTTCTTTTGGGCGATCTTTCCAAGGTAAATAAGGAAATATGCGCACTCCGCTCGGTGAGTTGCGAAGACGGATTGCTGAGAGCAGGACAGTCGCTGTCTCATCTGATGAGTCTAGTGTTACTCGAAAACTTCGAGGTTCACCAAAGTGCACTGATTTCGATTGACGCACTACGCGTCTCAGCGCAGCAGGCTCAACCCGAATACCAATCGCATCGCAGATGGAACTCCAATGGTTGCGATCATCTTGCAACTTGCCTTTCATTGTGCCAGATTTGGATTCCGGAACATTGGTGCACATGAGAGTTAACGCAGCGTGGTTTTGTCTATCGCGTGTCAGTTTTCTAGTTTTTTCCTACAATTTGGGTTGTTTAGAAGACACCAATGGAGTTGACGGTCATAGTTGCGTTGTTCCATGTGTGCGCGTTATGGAAGATGGACCCATGTGCGTCGCTTCCAGTGAGTCTGTCGAGGCAATCGATGCATACGTTATCTGCTTGTTATCTGCACCGGATTGCCTTTGACTCTGAGCTGTCTTTGTCGTGGCTGGAACTCCAGGTGAAGCTTCTTTGGTTGGAGAAGTGGAGGCATGCATGTTCAAGGTTGGTCTAAATATGGGCGTGTGTTGACCCAGTTTATTCAGAGTCACAGAAGCTGCAGTGCGCTTGGAGCCTCCAGCTCTCATCTTCGGCTTAGACTCCGAGATTAATTTTGCTGGTTGAGGTATTAGTCTGGCCATATTTACCTCCGTGGGATCAAACATAGTATTAACAAATACGCGATTATCTCAGTCATCCTATCACATTTTTCATGAGCACATCTAAACAGTTAACCACTGGAATGACTTGACATGTTGGAAAAATCAAATTGTGTCAGCAACTTTGATTTTCTCTCACTTCTTGGTCGAATTAGCCTACACATTGTGGACATTATGAACAAATGAGCTAGAACAGGTTATTTTGATCTTATGAACTATACTGCAATCGTCTGCACAACATAGGCAAATTTGAACCATCGGAATAATTATACTGATATCTGTGGTCACGATCAGTAAGGGGCAGCGAGCTAGCAATAACCGCAGATTGTTGTTATATAGTGGAAAGATTCCCACTAACAAGATGTAATGGAGCAACTAGAGTATGCGTCTGATTGAGCAAGTTAAGACAGCCCGCCATGCGTTCGCCAAATGCAACGCATTGTTCCGTCCACACAGTTATTTCTCGTAGAAATCACAAGCGCCTCATAAAACAAACATAAGTTTGCTTCAGAAAATCCCCTATTCATTATTTCGATAGTGGCCCAGTCAATATCGTTTCCTGCGTCAAGCGCATGTACGGCCACAGCTTATTCCCAAAGCCCAAAACCACTTTGTAGTACTACGCGGTGGTGGATTTAGAGCTAAATGCAAGTAGTGGTTTAAATAACCGACTCGGATCTAAGTTGTCTATTAAATTGCTCAACGCCTACATACTAGCCACCATCCTATCTTCTTCTACTGTACATGCAGGTACAGCTGAGCTATAAACTTTTCATTGTATTAAAACGTGTGACTGATGCAGCTTCTGCTAGTTCACTTACAACATTTTTTGTATTGTTGTCAGGTAGTAGCTGTTTCACGTACGTCATGTAAAGTAATTTGTGTTGTACTTGAAATAGGCATGAAAATACGATCCAAACGCTATCCGGTTGGAGGTATTCCTAATATCACTAGAATAATGAATGTGCTTGAATACCGCAGGTGAAGTTGGCAAATTAAGTGCATCTATTAAAAGCTAAGTAATCAAATGGTCAGTGATATATTCTTGCCTCGCTCAGTTTATCAGTCAGCAGAGACATTCAGTCAAAAATGTAGATAAGCCCTCAAATTTGTGTTGAAACATAACCAAGAAAATAGTGTATCAAAGTCACTGCGACGGATGACGATTCATGTAAGTTCAATTGTCCAGAATGTATCAATTTCCCTGAAGATGAAGTGAAATGCAAAATAAGCAAACGAGAGAGCATCGAATGTAAATCAATGAATTAGGCAATCTTGTTGAAATCATGCAAGTAATAAGGCGCAGTTGTACTCCTTGTGCGATTGCCAATTTTTTGCTATTACCACACAACTTTACGAATAATTTTGTGAGGACACACGTGACAAGGTGATTTCAAGAATATAGCCAAGTGAACGACATAAATAGACGCAAATTACAAGGCAATTTTGCATAAACCCCTAGAGGGAAGACCAGCATCCATCGACGTGGGCCAGCTAGATTTGCCAGCATTACAGAGTCTGAAAGCAATGAAGTCGGAAACTGAATACCGACGACAGTGTTGTGGAGCTAGATTAAGTGACATATGTACAACTCTTTCAAAATATGGTGAAAAACTTCACAAATCGTCACCCGTGATTATCGTTATAGTTCTCATTTAACATTTACAATATAGGACTCACGGTTTCGCAAGCCTAACATATGTTGCATTGCATCGGGATTGTACAATCGTTCGCTTAACCGATTAGTAATAGAATATAAATCCAGCAAGGGCTTTTAGTGCTGCATCAGTGTGACCAACATCACATGTTCCGGCAAAATGTTCCAAATAGTTACAGATATCCGTCCTTAGCACAGTAGATTGAGAAGTCTCTTCCTATCCAACACCAAAAGTTGTTTTTGTTTCCGCGTGAATTGCATCGCCCTCCTTGGTGCAGCATTGATTACAGGGTGATGAGTTAACCGATATATATATATATATATATATATATATATATATACTGCGGTAGATCATAATGAAGTTGATTTGCACTTGCTGTAGCACAACTGTAGATTCCCAGTCTATTGCACTTGTCTTCATACAACAAGTCGCGTACACTGAGGATGAGCTGGGTAACAACGCGTTGCACCCGTTCGATTTTAATTGATTCGCCACGGGTAACCGAAATGTATTCTGTCGAACCGTATTCTAGAAGTAACCCACTGACAGAGTAAAGCGGCACACCTCCACTTCAAGGTGCAGCACGAAATAACGCCAATGTCCCTCTCTTGGGTATGCGGTACTGAGTATAGATTAGGCCGTCAGCACCCTTCCCATGCATATAAATACAGCCTCGACTGGGTAGACCGAATTTGAACTTGTGCAAACCACGTGAATAGGCGTTTGGTGTCTAGCTGAAATACGATACCGTGGTCCCGTAAAATCTTCATGCCGTACGCCAACAAAACACACAGCAACTGCAAAATCTGAGGATGATCATTGATATGGATAAGGAAGAGAGTTTGCACCAGCAGTGTGCTTTGAGATATGCCACTTGTATGGGAATATCCGTCAGTTAGATGGTCGTAGACCAGTACCCTCTATTTTAGTTCAAAAATAATTTGTGAATCCACTGTTGCAGTGAGTCACCAACACAGCACATCCTAAGTTTGTGAAGGAGAATCGCATGGTTGATACTGTCGAAGGCTTTAATAAAATCGATGAATATCAACTAGACAGACTTTACCTTGCTTATTGCCTGCAACTAAAATGCCGAGTCACAAGCACGCTTGTAATGCATGAGCAGCCTAGAATTAAAATGTGCTGTGCGAGCCTCAGGAACTCGTTAGTCTCCAGCAATTGTAGCAACCCCTTTTCATGATATTCCCAGCAAACGGGGCCAAACAAGGTCAGACAAAATAGCTTGTATTTGTCTACATTGCTATGGTCGCCGTCCTTCAGAATTGGATTCAACAACAGACATTTCAGTCAATCGACAACCAGACTGTCGGTTCAGACACGCCAGATGAGAAGATATTCATCTTGACTTAAGAAACCTTGGTGGCAGCCCATCAGTTCAGGCAATTTTGGTGCAGTCAATTATATCGAGCAGTGAACCCAATTGTTCAACGCGACAATCCAGACTGTGAGATGCGCTAAACAGTTACACGTAGAACTCAGTACAGACAACTGGTCATTTGCAAAAACAGAGGTGAATTGCGCCGACAACGCGGAGGCAAACTCAGAGCTGGAGGTTAGAGGCTGTTAGTCCAGGACATCCAGCCATGAGACATTAGCTGCCGGGTCCAGGGGTCGCTTCACCCATGCAAAATACTCATTGGGTTAAACGTCGCGGCGATTGTGAGCTGCTCTACAAAAATGCAACACTTGTTATGTTTGCACTGGTGCAGATGTTACGCTGACTTTTCGACGCTTCATAGTCGTTGGCGAGCCGGATAGAACGAATCTATCCCACATTCTGCGCCCACTCAAAGTCGGTTTTCCATAAGAATTGTCAAACCAGTGAGGCTTAATTTGTCTCACAATCCGACAATCCAAGGACATATTTGAAAACACAATGGTCTGTTTCTCTCTTTTCAAAATGTCTAACATTCTTCCAGAGCTACAGCTTGTTATTGAGACAAATCCAGTTGGCACGCCGCTCGAGCTAGGCTGTCGAACTCCGTTTTCCAGCAGTTGTATGCTGGCTCCTCCTGAATTCTATACAGTAAACGTGATTCTTTATTAGCTGTGGGCACACAATGGTCGCTTTTGGCAAGTAGCTCTATGATCAGAACGTCACGCACTCGTTGTTATATACTCGTTATCATCAAATGTTGGCAGGCCGGGGTCTAGCGTTGTGTTATGCCTGTTCCATGGCACAATTATTGCGATACTCCAGTCACAGTAAACAAAATCACTAACATAATTCAACTGTAACCTGAGCGGACATAAACGTTTGTCAGGTCCTCGCATTGGAGTACAGTTAAAATCGCCTATAGGTGGAAAAGTTGGACAAATCATGTGAGTTCGAATATAAATTCAGCCAATCCAAACAACAATTCAGGGGGCTGCGATAGACTGCATCCCAAAGTTGTTCTCCGCGACTGAGATGGATGTAGCAGGACAGTTTCTCACACAGACCATTTTCACTTCGGTATGTGCTCACAAGACACCTTCCCAGCGAAGACCGGATGTAGAGCAAGACGCCACCACGGGCATTCTTTGAACTATGCCTTTAAGTGCTTACCTGGACTATTTCCATCGACATCCACATCACCTCCAATTTAGTTGCAAGCTATCCATGAGAACAGGTAAACAAATAACCAGGTTTTCCAAACAACGGATGCGCTAAAGCGCAAAACATAAATAAATGCAAATTTGTTGTAATTTTCTCTAAAAAAATTTACCACCTGCTTGAAAACATGGTACCAAGTGCATCCGAAACTTTAACGATTTGCAAACTTTCCTTCATCTATAACATATGCTTACTGATCAGTGGTTGGAAGCGGCAAGTAGATGTGGCTCTGAGTAGCTGCATCTAATGTCACTCCGGGACAAGGTCCCGTTATGCTGTGTTACGCGATATATTTTATGTCGGCCAAGTGTTTGTCCAGGTAATTATGAAATGGCGACAACATATTGCCTCAAATACGTGTTTCGGCAAGTGGTTCCTTACATTCACCAATCTGCGTTCAGAACAGTTGGTGAGCGACCCGCTTCAAATCCGGTATTTTAAGCTTGTAGGTACGTCCTCGTGTGCTGCTTGGTGTGCGCAGATGAAGCAGCGGCCTTAACATAGGGTAATCTGCCGGCTGCGATATCCGGTGCCCCATGATCTTGTCAACCCCATTCGGCGATAATCTAGTGTGTAGAGATATAGATTCTTACACCGGTATTCGTACGACACAGCTCGTAATTTTGGATCAGCCTGCACTTGCTCAATATTTTCTACCTCGCCTTGGGTGAAAGGACAATACGCAGGATAGCCATACTCTAGCGTTTGTCGTATTATTGAGACGAATATTTGAGTGGCAACCTCTTCGAATCAAGTGCTGAACCGGCACATGAGCCCCCAAAGGAAACGAAGGCTGTTTTGGTAAATTATATTCGGATTGACCATGGACTTTAGATCGTAGCATGAGAGTAGACCGAGGTCTAGCACGAAATTCGCTGGATGCAACGGTTGACCGGCCACCGTGTAGCTTCGACTGTGCACACATTTGCCAAGTCACATGTATTGTGACTTGCCCAGGTTGATCGGAATGTGGATCTCTGCAGACCACGTGGAATTGCGGTCGAGATCTTGCTGAAGCAGGTCACAGTCACTGGGTGTGAGAATTACTCCACACCCACAAATCATCTGCGAACAACGCACAGTGATTGGAGTAGCTGAGGCACATCGTTTACATGGATTAGACACGAAATCGGCCACAGTAAAGTGCCTTGGCGCACGCCACTGCTCGATGGATACCAGTCAGTAAATGGTGGTCAAAATGGACCCTCCACTTTCGATCAAAAAGGAACTTATTGATCCACCGTTGCAGTGAGCCGTCAACATCGCATGCCATCAGTCTGTTGAGGAGCACTGCATGGTTTACCTTGTTAAAAGCCTTACTGAAGTCAAGGTAAATGATGTCGAGTGACTTGCTTGGTTCAGGGCTTGTAACAATTGGTGCTTTGTCAACAGTAAGTAAGTGATGCACGTGCGACCTTTCATGAAACTTTGCTGTGCGGGCGTCAAGAGGCTTTCCGACTCGAGAAGCGGCAGAAGACTTTTCTTTACGACCTTACTGAGCGTCGTTGCTAAAACATCGGTCAGGCATATCAACCGGTGGTTATCTACTTTGCTTGTGTAACCACATTTCGGTAATAGCTTTACGACTGTGCATTTCCAGTATCCAGGTTATAGTCCAGTGGATAGTGTGCTGTTAAACAACTCAGTTACAATAGGCGAGATGTTGACCGATAGGGACTTGAGAAGCATTGGGTGTATTCCATCTGGCCCGGCAGGTTTCGTTTCCTCAATAATAGCAAGAAACTTGCGTACGTCTTCAATACTGCATTCCACGCTGTCTAATTCAGCGAGAGGGGTACTCAGCAAACGCAGTAGAGACACATGGTCACTTACAAATACGGAGGCGAAATGCGCCACCAATGCGGATGATCGAGACTTGCTCGATGTTAGGGGATGTCCATCTGAGTCCTCAAACGCTGGCAAATTGCCTGCAGGCCTCAGGCACCGATTCTCGTGGGCGAAGATCCTCCTAGGAGAGGTTTTGCGAAGGTTGCAAGCAGCTCTTTGATGCTTCTGCGCGTTTTGGTATTGACGTTGTTGCAGTGATTGTGTTTTACCTGGCACGCCTTGTAGTGTGCATCCGAAACAGTTAGCAAAACTTTGTTCCATAGTCTGCGTTGTCGTCGGGCAATTTTGCGGTAATTCTTGTCGAGCCAATGTGGTTTTACTTGTCAGACGTTCTGATACTTGAGAGGTACAAATCTTGCGCACAACGACTTCACTTCCCCTTTAATGACAGTCCAATATGTTTCAACAGTCGAATCCTCTGGTGAAGACCATTCCATCTGTCCGGCTGCTCGGGTAAGGCCATTAAAGTCCGCGTTCCAATATTTGATGGCTAGCTCCAGCAGGCGAATATACGTCAGCGGCAGTTCCAAACTAGCTGTTTTCGTCGGGTGGACACTCGCTTCCAGGCTCCCAAGACTTAAATGTCATGCACCCGTTGCTAACCGCTGGCCAAAACCAGGTCTAAGCCCAATGAAGACGCGCGCCCAATTATGCGTGTTGGTTGGTTAATCTGCTGTGTGACCCCGGTTTCCAAAATCAAACCGGAAACTTCCTCTCGACTTCACAGTGGCCAGGTAGAAGTTCAGCCTTAGGCCATTGTATTCGGGGTAAGTTGAAATCGCCCATAAGTATGAACAGCAGACCGCTTATGTGGATGCAAACTTGCTACAACCAGTCCAAGCAGCGGCTTAGCGGACTGCAATACACCACGGCTGTGAGCATCTTACAGCGTCTGAGGTGAATCGAACACCATAATTGCTCACATATGCCATCCGGATTCAGCAGGCGCACACTAGCTTTCCACACAAGTAACACGTTATGTACAACAGAATGCTACCGCGATCATTTCATGGTCTGTCTCAGCGGAAGCATGAGTAGCCGCTGAAGTCCACTTCTTGGGTGGTTACGTCGGAGGGCAACTATGTCTCAGGAAGGTTTGATGTATCTGGCCGCTGAGTGGTTCCGAAGTAATACAGGACATGTCGTTTGTTCACTAGACAGCAGGAATTAGTAAGGGCTAAACGCAGGCCACGAAAGAAACCGCTGGACGTGCCTGAAGCATCAGAAACCGGTTGATCCGCTTTCGCGGAGCAATCTGAGTGACTACACGGAAATTTGCAATACAGGTATTTGTTTCTGCATCGTCCGTGCTTCGTTCTATTACAGTCATCACAGGCTTGAAATTCTGTCTTTCTGCTGGGTCTAAGTCAGCGCGCACATGGATCTTTAGATCTTTCATCCTATTAAGGCAAGACAATATTAACTTAGGAATTGCAACTTCGACAAAAGTCACCCTCACAGTTCGGTATATTCCTTCGGTTCTCTTTCCGACATGAGCGAACTGCTTCATTTTGAGCCCGCCTTCATGTACGTCGAGCAGTCTAGCAAGCAAAGTTTGCCAAAACGACGTCATGTTCATAATCCACCTAAAGATTGAATCACAAGATTTGGATGCGCGATAGACCATGAGACAGCGGCTGCTCAGGTCGCTGGACATTGTTCTTGGTTTCGCTGGTAGTTGCATTTTCTTATCCTCAACACCAATTTGGTTATTGCAGATTAGAGCTTTGGTTTCAACTGAAGAAATGGTATACTTCGAAGCCAGGCGCTAGCACTTTACCTCAGGTAAAAAATCGCAGTCGTACTAAGCACTGGCTCTTTTTGGATTATGGTGCAAGACAAATCGAGCTGCGCGTTTCAACACACTTAGCTCTACTTATCCGTTTGTTAGTCATTTCGGTTCCATTCTGCCTAAGTTTATCCTGAGAAGGATTGCAAATGATCTTCAGAAGGTCGTGCTGAATGCCTTGAGTTACTTTAATTTGGTCCACGGACAGAAAAATTCAAGCAAGATGTAAGTTTACGCTACATAAACTGCATGTAATCTCATTTGCGTGCTGTCCAACGACTTTAGAGCAAAGACCACATAGGGTCCGCTTTGCAATTTCAAATTAGGCATCCAACGATACGACCAAATCAGCGTAAAATATAATCAGAGAAATTAGAATAAACTAGGACAGGTAGCTATGCAGTAGTTAATTTAAATAACTGATGTGAGTGAATTACACAACAATTATATGACTAATAATCAAAAGAAATATATAAACTGGTCTGAAAAGGACAAGAGCAAAATACGACCAGGACGGAAAAGAATCAAGGCGGTCCAGAACGACAGAATTACTGCTGAAAATGTTTTAGAATATTTTACTCTATGACTCATAAATTGTCGTCTGAAAATATAACTTGTCTGCCTAACGAGCCTGAACAATACATTAAAACTTGTTTGATTCATACTGCCGTAATGAAAGGAATGCCATATCATTTTAATCCCAGAGTTAATTACCGAGAGGATGGATACATAACCACATTTTTATCCGGACCCACTAAAACAGAGGTTCATATCCAACGTGTAAAATAATGTCGCAATTTTTGGGGTATAGAGCAAATCTTTGTTAAGGCAAAGCCAAAAAATGGCTTAAATTTTAATATTACCTTGAAAAGCAAAATCGCTTTAATACCCTTTTCTCTCAAAAATAATTAAAATGCATACTAGCGTTGTGGCATCTAGAAAAATAGGTAAACAGCTCGCAATTTATAACATTGTCGATCAAATGCCAACCAGCAATTTGTTGGTATTCTATCCATTTCATTCCATGGTCTTATTAGGAACCATTAAACGTATTTTGCATAGAGGGACAAACAACCATTATGAAGGTTCTTAGGAGTAACTCATTTGTTTCGTATCTTAGTGATCAGATTCTATTGAAAGCATTTCAAATCTAGATATAATATGATTTTGACATCTATTCTCGCTGATATAAAGCATGATCCATGGCAATGAGTCAACGTTCATTAAGATACACCTCTCAATCCAATAATCAGTTGAATAAAACGAAATATTGCACGCGTAAGGGATGTGCAGTATTTGAAATGGTTCATTATTTAACAATATTATTAGCTGACATGCTATTGTGCTTTTATCCATTCCACAATTCATAATAAAAGGGCTGGTTTTGTTTAATTCGAAATATCCCGTCAGAATTGCCACAACAATTTAAAAAATTCTGTTTTCTAGAATTTCATTTGCATCTCTAGCCAGATGGACGATACTAAAACTCCCGGTGCTAGATTCGATACAGTGTGGAATATTGTTCGGTCTAACTTTACGCCTCCGTAAGTAACTTATTGATCACATATATTTATTTCATTAATTACTCCCATTCAGATAGTAAAGCATAACACTTGCGAGGAAAACCGTTTTCGGCAATCCACTTGAGGCAATTATAATTACAAGACAGATAAACGAACAGGTAAGCGAACGCCGAGATGTAAATGTTTGAATGAAGTGGACCAACAGTTCACCCGAAACAGTCAGACGTCATAAGTCGCGCGAGCACTCGCGGAGAGTTACACACATACAAAGTACAGATGCCTTGGCCGGTAGGTCTACAATTGTCACTATCCGTCTTAACTGCGGTCTGACCTTACGGCCATGGCAACAGTATAGATTGCATCAGTGTCCCCTGCTTACGCAAATTCAGCTGAATTTTTCTGATTGCAATGGTTTCCGCGGTGGCCAAAAATCGCTTGCTGATTCCTTTGGAGTGGCACCTTGGTGTAGTTTAGACTACCTTGAATGCCTCATTATTCCTAACCTGGTGGCCGGTAATAAGCAGATGTTAGAATATCAAGCTGCGGACATTCGTAAACTATCATGTTGCAGAGACGCAGTGCAGTGCTCCGCAATCCGCCTAGATAGATGCCTGGTCGTGTGCCTCAGGTACTTTGCACCACAGGTGCAGGTGTATTTATATCGAAAAAGGGATTCGGAACTAGCCGGCATTCTATATTTGTGGCGATGGGTGAAATGCGAAATAGCTTCAGGAAATATGTGAACTTTAGCAGCTGGATATCTCTTGCACAATGCTAGTGATAGCCATCTATTCAGTAAGTCGAAAGGGATTTCTCCTTTGGAAATAACGAAGAGGTAAACATTCTTCCTTCTTGCAGTCGTTATGGCGTTAGGTTGAGCATAAACAGCGGAATGATTTTGATAGACGCCGCGGGCTACCTATTGTTGTGCAGCATCTTTTGACTAAACTCAGTTTCCTTTAACCAGTCACATCACGAGCGTTCGTTTAGCTGTATGTTCACCTGACTTGTAATGGTATTTGCCTGAAGTGAATTATTGCAAATTGTTCTCTTAAAATGTGTTTTGCTTATAACCTATTAATTTATTGTAACGAATACAGATTATACAACGCAACTGCACTACTGCTCCACTGTACCTCAAAATCCCTGACTTATACGAAAGAAGTATTAATTCCACCCTGTAGAGCTAACAATGCTCCAAGTTTTGCATAGTTTCGATGTTGATTGCCGGCCAGTTTCCAGCGCCTTCTTAATACATTTGGCTTCGGATGCAGAGGATATATTTTTGTAACTCAGCCTCTGATTGAGTACATTTAACTCGTTTATTTATACAGTGACACGATTGTGCGCTTGATGATAAAATTAGAAATTAGGCCAGTTTGCATGGTCATGATTTCCTGCGCAAAACGGAATTTTAACGGTCTACTTACACTTCAGTTTCAGTAGTGGTTGCAAACGGTAAAACAAAAGGTAAGCAGAAGCCAAACATTTTTGCAACGGTTAGACCGCCACAGATTTATAACTTTATGGAGACATCCCAATAAATTACATTGAAGTGCAGCAACCAAAGTTAATCGTTCTTTGTTTTAAATGAGACGCTTTGCATATTGTAAACCGAAATTTTAACTATTGCTATGCTTTTCTTGCCAAGTTGATCATTGTGATTATGCTAACCACTAATATTTGAGATATACGAAAATCGCATACTATTTGTTCATCATACATGTTTTTCTCTCATTGCATTTCCGGAACGAATGATTGATTTGGTAATTAACATTTTTTAACAAACTAGAGTTTCGCGAAATTAAGACCCAATGCCGGTTAGAGGGAATTGGTCATCTTTTACCCATCTGAGTATGGTTAATATTTTCGAAATGAGCTCTGTAACCATGAACAAAATGAACCAATGCAAAAATTGCCCATAACAAGTTATTTCGCATAAATAATGAACCTTGTATTTTACCAGCTTGGGTTACATTATCAAGGTAGCAAGAAAATGAACCCGTTCGAGTCAAGTGTTATCCAGTTGACTTCAGCTAAAATCACCCAATAACTATACCATTTCCGAGGCAAGTTAGTTAATAGAGGAAGCAAATTGGTTCGTAAGCATTTTCAACTTGGTTCGTAAGCATTTCCAACTTGGTTCATAAGCAGTTTCAAGTTGGTGCGTTTCAAAGTTTGGCTAAGGTGCACACACGCACCGACGAGTAGCTTCCTCATTGGTCAAACACCGTCGGCCAACATAGTCATTTCGTGAGTTAAAGCAAGCAGTTTCCTCTTATATCTCACTCAGCATCATAGATCCTTCTTGCATAACATTAGTATTACATCGAAATTCGTCACATCTAGGCTCACTCGGACAGTCGTCACACAATCGGTGAATCACTGTACACGCGCTTCATCCATGCAGGGAGAGGGTAGCCCGCTCAACGAGCGACGAGCTTACCCAAATTCAGCCGCTAATTAACTTATGGCATTATAAGCAATTTGGTCTGCGTACTTATTACGGAGGAGTAGTACGGGTAGTTGAAAGTTATAGGTAAAAATTTGTCACAAATTTACTCACTCAGACAACCGTCAAACGCCCAGAAGAGCACTGTACGCGCGTCTCATCCTTCCGGCAATCGTCAGCCCTACCAGGATAATGGAATGCGCACTGCAGACGATTCAGGAAGGGGTGAAACGGGCTTACAGGGCTTTAGTGGGCCTGTGACGGCTGTGTGAGTGATTATGTGTGTGCCGAATTTCTACCTATACCATTCAACACCCAATACTGCACCCCTGTAACGAGTGTTATTTTTTTAGAATAGCCTGAATTGAAAGCGGTTTCGGAGAGATGGCTCAGGAATTGGTGCAAATAGTAAGGTTCTGGGTTCCATTCTCACGGTTAACGCTTTGGACTGAGCAAGCAAATTAATCATCATAGCTATGGACCAGATGGACAGAATGGCCTAAAGCTTCAAAAGATACTCCCATTTTATTTTGTAATGAAATGTTGTAATGTAAACGCACAACTGCACTTAGAAACTCTGCAGCGTGGATAGCGATTACTATCTAGCTAAAATTAATCATGATATACTAGGTGATCCGATAATCGCGTTAACAGGACACGACTTTGAAGGTGTGGATCTGCTCCCAGGAGAACGACTTCTTGACAGAGTGTGCTAATGATATTGCCCTAATCTGTGACCGCTCACAAACCTGTCAAGGGCACTGGACAGATTAACATTAGCTGTCCGTCACTTCGGACTTTGCTTCGCACCTTCTAAGTGCAAAGCGTTCCTCCAAGATTGGTCTGGGCCGTCTCCTACGCTGACCGTTGCTGAGGATCAGCTAGAAGTCGTTCAAAAATTCAACTACCTAGGAAGTTTTATCAGCGTTCTTGGGATTGAGGATTAGATCACGAATCGTATAGCAAAAGCTTGGAGCGCTTTTGCTAACCTTCGTCACATATGGTGCCGGGGCGACATCACTCTTGCTCTGAAAGGTAGAGTGTACAATGCAGCGGTAGGTTCGACCCTACTGTACGGTTGTGAAACCTGGCCGCTTAAAGCAGTGGACCTGAAGAGGCTAGTTACGTTCGACCACCTGTGCTTTCGTAATTTAGCTCACATCCGGTGGGAATACCGCGTGAGCAACGAGCGTGTTCGACTCTTTGTTTACGGCACAGGGAAAGCAAATGAACCGCTCAGCACCGTCATTTCACGCACAAGGCTCAGATGGCTGGGCCACGTGTTACGCATGCCAGGACACCGACACACGCGACGTGCGTTGTTTGCGCGCCCGGGGTGTGGATGGAAAAAGAGGAGGGGTGGCCAAGCAATGGCTTGCTCGAGAAGAATGAAGGCGCTCACTTCTGTGCTAGCCTCGGTTGGTGCTTCTCTGCTCCCTGGATGGGGTCCGAAAGACAATGAACACATTTGGTTGGACACACTTGTTGATATGGCTAGGAGCCGACCTCAGTGACGTTCGTGCTGTGAGTCTCTTTGTCCCACCCCATCCCTCTTAGCCACTCCTGCAAACACGATCTCATTATTTAGCCTTATATAATTTTGCATAGTAATATTTTTATCCGCAGTAGCCGGCTGGTAGCTTACCGGAACGATGCCCATCCGTTACCGGTAGCTCAGCCGCTTGCACTAGTTGCATTTTTTCTCATTTTTCTGTGTATTGCGGCACAGTAGCTGAGGTGTTCCCCACCTCTAGCTAACGTGTATGATGATGAGGATGTTGAGGTGATCCGACCAGAGCGGTCCCTGTGCTTTATCTGGCTGGCTTGCCGAACAACCTCCTCGTGGTGCCACCTGGGTGGTTCGGGTTCTTCCCGTTCCAGCGAAAGCTTCGGCGGCAGTGTTCCAGGATGTGGTGGGTTTCGCCTGGCAAGTGTTCTCCCTATACAAAGCCACAAATTTCCGTTTAACAACACTGCAACGTGGCGGATGTGACTCGCCACTAAATAAAGTCACCTCCCCTTGCCCCTCCCTGAGAGGCATTGTACTTTAAGGGTGCGTTGGGCCCCGGGTCCTTCACGGACCGAAAGGCGTATGAACCATCTATTTGTTCACCGGCTCCTAACGGGTTGCGACGCCCTCACATCGCCCTGCTTCCTTATAGGTTAGATCTTTGATCAAAGTCTCGGGGTAGGGCCCCCTAAGACAACCCACTACTTCGGCCTGAGGCAACCGGGTAGTATCACGCCCACTGACGAATCATGGACCACGCCGGTTACTACTGCCACTGCTATGCCTATTTTCTGTGCTGACTCAACCGCTCAACCTCCACTCACAGATAACCCCATCTCCCGTCCTTCACCCACATGTACTCTGATGTACTCTGATGTTGGAAAATACTGTTACCTTTGGTTTACTTTAGTCGCTCGCTACATATAACCTTGTCTACGAAAAGCTAAAATTTGGAGGAGATTGTTTGTCAGTTCATTGATAAACACGGGGAATATGCGTAGTCAAACACCGATCAGCTTGGCTAAACACATTGCGCTTCAGTCCAATGCCAACGTGATCTCCTAACACGAAATTGAAGTGTACTTTTGTGCAGGAAGTTAGCAGTCCAAACAAGTTCAATATCACCGTTTCCGTAGTTCCATAGCCCGTGAAGTAGGATGCAATGATGCAGGGGTTTGAAAGCCTTGGAAACCTTCAGATAGATGACGTTGACTACGATCAGACAGTTTTCAATTATTTGATTTTTTTCTGCTTGTAACTGTTTTAACAGGTGCATGTAAACTTGTGCCTTTCTCACAATAACTCGTTTCACTACAAGAGTACATCAGTAACATATGCGTTCCGTAAGATTGTGGATGTATATTAATAAACAAATCTCAACACCCTATTCTATTTGCGTTGTTCTCGTTAAATGTCAAAGGTATCGGTAAATGTATGTTTGCTCACGTAACCTGAATGACGCCTTAAGACTTCGCATCTTGTAACATTTTATCAACTATCTTAAGCAGACTTTCACTTACTCCTTAGTGATGTTTCTATAGTCCCTTTATTAGGGTTTGTACGATTGAAATGTTGACGAGTTCTTTTCTGGCATTTGTATAGCTGTGGAAACTGACCTATATTTGCGCTATTTGATATATCTACAAAATAGAAAATATTTCAATTTTTCTTGTAAGTATGCTTTCCAAGAGGATTTCATTGGGTTTAACATAAGTAGACTTCAAATACGTTTTAATGAAATGCATTCGCAAAAACGTTTTAAAGAATAATTTTGGCACTTCCAAGTTGTGTTAGATTACCAAGCTACTTGGGTATATTATGTTTGTTTTGTTGAAACAATGGCCATTGTTTTCGAGTCACATGGCATTTTAAGCATGTCTATGGGGATCACCACAGAAGCGATTTTTGAATTTTAAGGTTTATTATGTCAGAAGAACTACTGTAAGCTAGCCAGCTTCAGTTTATTCATCGGTCTACCGGCCTTTATTATTTGTGGGCTCACGGTATGAGCACACGGAATATCACATACAGATTTTATGTAAAAAATAAGGAATATTTTTACTATGCTTGAATTTGGCTAATATATTTTGTTGTATGACAACTCCGCAAGAGGGAAAATCGATGTTGAGAGGAACGTGCGACAAATATAAAGAAAGATTTATTATCTGCACAAAAATAAAAATTGCAAAACAAAAGTAATCCTGCGTTTCAAACTAAGTCGGTTGAAGTTTTTATACAAATATTGTATTATGCATTGTTCATGTTCATCATATCTTATTAAAGCCTAATAAAATAACGCGTTAAGGAGCAACTAATCGTAATGCATTTACTGATACTTTGATACAATTATGGTGGTTAAGACTAAGACCCACAGTATACATATTTCATTATAATATTCGTCACATATAGAGTTAGACATTTTGCTAACAAATCTGAAGAGGTACTCGCTGAATTCCTCATCTTTAGGAGGTATCAGCGGCGAACTGTAAAGTGGACACAGATAATGGTACTATCCCTATGAATCGGTGTTTAAAACACATACATTTGTGAGTAATGCAAATTGACATAGCACCTAATTGGTCCTTGTGAGTTATCGTAGGTTGAGGTTGAGACATTGCATATTACTACAGTGCAAAGTAAAGAGCAGCCATTCACCCGAACGTTGGGTGTAAATATTCCAAGATATCTTGGTATGACATGACCTAAATCAAATTTAGAAAACAGCATTGGTCTATTAAATAATTTATGGATTTTTGAGCATTTTGCAAAGCGCAATAATTAGAATTAATTTTTTATGCCTGCGAAAGCAGCCGTCACACTTGACTGAAATACAATACGAAATAACGCTTATACCATTTATGTCTTGTTGCTACATCCTTGTAGAAAGATTCAGGCATGGTGGTTTGCCGTTTTTCATGTTATTAAAATCCGTGGCAATGGTTTTTTCTTCCATATTCGCTCATTATCCTCGACGTACGCCACTCGGCTATCAATAGGAAATTTAACTGTTCCCTAAGCAATCAGCATAGCTTACTTATATTTAACTTCACACGGTCGTAAATTATTTAAAATTTTAAAATCTAATGAATGGCTAATCACAACTGTAATTTCATCTCAATGTATAAGCCCTGGTTAAATGTTTAGTGCATCAATACTTCACTATTGCCTACCAGATATTTTTTATATGAAAAAGAAGCGTAAATGCACGGTTTCAACAAAATGAGTTCACTTAAGAAATATTTATATTAGCCAATGCTGATGAAGCACACGATAAATTCGCAGATTGTTCGAAGTCGGCCGGTGGCCGAGTGGTCTGCGCGTTTGCTTTGCAAACATAAAATCACCGGTTCGAATCCGCGTAGGGGTGGGCTTTCTCGAGATATACTCAGCCCGCGCGCGACTGATGGTGGCCGCGCGGCAGCGAAGCGCCGTTACGGCGTACAACTTACACATTAATATTTGTTACTATTACTTTTATTAGATTGAAAGAAAGAAATGACATAACGTACCGCGATGTTACAGCCAATGTTTGTGTAATACAGATGGATACTTCGTGGATAGGAAATATATTACACATTTTGAGCACCGGAGATGACTTTTAGCATGTTGAGTCTTTTAACTTTATGAAGCAAGTCCAAGAAATACTCTAGTTTGTTGCATTAAATATATAATCAGATAACATCGCTGGTATTGTATCGTTTACTTAATACACCGGAGTAGTATGCGTTACGTAGTTTTTCCTTCCTCGTTTTAATAGCTAAGATAGAATGTTTGCGAAATAGCTTACCTTCGGCCGCATCCCAAACGTTACTCTAGTCTTTGATAGTCGAATCTCGCCCAATTATACTCTTCCCAGTAGTCTCAAAGCCGATAGTGCGTCATTAGTAATACGCCATGGATATATATATATAAAGGTATAACTTCATAGCGCAGGTACAACACGGATTCCGTCACCAACGGTCATGTACTACCAATTCATTGATGCTCGTGGCTGTTTGAACGAAATAACTCAATAGCGGAATAAGCTTTGATGTCGTCTACCTCGAATTTTCTAATGCCTTTTATCATATTTATCACTGTGTACATCTACTAAAGCTGTAAACCTACGGAAGCGAGGAATCTTGCGTTGGAACCGTCGTGCTTTTCTAGCGACGACCTCCGGTTCATGTTCTGGACAAACTTTCTGTTATTATCGATGTGGAACTCGGTGTTGTACAACCATCAGTGTTGGGGCAATACCTATACTTATGCCTCATCTAGATCCTGGTATGCGCCATCGAGTCGAATGTCGAATTTGTTGTTGCCATTAAGATAGTACGGACGATGGGTATTTAAAAATATGTCAAGTTGCTGAAACTTGAGCTAGTCTTATTTTATAATGGCCATCTGCAAATGTACTTCCTTTCATCGTGAACAAGTGTGAAATGTCACATGTACGCCACATGTCAACTAACACATTTAAACTTAGAGACCAAATTTTGAAGAGCACCTCATATGAGCATAAAATTATGCAATGAGGCAACGCGACTTCAGGTTTCTAGAACAGTCATAGTACGCTTCCTAAACCGCGAAACAAAATGTTAGTATTTAAGTAGGGGTTCGTGTGGATTGACAAATATATCTCCCAAAATTGCTACATACTACGTTAGGTTCCACGTAAATATTTTATGCTGGCTTTGTAACCCGCGTTTACAACCGATTTCATTGCACTAGATTGCAATAAATAAAAGGTTTAATCAACAGCGGTGCGAAACGCTGACAGACTGCGTTTTCTGATTAAAATACATGATGTAATCTAATTGTACTTAAAGATTTTTGCCTTTATATAATCTAGGTCCTTCAGTAGTGGTCTTGGTTCTCAATCAAATTAAATAAAATATATGCAGCAACCAATATTAGAAACGCTTTCACGGCTAGACAGTTAAAATGTGAGAATTTAGTTCCACAAGTCAATCGCACAATGAAAACAAAAAAGTGGAGTTTACATTTGAGATTTTCGCCGTCCGTGGGACAATCACATTCTGGCGTACCAGCTCTTCTTATATTTGATGTTAGTCTAAGGCTGCTGTTTAAACTCCAGCTGAAATAACTATTGCGTAGCATACATAAGTGACTAGTAGGAAGTGCTCGTTCTCATGTTAAATTCGCTTGACCTAATTTTAATCAAATACTATTGCTTTATAGTTGAGTTTAGTTCACAGCTGCAACCTACAGCATACGGCTGATTGCCTCTACTTTTGTTAACGTTTGTATCTGATATAAACATCGTCAGTGTTTTGCAACTGTGTCTCTAGATTATTGCTTTCCTTGAAGTAACATAACATAAGTGGAGCACCTCAGTGTTTATTGCAGTCGTTAACAACCCCAAATAAGTGCACTCAATGACCCAACGTTGATGTGGCTTCAAACATACATGGAAAAAACTACTAGTATAATTACGCTGCTCATCCATTTTATTTCGGAATGAGATCGCAATGTGGGATTAAAGCTAAAGGAGAATAATAGATCCTTCTATTTATAATGCCATAAGTTAATTGGCGGCTTAAGTTTGGTAAGCTCTTCGCTTGGTGAGGTGGCTACCCTGTCCTCTGCACCGCAGTAACGTGTAAGTCAGTGGATAATGATCGGCGCTATATCACATCTAGTAACTTATTCACGGTGGTCGTTGCCGTCGCCCGTAGCTCAGTGATCTCAACCACGGACTGTCAACAGTCGAGTTGCGGGTTCGAGCCCTACCAATGGTGCGATGGAATGCGCACTGCTGATGATTCCCGAACGGATAAAAGGCGCTTACAGTGCCTTTCCGGGCGTGTGGCGGCTGTCTGATTGAGTCTACGTGTGACAAATTTCTACCTATACCATTTAACTCCCCCTACTACTCTTCTGTAATCATTCTATTTGTAAATAACTTTTGACTGACAAGATATTACAAAGGTAATTGTAGTATAGATGAAATTAGATACAATGCTAAATGGAAATGCTCACTTTTACTTCCTAAGGCGTAGGACAACACGAATATTTTCTTACAAATTTGTGAAACATATGAAAGACTCTCATTATCCAAAACACTCGTCATTAATAAGTCAAATATAACAAATGCAGCCGAGCTTACAGCAGTATGCAGAAAAAGCCATCGAGATTACTAACTAGAAAGTTTTATCCATCCTAAAAAATTATCTGGAGGATCTACGTAATGCGGATAAAAATGTAAAATAACCAACTGAGTGAAACACAGCGAAGGCTCCTGTTTGCTAATTAATCAATAACTAGCATTAATCTGTCATTAAATGTAGTATATGTTGCAGAGCAATCCGCTTGACATTAACCAGTTCGTTGCTACATGTAATAATATATAAGTACAACTTCAGTGCAAATGCCTCCATTGCTAAGGAAAATACGTCAAAGTGAATTCGGTATGATTAGCTAAATCTGGTTCATGTGGAATGCATATCTTCCCTTTGAATAGAAGGTACATTTGCATACTCAACGATTAATCAAGAGTCCTCAGATTGGCAATATTACACGAGGTGGAATGAGGAAACTGATTTCCGGATGAAGCCGTTAGATGCTAGCCAAAGACTGGGAAATGGCGAAGAGCATGTGCATATTTGGGTCGCTACGTATCAACCAATTGGAGTCCATTCCAAGCTGTCTAATAAGACTCGTTTCCTCATTTGTATTAGCTCAGCACACTATGTTGAACCATGATGTTCCATTTAGCTAACGCCATTTATGCAAATTAATGAACGGCTTTTGGCCAACAAAAAGATCTAAAATCGCATCTTGTCCAAGTTGTCACCGAATTTTAGACTCCAAAGGAGCTACCAGCCGAAGTACATGAATGAAATAATTGCAGCCAAATCCGTAAAGTACTCGCATCCGTTTGCACTTATTGCGGTATACAGTCTAACTTCTTTCATGAAGTTTAGTTCTTCCTAACTGAGCAGACTCCCGACGTCCACTGGAAGTAGTTTGTCACCCTGTTTAGTTGGCGAGTACCAAACGCATATGAAACCAAAGCGCATCAGAATCTACATTTCACATGTGAGCACGAATCCAGAAACCGATTATCGTTCCTGGATGTTGATATCATCAGAAACGCCGATGGATCATGCAGCAGAGGGGTGTACAGAAAACCAACTTGGACTGGACAGTACATCAACTTCTATAGTGCGTTACCCATACAGTACAAACGAAACCTAGTCCGCACTCTTGCGTTCCGAGCACATAGAATTTGCACCCCGAAAACAATCACCAAAGAATTGCAGAGAATCGGCGACGCACTAAGAGAGAATGGGTATCCAGATAAATTCATCCTCAAACATTTGAAAGAACGCAAGATAAAACCACCGAGGTTGAACGTACCCAAAAAAGAACTAGTTGTGCATTTTCCTTTCAAAGGCGACAGTGCGGCTGATGCCCTGTCCAAACGCCTGAGAGACGCTGTTGAAAAGACCTACTTCGCGGCTCGCATACGCATAGTATTTTACAACAAGCCTTTATTCGCAAAACCTTTGAAAAACAGGCTGCCTCTGGTGACTCGATCAATGCTTGTTTATCTTTACTCGTGCTCCTGTGGGGCACGATACCTGGGTCGTACCACGAGACGCCTATCTCATAGGATTCGCGAACACATCCCAAAGTGGTTTTACAAAGGCGAAGCGAGGTCCAAAAACAGTTCCATCTTATCTCACCTACTAGATTACAGTCACGCAGGAACGGAAAATGATTTTAGAGTCATCTATACTGTTCCTGAACGTTTCACGCGCGGATTCCGGACGCATCTTCTGTCTATTGCGGAAGCTATCTACATCCGCCACCTCAAGCCAGAACTGTGCGTACAAAAACAGTTTGTACGTCCTTTGCTTCTACTGTGACCTACAACTTCGGCTATGATTTTCCCTGTACACACTTCCCACTTCCAATGACCCCGTGATTTATTGATCTGTACCCGTGAAATTAAACATTTTGTTCAATACGTAACCCAATCCGGCACATTTAGCACCTTTTCCTCATCATGTAATGTTTGAGTCTGATGAGAATTACCGAAAAGAATTCTTTACTCAGATTCTGCCTCCCTTGATTCATTCTAAGGGATCTGGCCAGGCGCGCTTAGAAACCCTGTAAAGTTACAAAGGTTAAAGTGCCTACACAACAGTAGCTACAATGTGTCACATTTCTTCGAGAAGGCACAAAAAAACCGAATGTGCAGCGACAAAATTCAGACAAATAAAAAGTGTACAACTCGCTGCGCAATCAGGATTAAATTACGTACTTTTCACTGATGAAAATGTGAGGACCATTTTTAATGCATCTGGGTGTGCTCAATTATTCTAGTGTGGATATTGTCTGGTCGAAGGCATTTAAATCAGTTGCTTTGACCCAAGCCCAACGGTCACCTCGGCTCCTTTGAGGATGTCTTGATAACAAGCAGGTTTCCACAATCTAGAAACGAGGTATAGTCATGCGTATCTTAAGAGTGTAAATCGTGCAGTACACTCTACGTACCTTCCAATCACACTTCTCCTATTTATATCCAAAATTATGCAAGGCATGATCGCAGAGACATCTTGAGAGCAGCATGGGTCCCGGTGAAATCCGTCATGCCCTACAAACGTTTTCCCTATACTGAACGGCTAGAGGAACTTTATTGGGGGAAACAAAAAATTTGTGTAGCATGCACTGATGTCTAAGGAGCAATCAACAATCCGAACTGGCGCATACTTATTCAAAATATTGGAAGTTATGGAATCAATGCGTTCTTGCTAGGTTAAATCAGCTACTCCGTCAATTAACGTCAGCTGAATGCTAGTATCCTCATTTCCAACTGCAATACCTTTAAAGGTCAGTGTGGTGTGTCCCAAGGATGTAAACTAGGATAATGTTCATTCCTAAAATCCCGCAACCATGTTACTAGCGACTTTGATAAAATCGCAGTCAGGCAGATCGGCCGGATGTTATCTACTTTGCTTTTGTGATCACCTTTCGGTAGTAGGTTTACGACTGAGCATTTCTAGTCGCCCGGTAATAGTATAGTGGGCAGTGTAATGTTGAACAGCTCAGTTACAGTAGGCGAGGTGATTGCCGATAGGGACTTGAGAATCACTGGCTGGATTTCATCGCGTCCGGCAGGCTTCTTTTCCTCAAGATTAGCAAGAAGCTAGCGTACATCTTCAATACTGCAATCCATGCTGTGTAATTCAGCGGGAGCGTTATTCGGGGAACGCGCTACAGACACCTGGTCACTTCAAATACGGAGGCGACGTGCGGAACCAATGCGGTCTCAACCTATCTGCTCCAGGTTAGGGGCTGTGCATTTGAGCCTTCCAACTCTGGCAAATTGTCTTCAGGCCTCAGGTGCCGCTTCTCGTGGGCGAAGATCCTCTTAGGATCAGTTTTGCGGCGGCTGCAAGCTGCTGTTTGAAGCCTTTGCGATTTTTGGTATTGGCGTTTTTGAAGAGCTTGTGTTGTACCTTGTACGCCTTGTAGTGCTCATCCGAACAAGCAAGCACGAATTTGTTCCATAGTCTGCGTCGCCGTCGAGCTATTTTGCGGTATTCCTTGTCGAGCCAATGTGGTTTTACTGGTCCGAATTTCTGATACTTGAGAGGCACAAATCGGGCGCACAACGATTTCACTCCCACTTTAATGACAGTCCAATACTTTTCAACAATTGGAGTCTAGCTCCAGCAGGCGGGAATACAGCAGCGGCAGTTCCAAACTAACTATGATCGTCTAGTGGTCACACCCTTTCAGGGTCTCCAAGACTTGGATGTCATCCACACGTTGCTCTTAGCTGGTCAAAAGCACGCCTAAGCCCAATGGATTCGCGCGCAGTTATGCGTGTCAATTGGTTAATGGGCTATGTGGCCCCGGTTCCAAAATCAAACCGGGAACTTCCTCTTGACTTCATAGTGGCCGGGGAGAAGTTCAGCTTTGGACACTGTATTCGGTGTAATTTGAAATCGCTCATAAGTAGGAACAGCGGACTACTCATGCGGATGTGAACATGCGACAACCAGTCCAAGCAGCGGCTTAGCGGACTGCGATACACCACTGCTACGAGCACCTCCCAGGGTCTGAGGTGAATCTAACACCATAATTGCTCACATATGCCATCAGGATTCGCTAGGTGCACACTAGCCTAACACACATACAATTCTTTATATATAGCAAAACGCTACCGCGATCATTTGATGGTTTGTAACAGCGGAAGCATGAGTAGCCGCTGATTCCCACTCCATGGGCGGTTACGTCGTAGTTTAACTATGTCTCAGCAAAGTCTGATGCGTCTGGCTGCTGAGAGGTTCCAAATTAATACAATGCATGGCGTTTGTACACCAGAGAGCAGGCATTAGTAAGGTCTAAACACAGACCGCGGTAGAAACAGCTGGACGCGCCTGAAGCATCAGAAACCTGTTGATCCGCATTCGCGGAGCAATCCGGGTGACTACCCAGAAAGTTACAACACAGGTATTTGCTTCTCCATCCTCCGTGCTTCGCTTTAGTACAGTCGACGCAGGCTTGAAATTCTCTCTTCCTGCTGGGTCCAAGTCAGCGCGCACATGGGTCTTTAGATATTTCAGCCTATTAAGGCAAGACAATATTAACTTAGGACTAGCAACTTCCAAAAGTCACCCTCATGGATCGGCATATTCCTTCGGCTCTCTTTCTGACATGCGCGACCTATTTCCTTTTCAGCCCGCCCTCATTTACGTCCAGCAGTCTACCAAGCAGCGTTTGCAAAAACGACGTCATGTTCATAACGCATCTAAAGATTGAAATCACAAGATTTAGGTGCGCGGAAGCTCAGGAGGCAGCGGCTCCTCAGGTCTCTGAACATTGTTCTTGGTTTCGCTGGTCACCAGCAATTTGCTTACTACAGATTGGATCTTTGGTTTCAACTAAAGAATTCGTCTATTTGAAGCAGAGCCTGCGGGTATATAATCGCAGTCGTACTAAGCACTGACACTTTTTATGATTATGATGCAAGACAAATTGAAATGCGCGTTTCAGCAAAATTAGCTCTACTGATCAGCTTGTCAAGCTTTCCGGCTCCATTCTGCCCAATTTTAGAATGACATGGCTTAAATGGTCTTCAAAATATCGTGCTGAATGCCTTGAGTTACACTAACTTGGTCCACGGACAGACAAATACAAGCAATAAGAACGTTTACGCTGCATAAACACATATAATCGCATTTGAGTGGTGTTCAAATACTTTAGAGCAAACACCACAATGGGTCTGCTTTGCAATTTCAAAACTAGGCATCGAACGATATGACCAGATCAGCGTAATATATAATCAGAGAAATTAAAATAAACTAGGACAGGCAGCTATGAAGTAGTAGATTCAAATAACTAATGTGAATGAATTACACAACAATCACACGATTTTAACAATCAAAAGAAAGATACAAGCTGGTCTGACAAGAACATGAGCAAAATACGACCAGGGCGGAAGAGAAGTAAAGCGGTCCAGAACGACAGAATTACTGCCAAAAAATGGTTTGGGATATATTACTGTATAATTCAGAATTTGTCATCTAAAAGTATACCTTGTCTGCCTAACAAGCTTGAACAATAAATTAAAACATGGTTGATTCCTACTGCCATAATGAAAGAAATGCCCATATCATTTTAATCCTAGAGTAAATTACCGAGACGATGGATACAAAATCCCATTATTATCTGGACCCATTAAAACGGAGGTTCAGTATCCGGCGTGTAAAATCATGTTGCAATATGTGGGTAAAGCGCAAATCTTTGTGAAGGCAGAGCCAAAAAATGGCTGACATTTTAATATGACCTTGTAAAGCAAAATATCTTTAGTACCCATGTTCCTCAAAAAATAATTAATATGTACACTAGCGTTGTGGCATATAAAAAGATAGGTAAACAACTAGCAATTAATAACAATGTCGATCAAATGCCTACCGGCAATTTGGTGGTATTCTATACATTTCATTCCTTGGTCTTGTTAGGAAACATTACATGTATTTTGCAAAGAGGGGCAAACAACCATTAATATGATTCTTAGGAGTAACTCATTTGTTTCGTTCGTTAGTGATACGATTATGTTGAAAGCATTTTAACTCTAGTTGTTATATGAATTTGTCTTCTGTTCTCACCAATATAAAGTATGATCCGTGGCAATGAGTTAACGTTTATTACGGTACCCCTCTTAACAAAAAATCATTCAGATAAAACGAAGTCTTGCATGCTTAAGTGATATGCAGCCTTTGAAATTGTTCGTTATTAAGCAATAGGTTTACCTGACATGCTAGAGTGCTTTTATCCACCCCACAATCCATAATTAAGGGGCTGGTATTGTTTAATTCGAAATATCCCTTCAGCATTGCCACAAAAATTAAAATTTTTTCCTGTATTTTTAAATTTCAGTAGCATCGTTAACCGGATGAAAAGTGCTTAACCTCCCGGTGCTAGATTTGATACAGTGTGAAACATTGTTTCATCTAACTTTAGGCCCCGTAACTAACATATTGAACACACACATTAATTTCATTAATTACTCCCGTTCAGATAGTAGAAGCGTAACAATTGCGAGGAGAACTCTTTTCGGCATTTCACTTGAAGCAAGTACAATAACAAGACAGATAAACGAACAGGTAAGCGAACGCTGTGGATGTGAATGTTTGAAAGAAGTCGATCCCTAGTTCACCCGATACAGTCAGACGACTTGAGTCGCGCGAGCACGCGCAGAGAGGTACACACGTACAAAGTACAGACGCCTTGGCCGGCAGGTCTACGATGGTCACTCTCAGTCTTGACTGCGGCCTGACATTACGGCCATGGCAACAGTATATATTGTATCAGTGTCCCCTGCTTACGCAAATTCTGCTGAAGTATTCTGATTGCAATAACTTCCGCGGTGGCCAACAAGCGCTTGCTGATTCCTTTGGAGTGGTACCTTGGAGCCGTGTAGGCTACCTTGAATGCGTCATTATTCCGAACCTGATGGCCAGTACTAAACAACTGTTAGAAGATCAAGCTGCGGAACTTCGTAAAAACACCATGTTGCAGAGCCGCAGGGCAGTGCTCCGCAATCCGCCTAGATAGATGCCTGGTCGTGTGCCTCAGGTACTTTGCACCACAGGTGCAGGTGTGTTGATATCGAACAAAATATTCGGAACTAGCTGGCATTCTATCTTTGTGGCGTTGGGTGAAATGAGGAAGAGCTTCAGGAAATATGTGAACTTTAGCGGCTGAATATCTCTTGCACACTGCTAGTGACAGCCTCCTATTCATTTAGACAAAAGCGATTTCGCTTTGGAAATAACAAAGAGGTAAAAATCCTTCCTTCTTGCAGTCGTTATGGAGTTAATTTAAGTATAAACAGAGGAATAATTTTGTTAAACATCGCGGGATACCCATTGTTGTGCAGCGGCTTTTGACTAAACTTAGTTTCCTTCAACCAGTCACATCACGAGCATTCTATTATCTGTACGTTCACCTGAATTGTAATGGTATTTGCCTGAAGTGAATTACTGCAAGTTGTTCTCTTAAAATGTATTATGTTTATAACCTATAAATTTATTGTAACTAATACAGAATATACAATTCAACACCACTACTGCTCATATATACCTCAAAATCCTTGGCTTATTCAAAAGAAGTAGTAATTCCACCCTGTAGACCTAATAATATTCCAAGTTTTGCATAGTTTCGATGTTGACTGCCGGCCAATTTCCAGCGCATTCTTAATACATTTGGCTTCGGATGCAGAGGATATTTTTGCAAGTCAGCCTCTGATTGAGTACCTTTAACTCGTTTATTTATGCAGTGACACGATTGTGCGCCTTATGATAAAATGAGAAATTGGGCCAATTAGCATGGCCATGATTTCCTGCGTAAAACAGCATTGTAACCGACTACTTTCACTTCAGTTTCAGTAGTAATTGCAAAAGGTAAAACAAAAGGTAAGCGGAAGCCAAACATTTCCGCAACTGTTAGACCATCACAGATTTATAACTTTATGGAGACAACCCAATAAATTGCACTGAAGTGCAACAACGAAAGTTAATCCTGATTTTGTTTTAATTGAGACGTATTGCATAATGTAAACCGAACTTTTAACTATTGCCCTGATTTTCCTGCCAAGTTGGTCATTGTGCTAATGCTAACCATTAATATCTGAGACATAAGAAAAACGCCCACTGTTTGTTCATTGTACATGTTTTTCTCTCCTTGTTTTGCTGGAACGAATGACTGATTTGATGTTTTTAACAAACTAGAGTTTCGCACAATTAAGACCCAATGCCGGTTAGAGGGAATTGGTCATCTGTTACCTATCTCAATATGGTTAATATTTCCGAAAAAAACTCTGAAACCAGGAACAAAATTAACCAAAGCAATAATTGCCCATAATTTATGTCGCAAAAATTATGAACATCGTATTTTACTACATTGGGTTACATTATCGAGGTCGCAAGGAAAGGAGCACGTTCGACTCATTGTTATCCAGTTAACTTCAGCTAAATTCACAAAAAATTAGACAATAAAAATAAAACTGATGGGGTGTCAATGCAGTAATTGCCCACCTGTCTAAAAATTAGGAACGTATGATAAATAATAGTTAATATGGCCGAGGTATTATCTTAATAAAACTTTTGCAAAGCTCCACTCGAAAACAATGCGTAAATTTCCTCCTCGAAATAATGGATCCGTGACTCACGCAATAAATCTATTCCTTTTCTATTTAGTGGCATCAGCTGATAGCATGCCTAACTTTAACGCTATTTCATGTATGCAGAAAAGTGGCTAAATCCATATATTAGTCAAGATTGGTAATTTGGTTTTAAACACTATGTGAGTTGATTGTCTGGCAAATATTTTGTAACTTGAAGTCGAATAGCATTGTAAACGTAAACGGTACAATTCGGTTGTGATTTTCTGCATATAAACCTACCCAAACTGCTCAGTAAGTAACTAAGTTCAAATGACCAGCTCAATCGAATCTGCTTACTGTAACTGCAATAGAACGAAACATCTACACGTGTGCCTCATTGAACGTATTCTGCTGCAATAATGTGCTATATCTAGATAAATCAGCTGCCTTTTTAGTAATATACATACTTGCTTGTTTAAAACTGATACCGTTTTACGTAATATTAAAGTGGCTATTTGCAAAGTTGCTATACTAAGAGAGGACCTGAATCATTTTATCTACGCTCATGTAAACTACTGCGTGGTGACAAGACTCATGATGTTACAAGAATGGACATGTGTAGTAATAAGTTACAGTTACATATTCACACAATTCGCAGCACATCGTAACGATCGCAACATTTTACTACATATTAACAGCCAACACATCTTCAAATTGCACTTTAAAAATTTAATACGACATAATAATTCTTTTTCTAGATAAGTAGTTTCATTTTAAACATTTATCTAGCCTCTGATAAACTAATTACCTAAAATTTGCATGACGAAATTAACTGTATTTTCATTCTTGGAAATAATAAGGAATACACAACCGCCGTCTAAACAAATGTATACCGCGTTGCCTTCCTTTTAGGTAATGTGCTATGAAACCCGTATAATGCAATGACAAAGAATCCGATCAATTTATTAACCACTTACAAAATTACTTTATAAACAATGAATGAGCTGTAGACAAGTCAATTTGTATTCGGCATTAGATAACTTTACCTAAATCCATTGGCTGCAAATATCATTCCACACTAGTTTAAGGTAATTACTATTATACGCATCCAGACCTACGCCAGATGTTTAGCAAGTGAAAGCATGAAGCGCATTTTATCTATAACTGGAAAGATATAAGTTATAACGAAGATATTTGCAAATGTCATTATCTCACAGCCGTCCATTTTCTAGTTACGTAATTTGAGTTCTTTATAATTCTCTTGAATAAACGCAGTTTTCATACGCACATTTATTTATATGTTGTTCAACCTTTTGGTTAAAGGTGCTGCTTCCGTTTTGCTTGTTAGAGTCTTTTTAGTGAATTTTGCTTGTTTTGCAAGATAGGTAAAGCTTTCAGCATATTGCAAGGTTTGCAACAAAATTTCGGCTTATCATTTGGCAATTCGTCGTAAAATTGGCATTTGGTAATTCCAGGTGAAAGTGTAAAGATTTATAATGCATTTGTAACTTTTTGAATAACAGTAAAACCTCGTCCACACCCACATAGCAACATGTTGGCGTTTTACCGAGAAAAATTTAAATGGAGAGCGAAAAATTGGTGCATTACCTTAGTGTTAAAATTTGGACTTGCTTAAAGCACTTATCTTTGTAAATTTCTTGAAAATTTTGTTACCACCCGGATTATCATCTTGCATTCTTTCTGGGATTACACGAACAAGATTCCTTTGACATTTTCCGGGCGCCAATTGTTTGAGAGAGGAATTTGGTGTTTTTGGTTAGCTGTGTATTAATTTCACCGAGGACTAAGGAAAACCTTTGGCTATCATATCAGCACTCGGCACCAATTTATTATAACCAAATAAGTTTTATTATCATTGTTGGTATGAGATTTCTAAATATAGTAGCGAACGCTATTCAGGGATGTTTTAGTCATTATATGACTAAAGAAAAACGGCAGATACTGGCAGTTATAAATACCAGGTACGCAGATCTAAGTCAATATACTTGTCGAAACAATTACTTGAACTGCATGCTTACTGATCGTTGGAGTAACAGGCAAGGAGAGGTACTGTTTCCAATAGGAATCCTAACCCAGATATCACATGCCATATCTGATTGCATGCATTTGCTAACGGACCGCGGATAAGAACAGCCCAATCTTCGTGGCAGATAATAGTGCTCGCTTTCAGTCACATATTGTTTGGAGACACGGAAATCGTTCTGTACCATTAACCTTAATACAACAATAAATTAAGACGACAAGCAAGGCCAATTTTTCAATACAGCACATGTCGCCAAACGTATGACGAATGTGGAAGGTCTCATATTTGCAAGTGGTGCTACGTTTAATCGATGGAGCCATATGCAATAAACAGTGTTCATGCAAACGCTGATGTAGGCTAGATAATAAAAGCAAGCGGGAGTGCTACAGCTTAAAGGTGGCAATCATGGGTGGCTGACAATACAAATATATCAGACATTGATATAGTAATTAGGATCTCTATAGTCATTCTAAATAAAAATTGATTTTGTTAGGCAGCACAAGTGTAACTTCATGAACTGATCCGGTAAAAAATCAGAAAAGTGCTTCCTTCTTGGGTAAGTAAATATATGTTCAAGTTATATATTAAACACGTACCTAGAATCCTGGAAATTATTGGTCGCATTAAACACTAGAGTAATTTAGTGATCGCTGAGGTTGGTAGGTTGACTGTAAACATTTCGTCTCCACTCGAGATGACATCGTCTCTGCGCTTGTAATTAGCAGAGTTACGCGTAAGAAAAGACAGTGAATGTGACAGATCCATCTCCTAGCCGCTAGTCTGAATTTAGATTGTTAGACAGGCACATGACCATCGAAATCTCGTGACTCTTCGGTCGTCGTCGTTTGATGCAGTAGTCTAGGGTTCCGTTCTGTTAGATTTATTCTACTAATTCGGTGATCTTTCATCCTTAGTGTTGTATATATAGCACCCATTTGAAAGTGTCGGTTTATTGAATTGTTGCTAGAATACCATGCTTCCAAGAATTCTCTAGATTGCCTCGAATTTTCATGGGCTATGATCATAACGTTCTCTTGGTCGAAGTAGTGGACATTTTTGTCTTTATGCATGGAAACTATTGAATGCGAGTCGAGTCTCCGTATGTCCATTCTGTGTTCGCTGATCCGTGTTGACAGTTTCCTTCCAGTTTGCCCGATGTAATGTTTGGCACACGCTTTGCAGTTAATTTTGTAAATGACATCATTCTGACTGCCTCGTTTAACATTTTTCTTCGATCTTGAAAGCAATCATCACAAAGTACCAGCTAATTTGTTGGTTAAAGTTCTATGTGGTCGTAGCCAAGTTGACATAAATTCAGATACATTCTTGAGGTAAGGAAGCGCTACCCGTGTATCTAAGTTTTCCTGCAGTTACTGCTGCACCTTCTTCTTTAGGCTTCTTCCGATGAAGTTTCTGGGACACCCGTTGTTTTGCAATACTCGGTGTAGATGTTTCTCTTTCTTCTTCTTCAATTCCGTCGTGCTGCATTGTGTTCCGGGTTTATTGAAAAGGCTTTGAATGCAGCTTTTCTTGTGGTTCTGTGGATGGTTGCTGTGTGAGTTTAATATATGAACTGTGTGGGTTTTCTTTCGACATACACATGCCTGAAATTTTTTCAGTGTTTCTTTGAATTAGTACATTTATGCATGATAACTGTTTCCTATTTGTCTAGCCTTGAGCTCAGCACAACAGAGAAGAACATACTAATCAAAGGACTAAACTTTAACGCAAATGAAGCATGATATAAGTATTACTTGGCTAATCTTGGACATGTGTGTAACACAAACGGGCTGTCAGAAGAAGCGCGGCAGCAAATCAAACATACAGTTTTTTCATGCGACAACTCTCAACAATTCACACATGCACTTGCAAAATAAGAACGGGAAGCACTCAGAAGTCTACAAAAAGCAGACAATATTTTAATCCTACCAGCTGACAAGGGACGCATGTCAGTAATAATGGATAAAACCGATTACATTGCAAAAGCCAAACAACGTCTTTCCGGCATGTCCACATATCGCCCTACAGATCAGGACCCCAGTAAGAAACTGAGTACTTCAATCAACACAGCATTGAAGAGAGTTCGAGCAGCGAGTAAGAGTACCAAGCAGGAGCGATGAAAAATGAAATCTGAGGATACAAACATTGCAAGGTTCGATGGACTACCAAAGGCACACAGAGACGGAGACCCATTGCGGCAAATCGTCTCGTTGCCAGGACCTCCATTGTACAAATCGGCAAAATGCATGTGGGGGAGACCAAAATAACTAATTGCCCGATCTAAACAAAGTTTAGTCAATGTTGAACAATTCATCAACAAACTGAAGTGTGTTACAATAGAGGAAGATAAAATTATGTTGCCGTTTGATGTCACCGCACTCTTCACGCCGATCAATCATGAACTTGCAGAAGAAACCAGGATCGAATTACTGCGAAATCAACCGAACACAATAGGAAACCTCAAGCCGAAGAGCATACGGGAACCCTTGGAACTCTGCAAGACTACTTAATTTTACTATAATGGGCAAGTATACCAACAGCTGAAACGAACGCCCATGGGATCACCCATCTCTCTAGATATAGCAGAAGCTGTGGTTCAAAAACTGGAAAATATCAAAATAACGTTAATCCAACCAAATATATGGATCCGGTACGTGTACTTGTTGGTAATCAGCAAACGAGGTTCCATACGGAATACCCATGTGTTAACAAAAGCACACTCCAGGATATCAAGCTTACAATTGAACTCAAATAGACAACCAGTTACCATTCTTAGATGTATGATGCAAAGAAACACTGACAGAAGTATTCAGGCAAATGTATGTCAGAAGAAAACCCACACAGTTCAAATACTAAACTCACACAGCAACAATCCACTGAACCACAAAAAGAGCTGCATTCAAAGCCTTTTCAGTAAACCCGGAACACAATGCAGCACGACGGAATTGATGAAGAAGGAAGAGAACCATCTACACCGAGTATTGCAAATCAACGTGTATCTCAGAAACTTCATCGGAAGAAGCCTAAAGAAGAAGGTGCAGCAGTAACTGCAGGAAAACTTAGATACACGGATAGCGCTTCCTTACCTCAAGAATGTATCTGAATTTATGTCAAGTTTGCTACGACCACATAGAACTTTAACCAACAAATTAGCTGGTACTTTGTGATGATTGCTTTCAAGATCGAAGAAAAATGTTAAACGAGGCAGTCAGAATGATGTCATTTACAAAATTAACTGCAAAGCGTGTGCCAAACATTACATCGGGTAAACTGGAAGGAAACTGTCAACACGGATCAACGAACACAGAATGGACATACGGAGACTCGACTCGCATTCAATAGTTTCCATGCATAAAGACAAAAATGTCCACTACTTCGACCAAGAGAACGTTATGATCATAGCCCATGAAAATTCGAGGCAATCTAGAGAATTCTTGGAAGCATGGTATTCTAGCAACAATTCAATAAACCGACACTTTCAAATGGGTGCTATATATACAACACTAAGGATGAAAG
>OX104063.1:1318892-1494514 GCA_944474145.2 Dicrocoelium dendriticum | reverse complement strand
CTTTTCAAACTCTTCCATGTACATATTGGCTAATACGGGGGATATTGGAGATCCCATGGCCAGACCCTGTTCTTGGGTGTACATTCTAGACTGGAATGTGAAATGAGTCATGTCAAGACACAAAGCTATCCCCTCGATCAGTTGATCCACTGTCAGCTTTGTTCTGTCCTCCAGGCTGCTGTCCCCTCTCAAGCAGTTTTTCGCTAATCGTAACGCCTCCTCCTTGGGTACATTCGTGAACAAGGAGGTAACATCGAAGCTGACCATCAATTCGTCTTGTTCGATGCTTACCCCTCGCACCATTTGTGCAAACTCATAAGAGTTTTTACAAATGTGTTCGTTCTCCCTGTTAGGGGTTGCAGCAGGCTCGCTAGATATCTCGCGAGTTCATGTGTGGGAGAGCCTATGCCATCCACTATAGGTCGCAAGGGGACCTTGGGCTTGTGTATCTTTGGGAGACCGTAAATTCTAGGTGGAATAGCCGACTTCGGATAAATGCTGTACCATTTGCCCTTTCCTAAACTGTCCTTCACAGTCCTTAAGTAACTAGCGACGTCTGATTTCTTCTTATTCATTACCGATGTAATGGATTTCTGTTTAACCTCTTTGTATGGTCCCGTGGTCAAATGCTCCTTCATGTTATCTAAATAATCTGTTTTATTCATTACCACTGTTACTTTACCTTTATCCGCTCTTGTAATGACAATACTACTATCCTCTTTCAGGGTCTTTAACGCTGCGTGTTCAGCTGGAGCAAGATTCGATTCTACCGGCTGTTGAAATCTAATTATATTTGCTAATTGGGCGCGGATGTTTACCGCCTTTTCAAGTGGTAATCTAGTCATGGCGGGTTCAACTCCAGGAATTACATCTTCTGCCCTTAGTTTAGATTTACTGATAGTAAAATTCAAACCCTTTTCTAAAACTCTACGCTCTATTACACTTAACACTCTATCTGACATGTTAACAACGCTACAATAGTTGCTATTAGATACTTGCTTATCAGTACGACTATCGACCTTATAATGTGAAGTCATCAAGTATTCAAACTTACGTATTTGCCTTTCCTTCGACTCCCGTCCTCTTGCTGCCTTAACTTCGGAGGCCTTATCACAAAGTCTGTCATAATCGGTCTGTGCCACCGCAGTCTGTAAATCCAAGCGCAGCTGGCTCGCATGGATGCGGATTTCACTCAGACGTCTAGTTGTTAGGTAGATTCTTTGTCTCAGGAAAGCTTTGCCTGCTCTGAGTGTTATTCGTGCCGAGTTATACGAAGAATCCGGAGGTTTAACTTTAAAGGAATTGGGAATAATGTTGTTCTTGAGACACCTGGTGTTAAAATCCGATGATTGTCCCAATTGGCTTCGATGCCTGCTAGGCGCACAATTTCACTCGCCATTTTGGGATTCGGAGAGTACTGAATAAGGAGAAGATAAGGGTAGTTTTCCAGAAGGGTCGAACGTTACGGTCCACACTTGTGCACCTGAAGGATACACTCTCTTTAGATAGAACAACTAACTGTATTTACAAAATTCCATGTAAAGATTGTACACAAGTGTATATAGGCCAAACAGCGAGGGAATTACGTACAAGGATTTCAGAACATAGGCGACACATATCACGACCTCCGCGAAATGAGCTAGAGTATGGAGCTCTACTCAGAGATTCAGCAATAGCAATGCATGCGCTAGACACGGGACATAAAATTGACTTCGAAAATGTGGAGGTAATCAGGAGGGGATTACGATCAGCCAAACAAAGGCTGATTGCTGAGGCTATAGAAATAACCAAGGCTAACAACTGCGTGAATAGAATAGACGGAGTAGGGCTGTCTAGTGCCTGGCGTCCAGTCTTACTCCGGCCAGCTTTGTAAGCATCGGCGGATGGATCCCAAGTCGGAATGAACTATCGGCCCACCCTCCACCAAACTCCGAAGTACTAAAGCCAAATTCTATCGGTGTCCAAGTTCCCTGCAACGGTTCAATTAAGATTGTTAACCACAATGCAATTATCCACGGACCGGCAATTTCTTTCCCCCACTTGACCCTGACTGAAACAAACTACAGTGTACCCGCGAACATATTGACCTTTGACCGCTGTTATCATTCATAGATGAACTGCAAATTGATTCGTCTTTGTATGTAGTTTAGCCATGATCGCTATATAATGACAATGTTTAGATAATTCACTTCGCCTGATGAAGCATTTGTGTCAAATGCGAAACGTTGTGTATCCTCATAAATACATTAACCGGTCGTTTACCAAGTTTTCTGAAATGATGTCTTCCCGATCGGTTCCAAATATGTTCCAAGATATTGAGTACATTTACGGACCTCGTGTTCGCAAAATGGCGAGTGAATTTGTGCGCCTAGCAGGCATCGAAGCCAATTGGGAAAATCATCGGATTTTTAACATCAGGTGTCTCAAGAACAACATTATTCCCAAATCCCTCAAAGTTAAACCTCCGGATTCTTCGTATACCTCGGCACGAATAGCACTCAGAGCAGGCAAAGCTTTCCTGAGACAAAGAATCTACCTAACAACTAGACGTCTGAGTGAAATCCGCATCCATGCGAGCCAGCTGCGCTTGGATTTACAGACTGCGGTGGCACAGACCGATTATGACAGACTTTGTGATAAGGCCTCCGAAGTTAAGGCAGCAAGAGGACGGGAGTCGAAGGAAAGGCAAATACGTAAGTTTGAATACTTGATGACTTCACATAATAAGGTCGATAGTCGTACTGATAAGCAAGTATCTAATAGCAACTATTGTAGCGTTGTTAACATGTCAGATAGAGTGTTAAGTGTAATAGAGCGTAGAGTTTTAGAAAAGGGTCTGAATTTTACTATCAGTAAATCTAAACTAAGGGCAGAAGATGTAATTCCTGGAGTTGAACCCGTTATGACTAGATTACCACTTGAAAAGGCGGAAAACATCCGCGCCCAATTAGCAAATATAATTAGATTTCAACAGCCGGTAGAATCGAATCTTGCTCCAGCTGAACACGCAGCGTTAAAGACCCTGAAAGAGGATAGTAGTATTGTCATTACAAGAGCGGATAAAGGTAAAGTAACAGTGGTAATGAATAAAACAGATTATTTAGATAACATGAAGGAGCATTTGACCACGGGACCATACAAAGAGGTTAAACAGAAATCCATTACATCGGTAATGAATAAGAAGAAATCAGACGTCGCTAGTTACTTAAGGACTGTGAAGGACAGTTTAGGAAAGGGCAAATGGTACAGCATTTATCCGAAGTCGGCTATTCCACCTAGAATTTACGGTCTCCCAAAGATACACAAGCCCAAGGTCCCCTTGCGACCTATAGTGGATGGCATAGGCTCTCCCACACATGAACTCGCGAGATATCTAGCGAGCCTGCTGCAACCCCTAACAGGGAGAACGAACACATTTGTAAAAAACTCTTATGAGTTTGCACAAATGGTGCGAGGGGTAAGCATCGAACAAGACGAATTGATGGTCAGCTTCGATGTTACCTCCTTGTTCACGAATGTACCCAAGGAGGAGGCGTTACGATTAGCGAAAAACTGCTTGAGAGGGGACAGCAGCCTGGAGGACAGAACAAAGCTGACAGTGGATCAACTGATCGAGGGGATAGCTTTGTGTCTTGACATGACTCATTTCACATTCCAGTCTAGAATGTACACCCAAGAACAGGGTCTGGCCATGGGATCTCCAATATCCCCCGTATTAGCCAATATGTACATGGAAGAGTTTGAAAAGAAAGCATTACCCAATTTCCGTGGTGCCCTGAAAGTATGGTGGCGCTACGTGGATGACACTTTTGCGATTATAAAAAGGGATACAAAAGAAGAATTTTTAAACTATTTGAACTCTATTGACAATGCGATAAAGTTCACTATGGAACTTGAGTCGCAGAGCGGTACACTTCCGTTCCTTGATTGTCTGGTACATAGGAAGGAAGGAACGTTAAAAACAACGATGTATCGCAAACCAATGGACACAGATGGGGTACTCAGCTATAGTTCAAGCCACCCAAAGCACGTGTACGCGGGAATCGCCTCATCACTATTTCACAGAGCAAGTGCTCTGTGCACGGAGGAAGAAGATAAGAAAGCAGCGCAGAGGGAAGCGATGAAAAACTTAATAGCTAGCGGATATCCGAAACGATTAGTGAAACGACAGCTACAGAAATGTCTCAACCCACGCGCAACTCCAACCGCAGAGTGGATAGCGACAGTGGGTATTCCGTATAAAGAAGGAACCTCGGAAGCGATTCGGAGAGTACTGAATAAGGAGAAGATAAGGGTAGTTTTCCAGAAGGGTCGAACGTTACGGTCCACACTTGTGCACCTGAAGGATACACTCTCTTTAGATAGAACAACTAACTGTATTTACAAAATTCCATGTAAAGATTGTACACAAGTGTATATAGGCCAAACAGCGAGGGAATTACGTACAAGGATTTCAGCACATAGGCGACACATATCACGACCTCCGCGAAATGAGCTAGAGTATGGAGCTCTACTCAGAGATTCAGCAATAGCAATGCATGCGCTAGACACGGGACATAAAATTGACTTCGAAAATGTGGAGGTAATCAGGAGGGGATTACGATCAGCCAAACAAAGGCTGATTGCTGAGGCTATAGAAATAACCAAGGCTAACAACTGCGTGAATAGAATAGACGGAGTAGGGCTGTCTAGTGCCTGGCGTCCAGTCTTACTCCGGCCAGCTTTGTAAGCATCGGCGGATGGATCCCAAGTCGGAATGAACTAGCGGCCCACCCTCCACCAAACTCCGAAGTACTAAAGCCAAATTCTATCGGTGTCCAAGTTCCCTGCAACGCTTCAATTAAGATTGTTAACCACAATGCAATTATCCACGGACTGGCAATTTCTTTCCCCTACTTGACCCTGACTGAAACAAACTACAGTGTACCCGCGAACATATTGACCTTTGACCGCTGTTATCATTCATAGATGAACTGCAAATTGATTCGTCTTTGTATGTAGTTTAGCCATGATCGCTATATAATGACAATGTTTAGATAATTCACTTCGCCTGATGAAGCATTTGTGTCAAATGCGAAACGTTGTGTATCCTCATAAATGCATTAACCGGTCGTTTACCAAGTTTTCTGAAATGATGTCTTCCCGATCGGTTCCAAATATGTTCCAAGATATTGAGTGCTCGGATGGACCTACAACGCACCGAATGCGTTTAACGTGAGTATTACCAACATTATTTCTGCATTTGACTTTGCATCAGACTTGCCACACAGCCAGAAGCTTATTGCCAGTGACTCCAACCTATCGAAAGTGCGCTGGTCATCCAATCCCACGTCTATCTTGAAGTTATCTTTTCTTTCTTCCATCAGAGCTGAAGGCTGATTACCTGTCCAATCAGGTCCGCTAAAACGCTGCACATAATATTCACAGTCGGGGTGCCTGGTATGCAGAACGAGAAATTTAACTAATCTCCCTGGCAGCGAAAATAACATGACCGGACTCAATATTCACATTAAACTAGTCACTCAACTAGCCGCTTCACTGCTAGTTACTACCTAAAAGATAACTGTAAATGGTTTCAGCAATTCACTCGTTGCTCCGCCTGGGGTGCACTTTCCTCCCTAACAGTGTGTACACCATAGGTGGAGCAGTACTGTAAATGAATCCAAAATCTATAGCCCTCCTTGCTCCCAAATTTATCCATATCACAGGCGTCTCCACAGATTCATCGAGCGGTTAATCATCAAGAAATACAGAAGGTTGGCTGCAAGGTGCAGAAAGAAAATCTAGGTTCAGCTTGTCTTAAAAACGCACGAATTTACCACCAGCGTCAAACATGCGCAGTTAAAACGAAAAAAGTACAAAAGTTAGCATTAGGAACAATCCTCAGTCTTAAGGACAATGTCAGGACATTGCATCCTAGGACCAGTGACAGCAATATATGGTTACCGAAAAGGTAGATGGTGAGGGTCAAAATATTCAGTACTCAGATGAAATATGCGAAGCATTCAGAGACTTTTCCCACTACTGTGAATCGCGAAGCTGAAACAGTTCATGTATGCACAGATCTCATAGTAACAAACGAATTAAGCAGAGTCTTTATCTTGCACCAAGTATCCAAATATTTATCAAAATAATCAGGATATCTATATAGCTGGGATCTGATGACGTTTCACCAACCACCAACAAACTATGAGGACTTGATATACCAATGCTCTTGATGAGCATGTACACTCTATCGCTGAAATCCAGCCACATTTCGGACCAATGGAAAACGTCATGTATTATGCCTTGGCTTAGAGGAGGTCCCAAACAAACCATTGTTAAAACCCGACCAATCCAACATACCCAGCAACGTTCGGATATTTGAAAAACTGGCCAGAAACGAGATGCTGAACTTTGTTGATTATAATGGCCTGAATAATTATTAACAACATGATTTCATTAATAAACGATGGTACAAAATCTGGCAACAGGATTACCTTAATCACAATCCAGTACCAATGCATTCTGGCTATGCATGGGTTCGATGTTATATTTACATATGTAAGCAGCGTTTACCTACATGGAAAGTTATTGATGAATGGAACGACTTAGTTGAAGTTATTCAAAATTGTATCCTGGTAAGTGAAAACCCATTATTTTAGATTGTGTTGTAACAAAATATTAATATTTACATATTTCCCATTAGGTAATAGATGCATACTATTTAATAACTAAATGGTTACCGATGAACTGCACTCATTCTGTAGAAAAATTGGACAAATAATGGATGATGGACTGTGAGTTATTTTTAATTTTAGCTGTAAATGCAGATGAAGTTGGTCTACTCGATATATTTTACTTGCGAGTTGGACGGTGTAATTTGCACAATTATGAAACGCCTGGATGCAGTATTTGATATCTGAATGTGAAGCGATACGCAAAATTGCAAAAAAGGTATTACGACGTCAGTTATTTCCGTCATTTGTATGTGCATTACGTTCCTCACTGATATTCGAGGATAAGCTATAGATGAATGGTCTTCTCCGTAAACAAATATAGCCGTATTTGCACAATATCTTTTGTCTATTTTATCCATTTTTAATTACTGCACTTACGGATGCTAAATAACACATGCCTTAGTATTTTTGATTAACCGCAAGCATTTTTATTTTTAAGGTTATACTTATTTTAAAACTTTATCCCGGAAACAACAAATATTCCTAAGTAAATTTCTATATTAAATCTAAGAATTGTTAGAACATATGTCAGGAATATTACATGTGATGATATATGTGGTCATATGGTTAAAATAATGTATGCCAGTTAACATTAAAAGATTAATATTTAGTTATCCACGAGCAGGCTGAGTTAACCCGATGTTTTTCAACGTTTGACAATATTACCAAAAGCAGTTTGCGGATCCGCCACATAATAATAACTCAACTGACATTTTGAGACCAAACACTACTCTGATAGGTATATGCAACGCTGTTAACCTTTTTTGCATTCTCAATGAACATCATATCTGCATAAATGCCGTTTCATAACACAGTTGGCCAATAAAACCTGGGTTTTCATAAGAATAGCTTTTCCCGTAGTGAGGCATTCATGAAACGTTTTCCGATATGATTGATCTGATTAAACCAGCTTGAATGATGATGGGCGCAAGTGTACGATAATGAATGTTTAATTCTGAAAGCTAACTCCAGTCTAATTAGAAATGTGATACACTATACAACCAAAACATCGGAAAATATTGAAGGTAGTACCTAACTTCGAAATGTCAAATAGCAGATAATGCGTGCTTGAGGAATACCATTATTCCTGCGGTCCTAAGTTAACTTGTGAGTATGCTATGAATAAAGCCTGAGTAACGGTATTCAGCGCAATGTAGCCCACGCTCAAAACATGCAAAATTACATTGTAGCATTGTCATTGATCGAAAGTCATATTTGTTTTTCTGTAATAATATAGTATTGCGGGAAATAGTGCAGAAAATTCGTCTCCATGCTGGACTATCTGCAAATAAGGTTTATCAATTTTCTTTTGAATTATTGTCTATCTTTGCACTCAAGCTTATTCTACACTGTTGCTTGAGCTCTTGCCCACAACTATCATGGGCGTTTATTACGCACTAATATAACGTCTAAATATCAGATTATTTGACAAGAACTTTCTTACTCATCTTAATGTTTTTCTTTCAATTTAATGGCTTTTGCATTGATACTAGAATTTTATACAACGGATACTGTTTTATTTTTTCATATTGCCCTAACAAGCATACACTACGGTAACCAGATGTTTACCAATATGATTTTCAAGGTACTAGATACAAAACCAGGTCTATGTGAGAACTATATTTCGTTATTCATTTGTTGACCACAGTACGATATATTTTAGTGTTTTTTTTTCTGCTATTTTAAGGCGGTTTAAGAAATTTCATTTGCTGTTATCTTTATGACCTTAAAACAAATGCCTGGTCCGTTTTTTCGCGGCGTAATGTTCGTTGCAGTTGCACAGAGAATTTACGGTTTTTACTCAAGGTATCACCTGATATCCTTAGACGTTATAGCATTTTACGATACAGCTGCTTCCATAGATTCCGATTGCCCTATTTGTAATTTGAAGCGTAATTGACTGATGATAATCGCAGTGAGTTTGATGTATATTTGGTGATTAATCGCTTTAATGATTGCTCAGACGACTTGCAGTTGACTTTGAAAGATATTTTAGACTAACTATGAGGATTGGCACGACTCCCGGAAATGCAATAATATCTACCAATACACGGGCTTAAAAATCTTGCATTAATGTGTCTGTCAACTACATGCCCACATGTTTATTTATCTAGCAATATTTCTAAACCAACGTAACCCTAATTTTAAACGTTTATGTGCAAGCTATGATCACTATTTTTACGTCGTTTTGTAGTTTGTGCATTCTAACATAAGTAGAATGGCTGAAATAACATTAGCTTATACGGATCTTTACGGAGAACATTCACTTTTGTCGCGTCTACCAATTGTTGGCTATACTCTTTTGTTCGTAAAGAGACTTGGCATCTCACAGCATGTCCCATTTTTACACAAAGCTTAGTTTCCTTACATAACTAACAAAAATAACTCAAAGTAGAGGAAGCTATATCAGCTTTTATAAAATCATCATTTATGGAATGTTGCCAAATATTGAAGTTTTATTATTAAAATCTGAAAGAGCATTTACGCCGAATAACCAGGCATAGCGGACCATTCAGTTGGACTATCTCCTGAATATATTGTTTTATTCCTCTAAAATTTTTAAGCTTTGTAATCAATGTAGGCAAGTCGTTTTCAACTTGTAATTACAAACTACAATCGGTCCAGTCATACTCTTAACACATACTAAAAGTCTACTGACTATTATAAAGCTTCCATACACAGAATATCGAATACTGTATTATAGGCAAGTATAGATGAATTATGTGCAACTCTATCCAAATGTGGTGAAAAACGTTATAAAAGTTTTCAACCGTGAACATCGTTGTCGTTCTCATGTAACATTTAATATATCTGACCTACGATATTTAAGGACTCACAAGTGTGACATGTCAGCGTAAGTGTGCAATCGTTTTCTGAATCGAATAGTGGTAAAATGTAAATCTAACAACGTTTTGAACTGATGCATAGATGTTGCTTCAAGCACATATTCAGGTAAACTGTTCCAAATGTTTACCACTCTCCGTTCGCAGCACAGTAGGTGAGGAACACATTTCACATCCGGCACGACGAATTTGTATATGTGTCGGCGTGTGCTGCATGGCACTCGTAAGTGCAGCATTAGCCTTAGCATTGGGAAGTCACCGACATTTAGAATACGGTTGGTCACATTAAAATTGACTCGCATCCGATGGTAGGGCAAGGTGTAGAGTCATAGTTTCTCGCACGGGTCTTATTACCCCAAGCCACGGGATGAGCCTCGTAGCAACGTGTTGGACCCGTTCGATCTTTTGTGCTTCGCCTCGGGTAATCGGAAAGTAGGCGGGCGAACCGTACTCTAGCATTGGTCTAATGATGGAAGAGAAAAGGCGAGTGTCAACCACTTCAGACCATGTGCCGAAGCTACGTTTGAGCGCCCAAAGCATGCGCAGTCCGTTACGATATGGCCTGTTCGTGTTGTCTGCGGACTTCAAATCGGAGCGTGAGAGTACACCTAGATCCATCAAGGACGGTGTGGCACATAGCGGTTGGAAGTCAAGGACGTGTGTTCGGCCGTTAGCACCCTTTGCCAGGCTCATAAATACAGACTTGTTTGGGTTAATCGGGAGAACTTCTACAGACCATGTGGATTGGCGGTTGAGGTCCTGCTGAAGTAGTCCACAGTCATCAGTAGTGTCAACTTTTCTCTAAATCTTCATGTCGTCGGTAAACAAAGCACATGGCGACCTAGGAAGCTGCGGTAGATCGTTGATGTGGATCAGGAACAGAGTGGGCCCTAGCACAGTGCCGTGAGGCAAGCCGCTTGTAGAGGGGTACCAATCATTTAGATGGTTGTCCACCCTTACCCACCACTTTCGTCCAAAAATTCGCGGATCCACCGGTACAGGGAGCCACCAACACCACACATTCGGAGTTTGTGAAGGAAAACCTCATGGCTGACCTTGTAAACGCTTTACTTAAATCGATGAATGTCACGTCGACGAACTTCCTTTTGCTTATTGCCTTCAAACCCTCGCATTATCACAAACAGTTTTGTAATGCATGAGCGGCCTTTCATAAAACCGTGCTGTGGGAGCGTCAGGACCACTTATGACTGAAGCAACTGCGGCAATCGCTTCCTCACGATTTTCTCAGCAACTTTTGCTAAAATGGGTGTCTTTACAAATTGGCCTGTAGTTGTCTACTTTACTGGGGTCTCCGCCATTCGGAATAGGCTTTTCCACCGAGCATTTTCAGTTTACCGGTAACGAACCTTTGGACAGCGGCCTGTTGAAGAGGCCAGACAAGACAGGAGACAGTACGGTTGAAAGTGACTTGAGAACCAGTTTGTGAAGCCCATCAGGTCCGGCAAGTTTGGTGCCATCATGGTTGGCGAGTAGTTGAGCTACCACTTCCACGCCGCAATGCAGACTGTAGAGTTCGGTAAAAGCGGTACACGTCAAACTTGGAACATACACCTTGTTATTCGCAAATACAGAAGCGATGTGCGCAAAAACGCAGACGCAAGCTCAGTGCTAGAAGTTAAAGGCTGTCAATCCGAGCCTACCAGCACTGACACATCACCTGCCGGCTGCAGGCGTCGCTTCACGTATGCAATGATACTCTTCGGGGCGGTCTTTGCGGTTACTGCGAGCTGCTCTTCGAAATGTCGGCGTTTATTCTTTTTTGCATTGTTGCAATGGTTTCGCTGACATTTATACACTTTGTAATCCTTGGCGGAGCATGAGCGGAGCAATTAGTCCAATAGTCTGCTTTACCTCCTAGCCAGTTTTCCAAACTCTTTGGAAAACAAATGTGGCTTAATCGGTCCAAACTTCCGACATTTCAATGGCATAAATTCGGAACACAATGATGTCAGTATATCGATATAAGTATCCAACAATCTTCCACAGATAAGGCTTGTGGCAGAGACCAACCCAGTTGGCTCGCGATTCGAGCTTGACCACGGAAGTTCGTTTTCCAGTAGTAGGGAGCTGGTTCCTGTGAATATGAATATGGCAAAGATAATTTCATATCATCTATGAGCTCTGAATGGGGATCCAGTATCCTAACGTCACGCACTCGTTGTTCGTAGCTCGATAACATTTGGTTGAGAGAGGACGGGGTTGAACGTGTCGTTGATATATGTGTTGCGATGCACCAGTTTCAAGTAGCAAATGCACGAAATTTGCTTCAACCTAAATATGTTCCGACATCAAACGCACATCTGGCCATCGTATTAGAAGACAGTTAAATCGGCCATAAGTAGAAAGTGTGGACGACTCATGTTGGTTCGAAGAATGGGCAGCCAATGGAAACAACTATTCAGGGCACTGCGATAAACTGCGCCCACAGGCATTTCTCTGCGCCTGAGGCGGATTGAGCACCACAGTAGCTCACACAAACCATTGGCACTACGGTAGGTGCTCACAAGTCTACCATGCAAAGAAGAACGGAAGTAAAGTAAGACGCCACGGTGGGCATTTTTAGTCTATCGCAACGGAAGCACGAGTAACCGTTGAGTTCAATAACTTGTGTGTATAACTCTGCATACAACCATATTTCTGCGAGTCACACCACGTCTGGCCACTCAGACGCAAGAAAACAACAAAGCTCCTCGCGCTTATTCATAACACAGCAAAGGTTTGTGAAGTTTATTCGCAAGCCGCAGCCGGTCCGCCGGGCGTATTTGAAGTGTGAGCAGCCTGTCTATATTAATTCGCAGATTGATGGAAACCACTCGAAAATTTACGATACAAAGATTTGTTTCCACCTCAGCAGTGCATCTTTTTAGTTTAATGATGGCAGACTTGAACTGCTCACTGTCTACTGGGTCCAGGTCTGGACGAACATGGGACTTCAAACATTTCAACCGAATTAAGCGAAACATTGTCAGTCTTGGACTGGCTTCGTCCACAAAAGTGAATCTCATAGACCGTTTTCGTTGATCACCATGTTTCCCAAGGTGGGTAATCTGCCTCATTTTTAACGGGTCCTCACCAGCATCGAAGAGTCTGTCAATTATACTCTGTAACAAATCGACATCGTGATCGTAGCGCACTTGTGGTGCTGAATCACTTGACTCCGTTGCATGAGAGAGCACGAGATTATAACGCCTCTGATTAAACGAGGTTTATCTTGCAGGGCGAAGTATACTACCAGCCTCACGTGGTTTAGCTAGACGCTGACTTGCATAACTTAAACGCCCAACGCCCCTTCATAATTTCGTTATTTGTTCTTTCCAACGTTTTCAGCACTCAGAATTTCTTCTGTTGTGACATCATTTTCCGTTGGACACAACGAAGGTAAATAATTTATGTAATGTGAAACTAGGATTCTCACAACGGTAAGACTTCGTTCCGGTGATTTTTCAAGGGTAGATGAGGCAGACTGACCTGAAACCTGAAGGCTCTATGTAAAAGGTTGTTAGGCCAAACACATGGAGCTGTTCGCAATGAAAGGCTCAGGCCTACAATTTTTCTTTACTCTTCCTGGCTGCATTTATTTCTTCAATTTTCACGTATAGTTTGGACGGAATCGTGTTGAATCTTGCGAAGACGATGAAAATGCTCAACAGGTAATCCAAGGCATGAAATGTGGTATTTAACTTGGCACAAAGCACAAGTGAAGGCATTTGTACGGTATCCAAATAGCTTGGCGCAAATACTACAAGACATCTGCTAAAACATTTTGAATAAGCCGAAAACAAGATGGCGGCCAACTGGCGATAGCAAGATCGCCGAAACCAAGCGATGATAACACAAGTATTTTGGTCGGATATTTCAGAATCGGAAATGAAACTGAATTGGATCTAAATTTCCACGAAATAATTCCAATGAACGCAGAAAGTTGACACAAAGTGATCTTGTCAACACAGAAAAAATAACCGACAGGAGGCCTCTATCAAGGGGTTTAATACTATTTAGCTTAGTCATTTAAGTTGTTCACCTCCTAATCACTAGTTATTTTATTCCTTTTTAATTTTATTCGTATTTCATTTATCTTTCGACGGAACTTTATAAAATATAGAACTTATTATTTACATATTATTCGGTTTTTTCTTAACGGATTGTGTACCACACAATTGAACAGATGCCATGAGGTTAACACGTGTTTTTTGTTTAAACCGTAGTTTCTTCCTGAAATGTTTTTACATTTAACTGAATGGTTGTGAACTAGTGCTCCTAGCACTTACGACTTATTATTAACAGCTTTGTGTTGAACTCCATCACTGAAGTATGATCAGTAATACAGTCGACAGTTAGTCTAAGATGTAAACATGCACCATCTGTATCTTTCTAGACATCCCAAGGAGCGAGCGTTATCAAGTTAACCGCAACTTAGCGGACTACCAGAAGGAAACTTCATGCATAACCATACTTCTTTACGTGGTTCCTAAAAGAGAAGCATATGATGAACACGAAATAATAACACATGATACAGAACGGTGCTGTTATATTTGTAAAACACTCTACTTGGATGATGTGTTGGCGAAATCCGTGTCAATGCTGCGTAACTCGCCCAACTACAAATGAAGTTGCCCGAGAGAATAGAAGGTGGTCCTTCCGTTAAAACATATGGCAGCACAGATGCTAAAATGTTGGTACATGTTCCGCTGCAGGCTAACATCTTCTTTGGATGAGAACACTCAGCGATTTATCTCCTAGAGATGATATGGCACTCAAAGAACTAAACTCGATGAGATCTATACAAAGACAATGCACCCGTATTGTGTCGAATGAGCCCATACAACTAGTAGAAAATGATACTGACCAGATAACTTGCACTGTACCTAGGAGTTTAGACTCGAGACTAACTGCGCGGAAGAAAATAACACGTTCAACCTTTCGCCAACGACGCATGTCTCGTACCTGTCGTCCAACGCCCCCAAACCTCTACTCCGGAAATGGATTCCTGCTTGATACTTGGCCTGAGCAGAGTAACACGCACTAGGTACAGCCCCATTCTCATCTCTGGGGACTTCAATCTACAAGATCTGGAGGTTCTGGCATGTCCCAGTGAGCATTTCAAAACAGATGCATGAACTGCTCGCTAATATTCCCTTATACATTAATTTCAAAAAACCCACTAGATTCAGGACAGCAAACAATCCGTCCATATTTGAACTTGTGTTAACGAATGAAGAGCTCATGGTTGAAAGTTCTTGATGCAGATTTTATTTGATCTCATCACCATTGAGTTATAACGTTTAACTATGTTTCACTGAGTGTCCAACTGAACACTTGTAACTGACTAATACCATCACACGCAAACACGCATTGAAAAACCTCATCGACTCAGCTGCTTGGGAATTCTCAAAAGACAGTCCTCTTGACAACCATTGGCCAGAGTTGGTTAGACTCAGCGACGTCGTCAACAGAGTATCATAGATCAAGCGCCGGCGTCCAGCATAAGTGCACTTAATTTTAAGAAGCAGGACTCGAATATACCTAGTGATAAAGGATGCAGCATGGTTTGCCTACCAGATTAACCCCGCCTAAGAATTAACGGGACACAGATCGAAGAGGCTAATTTCAAACGCTACGTCCCGACGAAGCTTTCCGTGATATTTTCCTCTACGGAGCAGTGCAATGATGGTGCCACTGAGAAAAGCGGTGAAACGTTTGTCATTCAATACTCAGCTTGGATTCCGAATCAAAACTTAAATTATTAAACGGAGCTACAAATACTCCGAATCATTGCAGACTTGGGGTAATTTACAGACATTGCACTGCACTTGCAAGTGAGGACAATTAACTTATCAACAATGCAATGCCAAAATATTCCTCGCAAAAACAAACAACTGTATAGGCTTGTAAACACTCTTCCTAAACTGTTGCATAGAATCCCCTTACTTTACACAAACAGCGGTGAAATTAAAAGAGCCAAAGTAGCAACTAATACCATGCGGCTACCATATGCCACAATTTTCAAACTCGCAGTCTTTACCTATCCTATAATATCACGCACATTAACGGCTCCTTCTTTTACACATTTAATTATAAATTCATCAAATGCGTTAAGGAACTTACTCTCAGTGCGTTGTCATAGCTCTCCGTGAGAAGTAAACCCGCCAAACTTCACTGAAGGCTGGGACCAACAAGCTAGCTGAACCATTGTCACAGTTCTTTAAAACCTGCTTTGATGAACAATAAGAACCCTCTATGCAAAAGCGTGGCATTACCACGGCAATTTTAAATGGCGTTGGCCTTTCAGATCCTGTTAATATCACCCAATGACTCTTCACTACGTGCACACGAAGGCGCTGGACTCGGTCGTCGCTGAGGCTTTAATGGACTACCATCAGAGCTGCATGGCTTCCGTCAACACCGGTCATGCACCACCAACGTACAGATTGCAAGTGGTAGTTGGACAAACGTGGATGATTATGGGATCGGAGATGACGTCATCTACTTGGACTTCTCCAATGCTTCCGATCGCCTTTATCACCGCATCCTACTTCACCGGCTACAGAGCTACGGAATCGGAGATCCTGTACTTAGTTGATTTGCAACTTTCTCCAACCACGGAGGCTTCAATTAAGTGTTAGGTGATCATTCTCTAGCCCAATTAAGGTAAAACTTTGTGTCCCACAATGCTGTGTTGAGACCGCGCTTATTCCTAGTGATTATAAACGCCATGGCATGAGTTATCTTCTCAAATTTCATGCTTTTCGCTGATGAGGTCTAGATTCAGCGGGCGACTAGTAACAATGAAGATCACGAAATATTCCAACATGATCTAGTTTGCATTTACGAATGGTCAAAGTGGAACTTGCTCCAGTTGAGCGTAGCTTTGTGAAAGATAATCCGTCTGTGTCACCAGCGGGTGAGAGCTTACAAGCTGGGATACAAAACCTTAGAGATGGCCTCTAAAGAGCGGGAGCTGGGGATATTGTTACAGGAAGATCTCGTGTGTACAATACAAGCACAGTAGGCGTCGAGAACCGGTATCAACACTTCGGCATGCTTTGCAGTGCCCTCGGTTGGTTTCAACCATTAAACTTTCCCCAAATGCTTAATGCCTACGTGCAACCGCACATGGAATATGTTATTCAGGCGTGGCAGCCGTGGCAGGAACAGAATCTTGTTGCTCTAGAGAATCCTGAAAGAAGGGCAAAAAAGGACGTCTTTCATCTGCCTTATCAGCTTAGACTAAAATCTCTAAGAATGTACGGCAGTCGATATCGGCTTTTGCGTGGGGACCTTATAGTTTTATACCAAATGCTGAAGAACCCAAACCCATTTACCGCCCACTGCTCTCATTGAACCACAAAACTAACCTAAGAGTTCAACTTCTGAAACTGACAATTAAGGATAGCCGGCTTGAATGCCGTAAAAATTTATTTTCCCTCCGCGCGTTCCAGCCTTGGAACGCCCTTCCTAATTATGTCGTCTCTGCTCCCAATCTGCTGATATACAAAAAATGAGTTGACGATGCATTGTCTCATTTAAAATTTATTTTATGACTTTTGGCCAGAGGTACACAACATAATCAAACGTTGTCCTACCAAACTCTCAACCAATGAAGTAACGGATTTAAAAGTTTGATTCACGAAAATCTTCGCTGTTCTACATAAGTCTCTAGTGAGTCCACCAAATCGCGTTTCACTTTATCAAGCTTTATACTTTTCAAAATAATTTCCACCACAAGGGATTCGTTAAGCATTGTATGTTTACGCGTAATACACTATTGTTCTATTGTTTCAAGTGGTAGACTTATGTGAGTTAAGTATTGGAATAACTTCCTAATTATAAATTCTTACTCAAGTTTTACTTGGCCAAAAGGCAATGCAGAGAACTCACTATCATTTCGAACCGTAATGCAAATTTGTAACACGGCAAATGTTTGATGAACAAGGGAAACAATTTGTTAATCATGTGCACTGTGCTAAGTTAGTTTGCTAATTTTCGTTATCGCTTTACATGTAGCTAAATAGAACCGATTCATTCCAATAAATTTATATAGGAATAATTGTTTTTACTTTTAATCTGGCTATCTGAGATACATATTTCTAAGTGAACATTCCAAGGTAGGCCATTTCTTCAGGAATTCCTTTTAAGTTGACTTACCATGTGCGAACACAGCATGAAGGATTTGTCAAAATGTAAAAGAATAAACTTTAGTGTTGCAATGAAATCTATCCTTTGAAATAGCATAATAGAATAGAAAACATCTAATGCTCTGATTTGGTTAAGTAAAGAAAGTCAATACCGGTGGAAGTAAAACCGCATCGTTTGAGTCCACATTGCTTGCTTAGTTTTACTTGCGATTCACCACAAATGTTTTTAAACCAATCCTGCCTATGTTGAGGATGGATAACAATATAGATTCCAGGATTTATTATAGTTATTATCCTTTTAATATGTAACTCCGTAGGAGCAATTATATGTTTGCGGCAACATTGAAACACATGTTTAATAATAGTTTACTGACAAACTCAGTTTTATTATTTATTACTCAGACTGAAAGCGCAGCAGAACAATGATAACCGCTTAGCGAAGTAAGAAGTTAACAGCACTTTCTAAAGGTATTCATTTAATCGCTTAGAAGGCAATGATTTATTCTTTTAGCGAAAACATCATTCCAGCTGAAATAGTAAGTAATTTTACTAACTAAGCCGTGCTAATATGCACAATAACAAAAGCCAGTAATCATGGGTATTATATATTTTTAATGATGCTGAATATATAGAGCATGCTAGCAATATTACGAAAGGAAAACTAGCATTTCCATTTGTTACTATTTGACAGAAATTTTGCAATACCTATTTTTAATTTTTTAAATATGTTCTATACTGCGGATCAATAACAGTGAATATGCAAACTAACATTTTGTATTATGAGAAAGATGCTTTGAATGCCTTAGGCCAAGAAAGGGATACGTTCTAAGTTGATTTGGTCTAAAATGCTAATGTTGACAATTACCGTGATGAAAATAATTGTGTTTAGATATAATCATACCTAGAAATTATTCATTATTAACCTTGTTTCTGGTCTTTATCCATCGCGTCGACACTGAACGTCAACCTGGTGCGATAATTTGCGTGCCTCACTAATTGTCAAAAATATGTTATTCAACAACGGTTGATGGCTAAAATTTTGCTTTCCGATTTGGAGTTGATGCATAATTGGCTCCTTGCTAATTAAAACAGACCCTTCGTAGCCCAGTGCCCCAAACCCCACTGCTATGCCGTAATGAATTTTAAACAAAGTTTCAGTTGCAAACGCTATTCGTCCTCCTGTTTAAGCCAGGACAATCTGTCAGTATCTTGCCAGAGCAATACAGCTCAAGCACGTTGCTTTCAAACCATGTTACATTTACTAGTGGTCGCAAATGTTAATCAACGGCGCTCTGCCTGCTGCATCCAGCGAGGTGAATGGAGTCAAATATTCAACTAATAAGGACATCCCGTGTTTTCCTATTTCCTATCTTAGGCTTCCTCAACCTTTGCCTCACGGTCGAACTTCTCCTTTATCGTATATTTTAATACTAATCAATTATAACACACGCAAATCTTACTTTTATAACTACTGGTCTTTTAGATGCTACTCATAGATACTCACATTGCGCAGCTCCGTTCCTCTCGCTAAATATAGAAGCAGCAAAACGGACGCCAGTTTATCTGTTTTATGAACAGGTTTGCTTGTATACGGTTATTGACATAGCGGTTAAACAAACTCAGTGATATTTCAGTTTTGCGCAGATATATTTTTATCTCGTGTAGCTTCTTCCACCAACAACGACCTAAAACTCAGTAGATTATATGCTTTTATCATTAATTTATTTCTTAGCTTTCGTCATCCATAATATTTAGTAATTAAATATTTTTATTGCGGGTGGTTATTTAATACGATTTTCTCACTCCCAGGTATCGTATATTGAGGACAATGATAATGTGGTCTTCATAAAAAGAAAATATAAATGTGCTGATTAACATGAAGAATTTATTTATGCAGAAGCTGCATTTATATGCGTCGACATGAATATAAGCTTACCTGTGACATCTTGTACGTCGCCGCCTACCACAGCGCTACAGTAGAAAAATAAACAAATATATGGCGTGAATTTAAAGCATTTATTTATGCGTTAACGTCATTTTTAATATTGGTTATTTATTAACTTAAAGCGCATTTCTACAATTCGTCATATTGGTATTCAAAACTGAAAAAAGAAATGCGGGAAGCGCAAAATTTCAGTGTTACGCACATTATTACCTGCAGTTTCATGCAACAGTTTCGCAATGAATAAATACTCACGTACACATTTTGATGGAAATTCTATCAGAGGTATCCTTTTTAGATAAAGTGATGTGTTTTGTTTTCTAATCGCGCGTAATTTGAAGACTCACCGTTTTTATTCGCTTTCTGCGGGTAAAAACGATCGTTCATTATTCAGAAAGGAATGAATATGGGCAACAAAATCAACAATTTAACTAGTGTGCAATAGTCAAAACACGTTAATCGCACCATCAATGTATTTGTTATAATGTAAATGCTCAAAGTATTTTGAAATTTTGAGATCCCACATTCTGGACACAGTTGTTATATAGTGAAGTTAACGAATAATCCCGCTACCTTGATGGGACATCAAGTTTAACAAAGGTGTTATAAATGTAATTCACAAATCCACCATCCTGCTGTGTATTCAATGAATAGTTGTCTCCTCAACCATTTGCATAGAAGTGGATTGAGAAAACTTATTGCATAACATAACCGATCATGTTCCAATGTGATAGTTATTGCGCTACTTAAGTAACTTTCGATACAGAAACATTTAAAACTGCATCTTCATCCTTGTAATCTCCACATTATGACGATCCTGCGCTTCTATGCTGTCAACGTTCTACACTAGCATATAAAATGTTTGATTATATCGTTAGCAGAACTGAACGTATATGCTTAGAAAAGCACATTACTCAAATTAAATAAGAAAAATTACCCGAGAAATGCGTATGCTGATGAATTCATTTTTTGAACTGGTTTATTGCATAAAACCTTTTAATTCGTAGCGTTCATTCTAAGTTCTGCAGATTTGTCGTTGAAAATGTACATGCTATTTTTCATGCAACACAAAACACTATTTCGGACAGTTAATTTAATTCACTAACTGCGTTTGTCCTCAGTAAACTTGCCTATTAATGAAAGGGTATTTGTATGTATTGACATATATGAAACCATAGATCAACACTCCAGAAAAACTGTAATAACATTCGAAAACGCAGAATTGGTGAACCCGCACTAGTTGATACGAATAGTTTCATGGTGTCAGTATGTTTCAAATTTGGTGCAAATATACGTGCAGTATTCGCTGTCAAATATATGCTGATATGGCTCAATAACAAAATCATTTAATATAACTGTGTCCAAGAAAAATACAGTCATTATTCTTAATGCAGCACGAAGTGAAGAAACATCGAATATTGAGAACTTTAAACAGCCATGGGTTATTTCATTTGATGTTGCTTAACTTAATGCTTACTGTGGATCGCGTCTCTGAGCATAGCAATCCATGTTACTTATGTAAGTTGAGAATACACGTTATTCATATCGCTCGCTTAATTCCCAGTTATCTCAATATATCTGCCATGGCTACATCACGGTCTCAATACAGTCGAATGATTGGCTACGGGTTGCTTCGCTGCTTTGGCGTTTCTCCGCAGAGGTAACATTGTGATGTCCTACACATATTCGACCTTGTAACAGTCAGATTCCTTGTGCCACATCTTGTCAGATTGTTCCAGTTCTACAAATTATATTTTAACTGCCCAACTGCATACCCCGCGCAAGTCCTCATTGTATTTGGCTAAAGAGTTTGACATCACTTATATCGGTTATATTGATGCAGTATTCTCCATATCCCAAAGCGCCACCAGTACGTCACATAACTTTCTATTCTCCAGACGCCATTATAGAAACAAATCTCTTTAATTTAATAGCCCTTTTGAGTAAACTACCATCGTTGAGCACCAATAGTAGCAATGCCGTTGTTAACATTCCCTCAAAAGCACTGAAGGCGAAAGCGGAGGGTAGCCTAGCTATTAACCTCATTTTTCCGAATGTGACTAGGGATGCAACAAGTTCTTAGTGTGTAGAACTAAGGTATCATTAGCCCACCGATTATAACTAACGGATTCTGCTCTCGGTGTTGTCAAACCTGGTAGAAGTGATCATAGCTGAGGCAAAGTATTAACGGGAAAACACTCGAGCAAAAAGCCTTCTGACATCATCATAGCTCATCCATCTGCGAAATGCGCGTGCCACTTCGACTTCGACACATAATTGCGCTGCCGAATATACTACTTGTACAATTTTAAATAATTCGATCGCATCCTCCTCCAATAGATTCATCCGCACTGAATTTAGAGTTCTACCCTTAAGTATGTTGGACATCTCGTTCTTCAGCGACTACATTTTATTAGAATTCGGGCAAGTCTTCCTATCCCGATATGGTAGCTTGCAGGGTTCTACAAGTTGATTGTTTGGGCCACACTTGAAATTGGCAAACCTTCTTGAACTTTCGTGTGCCATAGCGAATAATGTCAAGATTTAAGCCATAGCATCAATATATGCCAAATGGTCAGAAAGCAGAAAGAACACCAACTGCCGCGACAAGAATAAGAACATGCTTTTAATTAGTCACGAGCAAATATATTCCTCTGAATTTCGTGCGAGTAGGAAGTATATATATATATGCCACAAGCCCATTTCTGTATTTGTGCGTATAGATTACAAGTTGAAGACCGCTCTACCGTATCACGGACATAGGTGACAATTAAAGACAATCCCAGATATTAGATGTCCAAAATGGTGCAACGACCTGCTGGTCCCTTACTGAGGGCAATCAAAAAGTTCAGATTATCTGTCACCACTTACAAGTTTTAGAATCTGTCATGTCCAAAGGAGCGTACGTGCTTCAAGCAGCTCAATCCTAACTAAAACTCGACCCATGAACATTGATCAATAAATTATATCGGGTAAAAAGCAGTTGCTTGACAAGCCCCGCGAAATGGTGTGGGTTAAACTACAATTATCCAAAGATGGGTATGCCGTCCGGTTGTGCTTTCATCTAACAGATAGACTACTGAGTAATAGTAATGTAGGCAGGAATTGAATGCAAACGATTAGACAAAATGGGGCATGTATAGTTATCTTAATTGAGAAAAGTAAGAATTTAGAACGAAAATACCCACTTCTATCACACATCCTCATTTTTATGCAACATGTCAATCTGGTTTGAAGGGATAATTTATGAGGTGTGATTTACAGATTTCAAACTATCCAGTTTAAGCAACCAAGGGATTGGGGTTAATGCAAATATACATTAGTTTGTTAAATATATACAGGCTGAGAAAGAAACAACGACTTTTAGGACAGTTCAAAGTTTAGCATACCCAAAGAGAAAAATGATTCCAACGGCAATCCAGACTGGTAAATTGTTCACACTAAATCATAGTCTTACCTCTGAGATATATGTTTTGCTTGAGTTTCAGTAAGTGAAAGCATAGGGGATAAGATTCATTCAATATTTGGTAGACTAATAGGATATCGCTGTGCATTATTCGGTAGAGGCCACTGAAAACTCACAGTGACTTCAGACTTTGATGGCAGGCCTCTGACGTTCTTTTGGCCCTGTGTTACGGAATCTCTAGCAAGGTTGCTAAGCTTTTATGGCATATTCAACGTGAGAATTCAACGTAAGAATTGTATATCTTGGGAAAGTTGAATAGGTTAAATCCTCCGAATGCTCTCCGCAGAAAGCCGACGTAGTTGTTAAGTATTTGCGTAGCTGTCTTTGAAAGTAATTAACAGTTTATTTCACTTTGAATGAGCACACCAAGTTAGCGTTCCTGGGAAGGTGTTTTCAAAGCATGTGACCCAAAATTATACACCTAGTCATACGTATGGCGCAATTGAACAGCGTGAGATGTTTCCACATTGAACGTTAGGGTATTCAGAACTGACCAGGTTGAAATGGTGTTGAGGTCACGCTGGATCTCTTCGTGGTTGTTTGGTTCCTTGAACACTTTGATCTATTTGTGCTGTATGTTCCACAGCAAACGACAACCAAAATTTTACCAAAGCAACAATAACCAGCATTTGTGAGTTAGACGGTGTTCAGCTTCTTTCATGTATTTTTGTCGGTCGCTTGCAACCTTATGGTGCGAGGATTTAGTGAGTGTATTTCACATGGAATCAACAAGCCAACTAAAAGGAACCTGGGACGATCCCAGTCGTCGCTTACCGCTGCTGGTTCTATGCCATACCACAGCAAAACTATGCTGGACACAAGGTTAACTTGCTTGCACAAGTTGGGTTTCATACGCCGGATTACGAAAGCCTCGGCATACGTACGCTGTGCTGGACTGTACTACTTACTGACAACCTTGAGAACCACATGCGGGTCTTGTTCCGCATTACAATCTAGTATCCGCCGAACAATAGACATCTCCGGTATGTTAGTGCCGCTCATAACTTTGCCTCACGGAGCGTACTCCATAATTCTTGTAGCTAAACTTCGTTTAGTCCAACAAATATAAATACTAACTAACGTATATTTAACTTGGTAAACGCGGTCGGCGTTTACTTGAGGGAGATGTTTATTTTGGTTGGACTGGCGCAGTAACTTAATGCAGGGTGTAGTAGCAATTGCTTAACTGAGTAATAACACCTGTTGCAATTGCCGTGGTCGGTAGCAGAACCACTTTTCAATTTGTTCGCTAATTTAAGTTCAAGTTAGGAATCTTATTTGCAACATCAGATTGTTTTATTTTATTTAAATTTTCCTTCAAATCTCTTGCTATACATCTACCAGGATACCACTTTCCGAGTAGCGTTGCTACTATGCGCAGCATTTCAATTGTTATTGTCAAGGGTTTTGCAACTTTATAATATCTGGGGTAGAATACCCTGGCGGGGCAGAGCAGGAATTAATGCCGTTTGTGGGGGTTATTCACTCCGGCCTACCTTATATTATAAAACCCTTACCACACTTACCACCATCTGCAGTGTTGTCAAACATGTAATTGTGAGGTAACAGGCTGAGGCTACCGACCCAACACATTTAGTTGGGACGATGAAAGCATAAATTCTCCCTTCGAATTTTTCATCCGCGGTAAGCTCGGCCAAAACTCGTAACTTATTCGTTTACGCTTCTTTTGAAAATCAATTGGACGATGAATTACAAATTGTGCATTACCTGTTTTGAATTATATTCCTAGAATGACGACATGACTCAGAATCACATTGTGCTCATCAGCCCCTAATAAATCAGGAAATGCTTTTTTAATTGTGTGTTATGATGGATTCTATGGTGAGTTTCATCTTATCATCAAAACAATCCCGTGGAACCTGTCAGACATTAGTCTACATAGCTGTGTTATATCGCTGTTCCTTCGTACTATTTTAATAAAATAACCACTGCAATTCAATCAAAACTGGCTGCCAAAATTGCCACAGAATCATGCTTGGGTCATTATTAAGTACGTTTATCAAGGATAGCGAACTGATTAGCCATGTTTTCACAAATGCAACAGTATCTTGTAGCCGCTATTTGACGGAAATCAAGTCGAGGCTTTGTTTGCATACAGTTCCTTTATATTGGAAAAGTGTCAAAAGCCCTAAGCACACTATAATTAAAGGGGAATATGTTTGCTTGCAGTCTATCTAAAGCGTGACCTTTCAATAAGTGCTACTGCTGGGGATTTCAGGAAAAATATATAACTCATTATTTTTGATATTTGATTTGATCACCACAACGACTTGGTACCTAGTATTGTTGGACAATCCGTTTTGTCTTCACGTAGTAGCGTTCCCCACTCGGTAAATCCTATCATATCATTATAAGAAGTAACGTTGTCCCTTATAACGGATTATTGTTATGTAATATATCCAAACACTGCTATGGCGATACTGATGGGCATCTTGTATAGAGGAACTCCAGGAAAAGCTATTTTCTAATAATTTTAACGTTATAGCGAAAACAATTTATCTGTAAGTAGTAGGGTATTTAGTAGGTTTTTGTGTAGATTCGTCGCAGGTAGACACAGGCAGACAGCCACCAAACATCTAGGAAAGCGCCAGACGGCCGTTTCGTCCTATTGGGACTCGTCGGTAGCGCGCACCCGCAGAATCCTTCCGGATCCGTCCCCACGACCTTACTCTTGCGAGTCAGCGACATTTATCACTGAGCCATGGGCGACGGCGGCGAACCGCCATGACTGAATATAACTGCGATATAGCGCGGCTCATCATGGCGGTCCGCCGCCGTCGTCCATGGCTCAGTGACGTAAGTCGCTGTCTCGCATGTGTAAGGTCGTGGGTTCGAATCCGGTAGGATTCGGCGGGTGCGTGCTACTGACGAGTGCCAATAGGATGAAACGGCAGTCTAGCGCTTTCCTGGATGTGTAATGGCTATCTACTTGTGTCCAAATGCGACAAAACTACACAATTTATATGTTCAGCGTAAAGTTATAAATAATCAACTCAAAATTTTCTTTGCTGTCCGGTCGATACCCCTTGCTTACCATCGGATAAATTATTCCGACCACTAACCAAACAGATTATAACTTAAATTATCATGTATACGTAAAACTGCTCTCCATGTATAGCTGAGCGAGCTGAAAGCACAAAATATCTTATAAACCTAAAAGGTTGTACCTTTTAAGGCTGTTTTGTACGACGGCTTTTGTTGGTACCAATACATAATTTTAAAACAAATAGAGATTTCTGCCCTAGAATCCTAAAACTTTTAGTTTAGTCAGAGCAACAAATAGCGGATATTTTTGATCAGTGTAGGAGAAATGGGAAATGTCTTTCTTCTGAACTTCAATTAAAATTCGCAGATGCTTTTCACGGCTCAACTATTGAAGCACCTGAGGCAGAAAGCGTACCGACGAATGTACAGAAGCGTAATTTGACTGTTGCTTTAAGTATCTCTGATGTAAGCCTAAAAGAACGTTTGGAAGCACCTTGACCAAATCAAGTTTCAGATGAGGTATCATTATCCCACAAAAAACGAGTAACCCCTGACTTCCCATCGTTCCGCATTCTCCCGCACTTTGAATCTTTAAATACTCTGCAGTTTACTAGAGACACAGAGCTTTAGAGGCATATATTTATGTTGTCGGAATTTTCTCCGCGAAAAATGAGTTGCCGTTGCTTTCGATCACACCGATCAATTCAAAGGTAAATAAGACTTCCTATGGGAGGCTCTTGATCGAGCTCAGTGTAATTTGCAAAACGTTATTAAATCTAACCTACGAATTACGAGAGGTTGGTTAAAGTTGTGTGACGAAGCTTTATTCACCAGTGTTCCCTGTCGTTATATATATAAGTTCATCAGGCTGCAGAACGTATCATTTGACAAAATGAATATTCGACCACTTATGCAGAGAGGTGTCGATCCACACCAAAGGAATTCAGTAGGTTAATTTGATGGGACTTAAAGCTAAACGATAGGACTTCCAGCTTGCAGATGTGTGATACATCTGATCGTAGTTTTAAGTTTATGGAAGTCATTAGCGACCTCAAAGATTGTCTGCCGGGAAGTAGCATCTGCTCTCCGTCGCATGTCAAATGTGTTCATGCTGAGGTTCATTTTCTCTCTGCCAGAGATTATTATAGTTGCTAAAGAAACCTAGGCTAGTCAAACAAGATAATTCAAGCAGGCGGTCTTCGCGACGATTGATTGCTGCTCTTCAAAATGTCAACGCTTCTTCTTGTTCGTACTTTTGCGTATGTTACGCAGACCTTTTCTACCCTTCGTAGTCATTGGCAGAGCCACACAGGTGGAATCTCTCACAATCCGCGCCGCCTCTGAGCCAGCTTCTAAACTCCTTGTCAAACCAATGCAGCTTAAACAGTACAATCATCCGACATATCATGGACATAACTTGGAAATAGAATGATGTCAAATTCGGTTTCTAAATACGCAACATTCCTCTATAACTACAGATTGTTACTAGGACCAATACAGTTGGCCAGCAGTTCGAGCTAGACCGTCGGGCTTTTCCTTTTATTAATTGTATGCTGATTCCAGCGAACGCGATTCCGACGAATGTGATTTTGTTAGCTATTAGCACTTAGTGCTTGCTTGCAGCCAGGGGCTCGAGGATTAGAATGTCACGCACTCGTTATTCGCAACTCGTTAACATCGTGTCAAGACAGGATGGGGTTCAGCGCGGTGTTATATTTGTTGCTTGGCATATCGGTTGAGGTGCAACAGTTTCAAGTGCCATACTCACGAACTTTGCTTCAACTTCACTATGTGAAGACAACAAATGCATATCAGTCTATCCTATTCGAGAACAGTTAAAATCACCATGGGCAGAAAATGTGGACGACGCGTGTGAGTTGGAAGTGGGCAACCAATCCAAACAACTCGGGCGCTGCCATAGAGTGCACCCACAAGTTGTTCTTACCGCCAGTGGTGGATGGAGCACAAAATTGTTTCGCACAGAACGTTGTCACTTCGTTACGTGCTCACAACGCTCCAACGCAGAAAAGACCGGATTTACAGCAATACGCCACCGCGGGCATACGTTTTTCAATCGCAGCGGAAGCAAAAATAACCTTTGAGTTCTGCTTCATGTGTATAAAGCTGAATATAGTAAGGTCTCTGCGAATCCCATTACGTCTGCCTGCTCAGGCGCAAGGAATCAACGAAGCTCATTGCGCTTGAAATTGACACAGTAACATCGGTGAAGGCTACTGGCAGCAGGAACCTTTTGACGTGCTTGAAGTCAGAGCAAACTGTTTATCCTGATTTGCATATTACTGGAAACCGCTCGAAAATTTACGAAACGGAATTTTGTTTTCCTTCGCCAGTACGTCTTTTCAGATTAATGATAGTATACTGTAGCGTTCCCTTGTCTTATGGGTCCAGATCTTAAAAAACATAGATATTGAAAACTTTCAGCCATCATAGACGATACAAGATCAGTGTTGGCCTGACTTTGTCCACATACATGATTCACATACGACCAACTTTGTTGATCACCTTGCTTTCTATGACGGTAATTTGCCTCGCTATTAAAGATTCCTCTCCAGGGCCGACGAGTTTGACGAATATAATCTGTAAACTCTCATCACCTTTAACGTAGCGCAATTAAAGTGGTGGATCACTGGACTCTGGCGCGTAGAATATTACTACGTTAGAACTCCTCTGGTCGGACGGGGTTGATCTTGCCAGAGGAGCCGCACTTGGTTTGGCTAACCGTTGATTCGCATTACTTAAACGCCGAACATCACTTTCTAATATTGTCCATTTCTCTCTCCACTGCTCTTCAGGACTCAGGTTTTTACATGCTAGAACATCAGTATTCGTTAGGCAAAACAATGTTTAATAAATTTGCCAAGTGAAACTGTGCTTCTCAAAACATTTGGAATTCATGCTAGTGAGTTTGCACGGTTAGAGGAGGAAGACCAAGCTAAAATCTGAAGACTTTTCTTGCTAGGTTGTTGCAACAAAATGATAACATCACGTAGAATTTCCCCATTCTAGCTTTTCGTGTTTCGGCAATTTTCACACAAAGTTTGAACGGAATCGTGTTGGATTTCACAGATATGATGGAAATGTTACACACTTAATCCAACATATGATGGGTGGTATTTAACATGGCACGAAACGCACGCGGTGCCTGTGCACGAAATACAAATATATTTAAACAAACAGCACGCGGGAGATTTCTTGGGCATTGTGAATAATCCAAAAACAAAATTGCGACAAGTTGCTAGAGAAAATGACAAGAGCAAGATAACCGAAACCAAACGGTGAACACAAAAGTAATTATGCTTGAAACATCCAGAATACCTAACGAAACTGAAAACTAAATTGTTGCGTAATACTTCCAAGGAACTAAGAAATCCAACTTAAAGTGTTCTTGCCTTCACAGTAAAAAATCCCATATAGATGTCGCTATCCGCAGTTGTGTTGTTATGACAAAATATCACCATACCTAAGAATACACTATTATTGCTACTATCAACTCCTAATTATAGATAAGAGCCATACTTCTTCAGTGCTTGCGACCACATTCAGGCACGGATCATCAAGTGTTCAATTTTGTGAAGCCTTTTTGCATTTGGTAAATAACAGCACACGCTAATTATTTTGTATGCGTTTCTAACAAGTTACTAAATTGTACATCGTTTTAAACCTAACAATGCATATCTTCCTGTTACATCACATTGGGTAAATTGCTTATACAATATTCGTGATTGCTGTGACACTTATACGCATTTCTACAATTTCATTACCGAAATTTAGGTGGATAAGTTGGTTTGCCATTTTACCTTTCACAAGTTGTAGATATTCATTTTCTTCTTTCGTGTAGGTGAATGCTAAAACAAAAAATTAGATTTGACGCATATTTTCTACTGACTATTTCTTTCTTCATGCGGCTTTGATGGAATTAAATTAATCGGATAAAATTAAATGTTCTTACTAAAATTTTGACTTGTGGATACAGGATCTGTTGAGTGAAAGATATTTTTGAATAAAATGAATTTATATTTATTTGTCAGAGAAAACAAACATTGCGCAGGTATTTTCATAGATTGTAAATAGTAACTTACGAATTGTTCCGGAAGGATATTCAATCATTTTAAAACCTATATGTAAGGGATGTATAGCAAGGTAGGTTGATTTATCATAGACAAAATATATTGCGTTGGGTGGAAAGAGGGCTTGCACGTTTAAAGGAAACGCTTCTTGCATCGAGGTGCCTTAGTAAACCATAGCTTCGCTGGAAAGAACATCTGATAGCTTTGTTGCTAAATGCGCACCAAACTTAACTCCTGCGCAGCTGGTGTAAGTGCTTCCTTCGCAAATAGATACTACCAATCTGCGCAACTCCAAATATTCCTTAAAGTTTATAACGGTTGTAGATACAAATAGCCCATGCGATAGAGCCAGGTGAATTTGAGCAAAAATTGTTTTACCAGGGTTCTTCTGCTCTAAACCCATGAACAATTTTGAGATTTATAAGAAAGTTCCGGATGTATGTTAGCAGCACTGCTTAAATTATTACATGTATGCTCGTCGATAGGTATTGATAACGCTAGTTTGACCCCATGGACAAACTGTGTCGACATACTGATGAAGTTGTCGTAAAGGGTTTATTGAACCACATAAAAGCGGATTACTTAATGCCAGGTAAAACAACTCGTATCATTCTAAAGACTTCTACCTTCGTGCAACAATTCTATTTTGACGATATTTCGACGACCTTTAATCAGTGTGCACGTTGAAACTGCTGGTGAAGCCCGTAAGGGTAGCACATGATATTCTGAGTGCCTTTTGTGACGTTGAGCAACAAAATAACCGGCTTATTCACATTTTTCATAAATCACACGAAATAAAGAAAAATAGGTTTCTGTCTATAAAATGTATACAGCTTGGATAACGCTTGCATTCCACCTTTTCACATGCTCATTTGGGGGTTGGCGCTTAAAGAAAATTAAATTGCCGTAGGGACAAGTACGTTTAAATGATTTTCAAATATTTACAACCATATACCAACGTTACCTTAGTAACAGAATATGCTCGGAAATTCATTTAGCAACGCATTGCTTGGGGTTCTTTCCTGGTTTCCAAATAAAATAAATTCTAAGACCGGTGCTTCGGAGATGGTGTTTTTATACCTAGAAGACCCCTGCATTTAATTCCTTCTGCTCAGAGCAATACATGTGTTTGCAACTTCCCATAATTGATTGAACGCTCGAACTTTCACTGCGCCCATTGAAAGAAATGCAGATTATTGAAACCCAACCCAATTTCCTATATGTAATTAAAATAGATGGAATGGACAGTCCATTGATATCTAGAATGGAGTCATGTGCCGATATGGGCCCAATGCGAGACAACGAAGCAAATATGCCTAGTTCAGGCTGCACGTCCACACTGGCAAACAGCATAGCTGTCTTGCAGTCAACTACTAACATCGGTTTAACGTATTTCAAACAGCAAACTGCTAGAAATGCTGTCGTGTCATGTCAGATCCTCTCTCATCAACTTCATTAAAGTTTCTGTAATAAACGTAGAGGAACCGGATATTGTAGGCAAGCACAATTATCGGGAAAATGTTTTTTATTTTGAGTGTCAGGATTATACTTTTGTTTTTAGTTTTTCATGTTTATAAAATAGGTAAAATTTAAAGTTCGTCTCTACTTATCCTTACTAAAAATCAAGAAATGTGACGAGACGTATGAATCTAACTCGTATTGCTCTAATAATTTTCTTTATAATGTTAGTATATGTATAGACAGCAGCAAGCGTAACGTTATCAAAACCACAAAATTAATGCAGCATTCGTCACTGCATTGGCTTCAGTGTCTATGTCATTAAACGGTGTGTCGAGACAACATCACACATTGTTGAACGAAATATTTGGATTTGATGCAAGTCAAGCACTGTCAAATTTGCTTCTGACAAATATATTCGTTATCACACTAGTAAAAACTTTGATGCACAAAATATTTTAAAATAATATATAGGTTGATGACTTAAATCATTAAAACAGGTTTGTGTGAGCACTTAGCTCGTTATTGAAATATCTGCGTAATGTGGCACTAAGAATGATTTAGGTGATATATTTAACTAGAAAATACACATGTTTTTCTAGAAACGAGCTTAAGGCATCACAAATAGACGTGTTATCTTAAATGGCAGTAGTAAGTTTAAAGGCTTCGTAAAGAGGTACAATGAAGCTTATCTATGAACCTACATTTGCCAATACGGTTAAGATTCAGGGAGCATTCATATTTGCTCGTTTTGTGATACTGTTGTCCAGCGAATACATTAAATTCATTTCAAGTACTACAGCTTGAAGAAATACAGTTGCCTTCTTTGACATTTCGGGGTCTTTGTTCGTTAGTCATTATTTCCGTAGCCATGGATTTTCCACCTTGAATGATGGACATTGGTCACATAAATTGAAGCGAAAAGTGCAGCTAACTGGATCAAATTTTACCGGTTAAAAATGTAAGCCACATTTCGTCTGATAGTTTAACCTCGAACATAATAAGACGGTTAGGGAAAACCAAAAATATATTAAATTGGTAGATTTTATAAATTTAAATGATTCACCATTCAATTTTAAGCTGGATATTCATTTCAATATATGGATACCTTTTGCTGTTACTACTGGAGATGATAATCAATGTACAAAAGGTTGATGGTTGTATTAGGCCATAAAATTATATAACCTGTTTTTCGTGAAAAATGAAACAAAGTAACGGTGTATATAAACTTACTTCACCTAAAAGAATTAGCCTTAATTGTCGCCCTTAAATCAGTTCAAGTTTATCCTCCTATACTAACAGCCTATAGTTACTTCCCCTTAAATTTTAACATGTCAGTTTAGCTACCTAAATGTTTTCTTTTTGCTTGACTGATATATATATTTGATTAGTTGTTTAATTTTGAAAGTACAACATATGTAAGCTTTTATCCGTAAGGTGTCCTGCTTACCGGTTTTTTCATCATCTATTTTTTCTGTGGAATAGAAAGATTGTAGTCAGTTTTGTCAAATGAATTTGAAATTGGCTATCCGGAAAACCACTAACCTTCCAAAAACGCAAATCCTTTGCGAAGCAGGTTCTTAAAATAGCAGGCGTTTTAGTGTTAGAAAATTGAAGAATTTTATTTTTAATACATAAAGTAATCGGGAACTTTTAGAATATAAATTCCTATCTAGATATGGAAATACATTCCTATATAAGCGAAATAATATTTCATAACGTAGCTGCATATTCGTAGCAGAGTATTGCAAGTCTATCCGCAATTCGATAGAATGCGGCGATTGTGTTAGCCGTTCCAACACCTTGTTGTCCTCCTGCCAAAGGATTTATGCTACAACGTATTACAGCAGAAGTTATTCAGGTTGGTTTTGGAAATATTCATCATCATGTAAAACTTTTCCAAAGACTACCCCGCGAACAAATACATAATTTTATTCTACGCAATATACTACGCTTATTCTTTTCTTTATCGGCCGCTTTTTTGTACATGATTCCGCTTGTTTTTCCTATGTATTTCATGCACAATTACAATTGATCTAGCAGCATCAATTAACTAATCATGTTTGCTTTTTACTGGGTGGATACTACATCCAATAACCCAGTTCCGTATTCCTGAAAAAAAAATTGATTGCTGGTGCGTTAACTAGTTGAAGCCATAGAAGTGGGGCTAAAAATATCATTTTAAACTGTTTAATTTTATATACTATCAGACTAAGTTTAGTGCATCTGCACTATTTTCTATGCAATAATCATAGAAATATACATGCTTTCAAATTACCTGGGAATTATAATGGCAAATATTTAACTGGCAAATTCAATTTAGTCTAATTGCCACAAAAGGACATGTTGGTAATAATTTGTCTCATATTTTGGGACTTGTCAATAGCAAGAATAATGCGGCTCAGTCGGGAACTGAACTTATAATCTGAAAGAACTATCGTTAAATATAGCTAGTATTAAGTGACAAATGTCTATCGCAACAACCTACGTTCTGACTAATTGATGGGTAGTCTCATTGGATTCCTGCTAGTTTGTGTACTTTCGGACCTACAGCGTGTAATTTTTAATACCATTACTCATTCATTCTCGATTTACGTGTGGTTATGCAGTCTATCACTAATGCCCCAAATTAATGTTTTATGCGTACGCATTTTTTATATCCATAGCTATTTAGTAAAATATCAGCTTTATTATGTTTTGTAACTTGAATTGCCTTTGGAGAAGAATCTACGCTATATCGATTAACTGTAAGGCTTAATGGTACGACAAATATATTGCTTCATAAATGCAAATACTGCCGGTCACAAGTGGTCAGGAGCGGCGACCCTGGGAGAATGTAATTAAGCGTACTTCTTTTGGATCCCGATAGGCTATGACAATAACCAAGTGCAATTTCTGACAAGTGGATGATTTCTGAAGTGGTGCTGCGGCGAAGAATATACTCCCTATTTCCTCGCAATTACCGGTCAATAAGCAGCATGGTTAATTGTGTAGGCTTATTGCATGCATTAATAATGTGATTGCTTTTACACAAACTTAAAACTTAACGTTCGAAGGTCACAAAAGCAACTGTTCTTTTTTCGCATCATTCAAAGTGTACAATACGTGATTCACCAATTTTGCTTAAATATACTAATTTACATTAACTCTGCACGCATATTAACCAATTTGCTTTTGACTAACCCATCAGCAATTATAGGTTTTATGCAATTTAATTTTAAGGGAACAACAAATTAATTTGCATTTTTTCATTCAACCCTTCCATTATCATCACGAGCTAAATTGCTTAAGGTTTTGCTATCTTGTTTGGTTTCAAATAATCACTGCTTTACATAATATAATGTATATTATAAATTCTTTATGGGCGCGGCTAGCAGTTGTCGCAAAATAGGGAGTTTGAACACCCTTAGAGATAAAAATATTGTGTTCTCACAAATTTACCATAAACTAGACCGATATTTACCAAAGTTGAGCACGTACTACGGAGTATGTATTCGACTATTTAAAGCTTACGAAAAAAGTATAACTTAAAATTGAGCAGCCTGACATTGTAAGTCGTAATTAAGATGATAAAGGAATCTACTCTCTTATCGGACGTAATTTTTAACTTTCATACGTCGCCTTACGCAGCTTTCACATTTAGAGGTATAGGCGTGACTGTTAGCATTATATATTAATCAAAGTGCACTAATCGCAAGTTGGTTTTATTACATAAAATGTAAGCTAATGTGGTATGTGAAGTTGATAATGTAATAGTTTGCATATGAGGCCAAATCATATTCTGCTAAGTCAACTTCACATCAGGATAAACTACCTGGATTATATTTTCTATATACTGTAAAAATGGACCGAAAATGAAACGGTGTTTTATACAAAAGAACAGAAATGTTAATCTTATAATAAAATGTTTTATTTTAGTGCTTACCTAGTTAGTAGCCTGCAAGTAACGGTATACTTAATCAATAAAATATACGGTGGATGCTAAACACACGCAAGCCTTAGGACTGCATTTTAATTAGCCTACATACAGTAATAAAACCTCTTAACAGCGTAACGTGTTTGTTAAGATACTTTATTGACAAAGAACAATGAAAATAAGGTGTCATTATATGAGTACACGAGTTCCATAAACAACGTTTGCAAAATGGATAAAAGTTCAAGAGTACTTGCATATAAAATAAAACAATAATTTGAAGCTGAAAGTGTTAGTTGGCTCAATGAAATCATACAAGCCGATTATAACAAGAAAACGTATATAGGGGAGAAATCTTGTTCCCTAATGCGGCACACATGTTTGGAAATATGGTTACAAGATAAAGAATAGTTTTGCTTATGGATCACATTTCGTATTAAGTCGCAAATATCTGTTGACTTTAACAAAATAAGGAGATTTAGATAAAGCATAGTATAAGTTGGCGTTTAGCCGGAAAGTTAGAAGCATCCCGAGTGTATTTTATCTTGAGTGTATCCTTAGGCCGGTAATAGATTATGTTCTCAGGTTTCTTGATGAACCTAAAACGAAACACCCATATCGTACTATGGCCAATCAGTTAACGTCCACATTTCCCGACCTAGCAGCCCCATGCGGCATTCAATAAAGTAGTCAAAAGCTGGGATGGTAAAGTGAAGTTACAGAATAAGGAAGTCCAATTGCATTAATGAAGATAATACCAATGTATGAAGAAATTTAAGGTGAACAAAACGGAAGTATGAACATGTGAAATACTTCAGGATAGGGATAGGTTTCATGTTGTTACCCAGGACAGTCAAGTTGCATCTCAAACCCCTTAATCGTAAATTCCCTGATAACACTTCGGAATCATGTTCCAGCGTTCGATGACTCGGCGTGACAGCCAGATTTCCGCCCAAATCCAATCGGACCGCGGTTTGTCCAGCTTCAAGCAATGACCGCGTAGAACAGACAATCTAGCGTGACTGAATGTGTAAGATAAAGTTGGACTAACCAAAGCTGTTAAGATGCGGTTGGTTAGGATTAGGTCTCCTATAAGCATTTGTGGTACATTGAGCGCCTTCCCGAATTAATTAGACTCCCTGGGTACGCCTGTCCCGTAATTCCTCAACTTACCTAATACCCACCTATGAAACCCTCCATAGGCTCCTTTTGTTCTGGATGAAACAGGGTGAACAAACGTGAAATAGCATTGCAGATGAGGTTGAACGTAAGCCGAAAACACTCGCGTATATACGTCGTCCGTCAAGATTCCAAAAGTACGGCGTCTACTTCACATGTGGAAAACTCAGATTGCAGTCTTCTTCGAGTTTTCGCCGGCGTTTATCATCGAATGTTGTTAAACGTCCAGATCAGCTTGTCAAGATGCACTGGAAAGTTCGGCTCACCAAACAAGTAATTCGCAGGAGGAAAACTCCCTATACTTTCAATGAAGTGGCTCACTGCCTGATTTATTGGCAGTATCCATAAAGCAGACCAGTCCTCAAGCTTATCCAAGGAGTTCGTAATAGACTCAAAACTCGAGGAACCTTGACAGCATCGCACAAGTTCAGTTAATCAGGAACGGGCTGCTGTGGTACCTCAAGCTCCGCGGGTAAGTCGTTTACGTATATAAAGAACAGCAGCGGTTTCGACGAAAGTGCTATTCGGCACGCTGCTAAGGATGGATTGCCTATACGACAGGACACGGCCTACCGGTACACATTGTTCTTTAACATCTAACAAGGCAGTCACCCAATGAAAAGCGCGGCCAGATAACCCGTAGGAGGTCAAGATTAGTGCAAGTCAAAAATAGCGTTCCTCGACCACCGAATTCGAAAAACCGAAGTAAGGCACTTCTAGTGTATGTACGTTATCCGCACTATTCGTCCAACTTACGCGAGCCAACAGTAGATTCGTCAAACACGAATATCCCTTCCGGAATCCGTGTTGTACATCGCTAAGTAGAATAAACCTACTCAGCTGACACTCCACGGAATCTCTCAACAGTTCCTAGGAGTTTGACTAATGCACACGTCAAAGTAATTAGACTGTTATTTGTAGGCACACTACTCTCTTCCTTTTTGAACATGCGACCGATGTCAGCTTCCGTGCATTCGCAAAGTAATGCAAAGCTGGGGAGCTATTCATAACACACGGTAGCCAGCGGTCCACTTACTTCCGCAGACAACTCATGCTACTGTTTTAGGTGAATTAAATTAGGCCCAGTAGATTTAGTGTGGTCCAGCACTTGTAACAGTTTACGAACCTCTGTCACCGCTAAGTTGAATTTAGATAACTTCCAACCCTCTGGGATCCTGCAAACCAGCTCAACGCGTGTCACAGATGTTTCGCTTACAAATGCAGCCTAATATTGCCCAATAGGTTCTCAGGTTGTCATAGTCCGTATGAGCATGAGCTCGGTCATCACGCATGAACAATAGAATTGACGTGTTCGAAACGCAGCGCCATTTTCCTTATGCAGAGCATCTTTCTGTATTTTCTAATGATTCGTCTGCTTACCTTTCTGGAAATTTAGCCGAGCGTCTTTAGGTTTTGTTCACACCACTTTCTAGCCTCAAGGTACATTTCCTAGTATTGATATATGGAGCATTTCTAAAAGACCGCCAACATTTAGACCTATTTGAAAAGATGACTTCCAGAATAATCTAACCAGGGCGGCTGTATTTGTGCGACCTTCCTCCTTGTAAGTGGAATAAGTGGAGCGCAGGTATATCTGAGGTAGAACTTAAATTTATCCTAAGCAACCTGGTCAGTACCGTCACCTGACATCTCACAATGAAGATCCGAATCTTTGGCTCTTAAATATTGAAATTCCGCGTGCTATATTTTCGGGCTAGTGCCAACGGTAGTCTGGTGGCGTCTAGATAGAGTACAACTGAATCGCAAACAAACATGATCAATTGAACCCATGGGAGGACCATAAGTAAAGCCACCAAAATTTCGAGTGAAATGGCAAACACAAGGTCCAATAGAGTTAGGTAATTGGGGGTTCTTGTCCTTAATGGTTAAATCCGCGAACTGATGCAGCGGTACTTGTAGCGTAAGCACGAGAAGATTTACACCGTAAGTACCTTCGACAAGTGGAAATAAATATGTTCAAAACAAGCTTCTGGTAGATTGAATCCCTAGAGTAACCGACAAGATTTGCGGAATGAATAAAGTCAAGCACCTGTTTGGACGCACTCCCAGGGCTTTTATACACAAGTAAAACGGTAAGCTAAACCGAGGATACTTTAAGAACTACTGATAGACCTTTGACATTTTGTCCGCCGACTGAAACATGTACTTTGTAAAACCACAAGTTCACAGCTGACATTAAGCCTACCGCTCCAGCCTTGCCCACCAGCAAATGAACATATCTGTCTAGTACGTAGTTGGACAAATGTACTTTGCTGTCATTGTTGTCCTTTGACAGCCACCTTTTAGTGAATGCGAGTATATTAAGATGAGACTTACCTAAAAATAGATCCATCTCGCACATCCTATTCCTTAGGCTATGCACATTACTTAGTACTTTCTTAAGATATTCATGTTGTCCAGCCATGAGTTGTGCGCTACTAGGACTGACATTGGTAGGTCGGAAATTGAGCTCCAGCTGCCAACCGGAAAACTCACCAACCGGAGACCATATTCATCGGCCGCTTTCCGGCTTCGAGGTTCTTTATGACCTGTAGCTTCCGCCTACCGGCCAGTGAAATGTCCGGCTTAACTTTTACGTTAGTATGTCTTAGCTTAAATACAACCCGCATGAGAAAGTAGCGTTCTTCCGAATTAGAGAGAATTAGACGAAGTAGCCGCAGTCGAGGTTTTAATCCATTAACTAGGACGTTCACCCAGCTAATCGGCTTTCTGACAAGAACGCCTAAAAAATCCAGGCAATAGAAGTTTAGTTACGTACATTTTAAACCACTGAGGGCGGTCCAACATGCGTTCAGCAGGCAGGACAAACGTATATTCATCTGCTTCACGAAATATAAGGCCACTATCCGTAAAGAATCACCCCCACGGGGTGTACTTAGTTTACGGTTATTTGATTCTGGACTTGGAGCAGGTGGCCTCACCATTAGTGATGGAACGGTCCTTATACACTCAGCTGAAGTAGCAACGGCATGGTATGTCGGTGTCTAATTTTTTCACGTCATCGAATCCACCGTATGATTTTAAGGTAGATGTGGTTTGCTTTTGCTACTTGATAACAGAAGCGTGGTCCCTTGAATCTTTGCCGCTTTGAGCAAATTCAAGCAAAGATTCAGAACCTGCCTTATCAGTGGCTGTCGAGATGCCCAACACATTCGAATGACAAATAGTGTGTGGGAAGATTTGTCTTCGCACAACTGTCAGACGGCTTGGCAAGCAACGATAATTGGCTTCCTTCCGCTGCCGAGACGAATACAGCAACTCGTTTAAGAGATAGCTCAGGGGTTTCCTGGTTTTCTTGCTTTTTTCTAATGTACCGTTTAAACCAGCAATTCAACATCCATTAGAGTAGGGTTAGATATGACGTCCAAAGTAGTTTCAATTTTGTGGTCCGCAGCCACATAATGGTAGGGTTACAAGTTGTTTTTTTCAGCTGTTGGTGATCAAATTAGCGTTGTTACAGACCGGAAGCGTCGTTCTGAGGGCAGAAACTTTGCGGTGAAATTCTGAAAGCATGGAGAACGAACACTCTACATTTCGCAGTCGCGCAGCAAGTCATTCATCCCTCTTACGAAAGTCAGCTTTTGCTTGCCGGCGGCTGCAGCAATTAGCACAACTAAAAAGCAACCTTTAGGTCGGTGCAAAGCTGGTGATGCCATCTTTTGCAGACAAGGCGCTGCATGCCGCCAGAATCGTCACTAACCAAAATATTGCAGCTTCAACTGACACACAGTACTATAGCCTACGAATATAAGCCTCAGGGAAAAAGAGCCAAGGTGCATTGCGAGATGGACATCGGAAAACAGATTGGAAGACGTACACGGAAATACTAGTAAAACGACCTCCATACAAAAGTAATGCCATGTGGTTTTTGCTTCCTTCTGCTATTTCACACTTTTATGGATAGGCAAAAGCCGTAAGATGCTATCCAAAATTATTTTATACAGCTAATTATTTAATTTACATACGGTCCATGTTTGTTCTCCTTTGTCTGCTTTTCGATACAAAAACGGTGCAGTTCGTAAATGAATTAATATAAGAAATTAGTTTTACTATGAGGATACTAAATGCGCATAAGACTATACAAAGCAATTGAAATCTGTTATTCCATAACGTTGTCCAACATGCTATCGATAATATAGATACTCGTTGACAGTGTTCCCCCGCTTCTCTACCTAACAGCCGTAATTGTGGCATTATTAATAAATTGGTGGATTTCATTCAACGGAAGCATGGGCATTTTACAACTAACAATGAAAGGCAAATTTCTTTAATTTCATCAGATGCGATGGAATATTAAAGGTTACGATGAAGTCAAAAAACGGTATTTTTGTCTAAATGTATGAAATGTGTCCTATAATCATTCGCCAGTATTGACAATATTTAACAAAACCTATTCAGACAAAATGACCAAGATTCTGCACATAATAATATAGCTCGCAGAACAAACTGCTTTAATTTCTTCTTGTCATTTTCTCAAATTATATACCTAGTGTTTTGTTAAAGCAAGGTACGTAATGATTTATCTTTGATCTCCAGACTCTATGTGTACCGCGCATTATTTCAGTTCATGTTAGAAGTGCTCGCAACAGCCAGATATTGATTACATGTGTGACTCATTTGAAATGGCTGCAATAATTAGGTTTGCCACATGTTGGTGATGCGTGAATATCTCCTCCGACATTTATGACATTTTTTATATGAAATTAGCACTGCTCCCACATAATTGCATTATGATTCATATTTAAGCATATAAAGTTTCTTTCGACGCAAAAGCAAGAAAAGCCGTGTAATGTATTAGCTTACTCACCAGTGGAATGTTCGTAAGCTATGTAAATGAACGTTACGCTGTAGCTGAAATCTAGTGCACTAATAAAAGTATCATGTTTTATTGCATATGTATAGATGCAGTGCTACAAGGCAAGATTTTAGCTCCTCGCACTTATAAGGCAAATATATGATGAAGGCGTATCATCCGCAAGCGAACCTGCAACATTCCGAACATCGTCATCTAAAGTTAAAGAAACAATGTACGTTTTTAATTTTTTGATTATCCAACGTTAAATCAAAGACATTGATGAATCCATCACATTAGTAATCGTGCAACTTCTCCAAAATGAGCGCACACTAATTCAAATTTATCACTTTTGTAAAATAGGTTAGTAAGTGCACGAGCTTTACCTGCGATTATATCTAAAATGAAATCGTCAACAGTTAAATGCTTGTTTCTAATGTTTCATTGTAATAAATTTTTCACGCAATTATCTGAAACGCTTGTTGGATACACCTTGCAGACGCAGAAATGTCACACGCCTCCTACCCTTCAGCTGTAAACAAACCGCTTTATCGTCTAACATAGTTATACGTAACATTTGGAAAACTACTTCTAAATATTAAGTAAAATATGTTACTATTTTTGCAAGTTGCTCTAAATTCGACTCACATACACAGGCGTTCAGCTTGTTAAACTATCATCATTCAGCGCTAAACAGGAGGTAAATGAACGACGCCTTGGTTGGACCCACCTTATTTTCACACTTCATTGAGAACTTATTACTTTCTCTGAGGAAGCAGACATCTAAGTGCGTTTATGTGTCCTTTCGCAGCTACAATGATATTGCCTTACTAATGGATTACATTTATGGTTTCATTTTCTAGTGAAAGTAAAAATATGTTTGAACAAAATGCCTGAAACTACAGATTTTTTAAAAATTGATCGTCCTGGCAGCATATTTTCAAAAAATGTTTTTTAGCAATAATATTTGAGCTCATTTCTATGAAAGAGCCAAACACTATAAGATAGTATCAAATAACATATTATTTTTGCGAGAAAACAACATTGTACGCATTTGAGTTAATAACTTTCCCTTAGGTACCAAATCAGCTCTTACTGATGATATTGAATAATGCGTAGTAATGTTTTTTAAAAATAAATGTGATTTCATACTATGGGCCCATAAAGATTTATTGGAAAGAATGCTTAAAGCACCTATGAAGTTGGCTTGCAAGCTTAATTCTTGAAAATGTATCATAACATGTGTTCTTAGTTAAAGACTAGTCAGTGCTAAAGCCATATGCATTTATATTCACATAGTTAGACAATCAACTTGCACTGCAATTAACTTACAGTGATCCAAATGTCTTTTTACTGTTTCATAAAATAATAATAGTTATTTTCGGTGCAAGCTGTATACCTAATATACCATTCGCTTAATTTGCTCAGTGAAAACGATACTTACCTGCAACGTTATAATCCTGACTAAAGTTAACTGCCAGTGAAATAAACGGAATTACATCTTCCATTTAAACACGCAGGTACAACATTTCATTACTAACGCAGATGATATGTACTTGGATTGCGCATACATAATACTGAGCACAATTGACTTGCATATGGGAATTTCTGGCATGTATTTAAACAAGGGAAAAGCTAGTGACATGCAATGTGTTTATTCCATGATTGACCAAGGACGACAAGTAGAATTGTTTGGTCAATTACAAGGGTTTTCCGGCTTATTTCAATTTACTAATACTGACAGTATAAATAAATATCTGCATTATATTTTCTGTTACCATTATATACGTAAGCTGCAGGCAGAAATCACATCAGCCATTGTGCAGAAATGCAAAAGGAAAGGAAATTAATTAAAAGTTGGGAAGTTGGCTGATTAAACAGTAACGGTAGGACAGTGTTCCGGAGAGCTAAAATGTGGCCATTGTTTTTCGACGAAGTGATAATATTCCTAATAATAAGGATCGTGGTTGTCGGAGATGCTAAGTCGGAAAAGGAAGACAAACAGCGACTCACAACACTAACATCATTTACGTCCGCTATTAGCAATGTCTGCAAATGTACCCAGCCCAAAATGGATGGAGGACACACCCGCTTTTGTCACAGCGCTATGCCGCCATCTAACACGTGGAGTGTACTGTTAACTGTGGGTGCGGGGAATCTACAGGAAATGCAGAACTCCTGCAAAGCAACCGCTACTTACTTAGTTTTATAATTAACGTGCTATATGTATTACTTTCGTTCATTATTATTATTCCGATTTCCCCATTAACTATCCAACACGACTAATAACGCAAAGATTCATAACCGGTAACAATTAATTATTTTTTGTACCTTCTGTACATCGTATTTCGGTTCCCAACCAGAGAGCCGAAATTTTCCCAACGAGTCCAAATTTGAACCAAAGCCTTAATATCTCTTAACCAAGTCATCGATTGTGTACCTCATCTATTCTTCCCCCCGTACCCCCGGCGCGCAAACGTCATAGGTCGTTGGAGTCGATGGGCTGGCACGCCCAACAATTGATCGAGCCATTGCAGCATGGTGCATTAAATAATGACGCTAAGCGGTTTGTCTATTCTTCTCCTTGCGCCATAAACAAGGCGTTCAACACGCTCTTTGCTCACTCTGTTGCGCCATCAGATATGACCCATACTGCAAAGATGCCCGGTGGTGGAACGTAATTAGCCTCTATATGTCGGCTGAACTATTCGTGTAGATTTCACAACCGTACAGTCGGATCGAAAGAATGGCTGCATTCTACGTGTTACCCTTCGGGGATTTAATGGTATTGTGATGGCGCCGTAATGGACGGAGGTTAGGAAAAGCGACTGGAGCTTTTGCTATACGACTTGTGATCTCGTCATCATTTCCGACAACACCGATACGACTACGTTTAAATTTGAAATTTTGAATGATTTCCAGTTGATCTCCACTAAGGGTAAGCAAAGGAAGCGGTTCATGCTAATCTGGAAGGAAAGCTTCGCAATTTGAGAGTGCAAAGCGTAACCAGAATCGGTTGACAGTTAGTGCCAATCAGTGCAGTGCGGCTAGGCAATTTTAGGATCTGTCACAGACTAGGGCAATATCGTGAACATATTCCAGGTCAAGAAGTCCACTTCCTGGGGGAAACTCCACACATTTTAAGGCGTGTCCTGTAAGCGCGATTTCCATGAGTTCGTCAAAAGGGAAGTTAAATTGGAAAGGTGACAATGGGAATCCTTGTGTTACACAGCTTGAGTATTTAAGGGCAGCGACAGCTTGCTGTAAGCTCTCATTCTGCCTGAGTTACGCGCGTACCATATTTGCATAATTCTAGGGTACACGCTTCCTTAGTGGACATCGCTAAAGTGCATGTCTTTCCACCTAATCGAAAAAAACTTTGATGCCGGGGAACACGACAATGATGCGCAGTCAGTTTGTATGACGTTGTTCAACAACTTATGTAATGTGAATATGTGATTGATGCATTCCCTACCCCGACGAAACCCGGCTTGCGCCACAGGAATCTCTATCAGGAGCGCTAATCACTCTCTGAGGCAACTAATTTTAGCCAATGTGGACCAAAATGACTCCTCTATAATTACCCATTTTCTTATCGTGAGCCTCCTTTAAAAATTGGGAAAATGAAGTTGCAGCTTTAGTCGTCTGGGACAGTGTCTTTCTCCTAATGTTTCAGTAGGAATTTGTGCAAATTCTCAACTAGTACAGGGCTCCTGAATGTGTAGAGGGCTGAGTAAAGCTTATGTAGATCCTCGTATTCATTCAACTACCGGTGAGGTATCGAAGAATTCCGGCCGAAAGGATTGTTTTTAAAATGACCAGCTCAGCGCATCAAAGGTTTTGCCAAGTTATGGACAGACTGTCCATTCTCGTCACGTACGGCTTCACTAAAACCATGTTTCCTCCTGACTGTTTCTCGTATCGGAGGAAACAACTTTCGATGCTTACCAAGGGCAGTGACCATCTCCATCTTTGGCACCCAATGAGAACACTAGAATTCTGGGCATCTCTCAGGCCAACGCGGAGTTTTACTTGACGTCTTTACGAGTCTCACTGTCTTTGCTTCCAGCCAGAATCTTTCGGCGAACATTGATAAATTCAAGAGACTCTGAAGAGACCCAATACCTATTTTGCCTAGTGGATCTACCACATGATGATTTAAATGTTTCTAGTAAGGTCTGAGGAATATGCAAGCAGGGACATTCGTCTGTATTCAGTGAGCGTTTGCTCAAGCTAATTGCGCGTAATTTATTACTTACTCAGAACGCCTGGCATTGCCATTTTGCTGGTGGCTATGCGCTAACAGCGTCATCGGGGGAGACCGCTTATACACACCTGCAGATCAGCACATATGTGAATTTTCAGTGTCCACATATATGCTCCAAACCGAGTGACAGATTTGGTAGCAGACTCACTAGCGATAAATTGTCATTTTGGATCTGTGGCTGTTTCGATTCTGGTGGGGGCTATGTCACCTTTCGACGGTTGCTGTGTCGGTAGTTATTGCCTACATGAAATAAGCCTGCATCTTCCTACAAACGAAGTATCGGGTCACAGTTATCTTTACAGGAGCCGCCACCATGTAGGTCATCCAGAGGCATCCTATCAGTGTACGTGCTCCTAACTTCTGCCTTCAGATCATTAGAGACTTTACAGTGTCCGTGCTTTTTTTGTGGCGAAGGAATTTTTTCATTTGAAGATAAAGTCGTGTTTTACGAAGTCTATCTGCGTTATTACAGTTATTGTGTAAGCTGCACGATTTATATTTCGTGTCACAGGTGTTTTTAGCCATATCACTTCAGAATATTTCAATTCTCCTGTTCAACATATATTTCTGCCGGCGTATGAGTGATCCTAAAAGCAAAACTTTGGAGTGAGGTAGTTTTGTTGTACTGGCACAATGCCAATATAAGGGTAAGCTGGAAAACACGGTTGTTTAAAAACAGAGATCAGTTTCCTCATCATTCTAAGAACAGGTGGAAAATCTAACCATAAGAAAGTGGCTGACACTGTTTGCAACTATTTTTGGAAAAATACGGTGAATGCGTTGAAGTCCAAAAGCTTCTTTTAAGTGACACCACCCCTTGAATATAGTGGCGGCAAAGTGACAAGCAGGTAGTCCAACTTGAATTAAACTTAGGTAGCTGAAAAATGTTTTTCTGCAGCACACTACAAGCCATTTAACCCCTCGAACCATAAAATCCACTTATCAGCACTCTATAAGTACATATTATTCATCTCGATGCAACGCAATCAATGCTGGGTAGCATTTAACACAATGGGTCAGATATACTTAGTGTAGATCACCCGGTCTGTAGATTTGAGAGCGTTTATCAATCAAATGTTAATATATTTTCACCGCGGCAAATGAATCATTTGGCTTAGTTTTCGCTTATCGAATGCGGAGCATTTTCACAGGTACAAATACAAGTCAGCGATTTCCCTGATCGATTTTCAAGTGCGTTTCGCTTTTCCCACATTTTCAAGCTCAAACATGCAATATGTTTTTTTGACATGTTGGTAAGCTACATGATTTGATACCGTTAACTATATTCGTAAGCTTCAACGGTCTCAACCGATTACTAGCAAATTATTATGGATCGCCTAATATGACATGAATAAGCATGAACAAAAAGAAGGCGCCCGTACAACATATCCTAAATAGTGCACGTAATGCGAACGGGAAATTTTTCAGAAATTTAGCTTACATATTTGTTCAACAGACATGGTGATACTCACTGTATGGAAGGGGAAAAAGGAAGCATGGTAAAATGCAAATACAAAATGCAACTGCAAATCTTAAGTGATGGTTTCAAATTCGCACGATTTTCATTCAGAAATGCCGTTTATCTATTTACTTGTATATGTATGTATAATATTTAAAAAATATTGTACGCATGCATTTAGTTCATACTACCAAGCATTTGCAAAATAACAAAGGTCCTACATGTTTTTGATATCCTCAAATATTTTAGTTCAAATGAACACATGTAAACATACAAACACATGATGTAAATGTTATGTTTATAATACTCTGCACTAACATATGTTATTTGTCATTAGATAATAACTAGTGCTTCCGACGCAGTTGTAACGCATTAGTAATATGCTGTTCTAATACATTTCCAAAATTGTTCTGATGAAGCCGTTTGCTATAGTATTCCATTGTCCAACGCCAATTTCATATTAGTGTTTAATAAATCGACAAACTTGGATGGACGACATGCTGCACTAATGTTAACTTGCCGTCATTAAAATGTGCGTTAACAATGGTCAACAAAATCTGTCAAATGACACAAATTTGTTTAATTTGAGCTACATGTTCCTGGATGAGAGGAATAGTTGCAGATGTTTTGTGACGGAGCTCAAGTCAAAGTTAGAATACTTCGGGCCCCAAAATGCGTACTTCCATGACATATGTGCAAAAGGTTGGGTAACAATGGAGATGTCACATCTTTACTCAAAAAGGATTAAGAGAGTAAAGTGCATCAATAGACACTCACGAATCTGTGATTTTGGGGCTACATATGAATAATAGACAATGATGTATACCGGGTGAAAAACAGTTTCTTGACAAGTCGGGCGGGATGATGGGGATGGGGAATAATAGTAGACTTTCTGAACCAATCGGATGCAATGATCTGTCTGATTTTCGTTTATGCAAATCAGCAGATGAAATATTATGCTATTACTTCTGATATATCTGCCGTTAATCATCATCTCGTTAAATTAATAGTGAGGACGCTAGACGTAATTTCCAAAAGTGTAGACCCTGTAAATGCTTTCCCTCTCTCTTTACTGTTGTGCACAATATACGACTAATTGTTCAAATGAAAACTCTACTTAATTCCATAATATGTATTCGTTTTTAACAAATCGGAATATAATTGCAACAATCTACAAGGTATAGCTTAGAAATCTGTTTGGATATGCCCGATTTCTTATTACAAAAATTTAGGAGTAAAATTAGACATCAATATGTTTTGAACTGTCAATAAATTAACTAATTAAGGCTATAGTTCTACTAGTTTTCCTTTTCGGATTTGTCAAGCAAAGAGCTTTGCTAATTTGTAGCAATTTAAAATGCTTAAAAGCAATGCTCGAGAATCCCTGATAATTTTATGCTTCCTTTATTGAGGAAAATCAGAATTACGCCGGAAGCACCTATTTTATTAATTATAAATAGCTTGTACCCAGCAACTTATAAAAAGCGTTCAGCATATTATTGTCTCCTGGGTATGGGTTGATAAAAAAACATTTTTCAAAATAGTAGTAACACAATGGCCTACCATTTCGACGTGGTGGCAGCAAAGTTAGACTTAGCTATGCAGGCTGCCCTGGACATCACATTTCGGAATATACGTTCCGTTAAACAGTGATGTGTGTTGTACTGCCGTTAAAATCAGTATATCCAACCCGCTGCCAACAAAATTGACTCGGTGGTATGAATAGCTAACTAGTAAGGTCTAGTTCGTGGGTTCGGATACTGCATTACTTAGTCAATTCACACTACTAACGAGTTGTAATTGGACGAGTCAACAATCCAGTGAAACTCTGAATATGCGGCATCTGTCTCTTTGACACTAGATTCCAGGAAGTTCCTACAAACGTTTTGAACGTATTCAGTGTTTCCTCTTGTATCAACGTTTAGTAACCTTATCTTGTTGAGTGATATCTATTCAAATATATATAGTTTTAAGTTAAATGTTAAGGCACGCAATGACATAAACTGCTCACACACAGCAAACAATGAGCACACTTTTGATTAGTAATAACCTCAATTTCAACAAACGTACAATGTTTATTAGTTAAATTGGGAGGTGTACCTAAAATAGTAAAACGCACCTCCAAAACATTCGCAGGCCAAGTACTCGATGATGGCTGTTTTGACATTGGGATAAACATCACATAAATTTATTTGGATTAACATTACAGACAGTAGGTTAATATTATCTCGAAGTTACCCTGGATTGAAATTCAATTGCATACACATTGAAAGGCAAAAGTTAACGTCCAACCTGTTGATTTAATGCAATATAAGATCTGAGGTATTTTGAATACCGACTTAGTGGAATGTATAGAATGAGGCACTGCTTACCTCATCGCAAAACCCTCTAAGTTAAGATCTCGTACCCACCATTTTATGTTCAGTTTACGTGTAATATACTGGGATGCTGATAAGACAGATCTGCTAACACTTCAAACCCATTTTGGCACTTGCTGTTAAAAGGATTATATGAAAATTGCACGAAATTATAAAATTTGAAATAAGAAACTATATGTTATATTTGCTATAGTTAACAGAATGATTTAAATGTCCAACGCAATCTACTTACGTGCCTTTAAATGTAACGGATAAGCTATATTAAGCGCGTAAAATCACTGCACGCCTAAAGAAGTAAGCCTATATGGCAGGGCTTAATTAAGTTTTGAAACATTGATTATAAAAATGCTTTTATTCTTGCAGAAGCCGTTTGCATAAGCAGCCGTCGGATTTTAAAAAGCGAGTATTACTACGCCAACATAAGTATGATCTGACCTGTATCACTATTTTGAATCCATTCTACTGTAAAATAATGGAGATTAACAACATAAGTCCGCTAATATAACAGTTGTGTTAAAGTGATTAAAGCGTGCCTGCACAGCGGTCAGGTGATAAGAATGTAATGCGTTCGGTTAAAATTGATTTGAGTATTCGAAAAGAAAACGATTTCTGGGATTTTATATTTAAAAAACAAAATTGTGTTGCATGTGAAGGCATGATTTCACATATTCTGTTTCGGCGCTACAGCTCTCCGTTTATCGACTTGATGATAAATGAAATATTTATCTCAAAGATACTTAGAACAACAGAGGTGGGCTCACTTCAGATTTTAGGATCATTTGTAACTAAATTTGGTGGGGTTTGCCTTTGTTAAAGGCATTTCTACATGTGATAAATTAAAAATAAATAACGCAATTTGGATAAATAAAAACACCTTCATGGAATGCAAGCAAACTACACACTGAGCAATGTAAATTCAACTTTCTGTATAACAAAAGTAATATATAATACCTGGACGCAAAAGGTAATATTGTGGGACACGTTATAAAAGCAAATACCATATATTGTGTGTTGTACGAGCCCCCCATATTTTACCAAATAATTGAAATTTGGGAAGCAGCTCTAAAGCGGTGGGAAGTTACCCACATTGTATTCATTTAAACTCAAAAGCGTTAGAGAAAATTTTAAAACAAATATTGTGTATCTCACTTTTTAACATTGGTTTATCTATAGAGTAAGAAATATTGAAACATTTAGGTATAAACTAATTTAATTAATTTCGATGATTTGCCAACATTCTGTGAAAGACCAACCTACCCTGCCCTTTCAAAAAGACTTAAAAACAGAAAAGAATATAACGTTGATATTATCCTTTACTTGAATATTTTCACGACTTTAATACAAATAATGGTGATGACGGGAAGGCATATAATAGCAAAAGAGCAATGTTACCTTCATATATGTTTTCTAAAAAAGTGCAAAATAGCTGGTCCATCACTAATTTTGTTGGGGATAGTCAACAACTATCGTGTGGGTGCCTAATAAAAATGTGCGTATTTAAAGCACTTAATAAAGGCACACTTTGTGAATAAGTGGTAGCAAGCGGCACCAAACAAACGTATTATTATCCATGTAAGGTACCACGTCCAAAAATATTTTGTACAGAAGACAACATGATATCTGGTTAATAAAATATGTAATATAGAAGAGTAGATCTAAAAAGGCCTTTGCCTTTTCGGCGAACACCATTTCATTATCAACCTGATATACTAAAACAAATACAACAACAACATCAGTGCATCAGCCAATTGAACGGATGCTGCGCTGCTATACTACCATTATGATCTATGACATAAAGAATAATAAGCGGAGAGAAGGGGGACCCTCCAGAAGACCATAATGCCCTGAGCAAACATACAGGATCAAAGCGCCTACAACTTGCGTAGACAACATTCCGTTACAAACGGCTGGCTATCGTGCAATTGTATAGTTGTTATTTAAGAAGATGGTTACAAGACGTGGGTTTAGAATGCTTTAAAAGCTACTTTAACCCCCTTGCTCTTGTAATACGTAAATGTAAAATGCAGAAATATTGCACTGTTTGCGATTTATTGCAGTTGTATATGTTCCCATATTTAATATCAACTATTTATAAGGGATTTTTGCAGCAAAACGTCGCAATATATACTGGTCTCCAATCCGGATTTTGCCTTCGGAAATCCACAAATATCACTAGGGTCTTCGCGGTCTGTGATTCGAAAAACAAAGTGCGCCAGTTTCAGTTTCTTACACATTTGTAATGTTTACAACTTTGGTATATGTTATTTTGGTATGATTCCGAGTATTAATGTTTCGTTTCAAATTAATTGCTGCAGATAAAATAATTAGTATCAAACAATAGAGTGCACTTAAGTCTGAATACATTGTTGATTTTTGTCTCGTTGCTGTAATACATTAAAAGCGAAACATAATTATATATTTAAGTAATATTTGTTCATCAGGGTCACCTAGGTTTTTCCTTGTTAATGGGAAATATTATTTTTTAACATAATTGCTGAAAATAGCCTGATATATTGCAGGTAATATATAATTTCAAATGTATGTATATCCTTTTTACTTTACATACTATACATACATACTTTACATACGTTATACTTTAAGTATATACTTTAAGTATATACATGCCGACTATTTACGAATCCAAACTCACTACTCGTTTTCGGATAATGTTTCATTTATTCGGCTCAATTTTTACCTCCTGAGAACAAACCGCCCACACACTGATCCTATATATTACGTGCATTAATATTCGCCAACAAAAATAAAATCCCTTCTATCGCCTGTAATTTTGAGACAAATAAACATCAGGTCAATTGTATTGACCTACGTTGGGCGATTTATATGGCGTCTTGCCAAAAGATTGAACTTGCGTCATGAACATTTTAGGGGTTATCAGGTTTATAAACTAAGCTAATTAACTAGCACTACATAGTCAACATTCTACCTCTTAATGAGATGTATTTGCTTTCAATATCATTGGCTTGTAGTTATCGGTTTGCACTTGCCGTTCATCCGCAGATATTCGTGGAAATCAGGTATCCGATTGATGTAACCAACCGGTTTATTGACTGCATTACATCAAATAAGCTTCCATTTGTCCCTCCGTTTCTTTATGTCGCAGTCAGTTTACATAGGAAACACATGATTGCTACTCTGACTGTAAGTATTGCAAGTATATTCATTATTCCACTAAACAGCCACTGCCAACAGATTAACTGAAATTTCTCTTAGAGACAAATTATGTATTTCTTCTTTAGTGCATATATTTATTTTATAAATGCCATTACTAGTCTATATAAGGTCTTCTTTCCAGTAGTTCACAAGCTAAATTGCACAACCATTACTAATGACTATGATGTATCGCCTGGAAATCAAGCGCTTTGTGCAGGTACTAACCACAAAGCCATCAGGTTATGTCGTGCTCTGATTGCAAATGTTCGAAGTTTTAACAACACAAAAGCCTTGATGCGGTTTCTTGAGTTATTAATTTAAACTTTCTTAATATTTATCGTACCATAACTTAGAAAGCTCTGGTTTACAGGTGGGCCCTTGTCAGTTTGGTTTTTTTGCTAATACTGACACCATCGAAATCTCTGTGTGGCAAATATGCGATAGAACAAACTCCATAGTTTTACAATAACACCCGTAAACATTAACTCTAAGAACACACTGTTCAATGCTAGTGGGGCGTAGAAATCACAACCCGCAGATTTGGTTGTGATTCTTGGGGAATTCCGAAATTAGCCACCTGAAATCAGCATGTTGGTAATCAGTTATCATTATTTGGAATTGTATGCGGCCACAGGTTCGCCTAGCAACAATTATTAACGTAATAAATGCATGGTTTACTGGGCACATACATTAGTAACATAGTCTGTCAATTGTCTATAGACACATGTTTCCGAAATATTTCAACCTAAAATCTCCTTAGATGTTCCTCTTGGTAAGCATATATAGAGAAGTTAAATGCCCCCACATATGTTTGTGTAGAATTACATGGCAAACTTTGCAAATATTTGTGTAGCGTTCACAGAGATGTCCCTAGTGTTATTGGGAAATCGGTCTGTCATGTAAACAGCTTTCAATTGTAATGTTTCTTAACAATATAATTGTTTACCTACTTTAATTCCTGTCAGTGCCAATATCATTGTACAACATGCAAACAAAAGATGCATAGTGCTTTTTACATAGCTTACTTGTTTTAATCAGCTTCTCTGATACAGTTAAATTAGACGCGTTTTATTATGGAGTTTGTCAGCAGTAAAAAATAACCCTTAAATATTTACCAGTTAAAACCTTGACATTTGTCACTCACCTTGAAACTGAAACAGGGGTTTTCGTATATTCCGCAGAACTACGTAAATAAACAGAAAAGGTTGGTTTTTGTAATGGATCGGCAATAAAAAATGCGATTTATTAATACGTATACACATTTTATCTATTGTATTTACTGCATCACTTTGCATACAACTCATTTACTCTAAAAAAATAAAAAGATATTAATATCCATTATTTATACCAACAACGACTGAGAGGAAATGACGTATCGCTTTGCTTTTTCACAATGTTATCTAGGCACGTACCATCCCCTTTCTGCTCGGCCGACCAAGAGAAACAGAACACAATTTGAATATACCTTATAAAATAGCCTTAACACAGATATAGGGTGCATTTGTTAATGTTAACCACGAAAGGTAGACAGCTGAACTGCGCGCCATTATGAGTTTCAAATTCTTGCGTGACAGCAATCAAATGGTTCATGTTCCCAACATGTTCGCAGTTGAAATATGCCCTACTGCTGTCCTAAGCCAGCTACATAAAAATATCATCTATAGCAGAGTGGGGAATAATGATTTGATTAATGGTAAGCCAACTACCATCCCAAATACACATTGTTGAAAAATAACATACACGCGCCTACTTTTGAACTCTGACGTGAGTTGCTTGCCGTCGACCTACATAATACGACTCGTGGCTTGGGCTAGCGACGTACTTTCTATGAACCTGCCCTTACCATGTGATACATTTTGTTTTAATTTTCTATTGCGTGTATAGATGCAAAGACTATGCTTAAGGCACGCTTAGTGCGGCTACCACCAATGGTGAAACTCCTCAGTAATAAGTCCTTATGTCAAATTCATCGCATTTTCTTTGTTCGCAAGCCAACTTGTCTTGGCTAACTATGCAGTTAGATAGTTAGACGATCAGTTAACCTATTCAGTCTTCAAAAATTAGTAATTTCTGATTAGACGGATCAAGAACGTTTAACCAAACTTGAGTGAACAAATTACAATGAAGCACGTTAGCTTAGAGTATTGGTTGAAAGTAATTACAAAAAACTAAAAAGCGTAGTTTTATTGCAGTCACCTAGGGGATGCATAAAATCGCATTGTCGCTTCGTTTAAGTGATTTCGATCAAATTTGAAGCATTTCGGTTGTCTTTGTACTTGAATTAATAGGAAAAAGAATTCCCGTTATCATTTGTCTCAATCTCATAACATTGGCGTCCTCTTATTGTTTTCGGAAATGCTATTTACCATATTCCTTATCACGACAGTCATAAAATTGGCATTCCCGAAGCTCATGAGTTAGCGATCTTTTATTTTCAAATAGGCATTTTAAATTCATCAACTGTACTCCTCGATACGTCACCATGATGTTTTGTAATAGTTCCGCTTAAAGACAAGGTGAAATGCATAATATTCTCTTACATTTCGGTTGAAGATCCGTCGCTAGTTAAAAAATAGAAGTATACCATATTTGCCATCATGCAAACGTTTATGTGCAAAGTATATGGTTTTTGTGTTCATAGCTTTGCTTTGATTCGAAAAAGTTGTTTTAATTTTGATCCTGTGTGTTTCATTGTAATGAACTATTAGGAATCAGATTTGAAAGAACTTTGAATCTTAGTTTGCGACGGGAGGTTGCAACTTCAAATGTGCAACGCAAAACACACAAAGTTACATATTTATCATACCATAGGGTGCTGACTAGTACAAATTTCCAAGACCGGTATCACTCAAAATGCATCAACGTCTCTAGAACCGACATAATTAAATACAAAACTTTGGGTTTACTGTACAATGAACCAGTGATCGCTGCGGAACATCATTTGAATCCAAAAATTGCTTTGGTCGAAGCGAAAATACTGCATCTCGTACCTCATTCGTTTACCTCAATTACCTCCCCAAAACGCAGAAAATTCGCTAGGCGTTCAAACGAACGTGCAATACTAGAAAACTTGGGAACCATGAACTAAGGCAACATCGCGACAGATATAAACATGCCTAACCCCATCGCCCACATCCTATTATCCAAGGTATTGGCTGACGCAACATCCGTAATACCCGCTCTTCTGTTTAACTAATGAAATCCAAGGCGATCTAAAAATCAATCAACCTGTGTAACAGTTGCTACTCGGTATAATCAAAGTGCGACCTCATTAGTCTCAATCAGTACGGTAGCCAAACGAGTCAAGGATCAGATGCAACCTCCAGGTACATCACTAAATCCATCGATAACCGTGCTTCCCACTTCAACACAGAATAGGCAAAACTACGGGACTTTGACACATACAGGCATCAAGATTCCTGAGCTCAACGCAAACTTTGTAAGGGGTAAACATCTAGATCATTTGAAGCGATGGAATATCCTTTTGAAAAAGTCAGAGTTTAAACCATTCTAACATAATGCGCAACACTAGACCTCCCACCTAAATTATTATGGACAGCTTCGGCTAATGTGGGTAACAGTGAGATCAATAGAGAAAGTTGAGACGGTACATATGTCGGTATGCCCACTGCAAACTGAAAAAAGGTACCATACGCATATTTCCGTATTTTCCAAGGAGCGAACGACAGCGGGGCAAAAATAATTTAAAGGACCACCACACTGAGAGTATCAAAATAAGTATTTTTGTTAGTGGCGTCTCCAAACTACCGCGAACCAGCAATAAGGAAGCTCCTGCCAAAGACTTGAAAAAATTGCGCCACATCCGTGCAACTCTCTATGTAAGCGACGCCATACTTCAGTCGATTACACGGGTACCCATATCGTCAAACTACAGAGGCAGTGGCCCCAGTATCCTGAAACTAACCCTGTAATCACAACAAATGTTCGTGACCATAATTTGTAACTGACGATTACTACGCAACACAATTTCCTCGGAACTACGACTACAGACAGCAGTTAGAGAGCCGCGGCCACTAGCTTTTCTAACGAAAACCACAACTCTCGCGACTGAATATAACCGCAACAGCGATACAGAATCCTGTTCGCTAAGACTGGTAGATATTGCGAAGTCGATGTACTAACGACCGCAGATGCAAGTGAGAACAAAAACAGATTACATTCCTATCGAAATCAGGAAATGCACCCATAGACGATTAGGTCCTGGTCTCTCATTGGTCGGTGCATATTCACACCATGAATGTGCTCCTAGTCAAAACTTTTGACATCAGAGAAGCTATTCTGTATGTTCATCAACCTTCGAGGCATACTAAGTAAACTTTCTGAAATGCGGTTGCGTTAAGGATCCAAATCCTGCGACCCCAGCACTATAACGGAGACTTGGTTACGGCCTGACCTAAGTGACATGGATATCGCACTGCCAGCCTTGTCCATTGTTCGGCATGACGACCCAGCGTAGCGGAAAGGGTGGATCTGTACTTCCACAATGACCTCCAATGTGAGCTCATAGAAGATCCAGTCAGTACGTGCAATATTCCCCTTGTTGCGGTCTACGTTTAAAGGGCGACGACAATTGTTTACTGACGGTGATTTACCGTTATTATTTCTCCACTTCAAAGACAGAATCCCATCTGGCATCCGCAATTTGGAGGGTGAAAAGCACAACATACAGTTACATTCTCATTACCGGTGATTTGCACATCCACGCTCTGAAATCCCAAGCAGCTCCCGGAGAACAATTTAAAGCGGATCTACAAGAGTTCTCCGCCAGTTACTTGCAGTATTGCCACATAAACACTCTACTTTATTCCGAGAATTTGAAGTCTTCTATAATGTATGGGATATTTTTAAAGGCACAAATATGTTTTCGTCAATGTCCCATTAGGCCGCAGATTTCATGAGGTACTACCCTTCAAATACATTTGCCATCCAAAATATTTCGTGGAAATTGCCGACGCAACGGGAATGTCTGTACGCTACTGCATATCAACTCGATTAGGTGAGACAATCAACTAGATATTTCTGACAGAGGAGGCACCAGCTAGTGCATGGAAAAATTTCGTCAGCCAGATAAGCTCTTTGGTTGCCGAAGCTTCAACGAGTTAACCCTTCCTTCCAAGAAATGTATTCCCGTTTATGCGAAGCAGTAAACGCAAGTGTATAGCGGTGCGAAACAGCCTGACATGTATACAAACTCTCCTCAGGCACAAAATACTGGCTTGCCTATGCCACCCAACGTAACTCCTGTACTAAGCGCGTTGAAAAATACAGAATCGCGTACCAGTAGTAGTTGGCAGTGCGTCTGTCCTTATACCACAAGCTGCTGTATCAACATGTCTACAGTTTACGTAAATTGGAACGGCAAAATGATCCTCTTCAAACAGCAGACAAAACCACACGGGCAACGAAGGAAGCGGCGGATATCTTGAGCCTACAATACGCTACCAATTTGCAATGCCATCACCGGCCACCTAACCCTCTAAAGTTGATTTTTTACCCTAAAACTCAAGCACACATCCCTTACAGCAGAAGATGTATTAGAAAGGCTGTTGAGCATGCGCCACGCAGCTCTCCTGGAGTTGATAATTTCAGACGAAATCGCCAGCGGCAGCAGGAGAAAATTTAACTGAACCTTAGACACGGTACATAAAAAATAATTATTGGAGGCAGATGCCAACTAGCCAGCAGCTTAAATCACTGAGCCATGGGAGACGTTGCTTGGGCTACATAATTTGCAAACTAAATGGGATATAAAACCATCTATCTTCCACTGTCACTGACAATGGTTAGAATGCGAGGTGATGACTTACTCGCGCTAGACGTTAACCACTGTCAGTGACAGTGGAAGCTAGGTGGCGCTATATCCTAGTTAGTCTGTAAATAATGTAGCCTTGCCAACGTCTCTCATGGCTCTGTCGCTTAAGCTGCTGCCTAGTTGGCCTCTGCCTCTAGCGGTCATGTGTTTGATTCTCGTTAGAGGACCAAGGAAATGTGCACCACTGATGAGCCCTAATAGGGTGAAACGCGTTTGGTGATTTTCCGGATCTGCTATGTATCTTGAGAACTATTGAAACAAAAGCCTTATCAGCATTGCAATTAATTTCCTGCTACCCGCGATTAATAGAAAAATGCTTACTCCTATTCACAAGGAATGTAGTCGTTCTTATCCAGCCGACAATCCTCCCCTAATCTAACTATCGATTCTTTCTAAGGTCATGAAGGCTATTATTTTTGTTGCGCTAACAGCGTACTAGGAAGAGTTCAACTGCCACGCACCAGGACAGCATGGCTTCCGTCGAAATCGCTAATACACTTTAAATATACTACAAACAAGATCCAGCTGGACTGAAGTAATTGACTCTAACACAAGAGTTGACGTAGTTTTCATTGATTTCTTTAAGGCTTTCGACCATTTAGATCGTAACCTTCTTAGTATCAACTTGCAGACATTTGGTATTGGAGATCCTATAACTGGATGGATCAGAAAGTTCCTTATACACCAGCACTTGGAAGTACGCGTTTATGATTCGCTGTCAGATCCCGTCAAAACTGACTACCTAGTAACAAAGATATCGGGACTGGGACCACTAATATTATTGACCTATATTAACGATATCACTGGCATCACAAACTCAAACTGCCTTCTTTGTATTTCAAGAAACAAGGGCTGGAGGGTGATCAAAACACCAAACGATATCACTGTACTGCAAGCTGGTATGAATGGGGTATACGCATTGTCAACCCAGAATCTGCTTGGATTCTATGTGGACAAATTTATAGTGCTTCATTTGCGGTACACGTTGGCGCGCTCTTGCAAGCTCGGCAACCATCTTCTGGCGAGAACTATCTGGGAGTTGTTGTCCAGGTCGACAAATGATGTTGGAAGAATGCTGAAACGGCTTCTACTAGGGTATCCAACTTGCAGGCCTCCTGAAGCCAGCATTTGGACGATTGGTCCCTCGATTTTTCCACAACTTATCGGATCATACCTATGGCCATATGTAGAATACGTAATAGATTTCGGGCAGCCATGGCTGCGGAGTGATCACACCGCTATAAATATACTCCAACGCCGGGCAAGCATGAATGTATTGAGCCTGTAAAAGTTGCCGTATAAACGAAAGGATCATGTGTTCGACGTATTCAGCGGACGATATTGGCGATTACGCAAAGACCTCATACTGACCTACCAAAGGTTAAGAGATCCCAAACAAACGTGCCAATTTTTACTAGATATTCACAACAACTATTTAAGAGGCCACCATCTCAAACTGCTAGAGTAGCACAGTCGTTTGGAATGTCGTCAAAAAGTTGTTTTCCGTACTCGTATGCCGTACGTGGGATGCACTACGAAAACTGTCATTTGTGCTCCCACGCTGGCAAAGTTCATAGCCTGAGTTGACCTTGCACTTAGTTTGCTGCACCATCATACATAACATATAACTCATGGATAAACACAAGTACCTGAAAGCGACGTCACTGGCAGTCGCAACAAATTTTTCCTTCTGCGTATTTCACATCATCTGTGCACACCAGAAGGAGACATAATTTCCACCAACATCCCATTTGCCGTCATTTTTGGTGTTGGATTTACATTATGCAGAATGTATACTTCAGTGGGTTCTATGGTGTAAAACAAATTTTGCAATGTTTTTATATTTTGTAGTTCCCCATAATTATCTAACAGGAACAGTCAGGCATACATTTTTTACACTTATAAAACCATGGTTTAATGGATGCTGCCACGAAGGATGCGCCTTCTACTTTTGTTCCTAAGTTTCAGTGGTAAATTTAGGCTTGACTGAATTTAAAAATAAAATTTAACAGAAATTCGGAGTTATTTAACGATTTTAAACATTTATCGTATGAAGCTTACTTGTGAGATTGTACAGTTCTATAACAAAATAGAGCACAAATTGCATTTATCGCTCCTAGGATGCAAACAGAGGTTAGTACATCAAGAGCAAATTGGAAACATATGTCATTCATTATGTCCAATAGTGTTTGAAATAAATACTTTCCAGTAATCCTCTCACTTAATAATAGGGACAAATGCCTATTATACGTTTTGAGTATGTAGGTTAATATATACAATGCATTTTGAATAAACATGTTTCATGATTCCAGATTTAACAATTGTATAATAGAAGGGGATGGCATTGTATATTGCACATGTACGCTCTATAATACGGATGGTATCGTTATTGTTCAGCATGGCGTGTTGGGTTGCCAAATGTAGTCAACGTACAAGACAAGGTGCTGGGAGACCAAAAATGTGAAACTGATGGGCGTACATGCCAAAATGGATACCATGATGCTCATGGTACGGCCTAATACGGGAAATTACGGTTGATACGGGAGCGCGGAAATTAACAATCGATGCTGAGGCGCTTCTCTGTTTAGCCATTTGCCTTCGCATTGTCTCAGGTGGCATTAGGTCTTCCCGGATATTCCATGGAGCTAGAGCCAGCGGAGTGAACAGAACCAGGAAAGCGAAATATCAAAGAAGATCCAAACCTCTGATGGATCTAAACATTATCTTATGATTAAGAGGGAAAACGCTATATTCGTTAGGTGCTCTCAATCGTTTATCTGATTGCCAAATCGACCACAAAACAACCCACCTCATCGCAATACAAAGAGTGCGATTTAATATGTGCTGGAGCGCAAGCGTATTGCAGACTACATAATGGAAACTCTTAGCAATGGACTTAAGGATCTAACCTGCAGAGATAGGCATAAAGCCGTTCAGCGCCGGACCTTAGTTAAATAAGATAGAACGTCATTACTGCTATTTGACAGGGAATGCAGCATATAATACATTCAAAACAGACCACTGCTGTGCTGAAAAGTGATATAGGAGCCGCGGAATGCACACTAAATGGAGCTTCAACCGGGAAGCATTATTCCACAGTCAGTATGAAGCAGCCTTGTGTTCAATGTTAGCAGTTCGCAAAGGTTAGCAAAAGCTTGCATCGGCAGTCACTCCCTTATCTAGTCTGATGACATTCAAGGCGCTCTCCAATATATACACAAATGTACATGTGCTCCTAAACGAAATATCTTAAGTTAAATCTCATCAAGCATTAAGGTATATGCACCTGCTAATGTTAAATGAGACACGGTTACACGAAAAATTATGTTGCTGCGATCATGCTGCCAAGCGTGTCAGTTCTACGTAAAGTTTAATGTCATAAGAGGTTTACGAAATTATTATAAACGTTGTCAAGTACTTCTGTATTTGTTCGAAGATCTAGGGATTCATAGCTTAGCCGTAGATGTTTCCACCTGTAACTAATGTTTGACGAAATATTTCTAGTTGCCTCCATACACTGTCTCCTGGCATCCATGCAATAAGTGGACAACCAGATATTTTCCACTCTGAAAACCGTCCTGGCTAAACCGACAATTCCCGTTCATTTAGTTGGGGGCATTCAGGTAGTTAGAATAAGAGACACTAGCGTAAATTGCTTAGAAGTTTAAGGTCGAACTGCAAGAAAGTCATAAGCATGTCACTTCTACTATGAGAGACAAAACAGGGAACCAACTGACCAGTCAGATACCCAAGCTATCAATGTGGTACCTTGGATCGATATGGTAAGAGTGTGATGTTCTTAAAAGGCCAGCAAACAGGAAACTGCTTTTCGGTCAAAACTGGTGTGTAGAGCTTCTAAACTGGGACTTTATTTAGGGCCGTAAAGCAACACATCTTAATGTGCTCGCTGTAGTTAAGGTGCTTCCGTCATATAGGTTCTTACATGAGTAACATATTCGTGAGAGACAAACACAATTCATAGAAGTAAACCCCATCATGTAAGACAGTACGTGGACAAGAATGACCTGAGAGATACAAAAACAAACACACAATATCAATGTAAATACCATAAATTGGAATGCAAACATAATTGACCAAATACTTTATGTCAACCTGCACCGTGGTATAAAACGGAAAAGCAAACTGAGCTCGGGAAAAGTTCTCCAATCCGAAGTTCATTTCTGGGTATTTCTCTTCTAAATACCACACGTGTGAAAGCCCATACTGCGCAAAGAGCAGCTAACAATCTCACACATCGAACAGCTTGTACTGTTCAAAGCGCACGGCTACCACATCCGATTCTTATATGGATTATATTACCAGCACACCTTGGCTCATTTCTGAAGTTGTGTCGAAAGGAATGTTAACTTTACGCGCGTACAGCTTCCTGGTGCAGACGGCATTCGTTTAAGTGTGGCTAAATTTGCTGCTCTTAGTTCAGCTGAACAAATAGCAATATTTTTAACGGTGTGTTAATAAAACCTAGGTTCTTGCAAATTTTTGGCTAACAATCTTTATTCTACTCAGTAAGAGTGGAAACTGTATAGAACCTGCGAACTATAGGCCGAAAACACTTGGTCCGGTGATAAATATGGCCTTGGCGTCCATTTTGCTGAGGAAGTCGTAGGACATTTGGAGAGTAATACAATTCTAACTTCAAGATAACAAGCATTTCGCAAAATTCGGTCATATACTACCGTGTTACTGATAGCCCCCACCTACTGCACTGAGTCAGTTAAAGCAGTTAAATGAGATTACGTTCTTTAAATCCGGAGTTATGTAAGACAGGCGGCCGTCTAGATTAACGCGTAATACTTACCGCTTCTCATTTATGGAATAAACGTTTGCGCTTTAGTTTAGATTTGTGATCTTGTCATACAACTTGTTCTGAAAATAAGTGTTTGAGACGCCTTATCCGCACCAATAGAAGTCCTGTGAGGTCTACAACAAATTTAATACTTGGTCTTCCTTTGTTCATTGTCTTTACAAATGTCCTCAGCATAGTGTTTTACTATGCACATATATATGGCGGGCCATCACTACAGTAGTGGAGCATGCAGCCCTGCAAATGGCCTCCATAAAGCTTAGATGATCCACTGTGATGTTGGTGCGTCCATGAAGCCAAGGACAAAGTTTTATGCACAGGCAATCAGGGCACACATTGCAATAGTTTAGTGTTATGGATTATACATCACGCTTCCCATAATGCGCAACCTTGTCGTGCTCGTGCATTTCATCTTGGTAGCTTTATACCCTTCGAAAATGCATCAAATAAAAAGAGTGCCACGTCGGTCTCATGAGTGCGGCGTTCAGAAATGTCGCTGTATTAATCTTTCAAAATATGCTTGACGCTTATTTAAAGCAACACATAGAATAGGCAATCCAAGCGCGGTAGCCCTGGTTAAAGCATCATTTCAGAGCGCTCGCGTTTGCACAAAGCACAAGACAAACCTCGCCAGAGGTTAGTCCATATTCTCTAGCAACTCACGCTGAAATCTGTAGAAGTACACCTAACGTTATTGTCGTCTAAGTGGCGACCCCATAATTTTATGTCAGAATATAATAACCGAAGAACACAACCATCATTTAAAGATCAGACAGTACATAGCGCTTTTGGGCCAATTAGTTAAACTGGCCTCGTTCTGCTATCGAGGAAACTGTATATTTATCTGAGTGTCCCAGTCCTAGGACTTCCTTTGGCACAGGCAATTAATGACCCTCTGCAGTCGGTATTAAAAGCACGACTTGACGACACATGAATATAAGGAGATAACGTGTTGCAGCATGTGACCCACAATAGACAACATCCGTGCAAAAAATGGAGGAAGGCAACAAAATCCCCCTAACGTCCACGTGGTAATAACCGCACCTTCGCTACTGCGAAATCATTGGTGATCATCTTTGTTGCACCTTCTTCCTCAAACATGGATTCATGTTGCATTGTTCACCATAACCATCCTACGCGACATGACAATGATTTGCTGTTAGAAATGATAAAGCCGTTGCTTCATTTCACTTTGAGTAAAACGGCAACATAATTAGTGTCGAGGGTGGGAGAGTTGATCAAATGATCACGAAAGGAATTCGTGTTTATAATATTACTAAGACTGTTGCTCAGTAAAGCATGAACAGACACGGACTCAAAACTTTTAAAATAAAATAAACGCTAATATACTAGTTATATATTGGAATACAAATGGCAGTAACTAAGGAAATAAATTGTTTAATATACACTAGTATCAAAATGTTAAATTGAATATGAAATTTATATTCACTAAATTTTCACCATTAAATGTATAGGCAGATAGACTTCAACATTTTTGTTACGTTAAGTATAAGTGAATTGTGTGAACAGATTTTTACCACTAGCGTTGTTAAGCCATCCGCTTTTATTTATAGTTATTGAAAAAGTTCTACAATGCAACTTCAATTTCTAGCTGACAAGTTTCTAATTGCGGAGTTGGTTGTCATATTTGATAATCACAGCGCTATAAAATTTAGCAACATGAAATGAAACTTTATATTTAGCATCACATAACACTAATTCTCAATGCTTCGGCTTATGACTTAGTACGAATGAAGCCACGGTTTGGAAAACATACTTCTTCCAAAAAGTGCTAAATTTAGCCATTTAATGAACGGACTTTAATACAAAAGCAAGATTAAGGGCGCGAAATCACTATGGAGCAGAAAGCTGTTTAACAAATAAAGTTTAACGAGTTTAAAAAGTTTAACAAATAAAGTTTAAAAATAAAGTGTGGTCTACTACACTTTTCTGTGTCATATCATTAATATAAACTGCATCAACTGTACTTCTAAAACAATTGTTCGACTAACAATGGAAACCTTCAGTAAAATTACTCACCAGAGTAGCAAATATTCACCGCAAATGAAGCTAACACGGTTAACAAGGAAAGAGTATACATTTTCCTTTAATGGAGAAAGATTTGCGTTGAATGCTTTTATGGTCTAGCTGGTACACTATTGTTCCAATAAGATGCAGCCCCTACCAACAGCCAATAAGCATTAGGTAGTATCATATGAGAACACGCCTCACCGGGGAAGATAAAAGCAGTATAAGACAAAATATGAAGTGACAGTCATGTAGAAATATACTCACTAACCATGAATTTCATGGAAGGAACAATATTCTTTCTATAAATATCGAACGATTTAGCACAGAAACTGACAAATGTGATAAGTAAATGATTAGACCTATAATCGCTGGTAAGCGATTATATAGGATCACTGCTTCGGTGTCCACATCAAACGTTGCAACGTTACAATAATAGCGGCACAAATAATGTAGGGTTTAAAACTACCTCCTTAGACAGAGCAGTTAATAGTCGGAAATTCGTCAATCAAACCTAAGCAAAATCGATGCAAAATAGAATATTGAGCGAAGAAGATGTTACGAGGAATATTTGACGGTGACAAATTAATAATAAAAAAATTAATTTATTTCAAGCGTGAGACGTTGAAAACGCCATTTGAACTGATAACTGGCTTATACGCATTCAAACGAAAGCATTTTCTTGTCTGGACGATTATGCAAAGCTGGTACAATTAGAGTCAAACTGTAGACAAAACCTTTGAGCCTGTCAACAGGATTATTGTCCTCATGCGTTTATTGGCGTATTTATTTCATCAGCGTATTACTGCACTGAAATTCGAAACACGTAAGGAAATCAAATAATAAAAGCACCAATATATTTATTTACGTGTATGTATAATGGTTCGTAGTGAAAAATCATCATATTCAAAAGAAATAAAAGGTGCTGTAGTCTAAAATTAGCAATAAGCATTCTCAAATGAGTTGATGAAAATAATATAATTTTTTTAGTTTCTTGTTAAAAAAGATTATTTATATACAGTTTTTTGATAAATTCCTTGATAATTGCATTTTGCACACTAAAGGCACTATTTTTTACTTACTGCATCCGCAAATGTTAATAAACGTTTGGATTTCCTGACAAGTAACCTGTGTCAATTTAAGGCAAACCATCGCGCTATCTAGGTAACATATTCTGGTTCGTGGTAAAATAGAATAATATTTTATAATTAACAATGTTTACACAGGCAGGGCGTTCGGTAAGACGCTTTCTGACGTTGCTTTTAAAGTTACTAGTTAGGTGTTTTGGCAGCATTTGAGTGAATATTATCTGGGCCATTATTATTCATTTTTTTATGCTTTCTGCTACGTGAGCATTTTGTGTGTCTGACATCCGCATACCTGGTGTTGCATGGACCTCTACATTTGATCTAGTAGTGGCTAATTGCAAATGACGGGACCCAAGATTAATACAGGAACATGTCAAAAACAAAACGTTTACTTATCATTTGCTTCGCAGCTGTTTGTTATTAATCGACAATAAAACGAAGTGTCAAGAGTTTCACCACTTTTCCCGAGGTCGATATGTTCAATTGCTCCGGAAATTACTTATAATTCAATCGCTGAAAAGTGTCGACACGTAGAAAATTAAACATACCCATTTGTGAAATTTTACAGTTTTTAAGTGTAATTCGGCCGTGAAATATATATATATTATTATATTATTATATTATATATTATTATATATTATTATATATTATTATAATTATTATATTATATTATTTTTTATTTCTTTAATTTTTTTATTTCATGAAACTCATAATATATATTATTATATATATTATGAGTTCCATGAAATAAAAAGCAAGGAAGCACCTTCAGCGAAATACGGTGTATGATTCTGAGAGAAATAACTGGCCCTGTTCAGCTGAAGTGAAAATCTTCATATATATATATATGTAAATGTTTAAAAACTAACCACTGTTTATACTTTGAGGCTAAGAAAATTATGTTCATTTCAAGTGGATGTCAGACGGATCTGTGTACGCAAAACGTGAAGTTACTTGGAGACTAACTACTTTAATCAATAATAACCTTAATGCACTAAACTGTAATGTACTTAAAATACACAGCCCTGCGAACAAGTAATGTGTAAATTAGTACTAAATGCTAGTTACGTACGATTCAAAGATTACTCATCTACATCATCAAAATATTACCGCATTGATATTCTGTGCTGCTACTTTCTAGCCAATTTGGTCATACGTGAAGAAAAGCATTGTATTCAATAACCGTTTCGGAACGTAATCACACAAGTTTGAAAAATTCGTCCCTTGGTGTATAAGAACTAGTGCAAACTTTTTTATTAAATTCAATTTTCCTTTATAGACAGAACACAGTCCAATAAAACTGCATTTTATACTTCTAAAGGGAATCATGTCGGTCTTAATAACAACCTATTCTATGGCATACATTTGTGTTAATAGGCTACATACACACTTTAATCCCATGCTCGTTTTCATCATGCAGTTTAAGAGGGTTGTATTAAGAGCGCTCAGTACACACTGACAGTAGCATCAGTAAGGAAATATTTGTGTTGTTACTGACAAGAAAAGGAAATGTTGTAAGCCAGGTATTTTGTCCAAGAGATACATTGAAAGGAAATCGTGTAAACACGGCCAGGATAGACATGTACAAATGTTAATGCTTTCAGGTGAAATAATTAGAGAAGATTAACCGTAGCTTGATCAAGTATTCAAAAGACTTGTATGTCAAAGTCATGTTAAAGGATACGATATAGGATGAATGAGCCGTCTTCCACCGGCGGAAAAATAGATGCTTTGGTTTAATTTGATAAATATTTGAGAGAATTATGTAGACGTATCAGTTTAGCACAAAAAGTACATTTATAAAGCAGTCTTTTTACTGACAACCGTTGTAGCAATTACAGAGTTTGAATTAACTGCACATATTTGGAGCAAGCAGGCGAAAAACTGCAAGATATGTTCAATGTGTGCTTTGCTACTAACTTGCAGTAAATCAAAATCTTAGGTTGTGATGAATGTTAATGACGTATTTACTGTGATACTAACCGTGATTCAATATCTCGGCAAATGTTTGGAACAAACTGAGATCTTGTGATTTCGGAAGTTTTGAATACAAATCGGATTGGTAGGTTTTTAGTATGGCAATATTTCCCTCTTGACGCTAGAGCCAGTTCAGGCCAGGTGAATCGGTAAAAATTTTACTTAAGTATTATAAATAACTATTTTATTCACGACAGTGCGAAGCAGGCCCATGGAGGCAAGATCAAGTGGAGATCTCGAGAAAGGCCGCAAGTCATTGGATAATAGTACTACAGATTCATAGGTCAAGTGGACATACATTTGCAAAGGGAAGCAGCAAGCCTTTCTCATTGATCCGCGTTAGTAGTCGCTCACTTGTGAGGCATTCCTGTTCCTGAAACTGCTGTTTCACGCAAAGAACTGACTTCGTCTAACGACACCTTGGCTGACTAGTCAGGTTAAGACAGCCAGCCAGCCGTTCGATAAATGCAAATCATCTTGCTGTTCACACAGTTATTTCTCTTAGTAAGGGCAATCACCATATCAAGCAAGGTTAAGTTTGTTGAAGGGAATCATTTATTCATTATAAAGACATGGTACTAGTCAAACGCGTGTCCTGCGTCTAGCGCGTGTACGGCCAACTCTGAGTCCATTAATAGGTCCCAGTTGGCAGGCTCATGTTTCGGTTGACGCGAAACGTACCTATTTTGTTCTGCTGTCCACGTGTGTGGCTCTCACGCAGTCTGACATATATATATATATGTTCACAGCAATTACCACGGGGTCTCTCGGCGCAATTTAAGTCCAGTCACGTGAAAGCGGATACTTCAGTCGCACCAGTACAGAACGGAGCTTTTGATACTCCTAAAATATCACTGATTTCTCTCTGTTTAGTACTCTCTAGATTGCCGCAGATGTTTCTTTTAATTGGAGATTCCCATGGTCCCAATCCACTCCGTTGTTCGTTGCGGTGGTGGTTTTATTTATTGGTACGATAACCGACACGGATGTTTATATCTTTTAATTTGCCCACAGGCTGAATACGAGTGGTCATCCTGTCCTATTCCCCTTTATATAGAGGTTTATCTGAGGTGTAATGCTGGCACTTTAATAATATTTGTGAGTATTGCGGGTTCTGTTACTTTGTTTCCGCAGTCAGTTTCCAGACAGCAGATATGCATGGTCAGCAATGTAGATAATCGATCAAAAATGTGTTGAAACCATACCAAATACATCGTGCATCAAAAATTCCTGGCGACGGATGACGATATATGAAAGTTCAAGACACTGGACTGTAGAGATTGCAAGATAGATGAGATGAAAGGGAAAATAGGCAAGCGATCGCGCATCAAATATAAATCGAGGAATTAATCAATATTGTTAAAACAATGCAAACAAAAATGCACAATTGTTTTTCGAATGCGATTGCCAAATTTTTTGCAAATAACAAGCAACTTTAAGAATGATTTTGTTTGGGCCACGCATGACTAGGAAATTGTAAGGATTAAGCTAAAAGGTTGACGTAACTGGAAGCAAAACGCATGGAAATCCATTATGCCTAAATACATAGAGGGAAGACTAACAGATATCGACGTGGTCTAGATAGATACAAGTGCATTGGTGGTTTTGTGAGTAGTATACTTTCGTAGCAATTAGAAACTTGCAACCACGATTAAACTTTGCACAATAATCTGCCTCGACGGGGATTTGAACCCCGGACACTTTGCAGTGTATAAAAGCAAAGAAAACGGAAACGGATTACGGGAGACAGGGTTGTGGAGCAAGTTAAACTGAAATATGTACAACTCCTTCAAAAGATAATTAAAAACGTTACTAAATTCGTCAACAGCGATTTTCTTTAACTTTCTTATGGATTTTCAAAATATTCCACTCACGGTTTGCAAGCCTCACATAAGTAAGATTGCACCGTGATTGTGTAATCGTTCTCTAAATGGTATAGTAATAAAATACAAATTTAAGTAGGCTTTCATTGATGCACGGATCCAACCTCCATCACATGTTCCGGCAAACCGTTTCAAATATTTATAAATGTCCGCACGATGACCAGAGATTGGAAAACTCGCTTTCAATAAGGTACCAAAAGTTGGTATTTGTTTCCACGTATGCTGCATCGCCATCGGTGGTGCAGCATGGACCTCATCGTGGAGAACGGATGAATCTCACTTCGACAGACTTGCCCTAGTTTATTGCCTGAAAACCACTCCTGTGTGATCACAAGCAAGCTCGCAATGTATGGGCAGCCTAGATTAAAAGAATGTGGTTAGAAAGTCAGGAACTCGTTTGACACCAGCATTTGTAGAATTAAATTTTCCATGATATTCTCAGCAAATGCCGCCAAACTAGATGTTAGAAAAGTTAGTGTGTAGTGGTCTACTTTGTTATGGTCGCTGCATTTTATAATTGGCCTCAACTACCAACCATTCCATTAATCAGTAAGAAACATTTGGCCAGCGACCTGTTGAAAATTTCAGTCACGGTAGATGAGATAATGGCCAAAATTGACTTAAGAAACAGTGGATGTAGTTAATCATTGTCAGTACTTTTTGTACATTCAAGGCTAACGAACGACGAACCTACTTGGTTAACGCGACAATTCATACTTTGGGATTGGGTAGGCAGCTACACGTGGAATTCGGTACGGAAAACTGGAAATTTCCAAATACACTGGCAAATTGCGCCGCCAACTAGGACGCACCCACATTGCTGAAGGAAAGATGTTGTCAGTCCAGACCATTCGGTAATGACAAATCACCTGTCAGCTCCAGGCGTCGCTTCCAGTAAGCAAAATTCTCCTTGGAGCAATCTTCGCGGGTCAATTGCGAGCTTCTTTTCGAAGCATCAGCACTTATTCATTTTGCAACGGCGAACATGCTCCGCCAACTTTACTTGGTTTCGTAGTCATTTGCATCCAATGAGGAGAAATCTATCAAAATTCAACGCTTACTCGGAACCACAGTTGCACACTACTTTTCAAAACAATCTGGTTTAATCGGTGCACCATCCGACAACCCAGGTTCAAATATGGAAATACACTGACGTGTAACTCTGCTTTATATATAACCAAGGTTTATCCCATTGTGCTGCTTGTGACTGAGACCAATCTAGTTGACAAATCGCTCGAGCTAGATAGTCAAAGTCGGCATACAAGCTGTTGTGAAATATCTCCTCCGAAAATGAATAGGGCGAAAGTAATTGCATATCACCTATGAGCACTAATTGGTCAATATTGGACAGTGGCGTGAGAAAACCGAACGTCATGTTGTCGCTGTTCGTTGCGCGTTTGCATCAAATTGAGACCAGTCGGGTTGAGCGTGGTGTTTTGCCTGCTCGCTAGCAAGTATATTGTAATGCCCATTTATCCGGTTAGAAAAGTACGAATTTTGCTTCAACCTCAGCATGAGCAGGTAACAAATGCACATCAGTTCATTGAATTCAAGGACAGCTAAAATTACACATTAGTTAGAAATATGGACGACTCATTAGGGTTTATAAAAAACCAGCCAAACCAATGAGTAACTGAGGGGGCAGGTATAGACTGCACCCAAAATTTTTCTCTGCGACTGACGTGGATGGAGCATCACAGTAGCTCACACAGGCTTTCGTCGCTTCGGTAGGTGCACACAAAGTTCCTTCGCAGGGAAGAGCAGATGTAGAGCAGGAAGTCCCTGCAGGTATTTCTTTTTCGATCGCAGCGGAAGCAAGTTTAATCGCTGAGTTGGAATCTCTGGGTGCACAAATCAGTATGCAGTCATTTTTCTAAAATCCCAAATGTCTGGCCACATAGACACAACAAAGCCACATTAAAGAAGCGCGCTTGTTTGTAGAAATACAAACGCTGACGAATTCTGAACACTGGCCGCAGCAGGAACCGCCGAGCATGCATAAATTTTGAGCAAGCTGTTATCCTGATAGGCGCATTTTTTGAACCCACCAGAATATTTTCGAAACGGAGATTTGTAACATCGCAACAGTACCAATTTTTAATATTGTGATGGCGTAATTGAGTGGTTCCCATTCTACTCAGACCAGATCTGAATGGACAAGGATCTGAAATTTTCCACCCACTCAGTCGGTGCAATACCGGTTTTGGGCCCGCTTCGCCCGCATACCTGATTCTCAAATCCCAAATTTTTAACTACCTTTCATTTGAAGACCGGAATTTTGCATTACTTTTACAAACTCCTTGAGTCATCCAGGAGTCCGTCAAACAGACTCTGACTAATCTCTACATCATGATGGTACCGCACTTGGGGTGATGGAGCACGGGACTGTGACGCAAGGTTATGACGACTTTGGTCTCATAAATTTGAACTGGCAATGCGAAATATATTCCGAGCACTCGTAGTTTGCTAAGATCTTGAGAGGAAGATTATATTCCTGTTGTCTAGATGATTAAAGCTTTGAGATAGATCCATTTTACTATCAGACTAACGAGTTAATCTAAACTTATTCCCATGGAATTGTTTTTGTACTTTTCACGGGAGGTTGCATGATTATCTTATCCATGTTAAAAGATTTCGGATGTAAGGAAAGTTGTTCAAAGTACTAGGTGATTATTGTCACTAAACTTCTGCGACAAAGATGCACTTACGAATAGTGACGTCAGTTTTCCTTGTCCACATTGAGAGCACAAGTACTTGAGTATTTATGCCTTAATTTCCATTAAATTATTCAGGCGTTAGAATCAAGCACTGTTCGTTTGTTTTCTGAAAATTCTGCGATAAAGTTCTGCATTATGCGTTATCTTCGTATATTTCGTAGTTCTGCCATAAGAATATTGGCTGAACATTTTACCTTACTTTTGCAAAATAACCAGAATCCGTCAAAATTGCTAATTTTTTTGAAAACAGCCAAAGAATTTAAGTGATTTGCTTGCTTTACTCGGTTTCATATTTCATGTTCCCGAGTACCTGTCGTTAAATGTACCCCAGTAAATTCCTTTCTGTTGTTCATCATGATTTGTGTAACAAATTATCCGGTCAAAGAAGCCAGAAGAAAGCATACATCTTGTCGATGCACATCGCAAGCAAATATTTTTAAAGTTAATCAAATATATGCATTATATCACACAAGATGTCCTGGCTTAAATCCAATGTTTAACGCTGCATATCTCTTCTAATCCTCGCTGACAAACGATCACCTAACCATCCTAATTTCTTCAGAAACAAGCGAACACATGAGGTTATTGGTCCAATGACTAAATCCTCTATTAGTGTTATATTCACAGATGAATTCTCCGTAGTGTTGAAGCACTGGAATATAAAAGCAAATGAGAAAAACTTATGAGCATGCGTTTAAAGCTGATGATCCATAGCGAATTTGTGCACGCAATATCGAGACAGAATTTCTTACACAAGATATAAATCAAATGGTGAGTTGAGCAAACCACGCACCTGAGTAAAACGAACAATATATTCAGGCGCGATAACCTCAAGATACTGTTTTTCCAGAGTCTGTTAAGAAATGTTCTCTATGTGCCTGTTGACAGTTGCAAGCTAAGAAATGTTGTCAGTTTTAGCAGTATTATTCAGGTTAAATTTTTTGACATTGCTATGCGGAAGAAATCAATAACTCGACAGTGCAACTGTGGAAGTGACATATATTCATTCGTATACAGATCCATTGAGGGGAGCGTCTGTGATTCATCAAAGGAGATTAAATACAAGATTGGAATAGTTTGTGTGGTGTAAAGTATTAACCAATAAATGTCGGTAAGAGTGTACCTTACAAACGTAAATAAGCAGATAACTTGTTGAAATATTAGATTTTTAACGGATTAATGTCAGTAAGCAATCTGTAAAATCTCGCGTCGACTGTCAAGCAAATGTATTGTGAGAACGAACTAGGTGGACCAAGATACTGAAGGTGTATAGATTCCTTATAAACAATGAATAATTATGGTATTTTACAAGCATTTGTAACGAGAGAGTGGAACATATGCTTCATTGAAAGCAAATAATATAAGGCAAAATAGTGGATTTACGCGAGATAGAGGAAGTTGAATCAGCATTAGTGGTGTAAATACATCCGTGTCTAGAGAAGAAGATGGCTCAAATATGGACCATCCCTGAACTTTACCGCGCACTCTTCATCGCAAACTAGTGGGGTTGCGTAGCTTATTGAATGAGCAAACATTTAATTTGGGATATAAACACAAGTTGTTTTATGCAGATAATATCTGCTGCATTCCCCCGTATGCATGAATACTAATAAACTAGTAGGAAACGGTAACGGGGTGAGGGGCAATGCGAAAAACGTCGTAGCCAGCACAATTACCCAATAGAAAGCTTTTGGGATTAAAAGCACTTATTGTGCGAAACGAGTAGTTTTATGGAATGTTATGAGAGATTCCTAAGAGTAAAAACTAGATTTTAATCAATTTTATCGTATAGCAATCTAGCAATTTCATCACATCATATTTCTTCAGCGTCACTTTCTATATCGGAAAGGTTTGAGAATTGATGCAGACCTCCAATCCGCTTGAGTCCGTTGGGTGATCCTTATCCACGCAAGTGATACAGGCATGACCTTTATATGAAGTTCAATATAAGTTGACTCCCGGATCGTTGTTTTTCATGCGAATCAGAGATTTTATCCAACTTTCATGAAGCTAGAAAGCCTATATTTTTCTTTACCAAAGTATAAGCAGATAACAACCGCCTGTATGAAATTTTCAATGCTGACTTTAGGTACTTGCATTTAAAATTGATCAACGCTGCATTACGGGATTTAGGATCCATGGATACTTTATCCTCGTTTCCATCTACTCCGTTGATTCTTTAAAGACATGGATTCCTATAAAGCATTTTTCTGGGTATTTTGTTGAACAAGTGTAATTCTTTAAAAAATTAAGTGCATCGCACCTTTCTACCTTAGTGACCACCGGATGTGAGGTAAAATTTCAAAAAGTTGCTAAAATGGTATGATAATTGAGAAGTGAATTTGCGCTTTCATTTAGTAAATGCTGGCCTAGTTATTCAAGTGCGAGATGCATTATATAAATGGATGTAAAATGTAAACCCGCCTTCCTTTAGGCAACACATCCTTCGGGACGATTTCAAAGTCATTCCCTTAGTACACGTACGCCTCTCGCAAGGCTTCCGCATGAAGCTGCACTATAGCTCCGCCGCTATATGCATCCGCTAAAAGTATGTTCAAATTAAGGACATACGACTTTACAACAAACTGGTGTAACGGAAATGTAGCCTACAATTTTGGTCACTATCCTTGATAAGTACCTTTCAGCCTCGATGTTTGTGACAACCCTAACTGGCATTCAACCGCTTGAAATAACTAATTAGTTATTTGCCAGTGCTTAGTTGTTGAAGCACTTTTCTATGTCAAGTTGACTGCGGAGCTTGTTACTAAATGTTGCAACATTGCTGCATGACTTGAGTTTGATTGACAATTTATGTCTTAAGTGCGATATATCAAATTAAGAAGACGTTTGAGATCACCCTTTATAAGGTTCAGTATAACCAGTGTATAATCCATTTGCGAAGCCCGCAATGGGGCTCCGATTCATCTAACTGGTAATTAGGTCGAAATATATTGTTTATCATGTGGTAAAGCAGCAACACGCACTCTTAATTCGGCACATCCGATACGGTCCTAGTTGCGATTGTTGTTGTTGTACTGTAGGTAATTTATATCAACCGGTTGTTATTTCTTTATGTTTGCAAGTGGCACGTTTGCTTTCAAAGCGGCGTTATTTCTTTAACTGACGCGGCTGAGAGTGAAAAGAGCTAGAGGTAAAGAAGAAGCATTTACAACAACCCATGGGGGAAATGTAATTTATACGGCATTGCAGTCAGCCAGCTTGTATTGTCAGTGTCAGAGGATGATCTCTTATATTTGCGTTGTAGTTCTGTTACAGCCTTAAGCTCCAAATGTGCTTTACGTGCTTCAGAATCAGGTGAAGACAGGTATCGACTGTTGTACATTCCTAAAGGGATTGAACCAATGGTACTTGGACGGATGGAATAAGCACCTGAAGTTCTTATTTGCCTTTCGTTCAGATGTTCCGAGAACAACGTGATCCACTCTCTGCTACCGCTGTCACGCTTGGATGACGCAAATCACATGCAGTGGCAACTGTGTTTTCTGAATTTGTGGGAAGCTTGTGATTTTGTTCAACAAAAGGCTCTGCGAAGAAAGCAGAAAAATGTGTTAAGAGTTCTAGACACCGTACCTGTTTGTTTTGGAAATCCGAGATCTTCCTGTACCAGTACACACTGAGCATCCTTCTGATGGGCATCAGAAACACTGACCGGTTGGTGATGCAAATGGATCAACTTGACATTTGCCATGTTGACCTGAAATAGGTTCCTGTTAATCATTCATAAAAGCAAACCAGGTCCTGTTGGATTCGGTGGTGATCTTCCTTGTTCTAAATCGCTCGCTATTTACTGAGCGCGCGGACGAAAAGCAAAAAACTGTAGGCGATATTACTTGTGAGACCACTGATAAACTCGGAGAATAAGCGCAGTCTAATCGCCGAGCAATGGGGCTAAATCATTTGTAATCATTCTTGTGACAAAATGATCTCCTAACACCAATACTGTGCAACTATCTCGTGACATTAACAGGTTAGTGGTGAATGACCACTGTTGACGTTAACCCAGGAGCTCCGGCGCAAATGCGTTGCATCATTCCAAATAATTCGTTAGCGCTTCTGCGACAACTGCTTACAAATACATTGCGGGAGCAGGCATGAGACTACGTGGGCGACAGTTTCCGTGGACTGAAATGCTGCGGATTTTAAACATTTGGGTCACAATGTGATGCTTTCACATAACGGGCACTTGTTGTTCAACACAGCGTCTTTTGAAGAAATATTGCAGTTTTTCGGTTAATTTTGTAGCCCTAATCTTCCGTGCATTTGTGCAACATTTGTGGGCACATGGAGAGCTCTGGTAGCGCAAATATAGCAGTTAGCAGTGCACAGTTTCTGAGTTGAACCGTGCATTCTCAAACACTGTGGTCTGCAATCTGATCGAAGGTAGTGCAGAGTGAGGCAGCGAGTTAGATATCCTGGTCCTATTGTAGCTTCAGAAAAAAGGGCTTCTTCGTCAGCGCTGTGTACCCTACTGCCTGTTTGGAGATGTGGAGAAATGCCATGCTATACATTTCGAAGAAAGTTGTGAGGTTAATTTAGTAGTTGGAGATTTCCCAGAAACATTTTGGCTAGTCCATTTTGTTAAGTCATTTGCTTTACACAGACAATTATGGCGCAAAGATAGCGATCGGTCAGGAAATTTCCCCAAACCTCTGAGTCCGTTAGTTTGATAGACGCGATATGCTGCATATCTTATTGCCCTGTAGTATCCAGTCCTGCTATTTAGAAATGACGTCACTCTTGCAGAAGACTTGATTTCCAAAGCTCTCTAACAGATGTCACTTAGGTATTTTAACAAACAGTTCCAAACGTTATCCGGACGACTGTTGTTCAAGAATACGCATGCTGATTCCTCGAAGAATCTTTTGAGAACTTGTTGACGCGTGATGGAATTAGTTACTTTTGAAGATCAAATTGTATATTCTGGGTAGCAAGCATAGTTAAAGGTAATCATTACATGATTGCGAATACAGACTTTACGCTTCATCAACATCTACTTAATTATGATATATTTATCTGTGAGCACAACATGGTCGGTTTGATTGCGGCTCTTAATCTAATGGACATGTTGACCTGAGACTGTAAGGGAATAGTGGCGATACGTTCAAGCAAGTCGGCTTTCAACTGTTCATTTCGTGTTGTCCGTAACTCCAGTTCGTTTACTTGGAAGTCCTCGAAAATGAGAAGGTGGCTATATGAAGTGCGTGTTACCATGTTCAAGTCATGTATCAAGCGGGAAGCCATTTTAAAAGAGCACGTTAAGCAGGTGGTTAACTTCATCCACGAGACATGCATCTGTGTCTTAGTCGAAGAAGGAACAAGGGCGAGAAATTGACATGAGTCTCGGGATCATCTTCAATTGCATAGTGCAATTTAAATCGAAAGCACAAAACGAATACTTACTCTAATGCAGAGACAGTCGTTCCGGAGGAGTGATATTATTGTGGTATCAAACTCAGCATCGGCAACTTCTTGATCTAACCAGTTTTTGCCAATGGAAGTAGGGCCATTAGCATTCACGACCTGATATATCAGACGTTCGGTATGTTAATAAGAAAGAATTTTGATGTTAGTGTTCATCTCCATACATGTTTCTCAGATTGCAGCCATGGTTTGGAGAATCTGCAAATTAAACTTTAAGTTTCGCCAAACAATAAGTCGCGGGAGGATATTACTTTTCGGCGGGTTTTTGATGATCATTTGGACGTATTATTCATCGGCTGCTCATGAGGCTATATATTTACATAAAAAACGAAAAAACTTAAAATGGCTGCCTAATAAATTCATGAATAGTTAACATGGGTTCAGCAAATACAATGCTGGCGCACTGTTTTACTTTAGTTCCCATGGCTTTTGGATCTATGGGTGAAGTATCTTCTCTGGAAGACATATCGCTCACTCTCTTCAAGCAAAGCTCTGGTGGCAGTCTACAACAAAATATTCACCGTCGTTTCAGTAGCCATGTAAAAACATACTTCGACTGAAGAAAAATAATAAAAACTTGCGGGCTACATCCTTTATATTTCTGTGATGTACACAGTCGCGACACCAAATCCGCTAGTACGTCGTCTTATAAGTGTGTTCACAAATATAACGGGGGTGTTCGTTGTTATTAGCTATTATTGAATGCTCATGGCCTGCTATACTCTCAGTCACCTAATGAACATGAATTATTGTGTTTTAAGTTTCCTTCCGGTGGTCTTCGGAGCTGGGGTCAATACGACAATGTTCGACCTACGAGATGACTGCTCCGTACTGGGTGGAAACGTCGACAGCAGCACTGATCCTACTTCGTGGATGGAGTTGGACTTACAACAAATAAATTTGGGCTCTCCGTAGTGTTCATATTTGGGGTGCCGCGTGATTCGCGATGCAAATACTGGTTTTAATACAGCTCCGATTAGGTTACTAAAGACGTCCGACTACCCAACCCTATTTGATCTTATTAGATACAGTAACATTTGAGCAGAGTCCACCTAGTACGGTTTGTTGTTTATTTATATGTCACGGTAGTCCTTATAATAACCAATGATTTACAAAACACTGCATTCTGGGAGCAAGTATAATACTGCAGCTGTAAAACCATCGAAATATAACAAAATGCATTACAAAAAGTCAATTACTTCTGAATACGCTAGTCTATATTTTATTCCAATTTGATATCGTTAAAAATCCGTTAAACCCACAGTTGTTTTTTTCCGATATAAGGGATGATTGTGGGTACGGAATCTGAGAATATTACATTAAGGAATAGCGAATAAAATGGGTGGTTTAACTGCTGAACTGAATTCGTTTCCACTAAATATTTAAGCAAAGCGTTCCATGCATTACCATTGTCGATCCAAGCATCGAAATAAGGGACTTTTTCATATTTAAAATCAAATGCCTGTGTTAGCGTCCTCGTATGCTGAAATGCCTTCGTATTTGAACGATGGCCATCAATACGTTTCAGCATCTCGCAAATATATATTAGTAAAATATATACTTACAGCAATATAGTAACCAAACTGAAGGAGATTCAATAACTCGGAACAGGCTTGAAAAGAACTGGGATCTCATGAAGGTTATAAGAACAAACCGGTTATTTTAGGTTGTATTTGGCAACCTGTCTCACTTCTTCAGATCAGGTAAACTGGTATACATTTTGTAGCTTTAACGGAAATTAATTTGAATCATTCTAGTAATGACGCGAGTCATTGGATGATAGATATACATGTCAGAAGGTGGATTATCTATCATTTTGTAAAAAGTATCATCCAGCATTTATCATTGATCTTCGTCACTGGTCGTTTACTTGTGAGGCATTCCTGTTCCAGCATCTGCTGACTTATCTGCGACCTGAGTTATTTAGACTATACCTACGCTCACTGGCTCGGGATAATTTTTCCCGCCTCGCGTTCCATAAATGCAACTCGTCGATCATTTCGCACAGTGGTTTGCGTAGTAATCGTTATTGCCTCTTCAGTCAAAATTAAGTTCGTTCCTGGAAATCCTCTATTCGTTCCATCAAGAGTTTCCTAGTCAAAATCGTGTCCTGCGTCTAGCGCGTGTACGGCCATCGCTGCGTACTTATTACGGCTTCTGTACGCAGGCTTATTTCTCGCTGGAGGCAAAACGCACCTCTATCGATCCGTTATACATGTATGTTGCTGGCGCGCTGTTTAAACAATCTAAATTTGTTTAGAGCTATTGCCCGTGAGTCTATAAGCGCAATTCTTGACCAATCTTCAAAATCAGATCCTCCAAAAGCACCAGTGTTGAACGGAGCCTTTGAAACTGTAAAAACCATCTTATTTTCTTTATGTTTGTTACTCGCCTGATTGCCCTAGGTGTCTTTTATAGAGCATTCCATGCGTCCAAAACCACTTTGTTATACGTTGGCGGCAGTGTATTTGTAGCCATCTGCAGCTGGCAATTGAATAACCTATTCGGATAACTATTATCTAATAATTTTCTAGTCGCCTCCTTACGAGCTACCATTCCATCCTCTTCCACTGCAAATTCAGTTCTATCTAAGCCGTGAAGTTGTCATGTATTTAAAATTTGTGATTGATGCAGCTTCTTTCAATGCACTTACACTTTTTTATATTGTTGTCGTTTAGTGGATATTTCACGTAAGTCATATAAAGTAATTTTTCTTGTATATGGAAAAACCTTAAAATACCATCCAGGAGCTATCGAGTTGGAGGTATTCCTAAAATCACTAAAGTAATGAAGGTGCTTGAGTTACGCAGGAGATTTTGGCCAATAAAGGACATTAGAACAAAGCTAACTAATCAAATGGCCAGTGATATATTTTTGCCCCACTCAGTTGATCAGACACGGAGATATTCGGTCAGAAATGTAGATAATCCCTCAAATATTAGTTGAAACATAACAAGGAAAATTGTGTATCCAAGTCAAGATGACCAATGACGATCTAAGTATTTTACTTAATTTGGGCTGCATCGCTTTCAGGATGGATCAGGCGAAATGCAAAATAAGCAAACGACAGAATATCAAATGTAAATCGAGGAAGCAAGCGATATTGTTAAAAGCATGCAAGCAAGAAGGCGCAGTTTTATTCCCTGTGCGATTACCAATTTGGTTGTAAGTAAGAAGCAACTTTAAAAATCGTTTTGCGGGGATCATACTGATAAGGAATTTGCAATAATCTAGACTTGACCGACATAAACGCAAGCAAATTGCAGGGCAATTTGAATGAAGCCATATAAATACGATGAACAGTTATCGACATGGTCAAGATAGATTTAACAGCATTGCAGATTATAGAACCAATGAATCCGGCAATGGAATACCGAAGACAGTGTAGTGGAGCAAGTTAAACAGACTTTCTACATGTACCTATGTATAAAGAAAGTTAAAAAACGTCACCTGTGATTATCGTAATATTTTTCATGCATCATTTAATATATCCGACTCAGCTTTTCAAGAGCCTCACATATGTAAGATTGCATCAAATAGGGTTATAGTTCGCTGCCTCGGGTAGTGCTACTACTAAATTCCGTAAGTATTTGAAGTGCTGCACCGATGTGAAAATATCACACTTTCCGACAAACTGTTTCACATAGTTACAGATATCCGTCAGAAGCGTAGTGGATTGAGAAATCTCTTCACATCCAGCACCGCGTAGCTATTTGATTCCGCGTTTGCAGCATCGCTCACCGAGTTGCAACATTGACTACAGCGTGGTGAAGTCATCGAGAAGTATAATGCGGTATTTTGCAATAGAGTCGATTCGCAACCGACGGTAGCAAACGTTTAAGATTCCGATTTCTTTATATCACAATACAGTTACACTCGGGGCGTATATTAATCTAGCATTTGTGTATTAATATCAAAAGTAAGAGAGTGGCAACCTCTTCACATATTGTGACGAATGTACGTTTCAGCTCCCAAATATGCGCAGTTCATTACCATACAGCCTGCTGACTTCGTTAGCGGGAGACAAATTGATGCGCGAGAAAAAACATAGTTCCCTCACGGAGCGCGTGCAACCCAGCGAATTGCCTTAAAATGTGTGCAAATTTGGTCGTCAGCACCTTCCGAAGGCAAAAAATATACTCTTGGCTGGGTTAACCGGAATTGAGCTTTTGCAGACCATAGGAGTGGGTGTTTGGTGTTTTGTTGAACTACGCTACCGTCGTCGAATGCGTAACTCTCAGGTCAAATCTTCCTGCCGTGCGCAAACAAGACGCTCGGCAACCGCAGAATTTGAGGTGGATCGTTGGTATGGATCAGATACAGATTTGGCGCCAGCACAGTGCTTTGAGTTATGTCATTTTTATAAGCATATCCGTCAGTTAGATGACCGTCGACAAGTACCCTGCTTTTTTCTTTCCAAAAGAAAGTCGTGAATTCACTGGTGCAACGAGCCACCAACACCACACAGCCTAAGTTGCTGAAGGAGAATCACATTGTTGTTACTGTCAAAAGCTTTAAGGAAATTGACGAATATCAACTAGACATGAATTCCCTTGCATATTACCTGCAACCGCAAATGCCTAGTCAAAAGAACACTTGTATTGCATGTGCACCTTAGCATTAAAATGTGCCATGTGAGCGTCAGGAACTCGTTTGACTCCAACAATTGTAGCAATTAAGTTATCATGATATCCTCGGTACTCGTTGCTAAACTAGGCGTCAGACAATATAGCGTGTAGTAATCCACATTGCTATGGTCACCGTTAATCACAATTGGATTCAACAACAAACATTTCAGTCAATCGACAACCAAACTTTGGTTAACGATCAGCACAAGGTTTCAGACACGCAAGATAAGTTGATGTCTAAAATTGAAGTATAAAACAGTGGATGCAGCCCATCAGTTCCGGCTGGTTAGGCGCATTCACGGCTAGCGAGCGGTTAAACTAATTTTGCAACACGACAACTTGGACTCTGGGATTCCCTAAACAGCTACACGTGGAACTCGGTACAGACCACTGGACATTCTCAAATACAGGGAACTAATGCGAAGCGGACGTGGACGCACGATCAGGGCTGCAGCTGAGTAGCTGTCCGTCCAGGCCATACAGCCATGGCTTATTATGTGCTAGTTCCATGCTTCGCCTCACATAAGCAAATTTCTCCTCATGGCAATCGTCGCGGCAACTGTGAGCTGTTATTCGCAGTTCAGCGCTAATTCGTTTTGTACTGTTGCGGAGGTTCGGCTAAATTTTCTACGCTTCGAAAACATTGGAAAGCCGGATAGAAGGAATCTAACCTGAAGTCTGAGCCAACTCTGAACCATATTTCTATTCTGCTTTGCAAAACAATATGTTTAATCGGTGCAACAATTCGACAACCCAAGCTCAAAACTGGAAACACGATGACGTATATTACTGCTTTCTATATTGACCAACATTCTTCCACATGCGCAGCTTGCGGCTGAGACCAGTCCAGTTGTTAACCCGCTCGAGCTAGAATGTCAAATTTGGTTTACAAGCAGTTGTGAGCTGGCTCATTCAGACGTATGTAGTAGATGTGCAAATCTATGTCATATATGAGAACTGAGTGTCGCTTTTAGGAAGGGCTTCAGGAACTGAAGTTCATTATTCACAAATGAAAAGACAATCCTCGCTATAACCTGAACGTATGAGTTCAGAAAATGCTATTTATGCCATGTGTTTGAGTACGCGTATAATCCCACTTAAGTGTAAAGTTAGGACGACTCAGATTGGTTGGAAGATTTGGTCTGCCAATTAAAACAACAACTCAGGGGGCAGCGATAAAATGCACCCACAAGTTGTACTCCGCGACTGAGTTGGATGGAACGCGACAGTATCTCACACAGAACTTCAACACTTTGGTATGTGCACACTAGACTCCTACGTAGGGAAGGCCGGAGGTGGAGCAAGACGACACCGTAAGCACTATTTTGTCGATTCGCAGAGAAAGCTCAAATAATCTCTGAGTTTTTTCCTTTGGTGCACAATTCTGAACGCCGCCGTATCACTGCTTAAATCACTATATCTCTTTACTGAGCACGACGAAATGACGATATATTTCACGCATGTTAATATCACTATAAAATTTGTTGGAATCCATAAGCTGACCGCATCGGGACCAGCCATGCACTATTAATTTTTGAGCAGGCTGATTCCCCTGTTTTCCACCTTGATGGAAAACACCAGAAAGTTTAAGAACTGGAGATTTGTTACCCCTCACCAGTACCCATTTTCCTCGTGGTGATGGCTTAATTGAGCCGTTTCTAGTTTACTCAATCCAGATCTGAAAAAATTGGATTTTGAAACTTTTCAACCCACCTAGTCGGTGCATAAACATAAGTGATTCTCCTATGCCAAATTTGTTTAATACCATGCATTTCAATACAGGTTACTTGCCTTATTTTTACACAGTGATTTCGCGTGGTCGAGTCGTATGTCAGATAGACTCTGTAAAATATCGACATATTGATCTTAGTGCACTTGAAGTGTTGTCACTGGTTGCAGCGCGTGGAATATCATGAGGCAAAAACGCATCTAATCGGCTAAGTTTCAACTTGTAGTGCGAATTATAGTACGAGCCTCCCATGACGTGCCAAGATGATGACACGATGATGTATATTCATGTTGCCTAGATGATTAATGCGTTGAAATTGATGCATTTTATTATCAAAGTAACGAGTTTACCTAAACTTTTGCCTATGGTTTCTGAATTGTGCTTTACAGGTAAGGTCACATGATCCATATTTACAAATATCGAATGAAATGAAAGTTAGTCAAAGTACTCGGGGATTATTGTCACCAAAAGTTCGCGGCAGATGCAGTTGCGAACGGTCAAGTCAGTTTTCCTTTTCCGGATTGCGAACAAACGCCATTGAGTATTTAGCACTATATTTCAATTAAATTAATCATCCCTTGGCATCAAACACAGTTTGTTTTGGCTTCTGAAAATGCTGCATAAAAATCCTGCATTATAGGATATGTTCGTAGATTTTGCAGTTCTGACATGAGCATATTGCTTGAACATTTTATGCTGAGATTTGCCAAATTCTCTTAGGAATAGTATGCATTTGAGTGGAGACCCTGCACAAAATATGATAAATCATATCTCACGGCGGGACCACTGAGGAAGTGCGCCGGTCTAATCAGGTTAACATTTCCCACATTACTATTTCGAAAATAACAATGATTGGACTGTGTAAGTGTAGAAGATCTAAATACTCGTCGGAATATAGAGCCTTTGAGAACGGCTTCGCAATCAGGCAATCGTCGAGCTGAATCGAAGAACCAGTGAGAGAGAAGTAAAACGTAGCATTGTAAAAAATCTGGGTAATAATGAAAGCAAAACAAATTAAGCTATATCGATATTCTCCCGTCAATCCATTCTGCTATATACTTTTTGGGGCCTTTACCAATTCCGTAGTCTTATGCACCCACGCGATAATCAGCGCTGATTGGTTGCTATTTGGCCGACATGAATAATTTCATTCGCGGGTGTCTGGCAAGCAAATGCCTGGCGAAATCGGAGTCAGTGAGACAAGGACACCGAAGGTGTAACTGCATTTTCATAATGTTACAAGGTTACGCACTTTTACAAACAGTTGGATCGACAGTGTGTTATATACGCATCGGTGGGTGCGAAGAATCTAAGACACTCCGGTGGAATTACCCTAAGAGAGAGAGTTGAACCAGCGTGATCGGTGTGGATACCGCCGTGCCTAGAGTAGAATAAGGCATAAAATATATATTTATTATCACATTGTCCAAAATGGTCAATTTGGTTAACGCTGTTAACTTATGGCCGTGCTGACATGATATCGTAATGGAATAGGGGCGATAATTTTATGCAAGTGGGAGATGTCGTTGACTCTAGACAGTGTACAGTGAAGTCCATGCAGACGAGAAGGTAGCTGTGTGAATTTTGCGTTACCATTTTCAAGTCACGTTTCAAGCAGAAATCCCTTTCCGGAGATCATGTTAAGTTGGCTATGAACGACGTGACATGCATCGTTGTGCCTTGTTGGAGACTGAACCAGGTTGAGTCGGTAACATGAGTTTTAGGAGCAACCACGATTGCACTGAATACTGGAGACTGTATTGTAAAGCAATTCGAAGTAAATTTTGTACAACTCTTTTAAAATAGGTTGAAATTCTTATAAAAGTTTTAATCTTGAATATGCTTATCAATCTCATATAACCGTTAAAAAATATGACTCACGGTATTGCAAGACTCACAAACGTGACATGTCATCTTAATTGTGCAGTTTTTTTCTGAATCGAATAATGATAAAATAGAAACCTAAAACGTTTTGAACTGCTGCACCGATATCGTCTTCATTACAGGTTAAGGCAAACAATTCCAAATATTTACCACTCTCCATTCAAAGCACCTTGGGGGAGGAACACTGTTCATATCCGGCACCACAAATTTGTATCTGTGTTCACGTGTGCTGCACGGCCCTCGTTAATGCAGCATTGGCCTCAGCATGCAGAAGTAACCAAGATATAGAATACGGTGGGTCATAATGAGTTTGACTCGCACCCGATGTTAGGACAAGGTGTAGAGTCCTAGTTTCTCTCACAAATCTTGATACCCCAAGTAACATAAACTCGGGATGAGCCTGGAAGGAACGTGTTAGAACCGTTCGATCTTTTATGTCTCGCCTCGGGTAATCGAAATGTAGGCAGGCGAACTATACTCGAGCATCGGCCTACTGATGTAAGAAAAGCGGCTAGTGGCGACCTCTTCCGACCATGTGCCGAAGCCACATTCTAGCGTCCAAAGCATGCGCAGTCCGTTAGAATATAATCTGTACTTGTTGTCCTCGGAATTCAAATCCTAGCGAGAGAGTTCACCTAGGTCCTTCACAGAGGGTGTGTGAAATGGCGGTTATGCGTAAAGGATGTAGGTTCGGCCGTCAGCACTCTTCCCCAGGCTCATAAATATAGACTTGGTTGGGTTGACTAGGAAACGAACTGCTGTAGACAAGGTGGTAGGAGGCTTTGGTCTTGCTGTTGACATGGACATATTCCTTCGGCACTTGAAACCTGAGTTGTGCGTTCAAAGTAATATGTGCGGCCCATTTTGTTGCTTTGTTCAAGAAGCAACGTCACATAATTATTCTTTGTCTTTTAGTAATATATTTTCTGTTTCTCAGGGATTATTTCCCTTTTTCATTTGTGGTCTGGAGGCATTATTCGTAGCTGTGAGTTAAGGTCAATGAAACTAATGTTCAAACTGCTTGTGCTGATATTTATCTTTGTACGGCACTTCGGAACCTAATCCGGCATGTACGCTTATGTGTCTGATGAGAATATAACGGAAAATAATGCTTCAGACACAATTTACTACCTAACTTTAAAATGAATAAAATCAACCATTAGTTTGCCTGAAGCTCAGCAGTAATTTAAACTACAGATGCAACCCTAACATTCTATAACTCGTGATTTGTGAATAGGTGAATAATTGCTCTAATGTTTGTGGTGATCGAAATAAATCTGCAACTGATGCCGTAAATGAGAAATATTGAATTTAGCTAAATTCGTACATTTTCACCTGCAAGCGAGAACGAATCATTCAATTTGCAAATGTTTGAACCTTTAAAGTACAACTTTAATTTGAATTGATATGCATATTAAATTTTTTAGGGTCATGCTATTTGAATTGAATAATGGCAATCTGACGCTTTTGGCAAGTTGCACGGACAGGCTCAATTTAACTACTACTTGATTTTTCAGAAACCAAAAGCTAACATATTAAGTGCATTTTGTAATTCTCGCGTTTTTGCCTATTTTTTACTAACATATTTTTCTGAATTTGTAACCTCCTATGAGCTTCCGCTGTTTTGCCATCGTGAGTGCAGAGAAGGAAAATAAAAATCGGTCTTTTAGTTAGCTGTTACACGTTTGCCTACGTGTTACTACACACATAGACAAGTATGATTTGGTAATATATATTTATAGATATATATGCATATATATATTCCTATAACATAATGTTTGAGCCGACCGGTTATAATTATTTTAAGAAGACGTGTAGTAAATCACTAATCACATACATTTTTGTATGAATGATAATGCGGTACTCTCTCCACACAGCAACAACAAGTTGCAATCATATAAAAAGCGGATTACGTGACGCAGCTGCTCGTTTAATTTATTCTATTATATATCTGGTTTGTTACTTAAGTATAATTCAGGTTGGACTATCTCAATCACTTACCTAATTTACCATCTTGAAATTTAGATAACATATACTCAAACAAATTTTGCTATGTATAACTATGGACTGTCGCAGCAACTACTTGGGAGAAATTTTATCACAGTAGTAATTATGAAAGTTAAACGTGCATTTTTTCATTACTTACTACGCTGCATTATATGGCAGAAACTATAACAGTCGTTGTATACTGAGAAGTTCAATTCTTGATATATATATATTTGCTACATACGGTGAAGGAACCTCATTATAAATATGAAACGATTTCCAAGTGTACATTTATTTACTGAGCATTCATTCCTTTGTTTGGTTTTCATAATTTAAGGTCATGATCAGTTGTAAAATGTTAACTATTTGGTCCTACGTGGCTATGCAAGCTATTTGTAAATTTAAAAGGACAATGTATTTTGTTGGTTGCAGATGTCCATGTAGTATTTCCTAATGTCATCTTGAACGACATATCAGCTTTACATAAAGGTTATCCAGTTCCTCTATTAAACGAAGCACAAGCAAATTAAAAGCGCCAGGAGCAAAATTACAACATTTATAATCAACTACATTTCACGGAACATGCTTACTTATTAATGACACACACCTGTAGGATTTACTTTAACCACTACAAACCATTTGGTAGCGCGAACTTTACATTTAAAAAGAAAATTGCGAGTATTTTGCTGAAAACTTGAAGTTGTATCTGCAGTTTTTATTTTAGTTCATTGAGCATATTATATTCCCAGTATTAATCCATGTATACATCTGCAACAAAAAAGGAACAGTTTAATTAGACGTGTATAATATAATGCTGTTATTAAGATATATTTAACTTGTGGAAGCTCGAGTATAACTGACATTTTCCTGAAGCAACTGATAATTGTATTATCTTGTTTACAGTCTCCGTTGAATCAATAATTTTTCCAACAGTATTGTTGTACTTTTGGTGGTATCTAAATAATAAAACCCATATTTTATTCAATTATCATAATGCAAATTGAATACGTAAAAAAAGAATAATTTATGCTGGTTAAAATCTTTATACTTGCACGCAGGCAAACTTTATGCTGAAGAGCCTAACACATCTATGCTACCTTCACTAATATGAAACCGGATACATAAGCAATCACTCGTTCCATTGTGAAGATCACTTTGTTGATACCGAGCTACTTATTTTCTAGAATTCCTAATGAGCGTTTCTGGATGGTGGTGATTAAGGATAGCTCATTGCGGTCACTCGCAATCAATTGTCTTGGGTAGTCTGGTAAAGCACCAGACACCGGATTTTGCTATTCTGTGTTCTGTCAGTGGTGCGCCTTCCAGCGGCCTGCTGACGTGTTCCGACCCCCATGAATTCCGGATGCCAGCAGCTAATGACACTTTGCCATGGTTGAGAGCCGCAGACATGTATGTTTGACAGTTGACTTCGTTATAGCCTGGAGCATCACGTATTGGCATACCCGTTACAAACTTTTCAGAAGTGAGTATTTAGCCCCACAATGTGACGATTTCCGTAGCTGGTATAAGCTTTGTTGTACCGCTGTCAGTGCAAAACTATTATAAACTGATATCATGCAGTAACATCTTACTTTTCGGTTATGAATCATGAGACGCGCGAAGAAAAATGAACAGAATTTCACTGTTGTTGAATTTACCTCAATTGTATACAGAATAAAATTGTTGAAAATGACTTAGCCGTGATTGACTCCCCTGGCCTGCTCAACACCCCCCGGAATTCTATTCCGAACACCATTGAATTTACAAATTGGACGCCGCAGCAGTATGCACTTACACTATTAGTTCACACGTCAGTGTCTATCATTAATGCGAGCACACACCCATCTGACTGGACGCGTCATTTGTCTTGCGTTCAACTGACATAGTAAGTATAGGTGGCATACTTAACTCTGCTCAAAGTGAAGGCTAGTCAGTGGCTAGGTAAGACAGTATGCCCACCATGCAAAATGGGAAGCGCACATGCATGCAATTTGCAGCAGAGTGAGCAGGAGACATAGAATTATATTGTCGGAATTTTCTCCGCGAAAAATGAGTTGCCATTGCTTTCGGTCACACCGATCAATTCAAAGGTAAATAACACTTCCTATGGGAGGGATTTTGACGGATCTCAGTGTAATTTGCAAAAACGTTATTAAATCCAAATTATGAATTATGATTTGGGTTGGTTTACAGTTGTGTGACGAAGCTTCATTCACCAGTGTTTCCTGTCGTGATATATGAAAGTTGCATCAGGCTGCAGAAGGTTGCATTTGATAACCTATATATTCGACCTCGTATGCATAGAGTTGCCGCTCCACACCAAAGGAATTAAGGGCGTTTATTTGATGGGACTTAAAGCTACACGATAACACTACTTGCGTGCAACTTTGCGATCATTCAGATGGTAATTTTCAGTCAATGTTAGTCATTAGCGACTTCAAAGCTTGTCTGCCGAGAAGCAGCATCTACTTTTCGTCGAATTCCAGATGTGTTCATGCGGCGGTTAATTTTCACTCTGCCAGCAATTATTCTAGTTGCTAAAAATACCAAGGCTAGTCAAACAACACACTTCAAGCCGTCATAGTAAAACTTTTAGCCTGAAACCAAAAGCGCCAAGTGGATCTGCTTGTAGACAAGTCTCATCTAACTATGCGGACTCTCACTGGAACGTTATTTTTAGACGAAATTCCGAACGGCGCATAACATTAAACAAACTGATCGCTGTTGAACTCTGACTGCTATATTGGCCTTCAAGGCGGTGGAAAAAATCTGTGTTACTTTCAACTTTGGGTTAATTAATACTATCATTTGTTCGGTCGCGCCGTTGTGGTTCTGGTAAACCTTACACAGTTTTGGGTTGAAATTCCTCTGTAAATCTTGCAGTCGACTTGTCTCATATAAAAATACCTCTATGCTATAAGCTTGTTTCTAAATATTCTGGCCTTTTCTTACTCGACATGCAATTGACTTGATGAATTCCGCCAAAATAAAATGGTTTATTAATAAACTATGTTTGCAAAAGTCAACGGCAATTGTAATGGTAATATACATAATTCTATTGTCATTGTTCAAGATGTAACCAATAACATGACAACTTAAAGTTCAAAAGGAACTACGACCTATCCCCAACCTGGATTGCTACAGAAGGACAGTGTCACTATTCCCTATTTATTCTGCTCACACTCGGGTTGCAATATCGTACATTTACTCCTTTCAATCGACCACTGACATATCCTTGACGTTTCTAGGGTATTCATATTATTATGTTACTGTGACATTGCCCAGATACTCGCAAGCCGTCGCACATTGTACAATTGCTGCTCTCTTGCGCTAAGATTAAAAATACTTATTCGTAAGTTATGTACTGTATTTAATAAGCCTTATAGAACTACGGTTACAATAAAATTCGTTTTATTCTTCTGCCCAGACCGTGCGTTAAGTCAAGGTTTATATGTTCGTTGTTGCTATTTTAGATTTCCTACGACTTATTAGATAAAACTTTGTGTTGTTGACACAACCCTTTTAGTGTTTGATTAATCAAACTGCTTCCAAAAACCTGTGCCGAGATCACGCGCATACGAATGCGGTTAGTTTCAAAAAAATGAGCTATGCCTTACACATATAGGAAGACGTGTATCGTTGTTGGCCACTTAAGTGTCCTACAGTTTGCTGACTATACTTTATTGTAACTAGGCAATGCGGTCGTTCTATAAGAAGCTGCTAGATTCGATACTGCGGGTATCCTATACCAGTTCCTGGGCCTACCCTCTGCATACATGAACACGCAGCAGCCATTCATCGTAGATCCTATTTTGCAAATGGAACGACATTATAAGTGATAATTATAACGAACTGCCCCTTGGTGATTTCCACCACATTTGGTAATATTTTCAGTGAGCCTGCATCAAGGATTACCTTGCCACTAGAAATTAACATCCTAACAATTAGGACAAAATTTATATATGTATATGAATACACTCAGGCAAGTACGTAACAGCGTCTGGGTAAAGTGAGTGGTCATGTGCGCCAATTAAATGCTGCTCTTTCAAAAGTCCCATGTTAATCAAATACGAATATCATATTTTAAACCCTCGGGTGTGCTCATAGAAAAACTCACACCCATGGGGATCATAAAATACACATAAAGTACACATGACATCAATTGGTTGCTTTTTATTTTCGCTAGGTGTATATCCAATTCACCAATTGTGAAGCAAACTGCATATGTGATTTTTGAATCCAGAGGCACGACTAATGAAAGTTAATATAATCCAACCTCAATAAGTTATTATAAATATGCCACCAGAAAACAGAATTAAATAAACAATCTGTGTATGCTGCTGCTGCACTCACCAGTCCCATGTTTATATACAAAATATAACAATAGATATTTGATTATAAAATTTTGCGTAGATGCCGGTACTTAATTTTAAGAACGTGAGCTTAGGAAAATTGGCTCGTCCTAGCGCAGTGCACGTCATAAATTATATTTTAAACTTACCACTTCTTAAATTTTATATATGGGGAAAGCTACTTCCGTACGTTACATCGCAAACTCACTGGATAGTATACTTTCGTTAAACACTATTTGAAACATATTATATTTTACATATACATTACGTTTTTGCAACCATAATCCTTAGCTGATATGTACTTAAAGTTCTCAACCAATATTATAGATCACCAAATAATACATAGATTAGCATATTATGACCCATTTGCATGCTCCAGAAATGCAAAAATTTACCTGAGCGAGTTGCTGGAATAAGACTCTAAAATTTCTCATTGAGACAAAAATATTTATATATGTGATGGATTTCAAAATTTATTTTTCCAAATTGCAAACTTTTAAGTTGGGCAAGACAATATAACGAGCAATGTCCATATTAATAAAATACAATGAAAATTTTACTGCTTTTAAGTTATTTTGCTTCTCGATTTTGATGATGCGCATCTCGAAAGTACCGTCAAATAATATATCATTGCCTACCTTTATGCTATTTATACGTATTTAAAACTTGCATATATTTGATGCTGTTATAAATCTTTTCCTGTTAATTAAATCGCACATAAGGTTGCGCCTTTTTTATAAAATGTTTCCCACATTTGGAGTAACATTTCAATAACGACTGAACAGCTAACATCCACTGAATAATCTGTAACGTTTCTTAGCAGCCGAAAACATTCGGACTCGCTACACGTTAAAACTAGGATGAAGCTAATGAATCAATTAGCCTGTGTTACATATCCACCGTCTTTAGAAATATAAATTTTACTGTCTGGCATAAATTCCTTATGACTTCTTATTGACACCATGATTTTTAATTTGCTTATGACGCTCCAATAGCTGGGCTATTGCATTGTATCTCATTTGTCAAGGACAATTCTGCGCAATTCAAAACACCTGCTGGATTAATGCGCAATTTTATAAGTTGAATAGTGATGGATGCAGAATTAAATCGCATGTGTACCCCAATATTGTATATTTGAGTTCCTTGCATCTGTGCAACATTCTGAATACAATCTTGGCTTATGCACCAACACCCATTAATATTTTGTAGCGATACCTAACGGCCAAAATTCTTTTTGTACAGGTGCAATAATTATGGCTGTTTAATTAAACAAACAGATAAATTAGATTTAATAATGCGTTGGGAACTACAAGGAATTGGCGTTACTCAAAACAGGAAAATTTAGAATTTGTTGGGATTTCGAATTAATTTACTTATCACTGAATGCTAATGGGATAATATCGCGTGTACATGGATAAACTGTAATTACGATAAAAACCAGTTAATGTCTTATTTAGTTTTATGGTAAAAAATTGCCTTGTACTTACATTAAGCTAAGAAGAAAGAGATTTTGACCTTTCTGCAATTTACAGCTTAATAATAGTACACAAATAAAAGTGAGAGGCCGTTTTCTAATAAAAGTTGTACAGTGGAAAAAAGGTGGCTGCGAAGCACTGTCAGACTGATCTAAGTGTAAGCAATTTTGTTTTGAATAAATTATACTTAATCGCTTATTATAGCTACTATGTGGCCAAAGCATGAATAAATGGTGTCGTGCAAGTCAATCATGCACCATCGGGTTATAATATTTATCTTTTTATTTTATTGCTTTTTCTATGCGTGCTAGCGCCTGGTAAGTATATTGTTATAACATAGGATACATTTCTTTCAAAAAGATTAAAATATCTCTAGCAAGCGTTCTATTTGCATTATCCTTGGCTAACTATTCTCAGTTATTTCCATAAGGAACTGAGTGTGATAATTACAATAGATGTTGTAGTAGCTTGGAATGAGGTGATATTTAACAAATAATAATTATTGTGAAAATTTACTCACTTATATTTAGGACTTGTTTACTTACTCTTTAGCACCAATTAAACTGTTACTGTTTACACAGAAACAGGTTTGGGTTAGGAAAAATTATTCCACTTACTTCAATATGCAAATTTACTGCCACTTATCTGTGCCAAAACTGTGGCAGATCATGTGAGTGATTCTGATCCAGAAACCATTCAAGAATAATCACAAATATCTTCAAGAATATGAAGATTCAGGAACTGGCTGAAAATTAGCTGAGCCTTTCTTAGGATTCGGTGTAATTCTGGCCATTCTCCAGCATTCAGTAATATAACACACTTTCATGCACAACGTGTACAGGTCAGCAAGTGCCTGCGCCAAGGAAACTGCACACACTTGTATAACTACAGGTGCTAATCCATCTAGAACACTTGCTTTGTTGGATTTCAGCTACAGTGATTTATTGCGAACTATATTTCTGTCCATGGCAGGTAAGGAGTTTATGGGCCGATCCAATCGTGGGGAAGAAAGGAAAGAGGTGGAGTTAGCAACGAAACCACAAAAGTTCCGGATCAGTACTTCCAGGTATACAACTGCATTAACACTCGGTTAGGCGCTCCATTAAGTTGTTTCAGCAAACGAGAGACATATCGGCAGCTACTACTTTTCAGTATGGTCTGGATATATAAGTGGATTAGACGAGGCAACTCAGTTTTGTTAAAAATAGAAAATAAGTTATTGTAGCTTGGTCATTCGTTTTGAAGGATTTCTGTTTGAATCTACTAAAGAGTCTTATGTATGGAGATGAAAAACCATCCGGCCGGATGGAAACCTTTTCCAGTAGACAGCAGGTATTAAGCCAGATGTTGAAGTAGTTCGTTAACTGGTCGCGGTATTTAGATACACTGTTCTCAAGCAGTTTTATAAGGTCTCTGGATGCAATCATTTGCTGGATGCGATATATGGTATCATGAGAAAATTGTCTTATTTTATGCCTGTGATCACTACAATGAGTAATATCCAAACGATTTAGTTTTCTGTACACGATAGGAGCTAACTTGTCTTTAGAGTGTTCCGCACTAATAAGCAATGCCTGAATGCACAGAAGATACAAATTCGCATTGTTCACACAAGTAAGGTCTATAATTAACGTACGTCTGGCGTGGAGTTTAAAACGTTTCGTAGCACAAGGTATGTAAGAAAAGGGATGTCAAACCAGTTTATAACATCAGCAAATTTGAATGGAGAAGGATCACTCTGTTAGATTACACTTTCTGTGAATTGATATTGAAATGCTTCTGCTGGGGATAATTTAAATATTTGCAGACAAATCCGTTTGGTAGCTAATTAATAGCTTGGTTTACATTTCAAAATAAAAGAGGTTATACGCTGCTAAGAAAAGCGAAACCAACATTTTGTTGCTCGGCACCAAACATGATTAACATAAGTTATGACACCTCCATCGCGGCGCTTGTGTGCAGTTGTCCAGCCGACTCGAAGTGAAATGCATCTCACGATTGCAACAACCTCCTCCTCGGGATATTCAGGATGCCATGGTTCTTGAAGCATGAATACGACATGTTTCCATTATTCACCAAAGCCAATTTTGATTCTAGTCTCATCCATCTTGCACGAACCCGAGCAGACTTTTGCATTTGTTATAATTAATAGACTAATATTCCTCAATATTTTCTTCTGTACAGCTATCTTCCATTAAACACGATAATTTAAGTAGAATTACGGTGCTTTTTGGAGGTTCCCATGCAAATCAAGTCGGCCACCATTTCGGTTTGGTGAATGTAATATCCAAGCATACGGAAGCACAAAACATGCGATGGAGTTTTGGGAAACCTGGTACTCTACAACGCATTAAACCAATCGACACATCGAACTGGACGCAGTAAACGCCACGCAACGGATGACCGACCACCAACATAGTAGATTGAATCCGGTGGAGCGTGTAACTAGATAGCCAGAACTGACGGCAGACTCGCTCTCAAGAGCAAGCAGACAATGGCCACAAAACACGGAGGTGAGGTCTAGGGTCATCTGCTCATCAACCAAGCTAAAAGCGGATTGAATTCCATACAAATAGGAGCGTTCCGGTTCCACGGACAACCACAGTGGTAAAACAAACATACGCACATCACGCTCAGAGCAATCTCACCCAGGCTACTCTACGCTCCTCTACACTACTGTTCGCCAGCCAACTAAGCAATGATGAGGTCACCTCGATTCGTGACGAAACGTTGCTAATAAAATTTCCAACCTCATAGAACAGTTCGACTGCGATCTGAAAAAACTGAATAACCGGTCTTCAATACGATAACTAATATGCTATAACGTCACATAAGGGAAAATGGACGCAGGAGCATTTGATATTTGTTAAAGCTGTTGAAAGATAATGAAAGATCAGTACATATTGGTCAAAGAATTTTGAAATTAATTTAATTTTTCGAAACTAGAATTTAATGGGTAAGCCATTGCATATTATATCATACGGCTGACCTGTTATCTTCCCCTTTCAGTGCGGAAGTCACATTCAGATAAGGCTGTGGAACTTATGTAAAGACGCAGGATGACACCCAATACACCTTCTTTAAATTCTGTGAACCAGCCCAGGTAAATGATTTACATAATATAATATGCCTATGTATACGAAGGAAACAGTCTTATCCAACTAATACATTCAAATTACACTTAGGGTTTAAAAGGAACTTTCTCGTTTAACTTGCTGCATCCATAGATTTAAGTCTGATCTGGGATGTCCACACAATACAAAGGAACCACTGTGACAAACTCGTCCGGAGGATAAACTGAGGAACCAACAAGAACTAATGAAAAGTTTTGCTCCAATCCCAACATTTTATACAGAAACTTGAACAATTTGCGCCTTGTTAAGAGCGGTATTCCTGCTTTGCACACGGCATGAGCTTTAGCCCAAACCGCACAAGAGGCGGCCAACATTTTTGGACAATCATTTAGCTGTACGTGCCGAAGTGTGCAATCATCATACATCCTGTCTGAGCTGATAACGCCGCCATCAGTGCTTAATCACATATCGTTTACCTCCGCAGCTGTGTGTATCGGCTGATGTCTCTGCACGATTTCAGCTCCCTAGGTGCGGACGGCATTCGACCGAAGGCTTTGAAAATTGCTGCCACGAGTTTGGTGGCGTCATTAGCATCTTCTTTCAACGATGTATAACGAGATGCACGTCCCTACGATGTTGAAGCACGGAACCATCACGCGAATCGACAAAAGTGGCAGCCGTGCTGAATCAACAAACTAGCGCCCAACGACACTATATTCTGTGACCTGTAACGTTATGGAGTCCACTGCAGCTGAGGCTTTAATGGGTATCTACAGAACAACAAATATTACGTTCCGGAGCAGCATGGATTTCGCCAATATTTATTTAGTACCACGAATCTGTTGACTGCTCGTACAACCTTGACGCAATCTGTGAATGCTGGTGTAGGAGTCGTTTCGGCCTACCTGGATTTATCAAAGTTATTCGACCGTATAAAAGATCGCGTTCTACACCACAAACTCCAGAAATATAGAATCAGATATTCTGTTCTCGGCTGTATCGGAGACTTTGTCTGCAACGTCACATGAATGTCAAAATCCGAAGCAAACTATCTGAATCCTTTGAATTTCATTGCAGCGTACCTCAGGGCTCGGTACTTGGACCCCGCCTGTTCTTGTTTATCAAAAATGTTTCCCGAGCGTGTTATATTCTAACTGTTTGTTATTTGCTGATGATCTCCATATATGGCGTAATACAGCGGCAGCGGAGGTTCACAAATTGTTACAGGGGTGCCTAGGCAAAGCGTGCGCATATTGTATCGAGAACATGCTGCAAATTTTTCAGCATACGGCGCAAGAGTATGCACAAGTACCGCCCAGGACCATAAATTAAACAGCGCGCTTCTCACGAGTGCGATCCCCGCTTGCTAGTTCGAGATGACGTCGGTTGATTGAGGCAGACTGGAAAGGCATCTATGAAAGCGAACCGGTACCTCGTCCTTCTTCGCAGAGCTTTCGGAAATTATGACTAATCAGTCTTTCCAAAAATGCTTACTGCGTACGTGCGACTGCACGCGGAAGACTTTTATTTAACTTTGGCAACACTGGGTCAAACACCATCTCACTGCCCTTGATACTGCACAGCGTAGAGCAACGAAGAGCGACAGAGCTTTAAATAGCCTCCCATACCCACTAAACTGAAGACTATCAAAACATAAAGTATACGTTATCGGCGCCTAAGGGCGATCTCATAATGGTGTACCTGATCCTGAGAAACCCAAACCACCCTTGCCATTCCCTTCTGATACTCAGAAAAAACACCCAACTAAAAGGTCTTCCGTTTAAGCAGGCCACGCAGTACAGCCGGCTGGAATGTCGGCGAAACCTTTTCTCCCATCTAGTGTCACAGCCTTGGAAAGCCCTCTCGGAACATGCAATTAATGCTCCCACCCTATCCATATACAAAGAAAGACTTGACGAATCGCTGTCACATTTACACTATGTGCCATAGCCCATCACCACCAGATGCTGACACTAATGATTAACGTATAGTGCACAGTGCCGTAACTTTACTCAGGAACGATTCACTCCAATTCTCTTGCACGCCATTTGATAAAGGATACTAATGTAGAAACTGGATTTCTGAATCCCGTTGACCCGAGATAGCTTCACACGAGTAAGTGTTGTTCTTGCCATTTCTTTTTCTTTTTCTTTCCTCCCTTGTTACGTGTGCTATAAACAAATTATTTTCTTGCTGCGCAAATTCTAATTATAAACTCCTTTTATACGGCGTTGCAGTTAAATCGGTAATCTCCGAAACCGACGATTGCATTATCCCTTGATATATCTTTATCATTCTGACCACCGTACGGGACATGAGAAGCAAATACGTTTTTGCTCGTTATCAATCATTGTTCATTGTTCATTGACCTATATCGCCTTCTGGATTGTTGCCACATTCTTTATTTTCGGCCAGAGTGTCATCCCCAAAATTTGGTCCCTTTAGAAGCAGGGTGAGTTCCAAACAGAGCAAGGCTGAATCCGCATCATCGTTAAATGTTGTCCTTAATTGGGACCAATCCACATATACTTGGAGTCACTGTATGCTGTTTCTTGAAACCATGTATGCAATTAATTTGGTGATTGTCTGTGTCTGTCATGACTGTAGTTAAGTAGGTTGTGCACGAGAATTCACTTAGCAGTACCAGGGCGTACTGTGTGCACAGTTTGTGGAAATGGTTAGATTGTGGCGAGCTTTGACTACCCTAATTATTGCTTTCTGGGTGAGAGCGTAAAACCCGTTGTCAGTTTTATTGTGTCTGCGATTTAATGTGGTTATTTAAAGTGCTTTCGTGGAGTAAGACTTTAATTTGCGAAGTCGCTTACGAGTGATTGACTTAAGCAATTGAACCACACCTATCATATTTCCCATTTATGTGCCAACACATAAACGTGCCAATAAGTATGGAACAGGTTAGCTCGGGATTCCAGCTGTATAGGGATTTGTCTTGCACTCTGCGACTGCGAAACTCTGCTACAATATTGCTAGAGGCTACCTTATACTGGCGCTTGGAAGAATGGACCAGAGTTTTATTTGCAGCTTGCCAGCCTTGGTTAAAAATTCAGCGCCTGTAGAATAGAAGATGGAATCTGAAGCCCATCAACTATCTCCCATTTGTTCTCCTTTCGTTTCGCACAAATATAATGGAGTTGATTGCAGCTGAGGAGATAATGGGCTATTTGCAAAATCTAACGTCAAAACAAAAAACATTACTGATTTCATCCGCCTCTGTCATGAAGTACAAAACATATGATTGCGAGGGGTAGCTGGACCGAAATAGCCGACAATGAAGTCCAAACTTCTGTCATCTACGTCGAATTTTCTTATTCCATCGACCGACTAGGTCACTTATTCACGAAAAGCTGCGTACATACTCAAATGAGGTCCCGACCATTAGATGGATCGGAAATTTTCTACTTCAGTTGCGGCTTCAGGTTCGAATCAACGACGTGGACTGTGGCGCTCGACAGGGATCGGTTTGAAAACCGCGCCTATTTGTGGTTTTCGTCAACTAGCTCGCAAGTGCCACTGAACCGAATTTTCTGCATTCCGTCGATCATATCAATATATGGCGAGTCATTAGTTCTCAGGACGAAGTTGATATGCTACAGAGAGAATTAGACGGTGCCTTTTAATGAGCGAAGGAAAATCTAACACCGTTTTACGCGGACAAGTGCAAAGCGGTAAATGTAAGCCACAAGACCATCTACCAATGTATGCTTGAAGACCATATGTTGAACACCGCTTCAGAGGAGTTCAATATTGGGTTAGTAATGCAAAACAACCTGGTCTGTTCTTCGCAGCTATTGAAGATGCCTAACGCCGCAAACCAACTCGTTTGTCTTTTGTGGACGGTGTTCCGGCGGTTCGACTTCACCATTTTTCTGCAAATGCCCAAGGCGTATGTGAGGCTGCACATGCAGTACGCGATTCGGGCCCAAAAAAGCTGGTAAATTGCCATATGGTTGACTGGATACCCCACAGCGAAGAGCAACGAAAATTGTGTTAGAATTGTTACATGTGCTTTACTATCTACGACCGAAAATCTTAGGAGTGTAGAGTGGAATTTATCGCATTTTACTGTGCGATCTCATTCTGGTATACCAAGTCATTAAAAACCCTGCTTACGCCCGTCGCCACCTGAAAATTGGCAGAAACACGCAACTGATGGTTCAACAGCTAAAATTTGCTAATCAGTACAGATGGCTAGAATGCTGCCGGAACTATATTTTTCTGCGGATTTATCACCTGTAGCATGCATTTTCGACGTTTGACGTGTCTTCGCCTACGCCATCCGTTTTAACACAAATGAAAAGATGCTGCAGTACTAAATCAACAGTACCTTATTTAAGTTTTGTTCACTTAGTGCCTATCATCATTACGCACGTTGGTTACAGGTGGAAAACACATCCGCTATTTTGCTGCAATGCAAAATACAGGATTAAGAAAGCAACAGTGACACGCCGGCTGATTCACCGTTAACGGATATACATCGTTCGGTAGCTCTAAAAACCGGCTATGGTGCCGCCAAAAGAGTTATATTAGCCAAACAAATATGATAATGATTGGAGGGGAGGCTATGCAAGGTGTCGGTACACAAAATAAATCACATCACAAACGTCACTGGGGCCAGTTCCCAGCCAAATCAGCACGTTTGTCCAAACACAAATGTTCATTGTTCTCTGAACCCAACTGACAAATCGGGATGCAAAATCAGGACGCAGACAAACATGGCGCTTTTCAGATCTCACGAAATCCCCGAAAACAGGTGCACCAGTGCATTATCTTACATGAATTTTATTGGTATTAAATTATATATTACAGACACTGCGATAAGTCTACGTAAGTGAACCTAACTGGCAAGATTTTTATTTCGAATTTTCGTCACAATCATCCTGCGCGACCTATTACGTTTCGATTTATTTTGCCGACATAAAAACAATTTTCATCGTTTCAAACGAATTCAATATATTTTTCTCAATTTTAACACTTATGATGTCATCGCCATGAAGTTCATAATCCATCAATTGGTTATCCATTCAACCCTGATGTACAGTTTTAAAACGCGGCTAATCAGAATTAAAAAACTAACGAGGTTAGTTGGGCTTGAACACAGGAGCGACTGCAGTAAAATTCAAATCTGGTGAAAGCACCATGTGAGAATGAGTGTGTTCATTACCTTAATTATTGTGAAGGATATGCTGGTAGAAATGTTAGCACCAGTAATTATCGCGCTTAGATAGGATGACTGCAACAAGTGTTACGCGACTTGCGCTGTTTGCATGACCAGCGAATAGATGGAAGAAGAGTTATAGGAAATAAAAATTATGTCAAGAGAAGGAAACCAGTTAAAATAAAGTTTATCTCATGGAGTATCACTTGACTCCATGGATGGGTTTCTCAAGATAATAAACACTTTGGATTGAGACACTTGCTGACATAGCGAAAGATAGGCATTCAATGCAATTATGCTGTAAGTTTCGATGATTATTACTGATATATTTGACAGTATTACCAACGAAATCTTTCTAGCAATTAACCCAATAAAAAGGCATACGTTTTAAAAAATTTTTGTATTGTCAATTAGTTCTACTTTAATTATTAAAATAATCTATGCGTTATTTATGCTGTAAACTAGATTACGTGCTTCTCTGCACGATCTACGTGTAAAAACATGGAGAAGCGGAAGTTGCTCGCAATTATGCTTTTTGCATGCAGAGTTTTGTTTCATTTTTCTGTGGTTAGTGTGATGCAGACCAAACATTAAAGTATATTTCAACGAACGTTTCTGGCACAAATACATAAACACAGCCCATGAAAATAATCGATTGCGCTGTTCGCTTATTTGCATATTAGTTAGACTACCTCTTGTGTCTGGTAAAGCAATTACCTTTAAATTACAGTATGTCATACACCAACTTGTTGCGTGCCAAAATTTTGTAATGTAGATCGACATATTTATTCACCATATTTCGTTCAATCCTCCACAGTACAATCACTTGTATATAGGCCGCACATTTAAATGCAAGTCAATCACCTAAGAGTAGATGAGTTTTAGGCAAATGAAAGGTCTCTTACAGTTAACTGGAATCACTAAATTTTGCAAACATTGGACAGTAAAGTAACAACGATCAAGTATTACTCAGGCTGAAAATGTAAAGTAGGTGCTGCAATTGTTTCTGTGAAGTAATTAATCTGTCTAACAACTGGCCCATGATAATTCCTCTGGTACTCAAAATAGGTCAACATATCAATTTCTTAAAACGTTCTTGATTACTTCAAATGACTGAGTATCATGTTGCTTCCCTTTATTTGTATAAAATATATTAGTTTCTTTTTGCTGTAGTGCCATGCAGTTGAGTCGACTAAACAAAATCAACCATACCTGTGTTCAAGCTACGCAACGGCGCTCATAATAGTATCCGGCATAGTAAGATTGCTTCAAAGTGTTTAAAATGCTGCGCAGCCGTTATTGCTCCGTGAGATTGGCGCAGACTTTGTTGGGCTCACATCAGTCAGATGGCTTTAACTCACGGCGGGCTGGTAACAACCGAGCCGTCCTGACGACATTGATGCTAAAACAACTGTATAGCAACTGACCGCTACTCGGGACATTAACTCATTTACGATGCCGGCTTCATTCACCTACAGAACTACTTTCTTGACACTGAGTCACTTTTGTCAAACCGCAGTGAAGCATCTGATCTCCTCAGTGATTGCCGCGGTGGTTGCCGCACAAATTCACACGGACACTAACTGCGCTTGCTTAAGGACACTCTCATTGAATGGCAACTTATGTGCCTTGACAACATCCCATTTCCCATCAGTGTTTAAGGCATAACAGCGCTGTTGCATCGATGTGAAATAGGAACTTATGGTAGGTACTTTTTGCCTATGGTTAGTCACTAAAATAACTCGAGATAATTGCCAGACGTTTAATCTTGGTTGTGGCTCAGTGAGTAGATCTACGTTTCGCGTTACCGTCTCCAGTCTCATTTATTTCCTTATGAATCTGTGGGACCCATTGGTCGAGTTGTGAGATGAAACCTAGGCGCTGCAAATGATCATAAATATTTAAGTTCGAAAAACTTATTCGCTCTGCGACCACATGATTTGCCATTCGTCTGGTTGCATCAATTAAGGCAAACACATTAATTAAACAAGTGCTTAATTTAGTTATTCTGGGTTAAATGTAACAAACCAGTTTGGAGCTAGTGTGCTGGCACTACATCTTCTCAAAACCCATCAGATAATGTTTTCTTCCATGAATAACATATTTAAATTTCAGTTAGTATAATAGGAATTTATGCCGAAAATGATTTATTTCACTTCCCTTATTCGAAAGGGAACCATCATAAACAACTGCTTTGAATCAAGTGCTCATTTTATAAGCATGCTTTGCCATGCCAACTGTTTATATATATAATGATTATGCGGATTCAGTACGAAATTGGTTGTGAAGAATAAAATAATCATCAAATAAGACAAAAAACCTACTTGATTTTTGAACGGCATAAATACTATCGAGTGATGCGGAGCAGTTACCGAACCATTTTGAAAAGGCTGTTGGATCAGTCGCATCTTTCAGGTGTATTGTGAGCATAATAAAAATAAAATTGATAATGATAATAACCGTTGCAAATTAATCTAAATATTTTACTAAAGCAATACGCCTACCATATAATGGACTCAAGGGTGCTGCTTCCATGCAGGAATATTTCTCTAATAGTTTCACCAGCACGTCCACGCTCTTGCTGAAATTGTGTTGGTGTGCACCAAATTTAATCCAACAGCATTTGTAATAATCTATAAGGCTGCTTTAAACTTATTAAAAACCATTCATGGAAAATCAGGACACATGTATTTGTTTCAATCTCTTTCATTACTCATCAGAATTCTACTGTATTTTTGCCTTGCATCAGTTCATTTATTAATTTGGAAATTTAAATCCACCACTTCATGATATCCACAAAGTCGTAGCCGACAACTTATTAAAGTCAATATAGAATACTAGGATGTAAAAAGATAATTACGCTAATAGTGATAACTAGGGATTGTTTATTTATCCACCGCCAAGAAATGCCGAATGTTGTCTACATCAAAATGTACGTTGCGGTCGACTTAATAGGTGACTGTTCAAATTACTGATATGCAAGGCAATCCTGAAAGCAATCTGTAGCTTTACCCAACAGTTGCATATGTTCACAAGATAGAGTAGTTGATATCGTGCAGCACTGAGCGTTGCTACCAGTCCTTAGTCTGTTGCCTTCTGGTGAGTAGAAGAAATATTTCATTTTACAGGACGGAAGGGAATAAGAGAATGCTAAACGAATATATAAAAATAATAAATTTCAACGTGTGAGATCCGGGGTGATGATGAGCTTTTCGAATTTTGGAAATAAGGTAGATTGAAAATAGTTTGTGAATATGTTATCACAACAAAAGAAGGTCCCAATCGGTGTTTCATTAGCAGCCCAGTAGTGTAGGAATTGGCAATGTCATGACGTGCTGATATCTCCAGAAAAGTAAGGGAATTGGTTTGATATAAGCAAAATGGCTGGTTCATAAATTAATAGATGTTAACATGTTAACATGTTAACATGGACCAGAAAAAGACTCGTCAGAATTTATAAGCTCTAGCTAGATCCATACGTTTCGTTTTGCAGGGTCCAGCGTGGCAATTTCCTATATTGTTAGATAACATGGCATAATGGATTTTAGGAGACCAGTACTTGCGGTACAACAAAAGGTTGCATAAGTGAGAAATAACAGGATGGCGATTGTTACCATGTCGTAGATTCCGGCTAGACCGTTTTCATATGACATCACTTCCGTGCCATTTTGTCTCAGTAGCTCCTTTCCGTTTCAGCAGTTAAATAACTGTGGAGCTCTGCACAAAACGTCTCAAATTATTTTATTCCGGCAACCTAGAGGGCAGTCTGTGCCGCAAGTTTGCGCAAACCTTCAAGAAATGATTCATGCTTGCTGAGTTCCAGGTTTAACTGTATATATTAAGGTATGGCTGTATGGAATAATAGAGTTTGGCCCAAATTGAAATTTCAAATCCAAGCTTGTGGCATAAACACAATTTGCAAGGTATCGAATAGAATACTTTTGTTAAATTACATCCACCTGAGCCATAGCAAGTTTAGGTATAACGCCTTGCAGCGCTGCGCATTAGAGCTTCGTAATACCCATCGAACAGATGTTTAGAAAATGGGCTGGACATCCTCTCTAGTTGTTGGTGACCAAATTTTCTTGTTTTAATGTGTTTCCTTGTAAAGTAGACCAAACGCGGTCTTCTGGCTGGGCAATATTCCATTGTAAATATTTTTGATATTACCGCAGTGCTTGGACAAAAATGAGCAAACACATTTGCCATATGCTTCGTAAAATTTAGCAAGCCAGAACAGTGCAGTGCTACGTCTTTTACTGAATTGTTGTACGTTGTTATTTTTCCAAACTTAGACAGGGTGCCAGGGGCGAATTTGCAGCGGAATATTAGAGTACTGAATTCATAGTTGAGAATGGCACATTCCGTTTAACGCACCATAGCTCAAGGGCTTTCAAATGTGAAGTAAAAGATTTCGGGGGATGATTCATGTCAGTTACGTCAAACGTTAAACTATGATACACCGTAGGGTATTGTTTTTAATATATGGTTATATCTGTAATATAAAATCGCTTGTTGCGCAGACTAGGCTGCTCCGAACTACGCCACATTTAACTAGTCCACGCTGTTAGTTTTGATCATTTATTCCGTTCACCTGGGTTCGGTGTGAAATGTATGAAGACGTCAAACAAAGTTGAAGAAGTAGCTTTGCTTAAACCCAAAGCAAAGTGACAGTCCAGGGTCTCCGTAAGGGAGCTAGGATCATGTAAGACAGAAGCCTCGGGAGGCGTGATAACAGTGAACTCATTCGTCGCAGAGTTTCGAGGTTTTAATATATAAGCCAAATTGTGCCATTTCTGTTTCTCAACAGTGCATGCGCTTTCTCTGCCAGTTGAGTTAAATGTTAACTATAGCCTCCGAGTGGAGCCGCAGACTTGCCCTGACAAATTTTTTGATTCATTTTGTATCAGCTTCATCGTGTTCTCAGGTGAAATCTTTGTTGTTTTGGCACCTGTGAATAACCTGATGCCAAGTTCAGTTAATTCCGTTTCACATAGAATAAGAGAATATGTAAAACCGTGGATACACTACCTATCAGTGAGACGTTTGTAGGTCACAGACACTGGTGAAATAGGTCAGACCATGAGTATCCTAATCCACGCATTGGGTGGATCAGCATAATGTTCACGGTCAGGAGAGAACATTTATCATCAGGTGCTCAGAACACCGTTCATCACACATGGATAATGATATTGTTACATGACATTTTACTACGCAGTCACGCATAAGCTTACAGGCAAGCGACCTACAGCACTTTCCAATCAGCCAAACATTGATATAACTGCTTCGAGAGTCAATATGCACTTTGCCGGGGAACACGTATGCTCTTTTTTCCACTAAGGGGCTGAGAGATCTGATGGAATTTCATTTGTGCTTTTATGCTTCAAGTTACTTTCTGTGCACAAACGTTGAGTTCAAATGAATTCACTCCATGATGTTTGCACCCTGATAATTGAGATATCGGCGTGATGCTAAAGCAATTAAACTAACACCGCATGAAGCTTGCAAGTAGCCTGCAAGGTTTTGAACAATGCTTTGAGCAAAAATTACTATTTTCAAACCAAGATAATACGGCCAGTCTGGAGTGAAACATATATGCAGACAATTATATTATAACTGCCACTGTGACGGCTTTAAACTCCTTTTTAATAGTCTAAAGACTTAGTATTAAATTTTCCATATAAACCAACGGAACGCAACATTTGGTCATCCAATTCAAAACTGTGCAGCAGTATTTTTACCGTCGACTGCCTGTGGCGAACTCTGTTGCTTTCATTTCTTTTGTAGCCATGTTCAGGAAATAAGTGATTTACGCTTGACTATGCCGATCAGTTCGGCATCGCTCATTGTGTCCATGTGGCCATTTAAAAACTTTTAGATTTGCATTCTGCTTGTAAGGCCATGTTCTTTAGCTTTAAAATGCACAGTGTGTCTGCAATTGAAGCAAGTTTCTCTTTTACCATTCGTACTTGCAATCTAGGTCATGTTGGAGTAGATCGTAAGCTGGCTTGTTACTAAACGCCCGCCATATCTTGACGTCATCGGCGAAAAGCACCAGATATAAACGCGGCTCCAGCACTGAGCAATGTGTGATGCCACATTCCACCTCAATTGGAGTAGAGAGTGATCCCCTAACACGTTGCGGAATGAAGCTTCCAATCCAACCAAGTACAGGATCTCCGATTCCGTAGCTCGCCAGCCGTTGAAGTAAGATGCGGTGATCAAGGCGGTCGAAAGGTTGAGAAGTCCAGATAGATGATGTCAACTCCGACCCCGTCATCAGCCACTTCCGTCCAACTACTTCGTGCAAGCAGTAGGTTGGTGGTGCAAGACAGGTGTTGTCGGAAACCATGCTGCTCTGGTAGCAAGTTGTTGCATTATTCCAGGTAATCCATTAAGGCTTCATTGACGACTACTTCCATCAGCTTCGCGAGCACATGAAGGAGATTCACTAGGCGAAACGTTACAGGATCTGATCGGCTACCGCCTCTAAACATAGGGGTGATAATGTCACACTTCCACACGGTGGGGACTTGTTGTTCATTAAAGCACCTTTGGAAGAATTGTGACAGTGGTTCAGCTAGCAGGCTGGCCACAATCCCCAGTCTCTTCGGGCGGAGAACTATACTCACGCGGTGAGATTGTAGTGTAGTGTTTTACCTGAAGACGATAAGTGTTGTTACTGAAGTTTGAGCAGCCGTGAGTTCGGATGTTTCGACTCAGCAAACATCATCCGGTGATTCGTATCCATTTTCGTCATACTTCCACCATTTCATGTATGCTAATATGACTGACCAGCAACCAGGGGAACTAAACACCGTATCTACTAGTTTTTACCAACATCTTGGATACCGTATCCCCAGCTATGATTTATGTATGCCAAATCATTTTTTGGAATTAATCGCATGCATAAGAATGACTTAAAGTTTCATCACGTCATTTCCCGACTCCCACCAGAAATGTTGCACCTGACACAGGATATCCTAATAGCGAGCATTACATACCAGCAGTTAAGGGACTTGTTAATCCGTGAGCTTAGCCTTAGTGAGCGTAAAAGAGTGTAGCGTCTACTTAATGAAGAGCAGTTAGACGATCGCTCTCCAAGGTAACTATTAGGAGCCATTCAAGCATTGGTAGGCGAAAATCCCCAGAGAATTTGATTTTTAAGCTGCTATTTATGCGACGGCTCTTTATACATGCACAACAGACACTAGCTAACGCCCACCAGGGTATCGAACAAAAAGATTTAGCCCTTATGGCTGCGAAGACAATGGAGATACAAACGCCAACGATCTCAAACATCACCTCGTACATCTGACGACGAGCTCGTTACAGCCGTACGGTCCTTGCAAAAACTGACTTCCATTACCATCGCCAGACGAAGGAGCAACTCTCGATCTAATCAACGGAGTACCCGGATTCTTAGTTGTCTCCGTGGCATATGCTGGTATCACCGTAGGTTAAGCAACAAGGCGAAAAAGTGCGTGAAAGCTTGTCGGTTTTCCGATTCGGGAAACGACCACGCCAGCACGTAATGGCGAAGACTCAAGCTGGCATATGCAAGCCAGGTCGCCTATTCCACTTGCTGGACGTAACATCCGCCATGCGATTCCTTGTAGACACTTGTGCCCAAGTCAGTGTAGTTCCCCCACGCAGTAAATGGCACACAAATCCGGTCCTATGGAGAACGTTCTATCACTCAAAATATCGGTCTCCGTAGATACTTTACCTGGATTTTCATCATAGCTAAAGTGCCTACTGCAATATCAGGCGTCGACTTTTTTCAACACTATAGTATTATCGTAGATCCTAAGCGCTGTCAGGTCATAGATGGCCTAACACAACTATCACAGGCTGGTTTTACAAATTACGTAATGTCTATGAGCCCGCAGGTTGTCCCGCCTCAAGCTTTTTTTGATGTATGTGGATCTGTTGCGCGAATTTTCCAGCATAACGAAGCCCGGATATCATAGTGATGATATTCAACTTGAGATCGTTCACAGGATAACGACAGCAGGCAGTCCAGTATTTCATCGTCCTCGGCGACTAGCGCCAGATAAACTTTCCGTATCGAAGTCCGAGTTCGATCATACGTTACAATTGGGCATAATACGTCCATCCAGCAGTATGTGGGCATCGCCCCTACATATGGCCCAGAAGAATAAACCCGGAGACTGGAGACCATGTTGGGATAATAGGGGACTGAAAGCCATCATTGTCCCAGACAAATACCCCATTCCGCATCTCCAGGATTTCTCATCCTCGCTGTACGGAAAGAAATTGTTCTGCAAGATAGATTTAGTACAGGCATGCCACCAAATTCCCGTTCATCCTCAAGATGTACCTAAGACTGCCGTCACTATTCCGTTTGGCTTATTTGAGTTCTTGCGAATGCCATTTAGTCTTCGTAATGCAGCTCAGACGTTTCAGCGTTTTATGGATCAGATCATTCGCGAGCTGGACTTCGTTTTCCTCTACATCGAAGACGTCTTAGTTGAAAATCAAAATCATGGCGTACATTTGCGTCATCTGCTACAGCTTTTTGAACGATTTGTGCATTGTAAAGTAGTTATCAATGCAGCCAAATATCCATTAGGAGTTGATACGGTAGATATTCTTGGTCACCGTGTTTCCTCCTCTGGAATTGCACCCCTACCGGACAGAGTGACCGCCATCACTGAGTATTCCATACCTGATTCCATCAAAGAGTTACGCCTTTTCGTTGGCATGGTTAACTTACCGAAGATTCATTCCGCATTGTTCAGAGTTAGCCCAGCCACTTACTGAACTACTCAAATTAGATGCTAAAACATTCAGCTATACGGAATCAGCTAAACACGCATGCAGCGAGCTAAAACACCAGCTAGCAACTGCCAATCTTATTGTGCATTTGGATCCTAAGGCCCCGTTACAGTTAACAGTAGATACCACAGATGCAGCTGTAGGTGGTGTGCTTCAACGAAGCCAGAGAGGTGAATTTTATCCAATTGCCTTTTTATCTAAGAAATTACAGCCTGCCGAACGAAGTTATAGCATGTTCAGCAGAGAACTCCTAGCTATTTACCTCAATGAACGTCATTTCCGACATTATTTGGATGGACGTATGTTCACGATATTCGCCGATCATAAGCCGTTAACGTATGTACTGCGTTCTGCTTCTGATCGTCTTTCCCCACGAGAAACTAGACAATTAGATTACATTTCCCCATTTACCTCAGACATACGGCATTTGTCCGGCGCAAATAACGCCGTAGCAGATGCCTTATCAAGGGCGGAAATCAACTCGCTATTCGAAGATTCCTTCATTGACTTCCAAGAACTAGCCACAGCGCAGCATCATGGGACTCAGTTTCTTTAACAACTGCAAGAAACCAATCTACAAATGAAAGCCATTTCGTTGCCTGGTAGTTGGGATATTCTGATGTGTGATCTTTCGACAGGAAAACAACGACCCGTCGTATTACCAAACTACCGACGAATCATCTTCGATTCAAGCCACGGTCAGTCACATCTAGGCATCCGTGCAACTCACAAGCTTATTTCTGATCGCTTTGTTTGGCCAGCACTAAACAAAGACGTGCAGATCATGGTGAGAAATTACCTTCCATGTCGCCGTGCAAAAGTTCAATGGCATAATCAGGCACCACTTGGCAACTTCACCGTTCCCGATGCTCGTTTCAGTCATGTGCACATAGACACCGTTGGTCAACTGCCGCCGTCGAGTGGATACAATACCTACTGACTTGCATCGATCGCTTCACTCGTTGGAGCGTGGCAGTATCCATCGCAGATATTTCTGCAGAGACGGTAGCACATAACATTGTGGCTCATTGGATAGTGCATTATGCTGTACCATCCACCATAACAACTGATCGCGGTGCGCAATTTGAGTCGAAGCTTTTTCGATAGTTAACCAATATTCTCGGACCCAAGCGTGTAAGAACAACTGCGTACCACCCATCATCGAACGGGTTAGTCGAACGTTTCCACCGTCATCTCAAAACAGCTTTGCTGACATGTTCCGATACCACCCGTTGGACAGAAACCTTACCGCTGATTTATTAGGTCTTCAAACGACACCTAAAGCTGATTTAGGTTGCTCCACCGCGGAGCTGGTATACGGTAACACGTTAAAGCTCCCGGCTGATCTCGTTCAACCGACCGACATCGACGCTATAGATCCCTCAAACTTTGTCCATCGGTTACGTTCATATATGCGTGAACTGCACTTTATCCCCACACGCGCACACACCAACAAGTGTTACATACCGAAAGATATCGTAACTTGTTGACACGTGTGGGTACGAAATGATGCAGTCCGCAAGCCATTGCAACCACCGTACGAAAGACCATTCGAAGTGATCGTTAGAACCAAAAAGCATCATATTGATCTACAAGAATTGTCAAGTCGATGCCGTTTCCGTAGATCGTTTTAAACCAGCGTGCATCGAAAAACCTCATAAAAAGCAATCTACTGATTTTCACACGACACCTTGTACGCAAAAGACACCACAGCTCGTTGAAGATGACCTGCAGCTTGCAACATCTAAAGCTAAGTCACAAGGAGACATTTATAGGAGGCAGACACGGTCAGGAAGGCGAGTCCATTCGCCAGACAGCTTAGTGTATCACACATCTTGACAATATCATCTTGTTCTGCTGATCACTTGCTAGCACCGCATGCTGCCAATCTCCTCCTGTTTGTTATTCTCCAGATTCCGCCAGGATGCAAATAAACATCTCGCACGAGGAAGAAGCGGAACATCCAGTCTAGACAAATCCAACATACGTGCATTTACCATCCTGCAAGGCTCCCAAAATCTTTCATTGTACCTTACACACAGAATCTTAGCCGGCATGCCTCTCATACCTCAGCTTCGGATATTTCATGTGACAATGTATCAGGTAGAGGTAAGCTTTTACTGGCTATTCCCACCTGGTATTTTACTCCTGGTTGCTTGAACATCGTGCGACTAGCGCACTGGTGGGGAGGTATGTAGTGTACCTTTCACATTTTACTACACAACCATCCGGTCAGACGATAATATCACCGGCTGTATAGACTATTCTTTCAAGGACCTCATACACATCATTATCGACCAACATTCTTTTTGAATCGCCGGCCGACTCTAGACCACTTTGTGTACAACATCTGGGAGCTCCAAAATACAATCATAGGAATACAGGTTTTCATTCCCTTTTGACATCCAAGAATGACGGGTTATTAATCCAGGAACTCCGCAACCTAAATCGTTACCACAATACGTGTCGACCAAAATACTATACGTGGACACGATAAGTGGTGAGGATAAGTGGATACAATAAGAGCAAAACAAGTAACAAAATTGATGGGTCTAAAATTACAATTGTCAACAGTGGAGTCGGTAATGAGCATTAAGTTATGGGACAGATAGAGGCTGCGAGTATCGAGACGTATTGTAGTCGCACGGCATTTGCTATTCTTCGGCACTTGGTACTCCACCGCTTGTCGTGAAAAGTGGAGGGATTGCATACTTCACTTTAGGAAGGATGTTGACATGCATACATGGCAGTTTGTTTTTTGTCATGAACTCTTTGTCCCCACGGACAAGTTCAGTGGAATGGTTGCGATGGATAAGAAAATTACCCCAAGTCCCTTATTAGGGGTTAATCTTGTAGGCAAGCCATGCTGCATCCCTTACCGCCAAGCACTTTCCAGTAACGCACATTAGAATTGAAGGCATTTTTGCGGGACGAAGGCCCTTGGTCTATGATGCTCTGTCAAGCATATCACGGATTCTATTAAGAAACTCTGTCTAAACGTTGTCAGGGGGACTGTTGTTTGAGAAATCCAAAACAGCTGCGTCGACGAGTTCATTCTATACGTTTTAGCGTGTTATCGTATGAGTTAGATCCGAGTGTTCTGATGGATACTCTGCCTAACACACATAGTTGAACGTTATTACTACATGGTCACTGAGACATAATGGACTATTTATAAATAACTTGTCAACCATGAGCCATTTTCTTCGTGAGCACAAGGTGCAATATGGACGGTTTGTTTGCCGTTCAGAGTCTAGTGGGCGTGGGGACATGATTGTACAAGGGAACATTAGTGATCAGTTCATGCAAGTCTGCTTTGAACTGCTCACTGGGCGATGCCGGAAACTTCAGATCGTGTAGACTGAAGTCCCCGGAGATGAGAATGTGGCTTTACCTAGTGCGTGTTACTCTGTTCATGCCAAGTATGAAGCGGGAATACATTTCTGGAGTGGACGTTCGGGAGCGTAAACGTCAGCTGTTAGATATACGTCGTTCTGTCTTGTTTGGAAACCGCAATAAAGTGACTCAGTAACCTGTGCTTCCAGATCATCAGCTATTGTACATTGTAGATCGCTGCGGTAGTAGAGTAGGAACCCACCTCCTCTGCTAGGGCAGTCGTTCCGGATGAGTGACATTCCGCCTATCTCAACCTCAGTATCAGTCACCTCTTGGTTTATCCAAGTCTCCGTAAGAGGAATTAGGTCCAAAGCATTCGCAACATGACCTAGTCGAAGTTCGGCATGCTCACTGAGGAGTCCTTGGGTTTTAGTGTACATACCGGAAAGTTCCTCAGAGTTAAGCATTGTTTCGTAGGTTGTACAATTCTTACGTGAACTTTTGCCGACCAGTGGTCGGCCGGCGACAAATCCTTATTTCGATATGTACTTGGTGAAGGGTTTAACATCCTATGCATCGTCCGTGTGGTTACTCCCATATATTATATTCGAGGTACGGTGTAAGATGTCTGGCCAATATGATATTCTACAAGTTGTATGGGTTCATTCGGCACAATACAGGTGCATTGTTTTTTCATAAATCCCATCGCGATTGGTTCATTTATTGACATATTATCTCTAGGAGACTATCGCTGATTGCCTTTAGCCGAACCTGCGATGGTAGCCTGCAACGAAACGTGTACCAGAATTTTAACATCCTTGTTAGCATATGTTTTAACTAAAGGACCACCTGGAACACTCTCGGACCACTTCCTCTGTAATGCGGTTAGGTACGCAGTCGTGACACGGATTTCGCTAGCACCTCGTCCAAGTAAGGTGTTTCACAAACATAACACCACTGTTCTTTATCATAGGTTGTTACTTCATGCTCATCACATGCATCATTTTCAGGAACCCCATAAATAAGCATGGTTCTGGTTGAAGTTTCCTGTCAGTGGTCCATTAAGTTGCGGTTAACTCGACAACCCTCGCCCCATGGGATGTCTGGAAAGATACGGACGGAGCACTAATCATTTCTTAGTCAACCTGTCGACAGTAATAATGATTCTACTTCAGTGATAGAGTTCAGCACAACGCGCAGAAGTCTTGGCTCTTCGAAATGCTTAGATTCGTAGTGCCGTGTAATAGGCACTACGTGTACACGTTGCAGTACAACTCCAATTAGGTTAGCCCACTGGTCGAAGTCATCCAACTTCCTGCCTCTTGTTGATGTCGACTTTGATTCTGGGATATTGGAGCGCAGTACGATCCGCACAGGTAGTTGTTTCTTTACATATATCGCCATGCCGCGGTTAGAGACTGAAATACTCGGAGATGTGCCGCAGAACACCGGTGCTACTTGCACTAGGAAAACTCCGCTATGGTCCTCATTTTCCGACCATTTGAGGATGACGTAAATTTTAAATGACGGCTCTTCTTGGAGGCAACCGTAATCGAACTCTCGCTAGTACCGACCTGCACTTTTTCTGCAAAAATCGTCAAGGGCTTGCGCTACACTCCTTACCAGGAACGACTGGAGATACTCGGAGTGTTCAGCGGACGGTATCGGCGACTTCGTGGAGACCTCATACTAGTGTACCAGATATTGAGCGATCCCAGTCACGTATGCCGCCACCTCTTGAAGCTCAGCCCGAACACTAACCTTCGCGGTAACAGTTTAAAGCTGAGCCAACAGTACAGTCGTCTAGACTGTACTGCGGGTCTGCGGGCCCTGGAACGCCCTTCCAAACTCAGTTGTTTGTGCCCCCACATTAGATACGTTTAAAAAAGGATTGGACGTCGCACTGAGCCCCTTGCGCTTTGTTTTATGAACGAAAACGCTCGTATGTATTTAAGCTGACCAGCCTCTTTGGATTTATACCCCAAATTCACGGTCGTAAATCTGTGCGAACCGGTGAGTACTCCAATTTTATTTGCTACCATCACCAGCGATAACAATTTCTTAGCCAGTTTTGCGTCGTACCACTTTATCCCCCTAAAACTGTTATACTTCTACCTTTTATCTCACTGACACTCCTTACTTCAACCACTTATGTGGTTTGCCAATTTGTTAGTATTTCTATTGCCAACCTGCGGGACTCGTTAAGTGTATGCTTTTTTACCCGTCATATACCATTGTTCCATTGTTCCATTGTTTCATTGTTACGTGTAGTTACTCCGATTGAACTGGGAACAGCTTTTGTCAAATGTGAACCATGTGTGGTATTGGACAATCCATGATGTTCTCGACTCTAGGCGTGGGGATCCTTACAGTGATATTAGCAGTTATTCGCTGGATGGGAGCAGCAATCAAATGGGAGGATTGGGTTGCACTGTCTGCTATGCTTACCCCAACCTTTGTGAATTTGGTGGTCACCATTTCCTCAAACTGGTTTAGTAGCTAGTCATACTTCTGAGAATATAGTCGATGGTAATGGAACAACCATCTATTCAATCAATCAGATTTCGACTACAACACATCGATTGCGTTTAACTGAACATTCGCTGCAAATGCAGACTTTACCGCATGCCAGGCATGTGCCAACATATGAATGACTCAAAGTTAATACTTTAGGATATTTTCGCGATATAAAAACCGACTCATACATGGTTGAGACAGCATATTTGATAGTTTATCTGACTATGCTAAATGACGCATGCGTCAACTAAGGAAGATCAGAAGTACTTTTTCCATTTACATGAATTCTCAACACATTTGTAATATACTTGTGCCACTTGATCAAGCAAACAAACAGGACTGTGTTTCGCACAGTCGAGAAATAAACAGTTTCCTATATTTTATAAATTAATAGGTCATTTGCATAAATAACCTCTTCCGCAATCATGAGGTCACTCCTTTGAATCAGCCAAACACAATCGCTCCAACTCTGTCAAATATGAACCGCTCAGCGTTTCGGTGAAAATGCGTAGACGGAACATCGTCTGCTCCCTTCGCTTAAGCAAACTAGCCGCTTGCATCCTCACATTAATCCATCCCGTTCCTATGATTGCATAATCCAGTCACATGATTGGCTGCATCCGGTTTCGGATTTGCATGTCACTGTGGCTAGCCACAGGATGCCTGCACCTACCAAGGGACCATGATTGGCTTGCGCTGCAACACCCGCAGCTCAATCTACACACCTCATATCCAGTGTAAACCAGAAGGAATAAGACCGAGAGCCATGTGGATGGGAGCCGCGTTTCATCAACGGAGCCGGCCCACTCTCCTTCATATGCAAACACAAGCACGTTTTATTTTGGAATCAAGCGCACAAATGGCGGTGGCTGGACCGTAGTCCACTCCACACTGAGTGCATGGAACCACCCTTCGAGCGTAGCACAGCTACAAGAAGCGTGCATCCTGTCCTCTGCAGCAAAGACCAACTGTCTCCTGGAGCCAGTATGGACAAGGTAGTGGATAATAGACACTAAGAAGTTGCTGATGCTAAGGTTGAGGTAGCAGCAATCTTAATGCTACGGAACGAGTTTCCCAGAAGAGGACTGTGTTCCTCCTCTAATACCGCAGTGACCTACAAGCTGTAATAGTTGATAATCTGGAAACACAAGTTACCGACTCATTCCGGTGTCATCTGCGATTAATACACAACGACGCATATCTCATAGCGGTCGCGTACCGCCCCCCTCCCAACGTCCATTCTGATAATACATTCCAGCTTTCTACTTCCCTTGAACAGGATAACACGCACTGGGTGCAATCACATTCCCATGAACCGTGACTTGGAAGTACATGACCTAGGAATATCGGCATTCGCCACGGTGTAGTTCAGGGCAGACTTGCATGAAATTATTGCTAATATTTCCTCGTACAATCATGTCACCTCGCTTATTAGATTCAGGACAGTGTACAAAACGTCCATATTCGAAATCCTGCTCACAAATGAAGGGCCCTTGATCAACAAGTTATTGATGTTTAGTCCATCAGTTCTCAGCGACCATGTCTTACTAGCTTTTAACTATGAATATTGGGCATAGTAACAAGCTGCACTCTCGGAACTAATTCGTAAAATTACATGCTAGCATCTCCTGAAATGATTTGTCGAGGCATCCGCTTGGAAGTTTCGGACAACCGTCCCATTAACAACGTTTGGACAGAGTTCGTTGAAAGCTAATTGGCATGAGGTCACCAAAAAACGCATTGGACGAGATAAAACGCCGCATTGCTTCTTCACCAATTATGAAGATTTTCGACTAGAGATGCCCAACGGTTATCTACATTGATGCATCAAACATTGGCTTGGGTGCTGTACTATCCCAAATTCGAAATGGGCATTAAACAATTATTGCATACGCTTCCACCAGATTGGCAGCAGCAGAGTTTCTTTGTCTTCCGGGGAAAAAGATGTTCTCGCCTACGTTTGGGACTGTGAGTTTTAGGATTGGTTTTTGTTCGGAAGAGCCTTTACTCTTCATACAGACCAAGCAGCGTTAACTACCATACCTAGTCGCGGAACAAAAGGCATCAGGCCATTTCGGATACATCGATGGTATGCGCGATTGTTAACATATCCTTTTCAAATTAGTTTCCGTCCCGGACGCCTAAACCAGGTATCGGATGGGATCACTTGATTGCCACTCAACAAAAATGAAAATAATGAGGATGATTATGAGAGGTTAATGGTGTCTTCCTTGTGTAATGAACCAATCTCAACCCTGACTAAGGAAGAACTCCAGAAGGCGACTCAGGATAATGAGACACTCTGCCGCGTTCATGTGTTTCCGCTAACGGGCTGGCTATAGAATAATGAGAGCATAGTAGAGTTTCGTCCTTACTACGTGCTGCGTCAGGAACTTTCATTGATAGATGTATGTTTAATGTGCTGCGAATAATTTGTGGCTCATGGGAGCTTGATATAAAAGATCAGGCTTTGTGCTCACGAAAGCGACCCTGGTATCGTTCGTACGAAACTCAAGGTTGTCGCATGCTTCTGGTGGACCTGAATGCCACAAGAAATATTAAAATGTGTTCATGGCTGCTCTTCATGTCAAAGGGCAGAAAAGTGTTTAAAGCCAATTTCATCCCCTATACAAACCATTGACTATCCCACGTGAACGTGGGCCAAAATAGCTCCTGACATAATGGGTCCATTTAGCGCAGCAGATCTTCATTAAAGGAACTGTTTGGTGGCGACATGCTTTTACGGTAGATGGCCGGAAGTCCATTTGTGTGGAGAGGTGACTACGGCCAGCAATATTCGATGGCTGAAACACATGTTTTCTGGTTTCACAATACCAGAGGAGACAGTGACGGACAACGGCCCGCAGTTTACAAGCCACGAGTTTCTTTCGTTTCTTCAAATTCATGTCATCCGACACTCATGTAAAACTCCGTATTTTCCAGCAGCAAACGGCAGGGTGGAGGAAATAAATCGATCCTTGAAAGAGAGCGTGCAAACTAATCGCTTATGTGGTACAGGTTGTGAGGATGCAGTTCTACAAGCATTATTTTCTCACCCAACCGAACATCACCAATCCACGTACAAATCGCAAACTGAACTCATGCTTGTGTGTTCCCTTCCGACAAAGATGAATGCCACACTTTCTATTCCTGCAACTAATAATTCCGACGAGTTAGATCGTCGCCATCGATATCAGACCACTTATCGGAAGCTTAATACTCCGCTCCATCACGAAATATTCTTGCGCGTGAAGTTAAACGCTGCATCAATAGGACCGCCCATGTCATCAGATCCGATAAGAATAACGCGTGGGTTAGGAGGTTACCGGTTGGAGAATGGCCGCACAGTGAACGTCCGGAGGTTATTCACATGTATCAAACGAACGGAGCGTGTGCCACCAATCTTCACTGCCGAAACTACACAAAGCACGTAACTCCGTAAGACGAGGCGAGAACAAATAGGACTGAATTGATGTGGTTTTAACGCATCACATGATTAAGCTAAGAGGTGTTGTTGTGTATTCGGGTCAGCATGCTTGACGGCTAGTCTATACCTTTTCGGAAGCAAGCCAGTCCTTAACGGAATCAAGCTCCTCCTTAAGAATATTCAACCGAATTCATAACCACATCAAGCTGAAGCCATCGTCTTGACCGATTGCAAATCAGTGCAAGTGTACTCAGAGCGTCTGCATCGGTTGGTGCAGGGCTCAGCCAACAAACCACGTGAGGCACAGTGACGCGAAAACAACACGTGAGCTCATTCACTGTAGGATGGGTGCGGACTAGCACTCGGCATCTATGGCCGGTTGAGGAAGTACTGTAACTTCCACCCACTCACTTACGCGGCATCAAGACACACAACGCAGAAGTGGGCGGCCATCCGCGTGCTCACTGTTACGCGCAGACGACCAGACATGAAATCTACTCAAAAATGAGACATTATCGATTGCACTGGGTAGGGTGAAACACCGTTTGACTGAAGAGATTAACCTAGGGAGTGATCGAAAATTAAGTTGGTCGAAACAACCGACAGTGACATTGCGCGGTATGTTGTTCTAGCTCGGGTTTCAGTCGGAAGTAGGCACTGGAGAACATGATGTTATGATTAGATCGTCAATGTGCACTATGTTATACATAGTACTGGCAAACTCCAGTAAATGACCAAAAGTTGTTGGTATCAAGCGGATGGCACATTTTGAACACAAAAGTGGATAAGAAAAGCTAGTTTGTCAGGAATCGGAAATCGCCCACCATAGAGTAGCACATCGCCATTCCTTGACTGCTCTGTTTGCAAGAATGATTAGCTTCTGAACCGATATATCGTCAAACGACGGGCACAGATGGGACACAGTACTACAATTCCGATCTCTGTGTTTCACAGATAAGGCCATGTGCACAGAGAAAGAAGTAGACAGCAAGGTAATTCCTGGATAGTGGACAACCGAAACCGGTAGTGAAAGCCACGTTTCACAATATGCTGAAATCACATTGAAGATATACAGCGGAATGGATTGGGACGATAAGAATATTATAGGTAGAAGGAACTACCTTTTCCTTTCCGACTGCACTAACCAAGGAATAAAACTCGGGATCTGTTCAACAATGGTGTATCTGAAATACACACTTTTCGTAGATAAGATGACTAACGGTGTTCACAAATGTATTCACAATAACTGTGAATATGTGTGTATATGAGATACCGCGAGCGAACTGCACACAACTCTGCTGGAACACCTGAGGCGCATTTCACGGCGACGTCTAATGCTCTACTGTGAGATCCAGAGGTGGTGACGCACCTGTTAAGTACGGTGCATGTAAGGTGGCCAGATTATTGACGAGCCAAACCGAGACGCTTCCAGATTTCTTGCACGGCAAACCGAGACATTTAACCTACCCCGTTTGTTTCTGCATATGTTGCTCGTACAATATATTGAAAAGATACATATCTACATTTATTGCTTCAATGTAATTATAAAAAGCACTTGCGTTATTAGTCAGTACAATGGCTACTCTACTGAAGTTTTAAATAAATAAATAAATGGCATATTCCCGCTAGAAGGAGGCATACAAGTGAAGGCACAACTAAATATACCTACAAACATAGCTGCTTTGGAACAGCAAAAGGTGTGGTAAGAATAAAGTACAAACGAAATTTTCGTCGTTTACTCACTTAAGAAGTTCGTTGATTAATAGTGGGATCCCAGAACATTTTGGTGCTGGTTTGCGAAAAAATTAAGTTTAATAATATGGTGGCAATAGCCAACGGTCGGCATGATTTCGCCATGTTTTAATCCATGATTTCATGAGCATAGGTCTGGGCGCTGCATTAGCATGTCGTGAAGTTTTTCGCAAGGATACACGACACTCTTTTCTTCAGAACTGCATTTCACCACAAGTATTGCTTTCAGTGTTTAACCGCTGAACTGCGTTGTCCAGAATCTACTTCGATTCAGTTTGGAAAAATGTATAGTGCTACGTCTGAGGCACAAGTTGATTCATTCTCACAAAATCGGCAACCAAAGCTGCAAACGTCTTCTGGGAAGAAGGGTGTGGAAGTTTTATCCAGGTTGACCTTGGATGTTCGAATCAGACTGAGGCGGCCTAAAGGAGGGGCGTCCAACACGTGGGCCTCCTGAACCACGCACTCGGACGAATCGACCCTTCGATTTTTCTACCATTTCTCGGCTCATACATACCACCACCTGTGGAATACGTAGTACAGTTTCGGCAGCCATGGATGAGGAGTGATATCACCGTGGGGGAGATATCTCAACGCCATGCAACCAGAGACGTCAAGGGTCTGTATAATTTGTCGTATGCTCGAAGGATTCGAGTGCTTGTGGTCTTCAGCGGACAATATCGGCGATTGTGCGGAAATCTCATTTTGGCTTACCATATTTTGAGAGCTCCCAACCACAGGTGCCACCATTTGCTAGAGCTCATTCACTAAGCGCAATTTGGGAGGCCCCTATATCAAGCTGGCACAGTAGCAAACTCGTTTAGAATACCGTCCGAATTGCTTTTCTGTACGAGTTTGCAGAACGTGGAATTCCCTACTGGAATCTGTCATATGTACTCCCACGCTGGCAGAGTTCAAATCTAGGGTTGATCTTGCAGTCATTTTGCTGCACCATCTTACATGACCCATTACCCATGGATAAACACAAGTGTCTGTAACAGTTTTCACTGGCGTTCAAAGCCTACATTTCGTTTCAAGTTTTTCAACTCCTGCATGTGTACACCAGAAGGAGACACGATGTTTACCAATATCCACTTTGCCGTCGTTCCGCATGGATTTACCTTGGATTTACAGTATATACTAGGTATACTTCAGTGAGTTCACTGTGTAAACCCTCTTTTGCTAACCATCTTTTATGTTTCGAATTTTCACTATTACCTTCGTACGGGACCTGTTAAGCATTAGTATTTTATCCGTATAGAAACATTGTTCCAATAGCCACACAGGGATAATTTGTGAGATGATTCATTCAGTAAGTGCATTAGTCCCAGGGAGGCGGAAAACAAATTAGATACTTTTCGTACTTCTTCCCATGGGACCGAGTTGGTCTGGAAATGGGGAAAAAGTACTTCTACCTACATCACAACAACCTATGTTTGTTTACAGTTCTAATCGAAACCGCTGTCCGCCGATGGAAAACTTCACATGTTTTCATCAACCAGCTAGTTCTCTTTGATTTCTGGGGCTGGGTGTGTAAATCCAAAAAGACTGACGCTTGCTTCAATTTTCTCTCAGTACTGTGGTTGGTTCAATTCCATATAATTAAAGCCATTCAGTTATTCAAATCGGTTCATTCTTTCCTATAGATAATCGACGCAATTGTCGTCGAAACTGGTGATACTATTCCTCAAACTGTTTGATGACAAGACCCGCTTGTTCGAGTTGGCCAATTCGAATATTTACCTCGTTTGGAACAACCCTATTTCTGCTATTGTCCCTGTAATTCTGCAGAAGTTAGGGCATTGCAGACGACACTCCCAGTGCTGAAATATTTTGTTCCTCAAAAGTACAGTAGCGTGGCGAATGGCAGATATTGTGTAGAAAGAAGGGTCACAGCTCAGAGTAGAGATTTTCAAAGACATATTGTTGTTGGTCCGGAATGTTACAATAACGGACGTCACTCATGCCCCTTCTCCTCTCGTTCCGTTAAGCCAATGTTGCTCCGCCTGCTCTCCCTGATTGTGCCAGTTCCCGTTTTTGTCCGCCCCCTTTTTACTGGTCTTTTTGTCTTCCGGGCAATCACTGCTTTCTGCGTCCCTACCTTATGGTGTGCCTGCACCGTCACTGTTTGCTTCTGGCTATTCCACCTACATTATACATGCTCAAAGCGGGATACTCTGAGGTTTACGTCCTCAAATCGGTACATTAGTACATCCCACCCAGCATTTTTAAGAAAGCGGGACAGCAACTTTAAATGCGGGACTATTTCGCCTAAATTGGGATGTAGGTTTACCTCGAGTGCATGTTATTTACCCGGATATTGTCGTGGCAATTAGGCGGGAGGTACGGTCAACCCTCGGAGTTTTGGTCGCTGATCCAGTGTGCATCGCAAAGCCAATGGTTATATGAACAGACTGGATGAGGTGTAGCTATCGAAGCTGAGGCGGGTTGATCTAACCGGACGGCAAGTCATGCATGCAAGCCTCGTACTCCGTAGCCACAGACCGGACGTACGTGCGGGGTCAGCAATGGTTGACCGCACAGTCACGGTGGCGACAGACACCTGATCCACCACTCCACTGAAGCAGGGGCTAAGTAGCGAAAAGAGCTAGTGGCCACGTGTGCAACTGATTGGACACTTGCTACAAGCCCTGAGAGCCTGTCCTTACGTAGCATAGCGTACCGTGGCCACAGGTGAACACATGCGAGTGTTTTAACTGGGGCACTACGTGTTGCTGTATTTGGCCGCACAGTGTAACTCACGTGTGGACGGATACACACCATCCATTCACATACTTCGCCAAAGTTCGGTTTGCGTCAGTGGGACACTACAGTTGCATATGTGACCGGCCTCAGGGAATTCATGCCAGCATTGATTTGTCCCTATGCCGTCACAGTCTCTCGCACCGCCGAGAAATAAACTGTTTTTTTATAACAGTTAGTTCCCTCCAATAGTTTGGATAACATAATGAGAAGACGATCACTGATAAATGCACGCATTTTATATTGTCTCATCAGTACCAATACAATAACTAGTAATTATCTTATACAGTCTCAAGGGTGTTCCCAATCAGTGAAATGCCGTGAGATGAACGGCGGCAATCGTCCTAGGACCGGGGTATCCGTAGGTCAAAAACGGACTGTTTCTGCACTCCCGGGGCAGGTATTAGCTGGCTTGTCGTCACGGCTTACGCGAACCGTAATAAGCGTGGATTCGGTTTTCGCCAGGATACGCTTGTGGCCCATAAGTATGGAACTGGTAAAACATAGATATTTACCAGACCATTTTGGTTTACGTAGACTAACCGCAAAACGAGCCTGGTATATCTTCGGATGCAACCACTTAATTGTGTGAAGCAACATAGTTACGAAGCGGCTAACATTGTTCCAGAATTGTACAGCCCCTGAGAAGACAGTCTCGCGCGACCGCGAGAGAAATCCTAGCTCTGTTATGAATAGTCGCTCCCATAAACCAGACACCAGCGCACTCCAAAACAAACGGCTTACACCTGACCTGGATCACGGTTAATATCGATGCGCACGACGGTGCTGAGGATAAGCACTGCTGAAGATGTAACGTTTAATGCAATATCAGTAGACAACGCCGACTTTAATCTAATTATCATTAAGACCGATAACGCGCCCCGGAAAGCTGGCTTGTAACGTTAGTATAAACGATACTGAAGCATAACTTCAGCAAATCGCTCGCCTAGCCTTCACCAAATCTATCCGGTAACCATGCGTCTAACACTTGACACATGATGCCAAACGCCTCCTCCTTCTCTTTGACCACTCCCCGGGTAAAGGTTTCGCGTCAATCACGATATCGTGTCAACCACACTGTTTTCATGCTCTACTGTAATCCAATTGATCATCGTTGTAAACTAACCACAGTTTCTCGACTGTAGAGTTTATCTTTTTTCGTCAGTTGCCAGCCCCGTAAGTAATATAATAGTTACCCATTATCACAGCCCAACTTAACCTGATGGTTTGTGGACAAGAACGCCAGTAAAGGGTATAGACACATATATCAGTGAAACACAAACGTTTATAAATCCATGAGGTGTATAGCACGAGCATACTTCGCTCTTACATGTTCTACCATCTGTTTACAATGGTGTTGGGACACGCAGGCACGTGCTTCTGATACAATATGTTCCAGGAACTGGATCCTCCATTCCGTTTTGCTCAGCACACCAGATGGATCCCCTAGAAGCATTTCGGAGTATCGCTGCTTCATGGCTTTCTTCACATGGGACTTGATGACACTCCATATACCTTCAATTGGGTTCAGTGCAGGCGAATACGGTGCAAGTCGCAGGAGTTTTCCGGATGAGTAATGCGCTTCCTGGAAAACGCGTTCCAGATCAGTGTGGCACGGTGCGTTGTCACATATAAGCAGGCACTTGTTAGTAACAGCTGCGCCGTTGGCATCAAGCATTTGACACAACCACCGACTGCATCTCTCTTTGTTGTAACTGCCTCTTGGTACAGAGTACCCCAGAAGTCCGTCTGCAGTTATCGCACTGACAAGATGTAGATTTTGGCCACGAGCACTCGCGACCGTACACTGCGCACGGCAGCCAGGTGCTGAACGGCCCCTTGTGCGAGCACAAAACAGGTTTAAGTTCGTTTCATCAAACCAAACTGCTTTGTAACCTTCGGCTTCCAGATTCATCAGTCGCAGGAGGTACGATTTCCTTCGCTTCTTGTTCTCAAGCGTATTCATGGACTCCGGTATTGAATGCAGCTTTTTCATGGTTATGAACCGACCGTCTAAGTATCGAACCACGGTACTGATGCACACCTCCACTTCGAATTCCACCTTCAACCGGAAAGGAAGAGTTTCTAATGTAACCGTAGGTTCCGCTTCAACCCATTTCACTAGACAATCTACGTGACTCTCAGTCAGTGACTTTCGACGTGCACCGCCATGTTTTCCTCTATGTTCGTGCGATTCCAATCTTCTTATCCAACTTCGGCAGGTTTTCAGGTTTACTTGTAAAACAGATGCAACCTGCTTCCAATCATCACCTACTTCATAGGTACTCAGTATTCTGGCTTTCACTTCTGCCGAATGGCGCATTTGTCTGCGTTCTCTTAACATAGCCCGTAGGTTTAACTAAACGTTAACTCGTTATACGTATGATTACCAACCTGCAGTATCCTCGTTCCAAAACGCCCACGAAAGTCAAAAAAGAACACAGAGACTCGTCCCAAAACAGACGTAGTTCCAAACCAACCCACTGGGCGTCAACCGTGGTCAAGTCACTTTATACAGTGTAACGTGGACTGGCCAATCGAAGTGGACGACGGACGCACGGCAACTTGGATGTGTTGCAGTGGGTGTGCACGTGACCTTGGCTTCAAGGTAAGCACATTAAATGAAGCAAATAGGAGGAAAGCAATATCCGCGTTCGCAAAAAGGGAAGCGGGATGACAAAGGGAAGAAAATACACTCAACCTGTCAGACCCAAAAAAGGTGAGGTCAGCCATTTCTCGCAAAATATTCCGTGAGCACGCAAAAGCAAACATGTTTTATTGACCCGTTATCCGCTTGATACGGGCTCCGCATTTCAGCTACCATTACGTAATCCCAATCCAAGCACAGTACGGTTCGCGTAAGCCGTGACGACAAGCCAGCTAAGACCTGCCCCGTGAGTGCAGAAACAGTCAACCATGAGCCAGTTTCTTAGTGAGCACAAGGTGCAATATGGACGGTTTGTTTGCCGTTCAGAGTCTAGTGGGCGTGGGGACATGATTGTACAAGGGAACATTAGTGATCAGTTCATGCAAGTCTGCTTTGAACTGCTCACTGGGCGATGCCGGAAACTTCAGATCGTGTAGACTGAAGTCCCCGGAGATGAGAATGTGGCTTTACCTAGTGCGTGTTCCTCTGTTCATGCCAAGTATGAAGCGGGAATCCATTTCTGGAGTGGACGTTCGGGGGTGTAAACGTCACCTGCTAGATATACGTCGTTCTGTCTTGTTTGGAAACGGCAATAAAGTGACTCAGTAACCTGTGCTTCCAGATCATCAGCTATTGTACATTGTAGATCACTGCGGTAGTAGAGTAGGAACCCACCTCCTCTGCTAGGGCAGTCGTTCCGGATGAGTGACATTCCGCCTATCTCAACCTCAGTATCAGTCACCTCTTGGTGTATCCAAGTCTCCGTAAGAGGAATTAGGTCCAAAGCATTCGCAACATGACCTAGTCGAAGTTCGGCATGCTTACTGAGGAGTCCTTGGGTTTTAGTGTACATACCGGAAAGTTCCTCAGAGTTAAGCATTGTTTCGTAGGTTGTACAATTCGTACGTGAAGTTTTGCCGACCAGTGGTTGGCCGGCGACAAATCCTTATTTCGATATGTACTTGGTGAAGGGTTTAACATCCTATGCATCGTCCGTGTGGTTACTCCCATATATTATATTCGAGGTACGGTGTAAGATGTCTGGCCAATATGATATTCTACAAGTTGTATGGGTTCATTCGGCACACTACAGGTGCATTGTTTTTTCATAGATCCCATCGCGATTGGTTCATTTATTGACATATTATCTCTAGGAGACCTATCGATGATTGCCTTTAGCCGAACCTGCGATGGTAGCCTGCAACGGAACGCGTACCAGATTTTTAACATCCTTGTTAGCATATGTTTTAACTAAAGGACCACCTGGAACACTCTCGGACCACCTCCTCTGTAATGCGGTTAGGTACGCAGTCGTGACACGGATTTCGCTTGCACCTCATCCAAGTAAGGTGTTTCACAAACATAACACCACTGTACTTTATCATAGGTTGTTACTTCATACTCATCACATGCATCAGTTTCAGGAACCCATAAATAAGCATGGTTCTGGTTGAAGTTTCCTGCCAGTGGTCCTCTAAGTTGCGGTTAACTCGACAACCCTCGCCCCATGGGATGTCTGGAGAGATACGGACGGAGCATTAATCATTTCTTAGTCAACCTGTCGACAGTAATAATTATTCTACTTCAGTGATAGAGTTCAGCACAACGCGCAGAAGTCTTGGCTCTTCGAACTGCTTAGATTCGTAGTGCCGTGTAATATGCACTACGTGTACACGTTGCAGTACAACTCCAATTAGGTTAGCCCACTGGTCGAAGTCATCCAACTTCCTGCCTCTTGTTGATGTCGACTCTGATTCTTGGATATTGGAGCGCAGTACGATCCGCACAGGTAGTTGTTTCTTTACATATATCGCCATGCCGCGGTTAGAGACTGAAATACTCGGAGATGTGCCGCAGAACACCGGTGCTACGTGCACTAGGATAGCTGCGCTAGGGTCCTCAGTTTCCGACCATTTGAGGATGACGTTAATTTTAAATGACGGCTCTTCTTGGAGGCAACCGTAATCGAACTCTCTCTAGTACCGACTTGCAATTTTTCTGCGCGGTCCGTCGGGAGTTTGAAAGTAGCCTTCCGTTTAGTTACTCCGATTGAACTGGGAACAGCTTTTGTCAAATGTGAACCATGTGTGGTATTGGACAATCCATGATGTTCTCGACTCTAGGCGTGGGGATGCTTACAGTGATATTAGCAGTTATTCGCTGGATAGGAGCAGCAATCAAATGGGAGGATTGGGTTGCACTGTCTGCTATGCTTACCCCAACCTTTGTGAATTTGGTGGTCACCATTTCCTCAAACTGGTTTAGTAGCTGGTCATACTTCTGAGATTATAGTCGATGCTAATGGAACAACCATCTATTCACTCAATCAGATTTCGACTACAACACATCGATTGCTTTTAACTGAATATTCGCTGCAAATGCAAACTTTACCGCATGCCAGGCATGTGCCAACATATGAATGACTCAAAGTTAATACTTTAGGATATTTTCGCGATATAAAAACCGACTCATACATGGTTGAGACAGCATATTTGATAGTTTATCTGACTATGCTAAATGACGCATGCGTCAACTAAGGAAGATCAGAAGTACTTTTTCCATTTACATGAATTCTCAACACATTTGTAATATACTTGTGCCACTTGATCAAGCAAACAAACAGGACTGTGTTTCGCACAGTCGAGAAATAAACAGTTTCCTATATTTCATAAATTAATAGGTCATTTGCATAAATAACCTCTTCCGCAATCATGAGGTCGCTCCTTTGAATCAGCCAAACACAATCGCTCCAACTCTGTCAAATATACATACATACATACATGGTTGGCGGCATCCGGTTTCGGATTTGCCTGTCACTGTGGCAAGCCACAGGACGCCTGCGCCTACAGAGGGACCATGGATGGCTTGCGCTGCACCACCCACAGCTCCAACCACATACCCCATATCCAGTGTAAACCCGAAGGAATAAGACCGGGAGGCATGCGGATGGGAACCACGTTTCATCAACGGAGCCGGCCCACACTCCTTCACAGGCAAACACAAGCACACTCTATTTGGGAATCAAGCGCACAAATGGCGGTGGCTGGACCGTAGTCCGCTCCATACTGAGTGCATGGAACCGCTCTTTGAGCCTAACACGTCACAAGGACCGTGCACCCCGTCCCCTCCAGCAACGACCAACTGTCTCCTGGAGCCAGTATGAAGGAGGTAGTGGGTAATAGACAGGTAGGCACCTTGTCAACATGCACATCAAGCGCAGCCACACCGGGGATATCAAACAACAGCCAATCACTTGAGAGAGAGAAAGAAAAAGAGAAAAACTCGATTAATGCATAAGGAAACGGTGACATAGACCTTAATTAAATAGCATACGTAATAAGTTGTTTACAAACAAATGCTAGCTAAGTGCACGAGGTCAGGAAGTATAGTTCACGGAATGCCACAAACACAAAAATGCTATGGAAATCGAATACAATTGGCTGAAGCGATGTGTGCAAGTTAATGGAATAGAGTACAGGGAGATATTTATATGAGAAAGAGAAGCATTAAGGTAAAACTGTAAACCCACCACCTGTGCCATTTGGGGCCACTACAGAAGCGACGACGGGTCCTGCAGAGAATTACGACGAGCCGGCGCAGCGTTTGTAGGCACGCTGAATTCAATTTACTACATACATACAAATATACATACATACATATACATACATCCAGACCGCTCAGCGTTTCGGTGAAAATGCGTAGACGGAACATCGTCTGCTCCCTTCGCTTAAGCAAACTAGCCGCTTGCATCCTCACATTAATCCATCCCGTTCCTATGATTGCATAATCCAGTCACATGATTGGCTGCATCCGGTTTCGGATTTGCATGTCACTGTGGCTAGCCACAGGATGCCTGCACCTACAAAAGGACCATGATTGGCTTGCGCTGCAACAGCCGCAGCTCAATCTACACACCTCATATCCAGTGTAAACCAGAAGGAATAAGACCGAGAGCCATGTGGATGGGAGCCGCGTTTCATCAACGGAGCCGGCCCACTCTCCTTCATAGGCAAACACAAGCACGTTTTATTTTGGAATCAAGCGCACAAATGGCGGTGGCTGGACCGTAGTCCACTCCACACTGAGTGCATGGAACCACCCTTCGAGCGTAGCACAGCTACAAGAAGCGTGCATCCTGTCCTCTGCAGCAAAGACCAACTGTCTCCTGGAGCCAGTATGGACAAGGTAGTGGATAATAGACACTAAGAAGTTGCTGATGCTAAGGTTGAGGTAGCGGCAATCTTAATGCTACGGAACGAGTTTCCCAGAAGAGGACTGTGTTCCTCCTCTAATACCACAGTGACCTACAAGCTGTAATATTTGATCATCTGGAAACACAAGTTACCGACTCATTCCGGTGCCATCTGCGATTAATACACAACGACGCTTATCTCATAGCGGTCGCGTACCCCCCCGCCCCCAACGTCCATTCTGATAATACATTCCAGCTTTCTACTTCCCTTGAACAGGATAACACGCACTGGGTGCAATCACATTCCCATGAACCGTGACTTGGAAGTACATGACCTAGGAATATCGGCATTCGCCGCGGTGTAGTTCAGGGCAGACTTGCATGAAATTATTGCTAATATTTCCTCGTACAATCATGTCACCTCGCTTATTAGATTCAGGACAGTGTACAAAACGTCCATATTCGAAATCCTGCTCACAAATGAAGGGCCCTTGATCAACAAGTTATTGATGTTTAGTCCATCAGTTCTCAGCGACCATGTCTTACTAGCTTTTAACTATGAATATTGGGCATAGTAACAAGCTGCACTCTCGGAACTAATTCGTAAAATTACATGCTAGCATCTCCTGAAATGATTTGTCGAGGCATCCGCTTGGAAGTTTCGGACAACCGTCCCATTAACAACGTTTGGACAGAGTTCGTTGAAAGCTAATTGGCATGAGGTCACCAAAAAACGCATTGGACGAGATAAAACGCCGCATTGCTTCTTCACCAATTATGAAGATTTTCGACTAGAGATGCCCAACGGTTATCTACATTGATGCATCAAACATTGGCTTGGGTGCTGTACTATCCCAAATTCGAAATGGGCATTAAACAATTATTGCATACGCTTCCACCAGATTGTCAGCAGCAGAGTTTCTTTGTCTTCCGGGGAAAAAGATGTTCTTGCCTACGTTTGGGACTGTGAATTTTAGGATTTGTTTTTGTTCGGAAGAGCCTTTACTCTTCATACAGACCAAGCAGTGTTAACTACCATACCTAGTCGCGGAACAAAAGGCATCAGGCCATTTCGGATACATCGATGGTATGCGCGATTGTTAACATACCCTTTTCAAATTAATTTCCGTCCCGGACGCCTAAACCAGGTATCGGATGGGATCACTTGACTGCCACTCAACAAAAATGAAAATAATGAGGACGATTATGAGAGGTTAATGGTGTCTTCCTTGTGTAATGAACCAATCTCAACCCTGACTAAGGAAGAACTCCAGAAGGCGACTCAGGATGATGAGACACTCTGCCGCGTTCATGAGTTTCCGCTAACGGGCTGGCTATAGAATAATGAGAGCATAGTAGAGTTTCGTCCTTACTACGTGCTGCGTCAGGAACTTTCATTGATAGATGTATGTTTAATGTGCTGCGAATAATTTGTGGCTCATGAGAGCTTGATATAAAAGATCATGCTATGTGCTCACGAAAGCGACCCTGGTATCGTTCGTACGAAACTCAAGGTTGTCGCATGCTTCTGGTGGACCTGAATGCCACAAGAAATAGTAAAATGTGTTCATGGCTGCTCTTCATGTCAAAGGGCAGAAAAGTGTTTAATTTAAGTGTTAATTTCATCCCCTATACAAATCACTGACTATCCCACGCGAACGTGGGCCAAAATAGCTCCTGACATAATGGGTCCATTTAGCGCAACACATCTTCATTAAAGGAACTGTTTGGTGGCGACCTGCTTTTACAGTAGATGGCCGGAAGTCCATTTGTGTGGAGAGGTGACTACGGCCAGCAATATTCGATGGCTGAAACACATGTTTTCTGGTTTCACAATACCGGAGGAGACAGTGACGGACAACGGCCCGCAGTTTACAAGCCACGAGTTTCTTTCGTTTCTTCAAATTCATGCCATCCGACACTCATGTAAAACTCCGTATTTTCCAGCAGCAAACGGCAGGGTGGAGCAAATAAATCGATCCTTGAAAGAGAGCGTGCAAACTAATCGCTTATGTGGTACAGGTTGTGAGGATGCAGTTCTACAAGCATTATTTTCTTACCCAACCGCACATCACCAATCCACGTACAAAACGCAAACTGAACTCATGCTTGTGTGTGCCCTTCCGACAAAGATGAATGCCGCAATTTCTATTCCTGCAACTAATAATTCCGACGAGTTAGATCGTCGCCATCGATATCAGACCACTTATCGGAAGCTTAATACTCCGCTCCATCACGAAATATTCTTGCGCGTGAAGTTAAACGCTGCATCAATAGGACCGCCCATGTCATCAGATCCGATAAGAATAACGCGTGGGTTGGGAGGTTACCGGTTGGAGAATGGCCGCACAGTGAACGTCCGGAGGTTATTCACATGTATCAAACGAACGGAGCGTGTGCCACCAATCTTCACTGCCGAAACTACACAAAGCACGTAACTCCGTAAGACGAGGCGAGAACAAATAGGACTGAATTGATGTGGTTTTAACGCATCACATGATTAAGCTAAGAGGTGTTGTTGTGTATTCGGGTCAGCATGCTTGACGGCTAGTCTAGACAGACATTGCACAAAACCCCAGACGTACACACAAAACGCCTAATTCTCATCTTCCCTATTGATTCATGCTTCTCCTTGCCACAACTTAGTTGCACTTAGTTACTTATGAGATTACAGTAGTTCGTTTACCGGAGCGACCCCTTTATTTCGGTTGGTGGATTTGACTTTTGCTACACAACAGTGACCAAGCCGCTTCGTTTCACAAAAGTGCCGTTAATTCTAAGAAGCAGTATTAAAATGCATTGTAAAGAACTGATGAAGTAGGGCGCACCTACAAATACTAAATATATAAAAAATAATTTTATTCTTTACAAAGCGAGGCACACCTTTTGGGCGTGATCAGCATATGGCAATATTGTACATGATAGCGCGATTAGCATGACTAAGAACGGGATAGTACAGATGTAGTCAGTAGCGTGGGTCCACATTCCCAAAGAGTGTACGAAGTCTATCTTCACAGCACGCGAGATGTAGAGATAAGAATTAGATCATTAATGTTAATTTCTTGATGAGGGACTAGTTCGATGAGGTTATGTACACAGTGTGGGTCAGGTGAGTTGAACCTTGAAGAAAAAACTGCAGAAGTAATTTGAGAATAGTGGCATGTCGCTGGTCAAATATGTAGACGTAGTCATACGAGAGCAGATATATGCACAGAATTAGTGAGATGTGTTATCTGTCAACTTGCCGATGCGTGGTTGGGACAGTGACTATATTGAGTGGCGAGTCACATTCGCCACTTTGCAGTGATGTTAAACAGACAGTTGTGGCTTTTTGTAGGAAGAAGGCTTGCCAAGCGAAAACCCCCATGTCCTGGTACCCTGTCGGCCGGCGATATGACATTGACAAGAATGCTTCTGACCGGTTTTCCTCGCGGATATTCGAAGGCCTGTTTCTCCAAAATGTTTCCTATGGCTGTGTAGTTGGCGCCTTCCGAGTCGACCGCAAGTAGTTAGAGCTGTTGAAGTCGGACGACTCAGGTGACTTGTGTTGATTTGATGAGCTTTCCAAGTTTGTCTTGTGTGTCAGGATGGCGAAGTGCGGATGATTTCATTTGTCTGTATTGGTTCCGTGGCCAGGTGAGCGCCGCAGGTATTTCCTCAAATATGTTCCATGCAAATAATGTTATCCTTTAGAACAACGGAGGAAAGCAAAGCGGACAGAGCAAACTTCCAAGGAAATTGAACATGACTATGCTAATGTATAAATACAAGTTGTGATAACGTTGTGCTGGATAAAGCAGCGGAATGGCCAAATATGTTATACATGAGATCTGTTGCTTTTTTATGCAAGTACAAGACCCTATATTTGTTGAAGCTGAGAGACAAATGCTGTCCGAATTGACCTAGCGTACGCAACAGTTGTCTTGTATGGAAACCGGGAGTATCAGGTGTAGTCAACCGGTGAATGAGTTGAGGGGATTAGAAAAACCTAGTAAATAGTGAAATATGTGACGAAGATGCAGATTGAGTGATCGGTCCACAGTGGTGGAGCTTATTTTGCAAAATGTATGAGAGCCAGTGGAGTTGCTACTCCAGGTTAGAGACCCATGAACATAATAACGCAACATGTTCTGTAATTGGATGCTAGCGAAACAGCTGGGTGCTGAAGTGAGACGGAGTGTCAGATAAGTTGCAACGATATAGGAGAGACTATATACTACAGCAGCAACGAGAATACGATTGCAAATCCAGCTCTGAAATGGACCTGGGATATCGGAAAAAGGTAGGGACTTCTGCAGTACATACGGCGATAAGGAGCGATATTGTAAGTCGGATTAATTTTGAAGAAGAAACCGCCCACTGTTGTATGATGAGGCACAGACTGATAGACATTAAACAATAAAAACAAGCGAAAAGAGGGGATTTAATACTAGGGATGTAGCGTACAAACGGTTCTAGAGCCAGTACTGAAAGGTACCAGTAACATTAGCACATTGTGTGCAGCAGCGTCAAAAGATACTAGGTGTTCCGCTCGAAGGTGGACATCCACGGTGGAATGTAAAAGTCAAATAGGCGGCTAGGAAGTGAGTAGCTAGCAGCCTGATTAATTAATAATCCGGTGCGGCAATATATTTTAGGCTCAGGCATGAACTAATAGGTATACCGTGTTGAAAACAGGAGGGAGAACAGACAGCAATACTTGCAACAGCTGTAGCGAGAAAACGGTTGTAGAGCCAGCTCTGGAAGTGACCAGGGGTAAGGAAATATACAAGCAGCACCGCCAGAAGGTGATAAGTTTTTCACTCTAAGGTTAGCTTCTACAGTGGGACATCCAACTCTAATAAGTCGGCAGAGAAGAGCAAAGGTGCGTGCAGGATTAGTTGTAAAGCAAGAGCAGCGCAATATCTAGGGAAGTTGCATGTACTAAGGGGCATACGAATTTGAAACCAGGAGAGAGAATAGACGGGACTACATACTACAGCTATAGTGAGACAAAAGTTGCAGAGCCAGATCTGAAACCGGCCTGGGGCAGCGTAGTAATTTGGGCAGCAGCGCCAAATGTACTAAGCGTTCCACCTTGGAGTACACTTCCAAAGGAAAGAGTGAAAATTAGATAGACTGTAGAGAAGAATGAGGGTGCGTACCGAGTTAATTGAGAAGCAGGAGTCCTTATCTATCTGAAGAAGTGGCACATATTGATGAGCATTCAAATTTGAAAAATGGAGTGTGAGGAGACGGGACTACATACTATAGCTGTAGTGAGGAAACGGTTGCAGAGCAGCTCTGAAAGGGAGGTGGCATAGCAGAATGGTATGGGCTGCATCGCCAAAAGATACTAAGTGTTCCACTCTAGGTGGGCTACAATAGTGAAAAATACAATTCTAACACGATAGAGAATAGTGAAGTTGGAAGCCGGATTTATTGTGAACCAGGAGCCATAGGCTATCATAAGGTGAGGCATGGACTAATAGACCCTCAAAGTTAAGAACCAGGGTGAGAATGGAAGCGATCGCGTACTACCGTTGTAGTAAGAAAACAGTTGCAGACGCCTCTTTAAACGGTATTATAGGTAGCCGGATAAGATGGGCATCAGCACCAAAATATACTAGGTGTTCCATCTCAAGGTGGACTTTTAAGTGAAACATACTGGTCAGATAGATGGCATAGAACAAGGTGGAGGGGCCGTATTGACTATGAAGCAGGAGCCGCTAGATATCGTAATGTAAAACACGGACTAATTACCGTTCAATTTTAAGAACAGTAGTGCAAATCGAAGAGGCTAATTTATACAGCCATGAACGATTTCAAAACAATAGCTGAAAGTGAATATGGGTGTCGGATTAAGCTGAGCACCAGCACCAAACGATAATAAGTGTTCCACTCTAAGGTGGATATCTACAGGGAAATATTCAAGTCAAATACACGGCAGATAAAAGTGATGCTGCTTACCCGGCTTAATTGTGAATCAGGAGTCGATGGTTATCTTAAGGTGAGGCACATACAAGTAAGCATCCAGTGATGAAAACTAGAGTGAGGAGAGACAAATACATACTAAAGCTGTATCGAGGAAGCGGTTTAAGCGCCAGCTCTGTAGCAAACGTAGGGTAGCCAAAAGTTATGAGCTGCATTGCAAAATTATACCAGGTGTTCTACTCCAAGGTGGGTTATAGCACTGTAAAATATAAGTTAAACTGACAGCATAGATGAGTTGGGATCAGAGGCAGATTAGCTGTGAGTCAGGAGCCGCATACTATCGTAATATATGGCACGGACGAATAGCAGTTCAATGTTGAAAACAGGGGAGAGAATGGACGGGAGTACATGTTACAGCTGTAGCGCGAATGCAGTGACAATGCCAGCGCTGAAAGGGACGTGGACTAGAGGAGTGATAAAGGCTGCAGCGGCAAACGATAATTAGTATTCCACTCAAACTATACTTGCACAATGTAGTATGAGTCTAGCAGATGGCAGCAATAGTGGTGTTGGGAGCCAGATTTATTGTGAAGCAGGAGCCAAACGTTATCGTAAAATGAGAACTGGAGCGATAAACTATTAAAGTTAAGATATAGAGCAAGAATGGAAGAGATTGCATACTACAGCTGTAGTGAAAAAAGTCGCTGCAGTGGAACCTCTAATCAAGACTAGAGGTAGCGAGATGAGATGGGCAGTAGCGCCAAAAGACTCTACCTTTTCCCCTCCAAGATGGACGTCTTTAGTGTAAAAGCCATGTCAAATAGACGGTGGAGAAGAGTAATGGTTCGTGCCGAGTTAACTAAGGTGCATAATTTGCTCGCTATCGTAATATAAGGCAACGGCTGATAGCCGTTTAATGTTAAGGACAGGAGCAAGAATATATGGAATTGCGTACTAAAGCTTTAGCAAGAGTACTGTTGTATAGCCAGGTTTGTAGCGGACGTGGGGTATCAGGATGATATGGGCATCATCTCCAAAAGATCTAAGTGTTCAACTCCAAGGTGTATTTCTACAGTGTAATAGTAGCCATAAGTGGCAAATGTAAATGAGCTATAGTCTAGGTGGCACTTCGGGGCGTATCAGTGTTATTAGAGATAAAAAGATAGAGATGAAAAGTAGTGGGCAATGACATTCGCAATCCGGAAGTAGATAATGATCCGAATGTAAGGCCGAGGAATCAACACGGATGAGGTGAACCGATGAAAAGGTCAGCAAGTCGGACGTTTGTGAGTTATGCGGTATCACAATGCCGAGGAGAGTCTGTTGCGATTAAATATGATTGCGCCACCAGCTAGGTGGTTCTTCGATGACTATCGGTCTTACTAGGGTTAAAAAGACTTTGCTAGGAAGCGACAGTCATGGAAATGCGGAAACCGGGAGTTGAGAATAATAAGAGTGTAAGACCACATAGACCTCAAGCATACGCTGAAGCAAGGAAGCTGCTTGGAATTCCAATGATTGTGAGCGATGAGGCATCATAATCCTAGAGTAGGCCAGTTAAGATGAAAGGGAAATGAGTCACAGGCTCGGTAGTTCACCGAGGCTTAGCCGTCATACTAGAGTGGAAAAGATAGAGTTTGGAAACAGCAGATACTAGCATTTAGAACACAGAAGTATATAATAATAACAATGTAAGGTCAAAGAGACCTCAAGCATAAGATGGGAGGGAACGAAACGTCAGTTGGTGGGATGGTTGTGTGTTGCAATTCAACTGGAAGCATGCTAAGATGTAATCGGCGTAGGTCACAGTATTGATGGCTATCCAGACTGAACAGATATACTTGAGTACTATGTTGCAATTAGGGAACAGCAAGCCGAAAATATCAGGATCCGGAAATATATGGTACTTAGAATATAATACCTTCGGGATCTCAAGTATGAGGTGGAGGAAGGTAAAGGTTGGCAAGTCGAATGGTTGTCAGCGATGCGGCATCACAATGCAAATGGAAGAATGTATTGTGGAATGGGAGTTAGACAAGAGCTAGAAAGCTATTTAAGACTAGCAGACATATAAGAGAGAAACAGATAGAGATAAGAGGCGGCAAAGGGTGACGATCCGCATCCGAAAGGAGATGTTGCTAAGCAAATAAAACCGAAATATCATCAACCATGTGGTGAAGGGTTGAAAATATTCGCAAGTCGGATGGTTGTGAGTGATGTGCCATCCCAGTCGTAATGAAAGACTGTTAAGATGAAATGGAAGTGGTTCACTTGCTAGGTAGTAATTTGAGGCCAGGCAGTCAAACTAGACGGAGCAATGGAGCGACAGGCATCAAAGTTCGGAATCCGGGAGTATATATTTTTAAGATTGTAACGCCTGAGAGACTTCAAGCATAAGATGAAGGAATGCAAATGTTGCCAATTCGGATTTTTGTGAGGGCTGTGGCATCACGAAACAAGTAGAAGCTTGTAGAGATGAAATGGGAATAGGCTGCAGGCTAGTTTGCCCATTAAGTCCTAATATACATACTAGAGATACACAGACGTAGCTATGGAGCGTTAGGTATCATAAGACGGAAGCTGGAGGTAGACGATAAGAAGAACGTAGGGCCAACGAGGCTGTTGTTTATACCAATGCGCACCGTGAATAATGGCAGCCGATGCACAAAAGAATAGAGGCATTGGTTGGAGACCTGAGACATTCTCGTTTCGTTGGGATTAGAAAGGCTTACAGAGGGCAGACGTACGATTCTTAAGATATCAGAAACAGCTGTGATGCGAGGTTACAATGACGTAGGAGACTGTTGGAGTTAAAGAATATAAAAGGGGATGTAGTCTTATTCGCTAGAGATTGTTTGGTCCTGTCTCCCATAGTTTGCTTTCCTGCACTTTAGGCTTAATAGTTTTGAAACTGTGGTTACGTCGAAGAAACTACTTATAACATTGTTGAAGTGTGTATTGGTCACAGATTATCGGATTTGCATGGAGTAACTTTTTCCATGTGTCCGCGTAGCTATAAAGGAAGACAGTTTGGCGTATGCAGCAACGAGCAGCCGGCAGGCTAAATGAATAGATCGTGTTCCGTAGATGATATCGGGTTTCCTCTGCCTTTCGGAATTGTCGCGTCATGTTCTTTTCCAGATTTTTTGTAATCTTGTATAGAAACGTAAGGTTTACCTTTAACCTTCCTAATCACAGAGGGTCCAATCTCAGCTGTTTGCACCGACTACGGTAGTTCAGTGTGTTTGAGCCTAGTAGATGATTGGTGAAGGAACACTGTACGTGCACCAACGCAATCCTGTCGCAGTTGCGTACGTTTGTAAGGACTATAAAACGGTATCACAGAATAGGCCTAGCGCAAGTTTTATACAATGTCAGCCGAGATTTTAGGAGCTGCTTGGGCCACTTTCTGACTTGTGCCCAACATCGCACCACAGTTAAACTTGAGGACAAAGTAACACATCAACAGTGCCTAGAGAAAACATTTCGAGCTACTGTATAGGCATGTCAACAGTCTTCGTAAAGTAAAGCATGACATCGCTTCACTTATCACAACAGGCTGTAGGGCACAACGCGTCGATGAAGCAGGGAATACCTGCGGCTACAATACGCCCCAATTTTAGAACTCGCGTTCTCCAGCTGTCACATACCGTCAAGCACATTAACAAATCCAGGGTTTACACATATAATATTCAACCAAGCAACTGTGTCGTTACCCAGATTTAAAGCTTCACGTCATCAACAGCTACACATCTACCACCGCATCAGCAATCCTTATGTAAATGTCAAGGTTAGCGAACATATGTTTCCGATAATTGTTTATCTGGCTGGTATAATTGTACATTAGTTACATCGATTGGACAGACTACTGGGGTCTTTAAAACAGCGTAAAATCAGTTTCTGAGGTCAGCTATCGCCAATAATCAGGTCAATGTCGGAGCCTTCACTCGGTCCAACAGTAAAAATCACTAATTGATCAGGGGAGGTCAGTTGTAAGGCCTGAACAAATTGCTGCTGAGTTCAAAAATTTTTCCGTAAAATCTGATTGCTGTTGCTTCAGCAACTTCTAGCATCTGTCTGCGCATATACCTCGATCCATCTAGGGCCTGGTAGATAACCTAAAATGCTTTGACTGGCCCAGGGTGGTTGTCTGTATCGACAAGGGGGCTGAGTTACGTACCCTTCTGCATCCGGTCGATAGCTATACAGGGCTCTGATCTTTCATTCCCTCGGATTGACATCTAGTAGTACGACCAATATATGCTGATCCCCAGAAACAAGTAAATGGATAGATACACAGAGTAGTCGTGCAGCGGTCTATTATCCTAGAGGCTGAGCTTCCCGATAATTGTGCTGGTAATGTAGGTATGTAGTTATGCTGCTGGGAATGTCCACTTGAGCTCCTGTCATAGACGAAGGTTAAGAATTTCGGCAGCGTTTTCCCTCTGGAAGGGAGATGTGTGAAAACTGTCTTTGTGTCTGCTGTTAAAACAATCATTGTGTTCATTCTCTTCTCCAAGTGGACTTTTATGAAGTGATCTGGATAACCATTCTGTCGCAGCAAGGAGCATGTTCGCTGTTGTTCACCTTCAAGTGTATCATGGGAGCAGATTCGATCTGCTATACTAAAAAGAATTAAGTTATGTTTCAGCCTCAGTGGCACGAAGCTGTGGAAGTTGGTGTACCGGTAGTTCCACTAGCTTGTTCTATAGACGTGGCGTTGTCATATGCCGCTATCGAATCTTTTTAGGCCTACATCCAGGAAGTGAAAACATCCATTTTCCCCTACCCCCGCAGTAAAATGCATTGCATTATTGGCTCGGTTAAAAATGTTGGTAATATCTTCAATGTTCTGGGAGGCCCGAAATATCCCATTTATGTCATTAACGTAACGGCAATAGAGGCTGGAACTTATGTTTTTAATTTACTTAAATTTAATTTAAATTTAATTTAGTTTAAATTCCCTTACTCAAGATTGCTCTTGAAGACATCAGCGAGTACTGGCACAGCTGACAAGCCCATCGTCACTCCAACTCGTTGTAAAAAGCAAGCATGGAATAAGAACAGGATACTTGAATATGCTTTCAAGGCATGCAACAGATTTTGGCATCCGCAGTGGTTCTTGTGCATTGCCACTAACAAAAGCTTGTCATTCGCTCTTGTGATGTTAATCCCTAATATCTCGGGGCTGTTTTGATGCATGAATTACCAAAGCTACCAAAGATTTATTGATTGTGTTCTGAGAACGCTGACAACAGCTGAACGCAATTTCTCGGATCTTGCTCGAGAGGTAGCAGCTGTGCTCTTCGATACTATCAGATTTCACCAATATTTACTTGGCCGAAGCCTCATGATCTATACAAATCATAAACCTCTGTTTTCCTCCTTGGTCATGAGAAGGGCAGAATATCAGAGCTAATGTTCTTATTCGATTTCCTTTGTCAGAGGTACCATTGGAGGAATTTACTGTAGAAGAGCTCGTAAGCTTGTTTTAGCGTCGCAATGATTCCCCGGTCAAGTTGACAGACATAATACATCAGGAAGGAAATAGTGCTCCTGTTTTATCGCTGATAAAGCGCTACCATCAAATCGGGTGGTCACCACATACACATCCGAAGAACTCATGTCTATCAGTAATGGGATGGCTGAGCCCAGCCTTCAGAACGGATGTTTAACATGGTGCGCACGATTTCGGTTAAATATCCTCAATGGACTGGGTGTTGCGCACCCACGTGTACACGTGCACGTTTGGTCTTGTCGAGATGTTGCATCTGACATTGCGGCCAAGAGATGTAGTTAGAGTGTGTCCACACCCGCACCCACACACACACACACACACACAACTGAACGCACGCGCACAGGGGTCAATCAAACCTGTCCTCTGGACTCGTCAGGCGAACTGAAGAACGCCAATCAGCCAACGCATATATAGGCGATACTTTAGTTACCGACCAACAGCGTGCGCGAAAAACTACTTAGTGTTGGATCCAAAGCAGTTAGCTGGCGACTGCAAAGTATTGTATAGTTGTATTGCATGAACACGAGTTTAGGCGAATCGTATAGCCCGAAAATCTCTTCCTAGTGAGAGTAAAATATCCAACGGGAACTTGAAAATGAGGAAGTTTCGCTCCACTATGTTCACTTGACAAGTCCTTCCAAGTTGCCGAAATTGAATATCATGTCGCAACCTTAGGATTACTCCGACAATTTTAGATCCACTGTGTGGAGCTGATAAATCCGAGTGGAATGTGTGAATGCTCAATCATGAGGAGTATGCTAGCGGTGGATTATCCAAGAAGTAGCCGCTAACTGATTTGGTCCGTTCGCACATCACCATGGCTCGTCACACCATAAAGAACATATGCACAGATCATTATTGGGAACAATGCTCCTAGGCAGCTTTCGCTTTCCTTCTTTCAGATGATTCATGATGAAATTATCGGGGTAACCATTTTCCCCAAGGGCAACAATGATTCTCTGTAGTTCTTGGTTGACGGATCTGGAGTGCAAATACTGCGCGCTCTGAAGTCTAGAGATCGGCTCAAACTCCTCTTGTGCTTTCAAGGCACTGCACTGTGAAAGTTAGTGTACTGCACGATCCATGTATGCTTTCTTTGCACCTTTCTGCTAGATGAGCTGTCCGATTTGCGGATGACTTCTATGTCGAAGAATGTTAAACTGTTTCCGTTTTCTTTCTCATAAGTGAAGCGTAGATTCTCGTGTACATTATTACAGGCTCTCAGCAACTGTTCCGCATGCTTTTCGGATTGGCAAACACGAAAGTTTTATCGGCCTACTATACGTAAGTTTCAATTCACATGTTGCGTTCCGAGTAGCCAGATTTATAATTTCGCTATAAAGATATCAGCCAACAACGGTCCTAAAAGAGATTCTATGTCCATTCCATCAACCTGATGGTAAATCTCACTATTGTATGTGAATCGCACATGTAAAGAGCAGCGAAGTAATAGATGCTTTCGCAAAACCTCCGAATAAGCTGCGTACATTAGCATTTTTCGAGTTACCTCGCACATGTAACCCACAGTTTCCAGCAGTGGAATGTTTGTAAACAGCAACTGGGCATCAACAGAAATCATCATTCTGTGAGCTGAATTGCTTTCTGGCCTTGGTTCAGTTCAATGAAATACGGATATTTGCTTTGCTGAAGAACAGCGTTGACCGTGATTCGCTGAGGTTTTCTCTCCTTTCTGCTTTCCTTTAAGTGTGCTGCAATGTATTTCAACTCGTCGATAAAGATTTTACACGCAGCTTAGCTTGTGACATTTCAGGTGATGATCGTAGTAGTTTGGTATCTGCTCAATGTATGCTCCACGAAAGAACGCGTAGTTGAACTCATCATATTATTAGTTTAACATCATCTTCATCATCACCATTATTAGCCTCACCGTCATCATCAGCATCATCTTTATACACGTTCGTTAGAGGTGGAAAATACCTCAGCTAATGTGCCGCAATACAAAGGAAAATAAAAATAAAACAGTGGCAAATCGGCTGACTCACCAGTAAGGTTTGGATATAGTTCCTGAGAGCTGACAGCCGGCTCGTGTGCCGCAACGAAGTCCTATTATGCCTAAACCTTGAGGTAGTGGTTGGAGGGGGTGACTAAGCAAGAGGGGGAGGGAAAAAGAAACTCCCACCACGAACGCCATTGAAGTCGGCTCCTAACCATATCAACCTGTGCATCAAGTCAAACTTATTCATCGTACTTCGGTCCGCAACCAGGGTGCCGGAAGACTCCAAACGAGGCCAGCTTCGCAATAAGGGCCTTCATTCCTCTTGACCAAGTCATTGCTTGTCCACTTCTCTTCTTCTATCCACAAACCCTGCGCGCAAACGACGCAAGCCGCGGAAGCCCGTGGGCCGGATGCGCGACAATTGACCTATTCATCGCAGCTTTGTGCGTGAAATAACGGTGCTGAGCGGTTTGTCTTCAATTCCGACGGCGCTGTTCCAACTACTTAGGCAGTTGCCCATTTGAAGGACTTCTAGCTTATCTCTACCACGGGTCAGCGCAGGACGTGGTGCTAGTCAAACTTGAAGGAAAACTTTTCATTTCGTGGGTACGAACTTGGCTCGAAACTTCTGATGGCCAGCGACAACGTTGTGTGTTTGGGAGCTATCACGGATGAGGGCAATATTTCAGCATACTCTGAGTCAACAAACCGTTTAGCTGGGAGCATCTCCCCGCCTCCGTGTCATATGAGCTTGATTTTTATGATTTCATCAATAGCAAACTTGACAAGGAAATATGATAACAGGCATCATTGTCTCACACCGTCAGATATACTGAAGGGCGGCGACAGCTTACCCTAAGCCCTCAGTCTGTCTTAGATACATTCACAAAGCGCTCGCATAAATTTTACATACATCTCGGGCAGACCTTCCCTTAGTAGTCAGTAACAAAATGCACCTTGATCCACTAATTTGCAGTCGCATTTGACGCCGTGGAACAGGAAAACGGTGGGCTGCCAATATATGTGACGATGCCCCAACCACTGACTTAATGTGAACATGTGGGCAATGCATTCCCGACCACGACGAAACCCGGCCTGCTGCTCACGAATCTGGTTTTAACGTGCGCCAGTCAGTTTTTGAATGATTACAGATGCAAATAATTTAGAGGCGATGGGGATCAAACTGATTCCTCTATTGTCGCCGCATTCCGAACGCGAGTTTCCTTTGATTATCTGGATAATAACGGAGCGGCTCCAATAGGTTTGGACACTTTCCTGCTCCCACAGTTTCAATAATGATTCATGTAAATTATCAACAACAACAGGGTCCCCGAATTTTAAGATAGTTGAATGAAGAGCATCTGGTCTTTCGGTTTTATTCAACTTTAACAGTCCGATTTCGATTTCGACTTCTGAACGGGGGGGTGGAATCCAAATGGACAGCCCAGGGAGTTGGGGCGACCAATGGCCGGTTTGGTATCTAACAATTCCAGCCGAATACATTGTTCTCCAGTATGTTCAGTCCAAAGCACCAAACACATTGACAAGTTGTGGACAGGCTGTTCATTTTCTTCACTATTGTTTTCACTCACACCAGTCGGAGCAACTTCCCATGCTAACCATGGAGCACTGGCCACTTTCAACTTTGGTTCACAAAGAGAAAACGCAGTTTATCAGTATCTCTTCAGGCTAGCACTGAGTTTTGCCTGTTGTCTCTACGGGTCTCATTGTATTTGCTTCCAGCCGGAACATGTCGACGAGCATCGACAATGTCTGCAGACTGCAAAGAGACCTCATGCCTGTTTAGCTAGTGGATTCCTCTTATGATGATGTACCTGCTTTCAGTAAGGTCTGGTTTATATGCAAGCAGTAGCCTACATCTGTATTAAGTGAACGTTTGCTCAAACCTAACGTCAGCGTACTTTGATGTGCACTCATAACACCTCGTTTTTCCATTTTGTTGTTGAATATGGTCAAGGACGACCGCCAATACTCACCCGCAGGTCAGCACATATAGGTGCATGGTAAGCGCCAACACATACGCTGCAAACCGAGCTAGACTTTTGGACGCAGCCTCTTCAGATATAACTGAGCCAGGTGCGATGGAGTTGAGTCTATGAATGGTTTGAGACTGGTGGGCACTAAGTCACCTTTAGACGGGTGCTACGTCGGAAGTTATTGCTCGCAAGAAATAATCGGGCATCTTCACACAATTGAAGTAGTCGCTCACCGTTGTTATTACGGAAGCTTAGACCATGTTGGCCTACCAGATGTGGCTCATCATTGGGCAATTTCCCAATTAAGCGCTGAGATCCCCAGCAAGCACCACATTGTCCGATCTGCCTCTGTGGCGAAGGAGCTCGTACAGTTGACGATAGAATTCTTCTTCTATTAAGTCATCATTACAATTTGTGGGTGGTGTAGGCAGTGCTGACAAATAGGCACCAAATAACCGAGCGTGACTGCGCAGCTTTAAAAGAGCCAATCAGTCGGACCATCCACATACAGCTTCTGCTTTGGATCCAATATACTAGCGAAGCAAACAAAATCCTTCTACCCCGATTTCTTGGTGGTTGGTGAACACGATGACTGTTTGTCTCTTGTCACCACATAATGAACAGAAATTAGATCATGAAAGGCAAGCGGTGCAAATTATCGTCCAGACATTTTTTTAAATTACGTACCATGGGCTCAAAGGTGACAAAAGTCGAAAAAGCGTTCCATAGCTGACCAACATGTAGAGAAAACTCATCCTTACGACACCCGCCGACTAACTTGGGTAGCCAGTTTTGCTGATGACAGCTTACTTCTGTGTTGTGGCTAAGTTTCAGGAGGTTGTAGCACGTGTGACAGGGGATTTTCATGATCAGGATCGTCAGAAATTTATTTCTACCTAAGCGGCGTTAAATCCCACTAAACGGCGCCAAGTCTATCATTCGCATATGGTATTGTCTATGGAACATCCCCTTCACATTTCTCGTTGCCTTGCGATAGGTGGTCTATGATGCTGCAAGCTTTGTAAGAAATGTTGCAAAACCTGGATCGCTTACCCTACATGCGGCCTCACATACGCATAGAGCAATTGGGGGTAGATTGATAAGTCTGACCCCCCAAAAACCCACCGTAAGAGATCAACGTGTTGGTTTGCGGATATGGACGCTACCAACGACTGCGCTCGACAACCGTGTTCATCTTGTATAACCACCGCAAGACCGTGCTCCTGTCAAACTTTCTTCAAGTTGTAGTCTCCAATCATATGTACGTAAATGGACTTGCAGCGTACGTGTACAGTTTTATACTTGTCCTCGTTGAACGGAACTTTATTAGTCTTTAACCAATTAGAAGCGTAGTTTAAGTCCTGTTGCATCGGTCGGGATCTTCCTAGAAACCCATCGCCTTCCATATCTTGATGTCCTTTACAACAAGCAGGATGTTCGACTTGATAACACGGCCGAGGTTGTAAAGGAAGGACAAGTATAAGCGTGGCCCAACATTGATATCTGTGCAACACCGAAGTCGAACCTCGGCACCCACTACTATTCCAGAATCACATACTCCGACAAAAATGCACTGGTATCAGCTGAGTACCTGATCAATGCTGTCGAAATCGGTGCAGTTCCGGAACGTGAATTTTGTAAAGCTCCAGTTATTGCATAATTGCCTCCTTTAAAATAGACTTAAGTATGTTGCAAATCATCAGATGGAGTGTTATTAGGAATGATTTGCGGATTTTGATTGGTTGCTGATTTTGTAGATCGAAGTAATAATCACACGCTCCTACATCTTGTGGACGTGTATCTCCTTCATACATTGCTGAAAGAGCATTGTTAACGGTTGAATTAAACTCATGGTAGTAACTGTAAATACTTTCGGGTGAATGCTGTCTGCATCAGTGAAACTGCGTGCGCGCAAGTAGGTTAGTTTATTGGTGCCTGTAAGTGATACGTGATCAAGTCCTCATGGCGATATTATCTGTGTAGGATGTCTGGTGACTGTATCATTGGATAGACATGATCAATTTGATGTCCAACAAGGTTGGCCGCCTCTTGTGCCGTTTGTGCTAACCCGCATGCCATGTGCAGGGCAGCAATTACGCGCCTAATCATGTAAACTTTGTTTAAGTGTTTATATATCTGCATTAAGTGAGAGCAAACTTTCATCACAAGAATTTGGTTCTTATCTCGATCCTGTTGGAGGACTTTGATGTAATGGTTCCTCTGTGTGTCTTCACTCGTAATGGTCATGTGGGTCAGTTCAAACGAATCCCGTCACTTTAAAACGACTCATCTTTTTCAAGTTGTGGACTTTGTTTTACTAAGTACTTGGTATGACCCTGCTGAATATACTGACAAATGTCCCGCAAGCCACATCAGAAGACCAATGGGCTAGGAAAGTTCTAGGTTGTTGCACAAATGAGGTCAACCAGATAACCTTAGATATGACGTGAGATTCCTCGGTGTGTCCCTTAGGATACTTTGCGTAGCCCTTGTAGTGAAGCACTAGTGTCGCGTGACCGCTGCGCTGATAAAGTACACGTTGTTTGCACTTCGATCACAAGTTCCTAGTTGGGAAAAACGAGCTCCAAGGAGGCCGGTTTGTTTCCTGTGCTGAAACGTGTCGGATAGTTGACATGATTGTACAGCGGCGAAACATCGACTTACTCTTACAGTTCCTCATTTTGATTGCTCACATAGAGTGGCCTGGGATTTAACAGCGTGCAGGCCACAGTTTCCCATCAGAGGGAAGTCAATGTGAAATCGCACTAGTAGGTTCTTTATAGCGGAGGTTAAAGCTCGGTACAATCCTACGGTGGACGAAGGCTGGCAGATTATAATGGCCACTAAGCATATACCGCCCTGCTTTAGGCGTAGGCAGCCCCATAAAGCCTTTACTGTCTGGACCGCAGGGCTATTTACGCGGTTGATTATTAGGCCGGTCGTTGCGCAACAGCGTCACACAAACTAGTGCGAGCTCGGCATCCATACTCACTTCTTTCAGGCATGCCTTGCTAACAATGTTGAGTCCAAACATTTGAAGACTTGACAAGATCGAAACACCACCAAATTTCTGGGTAGTTACTTTAGAGTCCGTATAAAATAATTAGAGCCGTAGACGTCAGAAGCTTATCTGAACCCATAAAAACTTTCCACGAATTTACGCTGACGCTTGTGGGACCAGCTGAAATTCGTATTCGTTTTATTGCTGGCATATCACTCAGGTATATTTCAGGCTATTTCTAGGAAAACCCACTACCTAAACCTTTGCAGGTTAACTAAGACTGATGGTTTGTTCCTTCGTTTTTGGACGGCTGGGGATTTGCATAGCGCTACAGTTCAGAATAGCAGACAGATGCTCTCACAAACATATTTTGCTACGTTTTGTCCGCTTAGCTAATGGTGACCGGGCCATGATCGCCTTCAGACGTCTATACCAAAACAGTTTGGTGCGTAGCGTGTGCCGAATTCCGAGAAAATCTTCGAACTCATTGTTTAGAGTAGAGCAAGAATCTATGCATTCTTGAAAAATTCTGTTAAGTTTTGGTGACATGAGTAACTAATTTGAGGATTCCATAATGTAAAGGATAAAAATAGCTTCTAGTCTATAACGCAAATTTCTAATTCCTGAGGTTTGGCCTTCGACCAATCGGAAGACTGGATTTAAAGAGAAGTGCACAGTTCAATGTGAACTTTCACAATTCGGCTAAAGTAGCCTATGTATTAGGGGCTTAATGAGATATTTCAAAACCATGCACGTATATCAATACCGAACTTTATATATGTTTGCTTCTAATGCTTTACTTATGAAATGCTTTAACCTTTTAATTCGCGTTATTGACATATCCATGACTGCTCAGATTTAAGCATTACATCGTTAACCATCTGCCAAATAGCAGACTGCTGCAGCGGACCGTTTTGCCAGGCAGCCACTGGTCTTCCATGTTTTGTTTTCGTAAATGGATTCCTGTCTCTTATTTTATTTATACAATCAAGGCAAAAACAACACGTTTTATTTTCTTGCTGACGCCATACATAGAGGATAGGTACATTAGTACGCATTTTCCAAATTTTCAATTTTAACCATAACCATCCTAATTTAGCTATCAAGTTTCAGGAGTTTTAGCCGTATAAAACCTTGGTGCCGTTAGCCTACATTTCCTTGTCGTTTCGCGTGCGACTACTTACTCTATGCTTCCTATACACGCTACAACGTTGAATTATGCACTGACTTTTTTCTGATGTTGTTGCATATGGTTATTGTGCCGCTGTACAGGATATTACTCATTCTGAACAATTTCAGATTACAGAGACCCTGATTTGAATGTCGTATTTGGCTTTAAGTAAAATGCACCTGCAAGGTAAGCTATATAAAGATAATGCTTCTTCTGAACCAGATGTTACGTCTGAGCAACCGATTAGTATATAGACAGATTCGTTAGCGTAAAATACAGGTTTTGATGAAGAATTGCGTAATATACACAGGCGCTTTGGACGACCTCAAATTATAGGCAAGACACAAATGCGTGTTTTAATTGATTAAAATTGCATAAAGCCCATTGGTTTCTCGGCCCGCTTATGTTTAGTTATAAACTGCAACCACTTAATTAACTCCGAAACAGTTCATAAGCGAAGGTAATGTGAACGCGTCGTGAACAGATGTGTTATATATTACTCGTTAGTAGCTGGATTTCAGATGCAATCTTTATAAGGTTTTCATCCCAGTAGTTCACAGACAATATAGCACAGCCAGCAGCTTAAGCCACTGAGCCATACCGGACGTTGGTTGAGCTACATACTTGCAAGCTACCTGAGATATAGCGCCACCTATCTTCCACTGGCATTCGCAGTGACTAGCCTGCGAGGTGATGACGTGCTCACGCTAGATGCTATATGCAGAGCATTTGAAACTAGTAGATTGTATCTTTATTTTATAGTACTCGTGAGTATCATGATTTTAGATGTAATCTTTAAATGGTGTTCATCCCAGTAGTTCACATGCTAGACAGAAAAGCCTAAACCGGAAACGCATTAGACGTATTTAGTCCTATTGGGGTTTTTTATCGCTGCTTATCTCCTCGGTACCCTATTGCAGATCGAAATCACGACCGCTAAAGGCAGAAACGAACAAGTCAGGTAGGTGGTGCAATATCCCTGTTAGCTTTCAAATTATGTAGCTTATCCTACCTACCCCATGGCTTAGTGGCTTATGCTGCTGGATATTTGGCATCTGCCTCTAGCGGTCATAGTTTCGATCCCCAGTAGTCATCATCATTATACAAGTCAGCTAGAAGTGGGAATCACCTCTGCTATTGTGCCGCACGATCCCCAGTACGAGACCGAGGAGCTGCGCACCATTGGCGAAAAGCGTCGGTTGCTTCTCAGGACTAGGCTTTGCTAAGTAACTTATGAACTACTAAGATGGAAAAATAAAGATTACATCTAAAAGCCTGCTACTCACAAGTAATATAAACTAAAAGCTAGCATTCTGCTAGTTTCAAATGGTTTAGATATATCTTCCAGCTAGAAAACATCACCACCTTGCCGGCTAGTCACTGCGGATGACAGTGCTGCTGACAATTTATCTTCTGCCTCTAGTAGTCATGGATTCGATCCCCGTAGCTGACCGAGGGCATATGCACCACTGACCAGCCCCAATATGGTGAAACGCGTCTAATGTGTTTCCGGACTAGGCTGTGCTATTTAGCTAGTGAAATACTGCGACGAATACCTTATAAAATATACCGCTTTAGTTAGTAGACTGCCCAACCAGTTGCAATGCAAGTGGACCGGGTAAGCCGCTAAGTTCCTCCGGATGGACAGAGAGGTAACATTTATTGATTTGACGAAGTTCATGGAAGGTGCAGCCGAAGTCCTCGACAATTATCTGTCTTTATTCCAACTTACCTTTGGATCAACTGCTACCAATGAAAGAAATAGAGGCTCAAATTCCCGATGTTGCGCCGCTTACTAGAACGCTGTTACATCCTTATAACCGACACTTCTGGAATGTATTATCTGTGAAAGACATCATTAGTACGAGCACAGTGCTTACCACCAAAAACCTAGATGCTACGAGTGTTTAGAATTGCTGTTTCCACCGGTTGTGACAAGCGTGTCTCAGACCGAAACATGACTTACATCCTGCCTAACAGAAAAGTATTATGGAGTTAGTACCTGTAGGCTAGTTCACCACACGTTGCTACATGATGATCATAGCAAGTTAAGCGCGGGAGACTAATTACTGAAAAAAGCTACTGTCGATGAAACGCAAGTTGCATGGTCTACTCTTTCAACTTTTGTATTGCCCGTTCTAGTATTTGGTCCAGCTGGCACCGTTTGGACGCTAGCTTTGGTGGATGACAGGTCAGACACTTCATTGGCTTCAAGCAGCCTACACCTTTTGTTAGCAAACAACACCAATAACTGGTTATCGTGCAAATATAAGTAGTCATCGGCGAGGCAGCTTTCTTGCGGCTTTCACTTCCCCGCGTCAAAATCAGCCATTACCCTGCAGCTAACTCAGCACCAAGCACACATTGAACAGGCAGTGCGACTAGGATGCGGCAGTAGACGCGTGAACCATGTCCTGTAATGTCTCGAGCCAAGCACAATGCGGGTCACGCGGGCTTTAAGCTGGAGGGCGAGACGGACCAACGACACCCAATTTGGTCGAGAGTGACTTCATTTCACGTTGCCAAGTGAACGTTTGTTCACCTCGAGCCTTACCCCACCCGATATTTGGTAGACTAAACAAGACCTTCCTAGGGAAGCGATGACCTAGTATCCGTAACATATGCCCGACCGGCACACATTGTTCAGTGCTATTTTCGTTCTAAGGTGCTAGCATGGTTACCTCTGTTTTATACTGGCGTACACAAATCATATGTGCGGACGAGCTAGTGTCATCCTACACTTGCAATGCTTCGCAGATAACAGTGATCAATGATTTAAAGACACGCCAAATCCTCAAATCAGATGGTCCAAATCTCGCTTTCCTAGTATAGGACAGCCCTTCACTGAGGCCATGTATACATGGCCTTTTGCACAGAGAGCTACTTCATTCTGTCGTCCAGATGTCGCAGACTCAATAAAGCAGTACTAACTTTTGCAGTGCGTGAACGGAATTCAACTGCTATGCCCCCGTCATTGCCGGTACGGCTGCCAGCATAGGTGAAGTAATCAACTATCTCGATTGCCTCAGTTTCAAGAGCCAATGGATCATTAAGTGGCTGGTGTTCCAGTAGCAACACCTTGCGTTTTGAAGGTGCGAAACACATAAGCAATAATGGAACCATTCGGCATAGAAAATTAAGGATTGATTGACTGGCCCATATACTTTTAAAACGGGCAATTCTCTCCCGCATAATCATTCTGAACTAGCTTTTCATAAAGCAGCAGGTTGACGCTTGTATCGTTTGTCTCCGCAAGGGAAGTGTCCAAGATGGAGTCCATGAGGAAGTTAACAAATGGGGAAATTTTAAATCCTTGACGAAGCCACTTGTTGTCAGAAAAGCATCCGAAAACCATCATGGACCCTGACGCGGCCTGAGTGTCCCAGAGCAAAACAATATCTTTGTCCGCGCATAATAGTCCAGTAACATTGTGCTCGGAACTAGGGGGTACTCTAAGAGGTACACCGACTTTCGGACATCTAATGCCGCAAGCGGTGCCACCTGCATATTGCATGGAAGCCGATAGGTTATTGCATTGAAGGTGCACGTTACTGGATAACTTTAAAAGCACAATTAGAAGAGGATGTTCGGCTAATGCATGCATTTCGCACCGTCTTATCACTGCCGATAACGATAACCGGTAACTTTATATAACAATTTGTGGGTACAAACATACATGCAAAATAACGCGAGAGAAAGGGGTGTCTTTCTTCTATATGCATGGCAGCCTAAGGCTGTGTGATACTTTTTCTTGGACACAAAGCACTGTCTTAATCCGATTAATGGCGATCACCTTAGCAAAACGGAGGAGCCGGGAATTTTATGGCGAAGCAGGATTCTAAATAACTTGTGATTTTAATTCGGTGACCTGATGTCAATAAGTGCCTGCCGATCGGAGATGCCGATGACCTGCGTACACAGGTAGTCTGATTTAGGCTTGCTTGCTGAATAAGCCCGCATGGAACCCATTTTAGTGCGTGGTGCTTTATTTGGGAACTCCGAGTTCTATTGGTTCTGCCAATAAACCATCCCCGCAGTTACATCAGATTTGATATTCGCAGTAGTAGTTGGCGCCAATAGGCTGAGTTTCCTTTAGTGGAGGCAACGGTAGCTTATGAGTTCTGTCGATGAATACAAATTCGGCAGCACAGAAAGTGCACTGTGTGGCGGAAATCAGACGTCTTCTGTTCCTCAAAGAAGCAATGTCATCCTTAAAGGGCAGCTCTAAGTATACATATTCCTTAGACACAGTAGGTACAGCAACTTTCATTTCACGCATTTCGCTGTGCTTCCAGATAATGTTTCGAGGGTAACCGTTAGCAATTAAGGTGTTGGTTATTATTTCTAGTTCATCGGCTAGACAAGCGGTCGAACATATTCGTCTGGCGCGAGTAAACAGGGTCTTCACAAGCGTTTGTTTGTGCCGCTTTGGCGTTAAGCTGCTAAAATGCAGATACTGACACGACCAACTTGTTTTTTGATAGACAGACATTTTGCCAGTTCGTTATCCCTTCGGCCGATAAGAACGTCCCAAATAGAAGGCAGTTCTGTTGTTCGACTTCGCAGGAAATCATCAAATTAACATGCCAGGAGTTAAAACGCGACACTAGCTGTGCGATCTGTATTTCAGTTGAACTGATTTACCAAGCTATCGTCTACGAAAGTTTGTAATAGGGCAACCGGGCTATTTCTTCGGATAGGCTGCGTACTATCATCAGCAGTAAGAAATCCGCTAGTATGAGACCCAGTGGGCTGCATATGGCTACCCTATCAATTTGGCTATAGGGTATGTTTCGGAAGTGTAAATCGACGTTCTCTGTGCATAGAAGTAATGATTCTCTTAAGAATTCAACTGGAATCGTCAACCGACATTCGGAACTTTCTGCCAGTTCGCAGATGTAGCCAACGGTCTGGTGTATCGGCAGGTTAGTAAACAAAAATTCCACATCTAAGCAACAAATCGACTTATTGGACTAACTGTAACTAATGGCAACGTGATATATTTGGGTCCATCGCCGGTCAGCTACATGAGGACGCCAAGTGGCACTTCGGCACCCACTGTCTAAAATTGGTGCTACAAAGAAACTATTGGTCCTTCTCATACAGTTGCGAAAGATGCACGCCATTGTCTGTACCTTTGAAGTTAAGTCCATAACTACCAGGCAGCTAGGCTTCTAGAGATCTCAGACGAACTACTTGCGCATTCATATTCCGGGCAACAACAACGACATCTGAACTGGTAACACTGCTAGCAAGGTGTTCAATTCGCGTTAGAAAACTTTCTTCATGGCATCATGGCTGCAAGCAGTGTGGCGCATTTGGGAACCAAAAACAAATATCGTCTATTGCTACTCCGTGAACCAACCTTACTTGATGTCGTCAAGCGCACTGCGGATAAACAGTTATTCACGGGAATCCAATCAACCAACAATGATTTAGCCTCGGAGCTGAAAACAATGCGCACCCAAGCTTGACAATATTCTGTCGCCGAATCAACCTCTCCGGATGCGTGCAACCAAGAGCGAGAAGACAAACCAGGTTCAGTTATTTCAATAACCGCATTTAGGTCATTTATCCTAGTTTCTAACACACAACACATGTCAATACTGTACGGTAGGAGACATCCGGTTTCGGATTAGTTTGTCACTGTGACCAGCCACAGGACGCCTGCGCCTACAGAGGGACCAAGTTTGGCCTGCGCTGCGCCACTCACAGCTCTATCTGCACAACTCCAATCCAATGTAAACCCGAAGAAATAAGACCGGGAGGACATGTGGGTGGCAGCCATGTTTTATCAACGGAGCCGTCCAACACTCCTTCACCGGTAACCACACGCAAAATGTATTTGGAATAACTCGCACACAAAGCGGTGGCTGGACCGTAGTCCGCTCCACACTGAGTGCATGGAACGACGCTTCTAGCCTAGCGTGGCCACCCCGTCCCCTTAAGCAACGACCAACTATCTCTCAAAGCCAGTATGGACGAGGTAGTGGGTAACAGACAGGTAGGCACCTTGTAAACATGCACATCGAGCACAGCCACAAGGGGGTTATCAAGCAACAGCAAATCATTTGAAAAGACAATCTTCAAAATGAGAAAGCGATTAATGCTTATACACACGGCGGTATACATCTTCACCAAATGAGCGTATAAAATAAATTGGTTAAGAGAAAAGCAGCGATAAGTTCGTCAGAAAATATATCTTCGTCTTCTATGGTCAGAAAATATACCTTAAGAAAATGCCACAAACGCGAAAATTTTCTTGAAATAAACTACAATAGTTTAGGCGACTTGTGCAAGTTTATAAAAGATAGTTCAGATAGATATTAATATGAAAAGGGCATTAGGACGGTATAAAAACCAACCACTTGAAATATAGAGACCCAGCATGCAAGCACGAATACATCGTACCTACAAATGCTACTCTCTGCTAGTACCGAATTTTGTTACAATACGCGCAATAACTCCAAATAGTCCATAAAAGTGCGCTTCCAGTGGTGTTAGGTTTCCGGTGTTTGTTTCTCAGATGGACTCCTCCGAAGTAGTGTATGCCTGGGCAACATGTTGCTAATGGAACTCCGTCACCAGAATGTTAAGCATGACATGTAACCCGATGAATGAATCCGAACGTGCAAGCGTAATTTGTGTCCGTAAGCTTCTCACGGGTCAGTGGTTAAAAACGCGGAGACGAAGGACCAATGTAATAAGAAACGTAAGGTCAGGGTGAAAAAGTTATGCAAGCAACTCTGTTCATGATCAATATTTAGAGGCAGGCGAGTCAGTCAAGCTAACATGGTTTACACGGAGCACAAGATCCCCATTTCATGTACCACTCACAGAGGCTAACGCATGCTCTCGGGGATCTCGACAGCGGATTTTGTTCCGCCAAACGGTTTGAAGGGAAAATCGAGGAGTTCTGCATGATAACACATTACAACAAGTTATCCGACCATAATAAGATCAATGGTTTGCCATCGCTATCGGTGCAAACCCCTGTTATTGCTTGGCAAAAAACATCTTTTCATTCTACACTTTAGTATCGATCACATCAGAAGCTAAGAGCCTTGACTCAAAAAGGTTGTATTGTTCCCTTAGTAATTGTGTGTGCCCATTTACTTACCATTTGAAATTATTGTTACCCAGCAGCTGTTTTAAACGGGCAGAAGCATAAATTGATGGTCCACATATCCTTGGATACTTTTGGTTTAAAGATTTGCACTCCCATCATTTGCGGGATTTCTCAAGCACCCAGATTTCTAGCCGTGTTAATTCATATTTTATTGTTCACTGACGTAGCAAAATGTAATCCACCGCCATCGATGAACAGCTTAAGTTAATGTGTAATGATCAGCTCTTACATGGCCTACTTTGTAGCCAAAAAAGGATATATCGATGATGTATGCAAAAGAGAACGACAGACAGAAACAAGATTTGGACCAAACTTGACAAAAGTTCGGAATTTAATGCAACCTGATTAAGGAATCAATGGTTGGGTAATCTAAACCCATGTACGTTTCGTCAGGATAACATAGCAGAGTCATATCTACAAAGACTAGTATTGAGCCAGCGTAACTAGAAAACCGAAACGTTGACAGGACTGCCCACTGAATACACCAAAATTGATGATTAACCTGGAGGAGCGCATGCTACTGAGTAAATCAGTCTGACAGAGAACAGTAAGTCAATCACTCAGCAAATAAAAGGTGGAAAAACTTAATTCTTGAACGAGCAGCTCTTTTAGCAGTAATTCGTGGGGAACACAGCCAAAAACATTGCACTAATAAAGGAAAACAGAAGAGTTGATTCTTTTCCATTATCTGTTGATTAAACTACGGAATACACGAGTCAGGCTATTACATCTAGGGTAGAACGCAAACTACTATTGACGAGGTGGATGTGGTCGTTCGACCTACGTTTGGGTAGCATTATTTCAAGTATGATTTCCTTCAGATACTTACTGACAGCATAATTGTAAGCGTTAAGTCGATATTTGTTGGTTTCTGTTTGTCACTGCTGAAATAGTGACAAATCGCCAACTGACAGCTATTTCGTTTTCATGCATACACATTTTGTACACGGACGCAAGAGGCGCTGCCCAAATACTATCATTACATTTGATTACTTTGCAGTATGTTCTGTTCGGGATACAACTTTTACCTAAAAACAGGCGCTTCAGTAAAATAAATTGTATTTGTATTAACAAAATGGACAGTGAGACTGCGGACCCCATAACTTGGAGACAGAAATTCTCTTGGGTCATGGTAGTATTGTTCTTACAGAACTCCTGGTTCAATTTCTTCCCATTCTCAATGAAATAGGTCACAAGCCTATTGACACCTCTAGGTTGTTCCAGCATCTCCCTAATCGCGACAGTTACCGCACTCATTGATAGACTGGATATAGACTTTATTTCGACAGTTCAGCTTCTCCTTTATATCAACAGTGAGAGACGTAGTGGAGGTGGCTTATTTCTGTTTAACCGCTTTCTCCTTAGTTCAGCGCAGCGGTCTCTGGTAGGAAAAGTGGAACTTGTCAGCGCAGACGTGTCGTTCCCTAAGGAGAGCAGATGTCAAAACATAAAATTGCATTACTTGCTAATATCATGCGACTTAGATACGTTAGGTAATCTAATAAGCTAAATTCTATGAATGCAACCAGTTCACTAAATAGGTTGATAATTTATGAGCAGCACTATCTGCACCCTAAGATGCCACCCTTGCAGCAACTGATATAGACGACAGAAGAAATCTTGATGGTTGTGTGAGGGGAAAAGTTAATCAAAGCCCGATTAAACGCAGAAAAACAGTTAACGATTCTAACGAACTCCAGCTCCTGGGGCCTCTGCAATCTGAGGAGTAATTGAGATAATAAGAAAAGCATTGGTGAATCTCAGTATTCGACCTTAGAGTACCCGTCGTATGTCTGGATTGTGACACACGCAATCCCATTTGATGCTACAAATGAGGCCACTTCGTTTACTGGGACCGCGCACATGAAGTGGAGAGTATCAGAACTGCTCACCCGATAATAAATTGGACGGTTACTTGGGTTCGTCCTGATATGGACGCGTCAGTTAAATCTGCTAAAACCGCCGTTAATGATGCATTGAGAACAGTGGATATGTATTATGACAGCTGATGTAAATTTGTCATAAAAATGTTTCGTTTCAATGTTGGGACAGGTAGGAGATTTATAAACATTGGCCAACGAAATATGGCGATAAACAATCACGAAGCTTGGCTTCTATTTGGATGTTAACTTTGTGTTGTAAATGAGCATAGAATCAAAAGCGACGTCTTGTTACAATGTACCAAGACGCAATGGTGCGATTATTAATTTCAGCACCTCCATTTATTTAGTGCATGGGTGGTCAAACCAGTGATCAACTAATTCAATAACGAATACGAAGGCGTCATTTAGTTTATCGTGGAGCCAGGTTTCAAGCGGCAATCTGATGTCTGATTGCAAATGTTTTGGAAAAGCTGCTGCATAATATTGCAACTAAGTTTTCCAGTAGAGGAGAGTTATTGGCTTTAGGAAACATGGGCCAAAGAGAAAACCCTGTTTTTTTCATTCAAAGAGAGATACCCATATATTACGTCATGTTTCTTACGAATAAATGTTAGTATATTTCACGCAACCAGACGGTCGAAAAATACAGTAATCACAAGCTATAAAAATTGACATTTACAAATAGCAAGTGAAGAAAGAAGAACGCTGAAAAGTAATAAAAAATAAGGACGTTTCCGTAAACCAGATGAGCTTGGAACACGTCTGTTGGTAAATTTCGCAGAAGGTAATCTTTGTGCACGGCCAAAGTTGAAGCCTTATGGAGTCGTGTCGGAAATTATGTGTTTACTTTCTTAAACGTTTATTGAACGGATAAAAGGAGAATGCGCTAGTGACCAAAAAGCTGCCAACATATTACTTAAAAGCATTTAGCCCCGCTGCAGTGACAGTACAATTGACGTTTCAGCGAAAATAAAAGGTTTGCTTTTAAAGTCCTTATTATCCTTTAAAGATTCCATAAATGCACAATCTGTACTGTGCATGTACAGTCGCTTAGCAAACATTTCACGCTATTGAACTGGATGCAGTTGCATCTCTATAGATGCTGTCTGACAAAAATAACACTAGCATTTGTAAATCAGCGGCTCGTGGAGTTTATTGCGGTAAACCACCTCCGGGTGCTTCCATCCTGCCTTTGTTCATATGACCATTTCTTGCTAAATTTTGTGTCCATTAGAAGCAGTTCTCAGAAATTTATCTAACATTCCTTTTTATATCCGATGTTTACCTTGTCGATCAAAAATACGTTGTTGTTTTTGTTTAATTCCAGAAATTATATCAGCGCATTTTGCTCCACATCCCGATGCCAAGTTGGTTCTAGATTATTTATAATGGCACGCTGCATTGCCTATTGCAGATTTGTTGGAAGCTGGACACATGCACTCTGCTCTGCTATATGTAGATTTAAAATCGGAAGTCAAAAATTTAATTATCGGTGGAGCATTTTTGGCGTCTTGGTGAGATCTATTCTTTCGACGCACGTGTGACAGTCACTGTCTCCTTAATTTTTACTCATGCTAGACATTGTGTATTCGAAGCAAACTTCGCGGACATGGAAACTGAAAATAACTTGTGAAGCACATATGTAGGCCGATAATTATACTATCTCAAAGAACTCCGTCATGCCTAGATTTCCTGTTGAAAAGTTGACAGAAACAAATGTATGAGATTCAGACCGTGGAGTATTTAGCAGCAAGCGACCACTCAGTTCCAGCAGCCTATCACTGAAACACATGGCGTGATTGTCCAACCAAGTTGCGCCACTTTGCCCCCAGGTATAGGGTGATTATTTGCATAATAAAATATACGATATTTTGGACTGTTTTGGAATTAGATAACCCTGAGTTATATTGGCAGCTGGAACACCGTAGAAGTGATCAGTGACTCACGTTCACCGCAAAATACATTGCTGATGAGCACTTTACTTGGACGGGTGATAAGCCGAAACCAACCAAGTGCCTCGGTGGATTATCTGCAGTTAGAGGCACAGCGCAAGCTCTTTTATGACAGCGGCTTTGAACGCTTGAATGCATGCAGCCGCTCAATTTACGTAGGCGAAAAGGAAGCACTATCTAACGATGAGGTTTCGGTGTAGGTAGTATCTAGGCACTTCGAGTTAGCACTACCATGGAGAAAACGGCCTGTTTATGTTCCCAACATTTGTGAGTCAGTTTTAAACCTACTACAGGGCCTGAGACTTTGCACTTTGATAATCCGTCCCAGATAATTATTACACAGAAACGGTGGCGAGGTAGATTGCCAAGAAATCTGAGATTATTGTATCAATCGAACAGGTGCAATCTAGTCGTAATACCAACTGATATCTGTCATATCATAGCACTGTAAACCAGTGGAAGCCTAAAAAATATAAAACCGTGTTTTATTGCGTCGTTTGGAATAGAAGAGGGTCAATAATTTACTAGCTGTTTCAAAGTGAATGTACAGCTGCAAATCTTAACGGCATTGTTATGCGTTTCCGCGAAAAATTGATGGAATTCGATTCTCGCCGGTAATCTTTTTGCAAGGTACTGTTGATTATTTAGTTTGTCTCACGAAAATATGCAGTGCAACGGTTGCGATGGGTCAGGGAATTGCCCCACTTTTCTGAGTTGAGGGTAACCTTGTAGGATAGCCAGGCAACATCACTTATCATCATGCATCTTTGAGTCCTGTTACTTAGAATTAAGGGCCTTTTTACGGGATCAAGCTGCTTGGTATCCGATGCACTGTTGAAGATGTCTAGGAGTGTTTCAAAAAAATCTGTCCAAACCTTGTCAAGCGACTGTTGTTTAAAAATTCCCAGGCAGATGCGTCGACGATTTCTTTCATGCTTTTATGAGTTCCTTCAGAGAATTCAGATGGATACTCTGCATAACATACATAGTTGTACGTTATAACTACATGGCAGTTAAGATATACTGGACTCTCCATCAACCTGTCGACCAATAAATCTTCATTAGGGAGCACAAGGTGCAATATGGACGGTGTGTTTTCTGTCCTGAATATAGTGGACGAGCCGACCTCATTGTACAAGGGAAGATTAGCGATAAGTCTATGCAAGTCTGCTTTGAACTGTTCACTGGGAGATGTCTGACATCTCCATGTAGATTAATATCCTGGAGATGAGAATGTGGCTGTACCTAGCGCGTGTTACCTTGTTCAAGGCACGTATCAAGCAGGAATCCAGTATCGGCCTGGATGCTAGGGGCTTGAAACGATAGCTAAGATTCATGCGTCCTTGCGTCATAGATAGAGACGGCACCAGAGTGAGTCGGTAACATGGGTCTCTAGATAATCTACCATTGCACAATACAGGTCGTTGCGGTCGTAGAGGACTCCACATACTCTGCTGGAGCGATCGTTCTGGATGTGACGTCCCTGCTATGTAGGCCTCAGCATCAATCTCACCTTGATGCAAAATATTTACGGTAATGGAAATTAGGTCCCGTACATTCGCAACCTGACGTAGCAGAATTTCGGTAAGTTTATCGAGCGGTACTTGGGCGTTAGCAGGCATACAAGCATTTTTCTAAGATTCGAAATATGTTTCTTGGTTGTGCAACGCATACGTGAAGTTGCGCCGATCAGTGGGTGGTCAGCGACTAATCATCTTTTCGGTGTGTATTTGGCGATGGTTCAACCTCTTATTCATCGTTTGCGTACTTATTCCCCTGTCTAATCTTCGACGTACGGTGTAATGTGTCCGGTCACTATTCTCTTCAACAGTTTGTATAGCCTTATTAGACACACTACTAGTGCAATGTGTTTTATAGATCCCATCGCGTTTGGTTCGTTAAGTAACGGATCATCTCTGGGAGGAATATCAACGTATGTCATCAGCCAAAGCTCAGAAGGTAGCCGGCAAGGAATCGGCCATTAGCCTTTTAACAGATGTGCTAACATGAGTTTTGACTGTAGGACCACTTTCCAAATTATCGGGCTACATCCTTGTAGTCCTCTAAGGTGTGCTTAACTCGACCTCGTCTCAAGGGGTAAAGATACGGATGAGTCTCATTGCAGATATATTTCATGATAGAGTCTCAAATACATTCCGTTACTCCGATCAAACTGGGAACGCATTACCCAAATGTGAACACCTGTGGGTGAAAAACATAAGCGACAGTTTAGAATACCCAGCAGCCACACTTGAGCACAAGGGGTTAATGCAAAAAATTTGATAGAATGTCGGCACTAACGCGGATTGCTCCAATCACATGGAATCTTTGTAGCTCAAAACTAAATTTTACTTTGAGCAATGTTCAAGAGAAAGAGTAGGTGACAAAACGTTAGAACCATGTTATTCCACCAATCGACTAAGGATGTAGGGATTCAGCACTTGCAAATTCGAGATGCTCTAGAAAATGATTGGAAGCGTGGTATTTACAGTCAAACGATAAAACACACGTGAAAAGATGTCACGAGCAACAAACGACAAGCAATACCAACTTGAGCAACGGGTAACGGTGTCTCAATAAATGCTGCTGGCTCGGCGCTTTCAGACTAGCAACTAAAGTTGCACAAATATACAACTGGGATATACAATCATACTTACTAAGAATCCCTTTTTAAATCTTCGCAAATGATACTACGAATTTATGAAAGTTTAACTAATTTGTTGGACATTGCAATGTGACTTCTTAGTTGCATCACAAGTAGTATTAGACCGATGGAAACATCAAACCGCCTGAGTTAACCCATTCTCTTCCAGTGTCCTAAGTACATGAGAGTTAACCTATCAATTATTATAATGAAGGTCATTCCAGTGTCCATTTTAGATGAAGGATTATACATAAATCTACACGAACATACAGGTTAAAATAGTTTTATCTTTCTGGGACCAAGTAAATATTTGTTACAATAAAAAGTATCACCACAGTAGTAATTTGGAAGATAACGTGTTAACCCGTAGAGACAGTTAATATTACTCCTAGGGTGCTTCGCTGATTGGATGTACAATAATTACTGTGACCACAACTAATCCATCGATTAATAATTGTCACTCTTGTGCTCAAACATACCTAAGTGCAAATAAAATCGTAACTAACGGAACCACGATTCAAGCGTGTCTATCGCATTTAAGTAACATAACTGCTACGAAGTTCAAGATCCTTTCGTCATAAAAGTACTGGCGGAACCAATTTGAATCTGAAGAACACAATTGTGCGATGTCTTCGCATCTGCAGGTCGTGCGTTAAAATTCAAACATTTATTGAAATCATTAAAAGCCATGGGCTGTTGGCATTTCCTTTACTCGTGAATAGTTCCCATGAAATAAGATCCCAATTGCGTGAAATTTCGATCTTCTTGTTCCATAGAAATTATGCACAATCAGAATTTATTATAACATTTAGCCATAACTATAAGACTTTTTTTCCGAAAACGCAGATAACTTACCAGAATTAAACTTACAATGAAAAGGACACCTTTTCCATAAAAGCATATATATTTTTTGGAAACATGTGGGCACAATTTTATTAATATTCCATGCAAACCCTGGAATCCAAAAAAGAATTTGAGTTGCAACTGAAGATTGCGAGCAAAACGCGTTATTCAATTGCCTAATTCTTCTGTAAAGATGAACAGGTAACCCCATACACATGTACATCCATTTCTGTCAGCTTTGTTTGTACGAGCGTCAAATATTGTCATGGAAATTTTAGAAATTGTACTGAACTCGTAAGGTAAATGAATGAAAAGTGGACCAAAATTTTAACTTGCTGTGCATATAATTTAAATCACACGCATTGTAAAAAATAAATTTCGTCAAAAATTGCGATACCGACGTTTTCCAATATTAAATAATATTGATGCAAAAGCTCTGACCGTACAAATGGGACGAGAGCACCATCAATTGCTGCTTCCTTTATTAAAACCTAATAAAGGCAATGTAAATCTATCCTTTTCTGCTAATTTCACTTTGATATTTCAATGTGCAACATGCTTGTGTCCAAGGACATTAGAGACGGTTACAAATTTGACGTCCAAGTTTAATTTCGATTAGTATCTTACAAGTTTATGAATCTAAAATGTTGCACGTATTATCTGGTTGAACGTTCGTAGCTTCATACCATCAAAAACTTATAAGAGTATCTTTAGCTACTCGTTGTCCATGATGCGTAGAAACACCCAGATGTTTTATCTATCGCATTTGTTCGTGTCCTGTTGTTGTTAACCTTAGGAAGCAAGTAGTTATAATAATATCGCTACGGGCATTTGCACGAAGAATTTTTTGACGTGAGTTTTTGACTGCCCATTTTGTGCAAACTCTTAATCCTGGTGCGTTAATGTAATAACAATGGCTAGGGGTAGTTTATCTATATTGTATTTTTCTCTGATTACAGGTAACCAGGGCAAATAACGAGGAAAACCTATACTTCGCGATAAGGTGCAAAAGCCTTAAACCTAAAGATTCATGTTTGACATTTAAGCGATGAAAGCGCTTTCCGGGAGGACAGAACTGATATTGCTCACAGGTTTTATTTGATACTTTGAAGATATCTTTTCGTTTAGCACATATTTAATATAATTTTAAGCTATGTAATATGGCTGTGAATGTTTGGTCGATGGTGGTTGCACTATCTGCCGTAAATTTACGGAGCAAAAACATTGCCAAATGATGCGGAAAAAATGTGCGAAACGCGATGTGACTTTAAATCGGATCGCGTGCTTTCACTATATAACCAAGGAGTGTTGCATTTGTGAGCACTTATGAAAATATGGAGAACAAGGAAATGAAAATCATTCCTAACGATCAAGCTGCCGCTGTAAAAAACCGTCCCCATCACATCAGGTATTTTGCTCGTATTTTAGCTTAGTTCTCTAGTTAGCACGATGGTATAGTGAAATGATCATAGGTAACACATTGTTAAAGCATACATTATTAAACCACTGAAGGCATGGATTTTACAGACCGTAATATTTGGAAACTATTGTGTACTGCATATCTGTTATTCAACCAGATCCTATCATACTGTATTGAACATAGTTCGAAAGCGCCGAACCTTGGAAATTACGTGAAGGCAACCAAGTGGCGTACCAGGTATATGCGCACTTCTAAATAACCAAAGTAACATACTGGTGGTTCATAATTTATGGATGTGAATGTGTTGAATGTGAACTGGCTGTGAATTATCATGTCACCGTTTAGACGAGAATCACTTGAAATTCGTCAGAAGTGCTATTCTGCCACCCAGAATTTCTGTGGCAGTCTTGGGCAATAGAAAAACAGATCTGACCGTGATGGCCTTAAAATCTTTGTGCAAATTGATGCAGGATATTTGCAACACACTATAGATGCTTGTTAGCTAGAGTCCGTGTAAGGCAATCCAAATAACCGCACTGACCTGGAAGCATCATCTTTAACGAGTCTGTGAGCATAACAATATTAGTTTTAAAGTTTCATCACAGGTATATAGGACAGAAGGTTATTAACGTACTCTTATATGCGACCATGTTACCTTGCTCATATATCTCATATTTAGTCCTTATCCAATGAACCATTTTGTACCCCATTAAAGAAACCAAGTAGAATATTAAACAATTTTTCCCGCTCGAACGTTTAGGACAAATACATTATAAAAGTTAGCAGCTTACATGGCATTCTTCCTAAAATAACCCGTCTTACTTTTAAATTGTGCGATTTACTGTAATGATATCGCACTATTTACTGTCAATTATAGTTGAGTGGCCATTTGAACTGTGTTTGGGAGACTGATGGAAGTTATTTTACGTATTTTTCAAAACGATAGTGAAAAAATGAGACGAACCCGTGGATCTCCAGTATACGGCTGTTAAAAAACAATCAGTGCAATTATTAGATTACATGAGTAACTTACCTTACTGAATAGCAACACTTACGCGATTGTTAATTAAATCGGACCAACAACGTAGCATAGAAATAATATCATTTCTTTCAGTTGAATGCAAATTATACTCAACGAGTATTACAGTTACGGATATTATCATGCCAGTGCTCATTTCCATTACTCAAATAATGACAATTCAATGGAAAATACTTAATGCTCCTACAGTTACATAGTTACGGTTTTAGGTGGAAAGATACCTAGATAGAATAATTGCTTCGTTATGGCAAATATTCCATCTGTCGTAAACCAAAATATAGATGACAGCGATACCTTATTTACAACAATTGCATGGCTGTTTTTTTAAATATCATTAGCATTCTTCGTTAGGTAGCAACACAGTAATCCCACTATGCGTTCGAGATTTAAATGTTAACGTTGAAATCGATCGATCAGGATAGTTACGTTTGCCAAGCCAATGGGTCTCTGTAGAGTGTTTTCACCGTGTAATCTCTGGGAAAGCGTACAGAGCATTTAGCTAACTAGGTCGTCGAGAAGATAATAAAACCTGATATTTGGACCATCGATTTTAACCTGAGCTGTCATTCTGAGAATGTTGCAGTACTAACCGCCTTGGTATAAATATGTAAGGCATACTCCGTCTAACACATTTGCTCATACAGATGGAATTTAACATCGTTATTCATGGATGTTTCATGGCCACAATGGACACGCACATAATTCACACCATTACTGGTTTGTGTGGTGAAACTAAGTGAAGTTCATTGTAAATAGTTTAAACATATTATGTTTTGAATCTTACTGGTGGCGGATTGGTGGACTGTGGGTGAAAGGGCATTTTGGTATTGTACTAGAGGATATAAAGCAGAAAAAGTAATAAATCAAATTAACAGCTGAAGCTAAGATCCGCATTCAAACAAACAAATTATGAGATCTTTTAAACCACCGCATGTAAAATATGGAAACTGCTAAGTTCAATAAAAATTTGCCGTGACAGAGTAAACTGTTTTGGACAATTATTTGAGCTCACGTATTAAGCGAAGCACACACGCAGGCTGCTAAAATCAAGTTATTTGCATTGTCTTCTTAGAACCATTAACAATACACATTGGTACGTACCTGGCACTGAGTACGGCCTGACAACTGTGTTCTCAGAGTGATATAAATGCATGTTGAGGAGAAGGTCTAATGCTCATGAATCAACCAACGTTCAGCTTCTTGCAGTGCTTTCCATGCTGTTTAGATAAACTGTCTTATTTTAATGTCCGCATGCTTTCAATCATTAACCCGTCTTAAAAATTCTTGGTCTGAAATCGAATGTTGCAATTCTGCTGATTCGCGTGCATCCACTGGGAAAGAATTTCTCTTCACAAAAGAAAGTTCCATTGCACATTGTTTTATTGATCATATACCTTTTACTTGTACTTCTGCACACAACCAGCTTTGTTTGACATGCAGTCATCCAGTTTGTGTTCCAAGGATTTTATATTGTTGATAAACACCGAAGCGCTTGCGCAGAGTTTAGATAAATCAAACAGAACAAATATTGAGCTAAAGTAGAAAACCTCATCCTGCTTGACGACGTTTTAGCGGAGTACTTTATTGGATGCTCGTTCATCTCTTCAACTGCATTTAGCTCTGTCATTCTTGTTCAATCTGAGCATGTTCCGTTTGTCCGATTGAGTATTTATTCTGTCAATGTGATACAATGAAAACCAACACGGCTCCTTTGCCTTTCACGTATTTTGTACTATACTCATCGACGAAATCCAATATTGACCATCAAGACGCGTCATACAATAATACTCAGGCGAAACCCAATACAATCGATTGACAATATAAGGCCGTCTGCAAGAAATAGACTCGATAATATCGACTACCCCAGGTGCGATAAAGTTCTATACAGCAGAACTGCCGCATGAAACTCACATATACCCTTTTCCATGGGTTTATCCTGCGGCATTGTCGGCAATTGTTGCAGGGTGTTACTTAGAACTTAATCACCAAAATCCTCCAGCTAATTAGTAATCGCAAATTTGCCTTCGCCATTTTCAATAGCTACGCGTACTTACCTCATATACAGAGGACGTCGGTACCTTTGGAGCCGAGCGACTATCCTCTGCAACTGCATTTACCTACGTAAGGGTGAAAGATAGGTCGCACAAAATTTCACCTGACTTGCAAGTTACAGGTTACTAGTCGATAACTCAACGACTTAAGCTGCTGGATAGTTAGCAAGTGCTGTGAGCGATCATAGGTTCGGTTCGATGATGGGGATGAATGGCACACTACTTCTGAGCTCCAATGGGGCGAACCTGGTTGGTTGCTACGATTAGTGCTTCCAATCTCAGAATTATGAGTTGCTGTAAATAAGTAATAAAATTCCAAAGCATTAGTCTCACATTTAACGACAATAATTCAACGAAAGTAAGCTATATTTACCCCAGAAAACCTGCTGTAGCAACCCGGTAGGAACGGAGCGCAATCACGGAGCGCATGTGTGACAAAGAAACATCCTCCAAACGCCTCCGAAAAAGACATGAAGTGTGAATTCTGCGACAATAAAGAGGAAAAAATGCAAATGTGCTCCAAAGACGATGCGGTGTAATGCATTTGACTTGTAATTCATCACCGTCCGTCTCTTTTATCCTTGTCTCCGTGATGAAGAAAGTTGCATAAGTTTGCAAAGCTATGTGTAGTGACGGTTTAAAACCCTTATGTGACTTTTGGAGGCCTGCTGTGGACGTGAATAAACTGCATAGGATCCCAAGTTGACCACAAGTCAATGTACGAACTTATTCATAAGATGACATAATTTCGGACTTGCATCGCGGTCTGGTTTTGTGGAGGAGCGTTTTATACTGGATCACGTTTGTTAGCGACCAGGGCACAGCTGGATAAGTGGGGGTACTGCCCACTCCAAGTTACCCTGCGATGAAATGTGCCCTGTAGTGTACCGTCGGTCCTTCGCTTAATGAGTATGTCCAAGTACGGCAGAGTGTTGCTCCAACTAATGAGATACCGATGAATGTGGATGGTCCTGATTTTGGTATTTTGATTAGTGTGCCAATATGTCACTGTATAACTGTATATGAATACCTCTTATTTCGTGCTTGTGGCTGATGAAAACAATCGAAATGTTGACATATATAGCAACTTATGTGTCCTACTGTTCGACGAAATGGTTAAAGTGGACCCATTGTTTTAAAACCTTCATGCATACCGTTAAACATGACCCACTCTTGGGTAGACACAATTGATGCGTAATCTACCCGATATGCTTCATCATATATAAAGGGTACATTCATTTTCCGGTATGTGCTCAATCTAACAAACATATCTCGTGGTTGTAACAGGTTACAATGAGTTAAAACAATTTGAATGATTTAAAGTTACTCGCATGTATCAGGAATTTAGTTACAATTGTTTTAAACTATTCTTCCTAGTAGTTAATAAGCCTTATAGCACAGCCCAGTCCGGAAAAGTACGGGGGGCGTTTCACCCTATTGAGGATTGTTAGGTAACACTGTTTCCGGTTTTAAGTAATGAAAACTGCCAAGTTCCTTACGAATGTGGGTATTCGGGTTAAAATAATTTTGTCATTAGAGCGATATGACTTGCTCTAATATTTCGGGCACTATTGATTAAGTGCACCCCCGAGAATGTTATAGTATCAGTGAACTGATTATCAACAGCTAGTAACTTTTAGTTAGCAACTTTTAGTGTGGCGAAAAAAGTCCTTTATTCCCTATCTTAATACGCATAAAATGTGGTGCTAATGGTCTCTGTGGGAATGCCGGAATTGTACAGGACATGCAAATTTCGGCCACTTGCATTTCTTTTCAAACTGCTAAAGAAAACTGATTGCTTTATTTTTTTTGTACAGTTGTGTACCTTTGTTTACTTACCTAGGAAAATTTGATCAATTATCTGGTTTGTAAATTAATAGTGATTGATATGTTTGTTATGAATGACAAGCGTTGCTTGAGCAAATTCATTTAATGCTTTGGTGGGTTCATCCGTTAAACTTTGAAAACCTTGGTTTCTTATCAACCTAAGCACATGTACCCCGTTCTACGGCATTGCTGCAGGCAGCGTAATTTCACAGCACCAATATTATCAGCCTTTTAACCCGGTGTATTCCCAAAAGTAGAGCGTGGTTATGGTGCTCAGTAACAGTAGGTAATTCAATGGATGCGCAATCCATCCTTCTTTTAACTATGTCTAGTGTCAGTGCAGTAACCACCGAGTTAAAAACCTATTTCCCCGGTTGACATAAACAAATTTACTACGACAAAGCAAGTGGCTCTACTACCCTGAGAGTTTCAAGTATTACCTCTCAAGTTTGTGTAACTACTGAGCTGCATTACAAAGAGCAACACATGTTTTTGAACTTGCACAATCAGGTGGTTACATATTTATCGTGAATGTCCAAAAAAGGAAACTACAAGTTTCCGCTGAATCTCCTAAGGGAAATTATGCACTTTATTGACCTGCTTATATTCTTGACATTAAAGCTGCTGCAGAGCATTCAGACCATGCTTCGGTTATAGATGTCAGGCTTCCGTTGCCTATTCGACATGGTGCCTAACAAAGGCGCTGAGCAAATGTTGGTATATATTGGCTTACAAATGTCAGAAAGCTTACCTCAAAAGCCACAAATTTTGGTTGCTTTTTCTGTTTGCCGGCAGCAACCCAAGTCATGCAAAACCAGCACGCACAGGTCACGTTCGACAAATGTTCGCTGCAGTGCCTGCTTTCTTGGCCAGTTTACGTAGAAGTTCGGAGGTATTCTGAATATTACTATGCATTGGTTGATGTTGAATCTCAGAAAAATTTCTGAGTCACTAGTGACCTGTCGTATCTGAAACACAAGGAATGCAATTTTGTTCGCCAAATAATTGAATCCTGAGCAATATCCTGAAATTGTCAGCAATCAATGAGCAATTTGTATTAATTATTTGTGCAAGCTTAATTTTAATGGCTTAAAAGTAGTGACCAAGGAACTGGGCCTTGTTGTAAATCAATATCCAATTGTATGGGTCCGGATAATTGGCTTTGTACTATGAGAAGTTTGTGCCGTGGAACGATGCAATTGATTATCTTGCTCAAGAAATCTTCAAAGATAGCGTAATAGTCTAACTTTGATAATAGAATCCGATATGCTGGACGATAAAATGTTACGGATAATATTCACATTTTAGGATAACATGATTCCCCATCGTCAGTTGACTCCATCCAACTAATTTGTATCCTCAATAAACTTTTCTACTCGATTGCTGTAGACGGCAGCGGTGTCGTTTGCTTCACTAACGTCGCAGTTTACTAGGTGACATACAGGCAAATTGGCATTCATGATTTCAGTTAATTTGGCATTATATAGAGAAGCAATATTTGGCGACATTTGGAAGCGTCAACGCTGCTTCTAATTTCTTGAAGAAAATTGTTTTCATAAGCTACTAATTGACGGAACCTGATTCTATTCTTAGGAATACCCGAAGAACTGAGCTAAAGGTACAGCAAGTTATTCTGCTGAGGCTCACTATATTGTCGTAAGATTAGTGCTGAAATGCCAGGACTAAAAATGCTACAGCATACAATTACTATTAAAAAAGATGTAAATGAGAGTTCGCTGCGGGCAAACAAAAAATAGTAGATGTAAGACATTTGGCCCTTAAAGCCAATTTATCAGAGCGGCAAGAAGACATAGATTGCCATATGTCAATACTTTGTTTGTTCTCATCGGTCGCGTAAACAGTATAAGCAGGAACACCGGCACAAATATATAGATGGGAAATAATGGACACACTAATTTTAATGTCAACATCGAGACCAAAACAGTCTGATTGATTGCATCACGGATTTCTGGTCACATAGCCCGGTTGTTAAGCTCCAGTTAGCAAAGCCTTATTGATTAATAAAATTAGCGGTTACCTGTTAGGGTATAAAACTTTAAACGCATTATTTGGGTTCACACGTTGGCCAGTTATCAAGAGGTGTTTAGCGATAGAGGATGACGGACACCGATTAATTCTGTGGGGTGCTACATTTTTTTGCGCCATCATTAGTTCGATGCACATTGGCGAGTGCTCAGCCACCCTCTGACCCAACCGAGGGTTAGTCTTGCCTGCGTAAACATCACCGCAACTGCAGGTGAACTGATAAACCACATGGAAGGCCGGCTTAGCCAAAGGTACTTCTGCCGGACTTGTAGTACCGGTTTCCTGGGTAGTGTGCATGAATCGTAACTTGCCAGTCATGTACTTTCACGTTAGGGCGGACATGAGCTTGTGTCCGATATCATTTGTCACATGGTAGCTCTTGAAATGCAGAACCAACTAGGCAGCTAATCACCGCCGTTTGCACCGGCGTTTGTTTCTGGGGGTGTCTGCTGTGCTCCTAAATGAACTTTCGGAATGACCATTTGATAATACTTTACTAAAAGAAACTTTTCTTCAGCTTCTAGCTATTCCGGGCTACAACTTCGTCTGACCCAGCTAAAGAGCTTCTTCACTAGGCCGTGTTTGTTTGTTAACGGGGCGAAAGTGGAAAGGTTAAGACAGTGGCCATTTTAGATTGCCTTGCGGTAAACGGTGAGTTGCAGTGTGCCTCTAACCCGTTTCGTGATGAGGATATACAAAATTGGCAGGCAACCATGTTGTTCTATCTCGTGGGACAATATAATTTGGGGTGAATTGAATCATAAGTGGTTAACAGTAGCACAAATTGTTCACTGAAGGTAAAAACCACATTGTCATCAACGCACAGTTTGTACAGTTTTGTTT
>OX104063.1:1293454-1318396 GCA_944474145.2 Dicrocoelium dendriticum | reverse complement strand
TCCGATGATTTATCGCGTGTGTGAACACATGGAGCGCACCGGGCACTAGGCACAATACGGGTGGCGCATTGAAGCACGTAGACCACAGGTTACTTTGGTCACACCGCTAAATTGCATGTGCACCGGTAGACATAGACACATGCACTGGTGAGATGATGTCAGCGCAGAAATCTTTCTGGCGTTCTGCGATTGCGATGGGCGACGTATAAACGTGGACAGTAAGATAGCAATGCAGCTGACATATGAGTTGTCTTAGTGCTTGTTCCACGGCTAGCACGCAATGCGCCTCAAAGCAACGTGTAAACATTACACTGAGTATTGTTTACAGAAGAGTAGTATTGATTAGTAAGAGCAATTAAATGAATTCTTAACGAGTCCTGTAGGTTGGTAGGGGTAGACCATAAAATCCAAAGATTATAGTGACACCACAGTTAGACGTATACTAATGCTGCGGTGATACGATGATGTTCTATGGGTAGAGAAGTAGTGATGCAAGACGAGGCTGTGAATGGGACGTCTACCCAGGGAGCGGCTTACTGGCTGGTTGTACGCCGTCGCGTGCCCCCACAGGAATGCCTTCCTACTGAGGGCAAGTGTGAATGAGCCTCGCTTGTTCCGCAGACAATCAGCGCAGCAAATCAGAACTTGGGAAGTTCGACGCTGTCCATGTGGTTATGTATTAAATACCACAAATCCAATGTTCCGGATATAGAGTGAGTGACCAACCACTTTTTAACCGGAATGAAATATCTAACTGAGGGTGGATGAACAAGCTTCTGTGTGGACTACCATCGACCATTAAGAAGGTGTTTGAGCCACCTGGCTGTCGACTGTGTTCGCTATCAGCAACGAGTCGGAAGCTTCAGGAAACGGTTCATGGTCCCTTTACTGCTATACTCGTACTGTTCCGGTGCCATAGGTAATGTGTTGAGACTCAAAACTCTTGTTATTGACTCTCGACGGTTCATGACATATGTTAATCGCCTCACAGCTTTGCAGGTAACGGCTTTAAGAACTAAGGCGTTGGCTCGGGTTACAGAATAATTAACCGTTTCTCCTACCTGGATAACTGAAAAGCTCCATGTGCAGACAACGCACATGCACATGAATTTACGTAATATTCAGATCGCTTGCAGAATGCATGTACGCCAAACTTATCGGGAGACATAAGTGAAGAAGCCGCGGACTAGGCTGGTGTACGAATTGTGTTTACTGCGCGCGCAGAAGCAGCGCCACTTGTTTGGATTCTAATTAACGACTAATCCTGTGCAATTTAAGCAAAAGCCTACATACGATTGTGCAGCCGCGAGGTAACCAAACGCTGTTTGTTTGACGCAACATTGCATGTTCCCAAGGGTTACAGTCCGGACTCAGCCAAAGATGAGTTCTACTGTTAACTATCCGACCTACTCCATAAGAATCATTGCAAGTATATGGTGATCCTCATCGGGGACCTGAGCGCACCGGTTGGTGGGCTCGAAGCTTTGAAACAAGATGTCGGTAGTCTGGGTTGCTATGATATTCGCGTGACGGCTTAAGAAAGCAAAAGAAAAGCATCAGCCGTATGTCATTACGCAGTACCGACACCATGCTGCCATGCAAGCATCACCGGTCGCACGTTGACTGAGGATGCTTCGAGAGTCGTCCGGTCCCGACGCAGGCTCCGACTAGCGTGGTCAGTTTACGAGAACCTCGTGATCTTTAGGATACGGGATTAATGAGGTCGAGCGTCACAGATATCTGCTGCTCACGGTCGTTGATACAGACTGACCACATGGTGAACGATTATCATTATCGAGGATGTTGATGGGACAACAGATCAAGTTGAAGTACTTAGCTCACTTCTGATCACGCGGTTGTTTGTACTGGAATCGTCCTGCATTCTTTTGGCACCTAGCAGCATCGTCGGACACAGCTAGAAGTGGGTGAACTTGTTGTTTCAAATAAGCTGAATGCCTTTCGGAATTCGTCACCTATTCTGAACAGCTCTCTACTCGCAGATGTTGACGCGCATTGGACACATATCTGGAATGCCGTGCACAAATCTGCTAATGCCATCTGTATGTTCACTAGGCACATCATCAACGGACAGATTTCCGCTCGATGTTCAACTTATGGAAGATCACCGTACAATTACTGTAACTCTACGCTAAGCTCTGAACACCGAGCTCAAACAGCTCACCATGGAAGATCGCGGAGCCTGATATCAGTAATGGCCGTGACCGTGTGTATTGAAACGCACCGCCTGTGTTCCGTGAGGCATCCAGAGCTACTGATTTCCTTCCAGCATTCGCGCGGAAGCATCCAAGGTACCGGTTACCGGACTATTGTTTCTACCGTACTGCATTTATCGCCGAGCCCGTATCATCGTGACCGATTTACAGGTTGCGGCACACCCCCCCACCCAGAAGGGAGTGTAAACAGGTCAGTTGCAGGTGACTTGTCCGCTGTGCGGTCACATTTTAATCTGACTACAGAATCCACGCTTTTTGATGAAATTATTAGTGTGAGACGCTTCACTTGCACAAGTAGAAATGAGTTGCAGCCGAACCGCAACTTCTTAACGTGCTTTCGGTTACTAGTAGAATGACGGAAAGACCGGCCTGCTAGTTATCAAATGAACAGACGCAACTGAAGAGTAAAGCGCGTCACCTAACCACATACACCATACTTGCTACATTGAATTCACCTAGCACCATAATCCTATGGTGTGTTCCGATGCTGGTGGCAACCTTAACCGAAACCTGGACTCCCTGCAGTGTCCTTTCAAACACTAGGTTTGTGTGGTGGGGTCGTTATCAACCGCATTCGATCTGGAGGTTGCGTTACATCGTCCGCTTCCATCTACCTTACAGGTTTGGTTAACACCACTGATGAAACCGAGATTACGAGTCTAACCGGTGTGCTGCAAGAGGGAACGAAATACCATCAGTTGGATTCCTGCATTCCTTGCCCCTGGAGGCCAGGTTGATATACACCCCCTCACGGATTAACACTTGGCTCCACAGCCTATGCGGTTCGTACACTTCACAGTCCGTAGCCATTATGTATCACAAGTCACCGTAGGGGGACAGCTATGTTCCGTGACCACAAGGAAAAATCACCTGCACACCGGGGTCTTGCTGCGATGACGAATAGGCAACGCCGACAGGCAGATGACTGACCGCAAACAGCTGACCAGCTTTGGGTCAATGAGACAGCCAGTTTCGCGAGATAGGACAGAGGCAAACGGTTGACCCCAATACACAGGCTATTTGGGGGGGGGGGTTGGAACATGAGACGTAGAGAAATAAATTATCAGTAATACTGTGAACGTGCAGTTTACCGAAAAGCGATGGCACGAAGAGGACCGTATGCTCACCATTCCATGGAAGTGAAGCGCAGAATAATGAAAACGTATGAGGAGGGAGCGGATTGGAAGCAGGTTGCTGGTGTGCTTAACGTGAATGTGAAAACCTGCCGCAGCTGGATTCGTATGTGGGAGTCAACCGAACCTAGGGGACAGCATGGAGGGGTTCGTCGCAGAGCGTTGGCAGATAGTCATGTGGACGCTCTGGTTGAGTGGGTCTCTGCGGAGCCAACAATAACCCTTGAAGCTCTTCGATTGCGGTTGAAAGCGGAGTTTGAAGTTGAGGTATGCACCAGCACGGTCGCCAGGTACTTAGACGGCCGATTAATAACCATGAAGAAGTTGCACGCTATTCCGGAGTCTCTGAACACGTTAGAGAACAAGAGGCGACGGAAATCATTCGTGCTGCAGCTGATGCATTTGGAGGCAGAAGGAAGACAACCAGTGTGGATAGATGAAACCAATTTCAACCTTTTCTGCGGGCGCACCAGGGGCCGCTCACTTCGTGGTACTCGGGCGCAATGTACCATGGCGAATAGTAGGGGTCAGAATGTACACCTAGTCGGCGCCATGACGAAGAATTCCTTGATAGCTTTCTCCGTTTTAAGAGGCAGCTACAACAAAAATAGGTGTGCTCAGTGGGTGCGTCAACTGCTGGATACTAACGGTTCCGCATTTATCGAAAGCTGTCTTTTGATTTGCGACAATGCGCCATGCCACACGGACCTGGAGCAAGTTTTTTGGAGGAACCTTACCGATCAGGGAAACTTCTGCGACTGGCCCCATACTCTCCATCGCTTAACCCCATCGAGGGCATCTGGAGTATTATAAAGTCCTATGTGAAGCAAGTAATGAGAGCACGCTATGCTGAAATGCTCAGAGGTGACCCTGCAGGTGTTCTAAGCAAAGGCGAGTGGCGGACACGTTTTCTGGAGAAGGTGGTGTCTGAATCACGAGCATACGTGACACAGCATCAATGCCAGCAGATGGTTCAGCACGTCGTAAAGAACTACGGTCGTGTTATTCATCTATCAGATATGTGAAACACTTTTTTCAGTAAACTACTTGTTTGTAAATGAAAGTGTTGTTATTTCATCATCGTGGGTGGTCATAGTACACCATACGCTCTGGTTGAAATATGCAGTACTCATGACAGCTGCTCGAAAGTAGTGCGCGATGTCGTGTAGCATAGATGTTTACGTTTCCGCTTAGTGAAACAACCCTGTGAGAGCTTGAGAACTGGCGGCGCATGGGAGTACGGTTGTAGAGTTAGTGATGATCGGAAATCACCTATGGGAGTTGTTTGTGTTTGAAGAGCAGACGGCTAATAGATTTGGATACGTGTAGATCAGCGAAGAACACGGAAACATGCGAACATGACCGCGGTGAATAGCATGTGTTGGCCAATTGCTTAGCGAGTCATAGCAGTACTGGCGACTGGACGCTGCTGAAAATGGCGATCGATGTGGGCACAGAGACTATGAGGACAGAACAAATTAAGATATCCATGGTCGCGAGGGAATATGTTCCACGTGATGTGGGCGAACACATTGCGCCCACTAGCGAGGGATCATCCTCCTATAGGTCGTGTCCTGAGTGCTCCCTTCCATGCTTTCACGGAGCTTCACTGGAGTACCTGAACAGAGCGCACCCGACCTGCACTGAGTTTCGCCCAGTTAGAGGTATTATTTATCACATGTCCGTGATACGCCAGAATCTACAGTACTTTCGAGCGGTAGTTCAGATCGACAAAAAGGTAGCCAAAGCACAGCCTACGTCTGAGGTCTCAAGGTGCTGTCCTTACAGTTGCTCACAGTGAAGGGTTCCCCAACCCCAGTTGGGGTCCCAATGACACTGAACACACTTGGTTGGGAACGTTAGTGGAATTGGCCCAGATTCATAACCATGGCTACACACCACCCTTCAAAAAGTTCCTTTGTTACCACTTGCATTTTACCCGTGTGTTTTGGCAATCTACAAATGGCACCTCGGTCAAGTGCCATATATATATATATATATATATATATATATATATATATATATAATGGTATTTCGTTCCCTCCTGCAGCACACCGGTTAGACTCGTAATCTCGGTTTCATCAGTGGTGTTAACCAAACCTGTAAGGTAGATGGAAGCGGACGATGTAACGCAACCTCCAGATCGAATGCGGTTGATAACGACCCCACCACACAAACCTAGTGTTTGAAAGGACACTGCAGGGAGTCCAGCTTTCGTTAAGATTGCCACCAGCATCGGAACACACCATAGGATAATGATGCTAGGTGAATTCAGTGTGGCAAGTATGATGTATGCGATTAGGCGACGCGCTTTACTCTTCAGTTGCGTCTGTTCATTTGATAACCAGCAGGCCGGTCTTTCCGTCATTCTGCTAGTAACCGAAAGCACGTTAAGAAGTTGCGGTTCGGCTGCAACTCATTTCTACTTGTGCAAGTGAAGCGTCTCACACTAATAATTTCATCAAAAAGCGTGGATTCTGTAGTCAGATTAAAATGTGACCGCACAGCGGACAAGTCACCTGCAACTGACCTGTTTACACTCCCTTCTGGGTGGGGGGAGGGCCGGAACCTGTAAATCGGTCACGATGATACGGGCTCGGAGATAAATGCAGTACGGTAGAAACAATAGTCCGGTAACCGGTACCTCGGATGCTTCCGCGCGAATGCTGGAAGGAAATCAGTAGCTCTGGATGCCTCACGGAACACAGGCGGTGCGTTGCAAAATGCACGGTCACTGCCGTCACTGCCACCAGGCTCCGCGATCTTCCATGGTGAGCTGTTTGAGCTCGGTGTTCAGAGCTTAGCGTAGAGTTACAGTAATTGTACGGTGATCTTCCATAAGTTGAACACCGAGCGGAAATCTGTCGGTTGATGATGTGCCTAGTGAACATACAGATGGCATTAGCAGATTTGTGCACGGCATTCCAGATATGTGTCCAATGCGCCTCAACATCTGTGAGTAGAGAGCTGTTCAGAATAGGTGACGAATTCCGAAAGGCATTCAGCTTATTTGAAACAACAAGTTCACCCACTTCTAGCTGTGTCCGACGATGCTGCTAGGTGCCAAAAGAATGCAGGACGATTCTAGTACACACAAGCGCGTGATCAGAAGTGAGCTAAGTACTTCAACTTGATCTGCTGTCCCATCAACAGCCTCGTCAATGGTAATCGATCACCATGTGGTCAGTCTGTATCAACGACCGTGAGCAGCAGAGATCTGTGGCGCTCGACCTCCTCAATCCCGTAGCCTAAAGATCACGAGCTTCTCTCGTAATCTGACAACGCTGGTTGGAGCCTGCGTCGGGACCGGGCGACTCTCGAAGCATCCTTAGTCCACGTGCGACCGATGGTGCTTGCATGGCAGCATGGTGTCGGTACTGCGTAATGACATACTGCTGATGCTTTTCTTTTGCTTTCTTAATCCGTCATGCGAATATCATAGCAACCCAGACTACCGACATCTTGTTCCAAAGCTTCGAGCCTACCAACCGGTGCGCTCAGGTCCCCGATGAGAACCACCATATACTTGCAATGATTCTTATGGAGTAGGTCGGAGAGTTGACGGTAGAACTCATCTTTAGCTGAGTCCGGGCTGCAACCCGTGGGAACATGCACTGTTGCGTCAAACAAACAGTGTTTGGTTACCTCGCGGCTGCACAATCGTATGGAGACTTCTACTTAAATTGCACAGGATTAGTCGTTAATTAGAATCCAAACAAGTAGCGCTGCTTCTGCGCGCGCAGTAAACACAATTCGTACACCAGCCTGGTCCGCGGCTTCTTCACTTATGTCTCCCGATAAGTTTGGCGTGCATGTATTCTGCAAACGATCTGAGGATTACGTAAATTCATGTGCAAGTGTGTTGTCTGCACATGGAGCTTTTCAGTTACCCAGGTAGGAGAAGCGGTTAACTTTCTGTAACCCGAGCCAACGCCTTAGTTCTTAAAGCCGTTACCCGCAAAGCAGTGAGGCGATTAACATATGTCACGAACCGTCGAGATCCGATAACACGAGTTTTGAGTGTCAACAAACTACCTATGGCACCGGAACAGTACGAGTATAGCAGTAAAGGGACCATGAACCGTTTCCTGAAGCATCCGACTCGTTGCTGATTGCGAACACAGTCGACAGCCAAGTGGCTCAAACGCCTTCTTAATGGTCGATGGTAGTCCACACAGAAGCGAGTAGTAATCTAGGTTGTTCATCCACCCTCCGTTAGATACTTCATTCCGGTTAAAAAGTGGTTGGTCACTCACTCTATATCCGGAAACATTGGCTTTGTGATATGTAATACATAACCAGATGGACAGCGTCGAACTTCCCACGCTCTGATATGCTGCGCTGATTGTCTGCGGAACAAGCGAGACTCATTCACACTTGCCCTCAGTAGGAAGGCATTCCTGTGGGAGCACGCGACGGCGTACAACGAGCCCGTAAGCCGCTCCCTGTGTAGACATCCCATTCTCAGCCTCGTCTTGCATCACTACTTCTCTACCCATAGCACATCATGGTATCACCGCAGCATTAGTATACGCCTAACTGTGGTTTCACTATAATCTTTGGATTTTGTGGTCTACCCCTACCAACCTACGGGACTCGTTAAGCATTCACTTAATTGCCCTTACTAAAACTACTCGTAAACAATACTCAGTGTAACTTTTACACGTTGCTTTGAGGCGCATTGCGTGCTAGCCGTGGAACAAGCACTAAGACAACTCATATGTCAGCTGCATTACCATCTTACTGTCCACGTTGATACGTCGCCCATCGCAATCGCAGGACGCCAGAAAGATTTCTGCGCTGGTATCATCTCACCAGTGCATGTGTCTATGTCTACCGGTGCACATGCGATTTAGCGGTGTGACCAAAGTAACCTGTGGCCTACGCGCTTCAATGCGCCACCCGTATTGTGCCTAGTGCCCGGTGCGCTCCATGTGTTCACACACGCGATAAATCGTGTTGGACGATTTAGTACTAGTCCGATTTTTTGTGCGAAATAAAGCGCGGAATTCCGAAGTCTGTTTTGTCCGACCAAGGGAGCTGTACTCGATGGGCTTCAAGAAGTCGCCGACGGATGAATCGAGACACGGACGGAATCGTGAGTGCGGGAAGTTACAATGCGGTCGAGTGTCGAGCGGGTTGTAAGGAAGATGGAAACATGAATGAATAATGTATTATCTGTCACCACTTAAATTGTACACGAAAGGTAGCATTTAGCTTTTTGTGTGCTACGGATTTCACCCCCTAGAAGTCTGAAGACAAAAAGCCTTCGATTCCAAAAACGACTGTTTAATCGAGGTTCGTAAGGCAAAATCGTGCCGAGGAAAATTGAGCGAGCGTTCGTTTCAAATAGGGGTTCGCCGGAATTAGGAGTCTGCTGTGCCGTTTGTGCTTTTTTATTTATTGTTTGCAGGGCAGAGTGTATTTCTGCGAACTGTTGGCGCAGGCTTTCGGACCACAAAATAACTGGTAAGGCCAGAAAAATGCCGACAGTTTCTCAACCTCCGCTGCTGCCAAACGGTGCGCTTGGGAGTGGTCTTCCCCCGAGGCACCCTGCCCCGCGCTAAAATAACGCTGGTCCCACGGAGAAATGACCATCCTGCCACGAAGAAACGGCCATCGTCCTGCAAAGAAGCTTAAATTGTCTCGCGGAGAATCGACCATCGTTCGCGTCAGGGCGTTCGAAAACATTCCTCGTGTGGGCCAGTCGATCGAGGGGTAGGGTTGGGACATGTAGAGACGAGAACGTAGAAAAAGAACTCGCACAGAAAACGCTAGATGGAACGAACGTACAATCTGCGTGTTTAAATTTTTTGTTTTCTTGAATATTATTTTAGAAAAGGGATTTTCGGAGGTTTTGGGTTTTGTTATTTTTCAAGATGTTATTCGACCAAAAATGGGGCATAGACATACAATATCTACAAATCTGAACGTATTTACACTGTACATAGTCGGAGAAAAGAACGGGCTTACGCACCTCCCGACCATAGCGATTGGTCGTGAGAGGCGGCTGACTAGATTCGGGAGATATCAGGACGGCTGCAGCTTGTAGACCGAGATCGTGGTCTGGTTGAACTGCAATAGGGTGCTGAAAGCTGGTGCGGTGAAGACGGCAAAGTAGCAGCTTTCAAGGACGTGTCGAAAATGACGTATCGCTAGATATACGGCTAGTAGTTCTGTATCGAACGTGCTGTAGCGTTTGGAAATAAACGCCAAGGGCTGCCAAGTGTCGGCTACCCTTGCTGCAAAACAGCGCCGGCTGCAACGTCCGAGGCGTCAGTACTGAGGGACAGTGGGGCCGCCGGATCGTGGTGCGCTACAGAAGCTATGCTGGCGATAGTCTCTTTCAGCTGCTTAAAAGCAGCGAGTGCTACGGTGGGAAATATTAATTTCTTGCGTTTCTTTCGGAGAAGGTCCGTGAGGGGTTGCATCAGCTACGCGCAGTTGGGTATGAACCGTCGGTAAAAGTTGACAAGCCCATCAAAACGCCTGAGCTATTTGAACGAATGAGGCTCGGGGTAGCCGATGATGGCTTGAATTTTATCCTGCAGTGACACGACGCCTGCAGAGGAGATACGATGGCCGAGGTAGTTGACTGAGTCGACACCAAACGAACACCTTTCTGCGTTGATCGTCTCTCCATGTTGAGATAGACGATCAAATAGTGTTCGTACGTGGTGCATGTGTTCTCGTGAAGAGATCGCAATTAAAATGTCATCGAGAAACGCGTAAGCGAAGTCTAAGCCGCGACAAACTTAGTCGATGAAGCGCTGAAAAGTTTGCGCGGCGTTCTTTAAACCAAATGGCATGCGCAGAAACTAGAATAAACCAAATAGAGTCTTCACGGCAGTTTTAGCGATGTCCGCTTCGGCTACCAGAATTTGGTTGTATGCGCGTACAAAGTCGATTTTGCTGAAGATAATTTCGCTTGCCAGACTGGCGGTGAAATCCACTATGTGTGGGATCGGATAGCGATCGGGCGTGGTAACCGTATTCAAGGTTCGATAGTCGCCACACGGACGCCAGTCCCCCATGACCTTCTTCGGGGTCATATGCAGAGGCAACGCCCATGGGCTTTTGGACGGTCTGACGACACCGAGCTGAACCATGTGGTCGAATTCAGCTCGTGCTGCCCGTAGTTTGTCAGGAGCAAGCCGTCTTGGTCGTGCACTAACTGGCTGACCACGTATGACTATGTGATGAGCGGCCTCTGTCATGACTGGCGGAAGCTCCGCAGCTGGTCTTACCAGTTGCGTGTATTCAGACAGTAGGTTCGCATAATTTGATGGTACATCGACAATTCGAAAAACGGGACTGATAATCGGGGCGTCCGTAAGAACGCCTTTGACCCCTAGTTTAGTACGGTCGTCTAAAAGTTTGTGGCGACCAGCATCAACAAACAAACCAAAATGTCGGAGGAGGTCGATACCGATTGCGTAGGGTACAGACGCAACCATGAAGACACACTGAAAATGTCGGCGAAGATTGAGGTCCAGGTTTATAATGCGCTGACCGAATGAAGCTATCGGAGACCCGTTGGCCGCACGCAAATTGTACGTAGGCACTGAGTGCTTGTCGTTAGTGATCGCTGGGATGACCCTGACTTCCGCTCCCGTGTCGATGAGGAAAGTGATGGAAGAACGTCGATCCTTAACGTAAAACAGGCGATTTGCTTGGTTATTGACTGATACGTTTGTCGTGCTAGTATGCGGGCTATTCGCTTTCCCTGAAGCAGCCGGGTCGTGCCTAATGCAGGGAGCCCGACAACGTCTAGCATTTCTACCGTATTGACGGTGATACCAACATACTTCGAGGGGTTTGGTATTATCTGACTGAGAACTTGTAAGGAAAATGTGGCGCTTTCGTGCCGAAGGAGACGTACTCGGTGCATTCACAGACGGGCCGCAATGTACGGTAGCCAAAACATGGTCTGCATTTGACCGTGGCACACGCCGCTTCGAAGTCTTCATTGATGCTATCATGCTGCGAAATAGCGCAATTTCCTCCTCTTTAGGCTCAGATCGGCCTGACGACTGAGAGCAAATATGGGCTTCGGTTTGCATCGGTGAGAATACGTCACCGGAGCTACTGGTCGTCTGCTGCGGAAAACGTTCGAACGCAGCGTCTGCCTTGGTAGCTAATTCTTTCATGGGTGTATCTATAAATATGGACAGCATTACCGGCAATGGCTCTGGGAGACGTGCAAACCACAGCTCCTTTATCCCTTCTTCGCTCAAGAATAAGGGACCAGCGATGCGCTGAAGTTCGCGGAGCAACGCCGACGGCTTACGATCTCCAATTTTGAAACCATTGAGCTGTTCAGATCGAGTTTGTGCGCTGGGCTGTAACTCTTTTAGCATCGCCTGCTTCATCGTTTCATACTTTGCCTCATTCGATGGGCAGAGTAAAATGTCCTCAATCAGCGTCACAACCGACAAAGGAAAGCGTGGGTCGAGCTGATTGTACCTCTGACAGTCCGTCATAATGCCCTTATTTTCCAGTTCGATCTCGCATATCGTAAACCAAACATCTGGGCTGTGTTCCATGAAACTTGTAACAGCCAAATTAAGCATGTTTACGCTGCAAAACGACTCAGATGCTAATCTCGAAATGTGCGTCGAAAAGATAAAGGATGAAAAGCACGATCAATGTATTAAAATTACGCAAGAAACAAAGGAATACAGGTATATAATCGAGAAATAAGTAGGAACTCACCAAAAAATACAAACAGGACCGGGATTTTAACCAATTTATTATGAGCATAATTTAGTGAGGTTGGTATGGTACGCTAGGCTCACGTTCAAGTGGGATTGGAACGATAGGATGAATCCTGTAAGTGTTCCTTCTTGAGCGGGTCGTCGATCCATGAGTTAATAGTGGTGCTCCGACTTCTTGATGGGTCTGAAAGGTAAACACCCGAAAAAGCTCCCTGGTCCACCAATTTATTGCTCAGGTTCCTTACATTAGCTGTCCCAGCTATGTCAGTTACGTGAAGTAAGTAAGAGAGGAAGAAAAATTGAAGGTAAGATTGTAAGTCAAATTAGTTAAAGGAAGATAACAACACCAACGGTGAGGAAAAGCAGAGAATAGAATCGAAGCATGAAGTTGGGAATTTGTCAGGAAAAAGGAAAGCTTTCGTTACGCCACCCAAGAGCGTCTATTTAACACTCAACCACCTTAACCGTAGCTTCCTTGGCATCGTTTTCCGTAAGCAGGTTCTAGCGCTCGATGACTCGCCGCGATAACCGTGTCTCTGCTCTAACTCGATCGAACCGCGGTTTGTCCAGCTTCATACAATGCCCGCGGAGACCAGATAATCTAGCAGGACTAAATAGCCAGGACAAATCATGGCCAACATTCTCAGTCAAAATACGGTAGGTTAAGATTTGATCCCCACTAATCCTTCGATAGTGCATTGACTGCATCCCCAAATTAAGTAGGCGTTCGGGGTGCGTTTGTCCTCGTAATCCCTTGACCAACCTTGTACTGACACTCAACACCCTCAATAGTGCCATTTTGTCCGGACAACGCATGGTGGACAGGCCTGGACGCAATGTTCTAGGTGGGGTCGCACAAACTCTGAGAGGAGCTTCACAAACACATCAGCGGTTAGGGTCCCGAAAGAACGACGGATAAAGCACAATATCGGGACCCTTTACTAGCCGCCTTCTTCCAGTTGTCTCCAAAGTGTAGTGTGGAACAGTGGACGACACCTAGATCAACCTGATGAGTCACGTGAGGAATTTCACTCCCATCGAGCACATAACTTTTGGAGGAAGCAGACGCTCCGATACGTAGCACTGAACATTTTGCCCGGTTTATGGGCAGCAACAACAAAACAGACCATTCCCAGAGTCTATCCGGAGCCCGCTGAAGAGACACATGACCTCCAGGGATATCAACAATATTCCAGAGCTTTAGGTCATCAGCAAATAAGAGCAATGGTACCTTAAGCTCCTTCGGCAAGTAATGCACATAGACTAAGTAAAGCAGCGGACTTAAGACAGAGCCTTGCGGAACGCCGCTAAGTACAGCTTGTCGAAACGAAAGACTGCTTCCCACACGAACACACTGTTCCCGTTCAACCAGAAAAGCTGAAACCCACTGGCCAGCGCTACCAGCTATTCCATACGACCTCAACTTCAGTGAGAGTCGCGAATGGAGGACAGTATCAAAGGCCTTGGCGAAGTCAATGAACACCACATCCACCGCATGTCCACTGTCTACGGCTTCAGCCCAGCACTCACGAGTTACCAGCAAGTTCGGTTGAGACGAAAATCCTTTGCGAAAACCATGTTGCTCGACGCTAAGCAGGTTAAACATATTTAAATGGTTCTCCAATGTATCTCGTACTAATTTTTCAAGTAACTTAACGACCACGCTAGTCAAGCTGACAGGCCTGTAATTAGCCGGTAGTTCTTTGTCACCGCACTTGAAAATCGGGCAGACAACAGTTTCCTTCCATTCGGTGTACCCGGGGATATTTAGAAAGTTGTCATGGGTGCTTGTGGATTGCCAGGTTTCCGTGATCAGGACAATTTGTGGAAAGGAGAGAAGAACAAATGGACTGATGTAGTGCACTTTGTGGTTGATGGATCTTGCATTGATGAGGAGCATATTGCAGGTTCGACTGCGAGTTTCCTTGGAGAGAGTGAAGTCGGGGTCATGTGTAGTATCGCTGCGTGTTACAACGGTGGAGTCAGTAAAGAGTGAAGCAAATGTTTCACGTGCAGGTAATACATATGTTGCAGTTTTTACCTCATAGCGATCTGGGGAGATGCACTGAGATATCTGGCCGTATAGGTTATTGTCAGCCATCAGGTTGTCCGCTAGAGAGTTGTTAGACGACTGCAACGTAAAGGTTTGGTAAAGTAACGGGTCTAACGTCTCATTCCTTTGCGCAGAAAATTTTCTACTGCCATTTAAGGATGTTGTTGTAGTAGGAGCAGCACCATTATCGTAGGCATGTAGGTCATGCAGTAGATTATTGTCAGCTCCTGTGCAGCGTTGGTTTGGTGGCGATAAGACGTAGCTGGGGTGTTTATGAGGTCCCTAGGATGGACCGAGTGTGGATAGATGGAACATCGCAATGGGGGAAAAGACCGGATCGTCAATGTACTTTGATCGCGAAAGCGGATGGCTGTGTGAGAGCGTTGAATGCGGGCTAATGTGGGCAATTTTCAATTTGGTGGGAGAAGAGGGGGCAGCGAGGAGTTGGGGAAGATATAGTGGTGTTTAGTAAGTGAAGGCTTCGCATATGTGTGTTCATGGGATGGCAAAGTTTGGTACTGCTGAATATTCGCCATCGACGTGCCAAGAGGAAATTTGGGGATTGCTGGAGCTACCCTAAGGGAGGAAACTAGCGGTTTGGAGGGGGGCTGTAATGAACATAGGAGATTTCGGAGATAAAGTAGCACAGATGCTGGCTGTTGATGGATAAGAGGCGGTGGACCATGCGCTGTAGTGTTCCATAAAAAAGGGACAGTGGTAAACGGGGTCTTGTTGCGTGCGGTTACGTTATGCAGACTCACGAACCGTGGCTGTCCAGATCTTGCGAAGTGGTTGTTCAGAGAGGGGTATGCAGCTTTGGTACTTCTTGTTCGATGGGGAGTACCATAAGAACCAAGTCCAGGAACAGCTGGTATCCAGCCTCGTGTGTTTAGCGATTGTTAGTAGGTCGGGGCGCGGGCTGCCAACTTGGGAACTTCAAGTAGGTAACGGTTAGCTGGTGGCTGGCGCAGCCTAGCCGTGGTCACAGACCCCATCGACGACTGATATCTTGGGAAAGATGGTTTTACGGTTAAAGACTGCCTCGCCTGAATCCAAGCGTTGGCGTGTACCATCGGGTACTCAGGTTCTTTCTTGTTAACATATTTATGATACTGGGTTACGTGGGTCCTGTGGGTCTTTGCTGGGTTCCTTGAAGCTGTATGTAGCAGACAGTCTGGACGTGCGTTACAGGGCATATGTGGGTTTCCGCAAGATACATCCGCATTGTTGCGTTCACTCTTGATGATGGGAGTAGCGGGCGAAGCGATGGACAGGATTGCTGATTCAGTATCAGAATCGCATATATCAGGGTCACAATTCGATAACGCGCTGAATGTTTCACTTTCTGCAGTAGTTGCAGTATCTCGTTCTGAGCCGCATTTGTGTGTAGGCACATTGGGGGGACACCCTGTCGTTGTTGTTGTGGTTGTGATGAATCTAAATCAACAGCAGACAGTGGTTTAAAGCATGTGACGCGCGATGCATCTCTTGTTTCAGGTCGGGCTTTTATGTTGGGTGATGATCTAGAGGTGTGCGCTATCGATCTTTTTAGGGGGTCATGTCCTCTCTGATCTGTAAAGACCCGAAGTTAGTCTGTTGTTTGAGGAGAAAGCTGGAGGTCATGAATCGTGTTGCAAACTCGGGACCTAAAAATCTAAGCATGCTAGGACAGGTTCGGCCGGGAACCTTTCTTAAGCATTTCGCTGTGCCGCAATCTAGCTGCAATTTGCAGACGTTTAGAATCTTACGTAGCACATTTTCAAGTGGAAACCGGTCTGGGACATGGAATAGTATGGCATTATTTCGCGACGCAAGCGCCGTTTGGCTGCTTGGGCAATTACGTTCAGGAGCATGCCAGCTTGGTTTAGGTGTGATGCGTTTTCAGGTTTTTGTATGCCCGACACATGTACTAGGAGCATCACCTTCTTCAAGGTCTCATTGATGTACAATATGTCGCGTTTTAGTGAATCCACTTGATTTTCAGTTGCATCGCTTCAGTAAGAGGATCATTAAGCGTGACCTTACATTCCTGAGAAGGAATGATAGCAACTATGTCAGGTATTGATGTAGGATTTACAACCTCTTTATCACCAATCACTGAGCTGGAACTATTAACCACCACGATGGTGTCAATTTGGTCCATGAGTTAGACATCGCGCACATCAGCTGAAGCCGAGTTGTCTTTAACGGTGGGGAATGTAGTCGATTTCCCTCTTCGTTTATTACGCCTCATAGCTGCAAGACGTTTAGGTACCATTATTCAGAGAATGGAGCACGATTCCACAACGGCACAAAAGACGACTTGGACAGAAAATTCAAAGAAAACCCGATTTACGGTTATAAGATGCCGGTGTGATATAATTAAATAGCACAAACCGTGCGAAGGTTAATGGAACACGAAACGGGAGGCTGGTTGAGCTGAAGCGTATTTTGTCCCTGGGTCCTCTGTCCTGAGCCATTGATGTTTCTAAAGCCTTGGGTGGTTACTCGTCTTTTGATCACTGGACATTAACCAGCTACTCGCCGCCTGCGCATTATTATACATTTGCAAAAGCTGCATTAACTTTGACCCCTTGTGAGTTGATCATTTCGGTGGAACTTGACTGCGTGCCCTCGGGTTCTTGGTGGTTGTTATTCTGCTGCTTTGCAAAGAACCTGTCGTCACATGCTTGGAGTTCACGTTGACTTTGTTTCGCCCGTTACGATTTGGTGTGTCCATTTCAATACATACGTGTACACTTGGTATTTCCGACTGGTCATTTCTTCGATTGCATACCTGATCACCGTAAACCGATTCACAACTGTTGCTTATTTCTCACATTTATCTGCTTTTCTAATCTTTCGTCGAGGTGATTGTGAGTGCAGTCCTAACTCTTCGTGTCCTTCCGACGACTGGTTTGTTACAGTTGGCAAAGCCGATTATCTCAGAGCGGTTACAGAGTTGACCGGGGGCCTGCAATGCGGTATTTGTTGCCGTTGGTTCCTAGTGGACTGTACTGGTTTGCATCTGATGCAGTATGCACTTATGGCTAGTCGCGACCGCATACCGCACTGTTGTGTTGCCTGCTGTGTGCGTAGCACTGAGACTTATACGCCAGTAACTGGCAGTCTGATGACTCTGAAAAGCCTGATGTTTGTTGTGTGTGTTGGACGGGAAATTTGGTTGTTTTCTTAAGTTTCTGGACCGCTTAGGTCTCCGCCAGGAGGTAGCAGAAAATGCAATTTGCCGGACCCGGCGTCTGTTTGCTCACAGCCTACTGTCAGTGCACAATTTAGTAACAACACCGTTGGAAGCGAACCCTGAGTTACCGTGTTTGATTTGTTTGTTAGCCAGGGAGACAATCGGACTTCTGCCCTTGTCAAAGTAAAGGGGTAAGGGGGTTAAAAGTGTTAAAACCCAAGACGGATGTACCGTGTCCTACAGCTGTGTCATCCGAGGTGGATTCGTTTAAGACGTAGGAGTCTAAAAAATCGGACGCTAATCCGAATCCGCCAACGTCAACGGATTGTTTGATAAGTACTCCGCGTTGATAAAGCTCGTATACTAATTGCAGTGTTGTTTTCAGTTTCGCCACTAAATCATGCTGTTCTTCTAAAGGAGCCTATGCTAGTTGATCTCTATTTCTTTAAGATATGCGTTAACAAACTTTACTGCTCGGCTTTTCCGTCGTCACTGTACGAAAGCTCACCAGACTCCGTACCTTGTCGACTGAGGAGGATGTTGCGTGTTGCTCGGTCCGCTCCAGAGGTACGCCAAGCTCTTCTACGTTTTGCCTTTAAGCTCAAAAGCACTGGTGTTATGTTGCACTTAGATATCACTTTGACGATGACGTTGAAATTGTGGGTGGCTGCGCGATATTGAAGCCCGTCGTGAAGCAAGTGAAAAGAGCTCTTATTTGGGTTTCGGGCGCACTTCTTCCCTGCCAGAACCGGTTCCGATGGCGCACGATCCCGGGCTCACGATACCAAATACATACAGGTGATCTTCAATAATTCGCGTATCCTGCGAAACAAGCTCTGCCAAGTCAACACCTTTGTTGACAACTGCGGTGCAATTGTTCTTCCATTCACATGCTTTCGGTTTTAACTCATGTGTGGATGTGTAGTGTCATTCCTGCCCTGTCGACAACCTCATTTGCAAACAAGCGGCGAAGCCAAATTAATGGGCTTCCATTTGGAGCCCTCCATCAACTCTTATATTGATGTGCCTCAATGTACGCACATTGCTACAGGTCGGTGCACAGGCGGCACTTGCCCGAACTTTTAAGACTGCATTTGTGGTAATTGCCCCCACAGAGCAATGTTTTAAAAAACGATTAGACAAGTACATGCCGAGCATTCCTGGATTCCGCTGTTTTTGCTGCAGCTGTAACAATCCCTCTGGGAACACACTTAAGCAACGACATGTCATGCAGTCAATGTACGGGAGGTGATGATGAGGTTTGCCCTTTCGCTCTCTAAAACTCAATGAACTCCACCAAAATCTGCTGCTTATCGGAGAGACGCCTACGAAACTGGAGCTCTTTGCTGGCTTTGCGATCCTCTTTAGGTGACACCGGAAGCCCTTTCTCATTGTGCCTGTCCGGTGACGATAAAGCTTCGAGCAGCGGTAAAGCCGGTGTTGGTATTGCCCCGAGTCCCATGAGCCCATCAGTTACCGGTAACTTAGCTGGCTTGCACCTGTTGCGTTTTATTCCCTTCTTTCTTTAAGTATTGCGTCGCAGTAGCTGAGGGGCTTCTCGTCTCTAGGTAACGTGTATAATGATGATAAGGATGTTGTGACTGCACCTTCGACCGCCGCGCACGTGGCGTAGCATTGTACGTCAACTTAGCCCTTACTGCCTTGACGACGTATACTTTGCCCACTCGCGGATTCTTCTTATAATTCATTCGTGCAACTGAAAGTTGTGTCTGTCGATAGAAGCCCCATAGGGTTGAGGGTGGTCTACTTGATGTTATCCGTAAACATTCGGATACAAAATGGTATCCACCTACCACGATCCATTGCGCATGTCTTCCGCATCACTGCAGGTAGGTGCAACGCAAATATACACCTGGCTTTTAGACCGCCAGTAGACATGCGCTACCTTGATTCCTCTTTTGGTGGTGCAATCCTGCCTCGGAGTGCGTGATGCCCTTCATTTCACGGGATACAAACCATTTCTCAGTCTTCAAGCTTTGTGAGTTACGAGCGATTTACACGCTCACCCGCAAGGTCGGGAACATTTGTGAATGGTTTGAACGTCATAAAACGTTACTGCATTGTGCTCCTATACTTCGATTAGCCAATCCCGTCAAACCTTGGTTATCATATGACACTTTACTATGTCAGCCTGATATCCCTGTACTTGACGCACATTGTTGACCACCATCATCTTGCATACACCATTGCAGTAATCCTGCCTCACCTTTACGCAGTCCACGTCTATTACAGTGAAGTGCATCTTCCAACTGTCCGCTAGCTAGAGTATCGCAGCAATGATCTGTGGCAGAATTGGAAACCACCTCGTTTCGGAAAGCAACTGCAGGTGAGATTGTCTGCCCACAAGGTCCGCACTTGCGGTTTTCTTTCCTTCTATGTTGCACCCGTCCATATGCACCCTAGTCACAGATTGCGAGGTGGCACGGTCATGCTAGGTGATCAGATGTTTCACACCGAATCCAAAGGCTTTTTTTATTTCTCGATAATTATCTCCTAGACACATATATTGTGAAAGATCGGCGCTGACTGCCTAGATGTGCATAGCATCGTTACCCCTTGAAGCTCTAAGTCAACATTGCGTTAAATTTGTGCATGCTGTTTTCCTGTGTTTGTGGCACAATTTGCATTATACTGTTCCTCAGTGTTTGAGCGTGGTGGGTGAAGGGCGCAGAAAACGCCCCCCATAATGACGTGAATATCGGAAGCGTAGGGCTAGTAGTTTTTTATTATGTACAATGGCTCTGTTTGACCTGTATAATTCTATACTATTTGCAAATGGTCGTAATTATATTTTGCTAGTTAAGTCACCTAAGCGTATATGCTTTAAATAACCTGAAATAACGCTTTTACTGATTGAACGAACCATTGCTTTCCTAGCGAATATTTGAATACCTCTATAAAGTGCTGTTAACCACTCACATTTGTTAGCGGTTCACTTTCCTTTCCGTTACATGTTAAGTCTGGGTACTAAATGAAACAAGTGAGTTTTCAGTGAACTATTAGTGAACATTGCGGTTTAATGTTTCCGTAAATATACAGTTGGTTTTACGAGGCAAATTATCAAAAGCATAAGGAAACAGTACTACATCAATTAATATATATTATTATTTATCCTCAATAGAATAGGGTATTTTGCTAACAAATTTTGTGGAGAAACGCAAGTAAATATAAGAAATCTATTTTATGTAAATGATATGATATTAGTGCTACTGGAACTGCATTTTATACTTGACCAAGTTAAAGAAATAATTGTTTATCATTCTGCAGTTCTATTTCATTTGTTAGGTTCCGTTGCCATACTAAAGTTAATTTTTTTACTATTTGATAGTTCGGCATGTTATGTTTTCGCGTAGGATAAGTCATCTTAAATGAATTCTAACATAAATTTGGGTACCGTAGAATGTAAAATTAGTAACACGTATATTAACTAGACACACGCAGACATCAACACACATCAGGGAAAGCGCTAGACGATCTTATCGTCCTGTTCGGACTCCTAATTATTGCGTACCCGCCGAGTCCTGCAAGATTGGAATCCCCATAAAACCAAGCCACTAACTAGAGCTTTCCTGGATGTGTAGTGTCTGCCTGCCTGTGTCTAACTAGGAAAATCTTCACAAAACCTAGGAATTATCCATACTACTTACAAACAGCCAGATTAAAATAAAAATACATATATGTATGCAAGTTTTTCAGGATGAATCGGCCATATTTAGCTAACATTAAATCCATAAACAAAAATGGCACATTAACATCGCGCAGTGTACATAATTACAATACTAGTTCACTTAATCATCCAACGTTCAACGGGTTACATATTCGCAGTACGGTTCAAAATGATAGTGAGTTCTGCCTTTTGTTTTGGCCATGTATAACGTAAATAACTGCATTAAAAATGGGAAATTAATCTATGACCTAATTCAGATACCTCTGCTATCTGCTGGGGATAATGTCAAGGAACAAGTGTTAAGCGCACTAGTTCAAATCCATTCAGTTAAAGGAAGGAACATTTTACATAGGAGCTACCGTATCAACAGAAGTCACCTGACATGCACCTTTCACTGCCCACTCGCATGGTACACAAGGATAAAGGAAATCCTGAATTGCATACAACTACTAAGTTCTAACTTTTATAAACTTCATGCGATTAGTAAGCTAACTGTGTTCAAGAATTCAGTAAAGGATTTTAGATAACAACCAGCTAATAGGCAGGACGAATAAGCCTACAGTCTGCTGCTGAATAGTTATAAAATGAACTCAGGAAATGAAATAGGTGTTCGTGGATATGCATGTTTAGCTAAATCCATATTAAAATTTTTTACAAGTTTCGTCAGCATTTTAATTATTTTTGAACTTGTATGGAATAAGGAAGACACCTTCCCACAAAAGTGCTTGCATATCTGTACGCACTGGTCTGTTGACCCTGGTAAATGTGCCCTGGATTGAACAATTAATGCCTCGACTAAGACAATCGAGTAAAATTATCATAGAATATTTAAGGAATATGTAATTCAGAAGGGGCTTTAGAATACTGGATAATAATTTGTTCCAGGATTAAACACTTTTAATAGAGGAATATGTACGCAAGAAAATTTGCTGATTAAAATGTTTTCCAACATGCATGTTTTGATCAGAAGGATTAATAAAAGATTTTAAAGAAGCCCACGGAAGATAACCAGTGAGCAAATGGGTACCAACTTAAAAGACTAATCTAAATAAGATGAAAACATTTGGAGTAGGAAAGCGTGAAATTAGTTAGCAGAATTTCAGTATATCTTAACACTATGACGGGACCGGGATGAAGTTTAATAATACAAGTTAACAACTGGTTGTCCATAGATGTATAAAAACACAAGGTTGCAACATTTAAAAAATATAATATAAGAAATCCAGAAGATGGGCCAAAAGGAGGATCCGCTACGCCAGGATTTATTTCACAAAGGTGATTTATGGTTTTTAATAATAAAACCTTAATATTTAGCAGCTTTCAATGCACGATGTAATTGTAAAAGCAGAAAAGGCTTCCGCTAACTGGGTTTAATTTCTCCAGTTATGAAAGGCAACAATAACTTGTATCAAAATCGTGACGATTTATTAGATGTGCACACTATATTCAGATAAAGGATTTATAGCCTGAAATTTGTAGACGTAAAACGAACGATGCGCTCTACAATAAGCAGTACGAGCTAAGTTTAGTTTAGCCATTTTAGCTGTGTTAAAATTCACAAAATCCAAAACGACGTACGACGTCTTCTTCACAGCTTGCACATAAACATTTGACATTATAATTATCTTTGTTTAAAAAATTGCGGGATGAATACACGCGTGGGTAAGAAGTTGTCAGTCACATTTGTGTCTAACTTTTAAGGAAGTGTATTTGTAGGTACAAACTAGATCCCGGGAATTGTGCTAATCATCAAGCTAATTTTCAAATATCGGGCATGGATAACTAAAAGTTTTCTGATCAATTGGCTAAAGCGATTACTAACAGATTATCTATCAAGCTCACAGCGATTGTCAACAATCTATTGTGATCCCTATGAAAACTTGTGCGATCAAACATTGTGGGAGCCGCTGTGTAGTGGAAGATATGTCACCTTATGATATCATGTGATAACATTAAGCACATTTTTTTAATTTTGCCGCCTTCTGCAATTCCGTTTACTTCGCAGAAAAACAGGCTTGAAATTTGTTCTGGTTCCTTAACAAATCTCAGCAAATATGATTGCATAAATCGATTTCATAAAACCGATTGATTAACCTTCCTATAAATAGCAATAAAGTCAATCAAATGCGATTAAGGAATAGTTGCATAACGCACATGCGCCGAGTATTAGTTAGAGTTGTTAAGTAATTTGCATACGACACCGCTGTTTTCGTTAACACTTGGCCTTAGTCGAACAACATGAAGCAAAAGGAAAGAAAAGTGGTAGAGGAGCTTCAAGCTTTGTGTCTATAAGGCAGCATAAATAAAGAAAATATACTGGTAGATAATATCGTTTATTGTGTAATAAGTAAATCGGCCAATATATTCGTTATATTTACTTAGTAAAAGGTATATAACGTGATCAGTAATACTAGTGCAGTGAATTAGGACAATAAGGTAGCAATAAATTAAGACAAAAAACAGATTATGCCTTCTGGCTAATGTGATACAACCTTTGAATCGAGTCCAGTATGGACTCGACAAATCTGTATTGCTTGCCGCTAGAAGATATTACAGCAGAAAATCACATATGGTTTGGTTATTGCAACTATACTCTAGTGCAGCCTTACGCATTACGAACATGGTCTGTATTGCGTTGATAACCGCATCTCAGATTGTATGCATAGGCAGTAGCGACAAGTGTACCTATGAACATGAGAATAATAACACTGCTCAAGAATGGATTAGTTGCTATTGGACGGTGTAGATTTAAATATGGTATCCTCATTTGCAACGTTGGGCTAGCATTGTGTATAATGTTTCTTATTAGACTCGAGCTAGCTTTCAAACGGAAAGGAAAAATTATCTTACACAATTAGCACTCATCATCCTAGATAATTTGATCAAAGCAACCTAACGGAAAACATTTTCTAAATGTCTAACTATGGCAGAAGCCATTCTTATAAAGACCCAGGTTTTATTCTCCATCTGTGCTGTGAATCGACATTGATGCATTGCCAGGTATGATGTTGTATGTTTATGGAAAATGCAAAATGATTAACAGCGTTAGTATAAGGCTCTCAGATTAGCACGATGCCTAAAAAGAGTAATAATGTTTATATCAAGTGGATGGATGCACAAAGCGCATCTTGGTTAGCATGTCAAACGAGGAAAAAAGCCTGAGTATGTCAACGTGCTTGAACCAATCTAAATATCATTTCACCCACAGAATAACTATGAACGTGTTAGTGGGACAATTAGTAATGTATTTCGTCACGGGTATTATCGCTGGCGTATGCAGCTAAAATTATGGGTGTCAGGATAGCAATATACTAAGAGCTATGGCTTTTCCCGGATAATGATTTGATAGAATATTAACCGGAAAGCTAAAGTTCTGTTCGCGGCTTATCAAATAAATTCAACAGGGAAATATGCAGCAGATTTATCTGCAATATGTAAAATGAAAAATATCGTAAAAGATATTGCAAAGAGACGGTACTTTGGATTACACAGAATAAATCTTAGGTGCACTAGATGGTTCACCTTTGATAGAAGTGCTGACCAAATACAAATAACGATTAAAGAATGCGATCAAAGTTCTAAATTGTAAACAGTAATGCATTGTAGGATATTCGGTTTTCAAAAATGACATCCAAGCAAGGCATGGTTGTGAAAATTGCCGCTGTCCAGCTCACAATAAAATAATACAGAACGCACCAAATTAAGCTACTTCTCAGCTGGAACTGCTAAAATGTCTAACAGATAGTTTCCTGTGGTAATTATATTTTGTGTTTTAGTATGCGGGTAATAAAACGGTACGGATCAATAGATAACACGTTAAGGAAGTTTACAACAAGTTGAAGTACTTTTAAACTAGTAACATAGTGTTACATTATACACCCAAAAAATAGGTCTTTGAAGTTAAAAAGATAACGTTTGGTATAACATCAGTTACGT
>OX104063.1:1173327-1292954 GCA_944474145.2 Dicrocoelium dendriticum | reverse complement strand
TTCAAGCCTGTTTTTCTGCGAAGTAAACGGAATTACAGAAGGCGGCAAAATTAAAAGATGCGTAATGTTATCCCTTGATATCATCAGGTGACAAATCTTCCACTACACAGCGGCTCCCACAATTTTTGATCACAAAGTTTTCATAGGGATCACAAAAGAATGTTGACAATCGCTGTGAGCTTGACAGATGCTCTGTTAGTAATAGCTTTACCTGATTGATCAGACAACTTTTAATTATCCATGCCCGATATATTAAAATTAGCTTGATGATTGGCACAATTCCCGGAATAAATTTGATATCTACAAATACACTTCACTAAAAATTAGACACAAATGTGACTGACAACTTCTTACCCACGCGTGTATTCATCCCGCAATTTTTTTAAACAAAGATAATTATAATGTCAAATGTTTACGTGCCAGCTGTGAGGAAGACGTCCTACGTCGTTTTGGATTTTGTGAATTTTAACACAGCTAAAATGGCTAAACTTAACTTAGCTAGTACTGCTTATTGTAGAGCACATCGTTCGTTTTGCGTCTTCAAATTTCAGGCTATAAATCCTTTATCTGAATAGAGTGTGCACATCTAATAAATCATCACAATTTTGATACAAGTTAATGCTGCCTTTCATAACTGGAGAAATTAATCCCAGTTAGCGGAAGCCTTTTCTGCTTTTACAATTACATCGTGCATTGAAAGCTGCTAAATATTAAGGTTTTATTATTAAAAACGATAAATCACCTTTTTGAAATAAATCCTGGCGTAGCGGATCCTCCTTTTGGCCCATCTTCTGGATTTCTTATATTAAATTTTTTAAATGTCGTAACATTGTGTTTTTTTACATCTATGGACAACCAAATGTTAACTTGTATTAACAAACTTCATCCCGGTCCCGTCATAACGTTAACATATACTGAAATTCTGCTAATTGCACGCTTTCCTACTCAAAATGTTTTCATCTTATTTGGATTAGTCTTTTAAGTTGGTACCCATTTGCTCACTGGTTATCTTCCGTGGGCTTCTTTAAAATTTTTATTAATTCTTCTGATCAAAATATGTATGTTGGAAAACATTTTAATCAGCAAATTTTCTTGCGTACATGTTCCTCTATTAAAAGTGTTTAATCCTGGAACAAATTGTTTTCCAGTATTCTAAAGCCCCTTCTTAATTACATATTCCTTAAATATTCTGTGATAATTTTACTCGATTGTCTTAGTCGAGGCATTAAATGTTCAATCCAGGGCACATTTATCAGGGTCAACAGGCCAGTGCGTACAGATATGCAAGCACTTTTGTGGGAAGGTGTCTTCCTTATTCTATACAAGTTCAAAAATAATTAAAATGCTGACGAAACTTGTAAAAAATTTTAATATGGATTTAGCTAAACATGCATATCCACGAACACTAATTCATTTCCTGAGTTATATTTTATAACTATTCAGCCGCAGGCTGTAGGTTTGTTCGTCCTGCCTATTAGCTGGTTGTTATCTAAAATCTTTTACTGAATTCTTGAACACAGTTAGCTTACTAATCGCATGAATTTATAAAAGTTAGAACTTAGTAGTTGTATGCAATTCAGGATTTCCTTAATCCTTGTGTACCATGCGAGTGGGCAGTGAAAGGTGCATGCCAGGTGATTTCTGTTGATACGGTAGCTCCTCCGTAAAATGTTGCTTCCTTTAACTGAATGGATTGGAACTAGTGCGCTTAACAATTATGCCTTTGACATTATTCCTAGCAGATAGTAGACGTATCTGAATTAGGCCATAGAATAATTTCCAATTTTAAAGGCAATTATTTACGTTATACATGGCCAAATCAAAAGGCAGAACTCACTATCATTTCGAACCGAACTGCGAATATTTAACCCGTTAAACGTTTTATGATTAAGTGAAATAAGTTGATAATCTTGTGCACTGCGCGAAGTTAATGTGCGTTGTTTCTTTATGGCTTTAATATTGGTTAAATATAGCCGATTTATCCTAAAATAACTTGTATACGGATATATATTTTTATTTTAAACTGGCTATCTGTGAGAAATATTTGTAAGTAGTGTGAATAATTCTTAGGTTTTGTGAAGATTTGTCCTAGTCAGACACAGGCAGACTGACACTACACATCCAGGAAAGCTCTAGATGGTCGCTTGGTTTTATTGGGACTCGTCAGTATCCCGCACCCGCCGAATCCCGCCGGATCCGAATCCGACAGGATTCGGCTGGGGGCGCTACTTAGGAGTCCGAACAGGACGAAAAGACCGTCTAGCGCTTTCCCGGATGTGTGGTGATACCTGCGTGTGTCTAGTTAAGATACGTGTTACTAATTTTACATTCTACGGTACGCAAATTTATGCTGGAATTCATTTAAGATGACTTATCCTACGCGGAAACATAACATGCCGAACTATCAAATGGTAAAAATTAACTTTAGTATGGCAACGGAACCTAACCAATAAAATAGAATTGCAGAATGATAAACAATTATTACTTTACTTGGTCAAGTATATAAAAAGGCAGTCCCAGTGGCACTAATATCGTATCATTTGAATAAAAAAGATTTCTTTTTTACTTGCGTTTCTCCACAAAATTTGTTAGCAAAATACCCTCTTCTATTGAGGATGGATAATAAGATAGATTAATTGATGTAGTACAGTTTCCTTATGCTTTTGATAATTTGCCTCGTAAAACCAACTGTATATTTACGGAAACATTAAACCGCAATGTTTACTAATAGTTCACTGAAAACTCACTTGTTTCATTTAGTACCCAGACTTAACATGTAACGGAAAGGAAAGTGAACCGCTAACAAATGTGAGTGGTTAACAGCACTTTATAGAGGTATTCAAATATTCGCTAGGAAAGCAATGGTTCGTTCAATCAGTAAAAGCGTTATTTCAGGTTATTTAAAGCATATACGCTTAGGTGACTTAACTAGCAAAATATAATTACGACCATTTGCAAATAGTATAGAATTATACAGGTCAAACAGAGCCATTGTACCTAATAAAAAACTACTAGCCCTACGTAATATATGTTGTTTCTGCATGTTTATTGTATAGAGCATGATATAAATATTACGAAAATAGCCATCATTTCCATGTGCTAATTTCTGACAACTAATAAGTAATACCCATTTTTAATTAATAACTATATACTATACAGTGGACCAATAACAAGGAATATGCAAATATACCTTTTAGAATAGGAGCAATATGAGCTGCTCGCCGTAGGCCAAGAAGGAAAAGCGTGCTAAGCCAATGGTTTGTAAAATGCTAGTGTTGACAATGTCCTTGGGTAATTCAAATGTACTTAAATATAATCTAGCATCCCTTGTTCAGTAATTATTTATTGTTAACTCTGTTTCTGTGCTTCGTCCATTGCGTGGACACAGGACGTCAACCTGGTAAGATATTTTGCGTGCCACAGTTATTGCCACTAATACGTGATTTAACCATATTTAAATCTTACAAATCAGCATCCAGATTCCCCAGATTTGTGGTTGAAATAAGAGTGGCTCCTAACTCCATAAAACCGACTCTCCGTAATTCAGTGGCAGAAACCCCGCTGCTATGCGGTTAGGAATTTTAAACAAAGTTTTAGTTAAAATCCCCATTCGGCCTCCTTTTTAAGCCAGAGCAAACTGGCAGTATCTTCTGGAGCAATACAGCACCGTTGCTTTGCTTTCAAACAATTTTAGAGGTACTGGCTGTTGCAGATGTTAAGCAACTGCGCCCTCTCTGCTGCATCCACCAGTGTGAATGGATCAATGATGCAAGTATTTAATACCTCCCGCGTTTTCCTATTTTCCTATATTCGGCTTTGTCCAATTTGCTTCACGATCGGACTATTTTATCCACTTTATTAAGGCTGTTGTAATCTGGCACACGCCAATCGTACTTCTATAACTACCTGTATTTAACTTCTTACTCATAGTTACTCACAATGCGCAGCCCCGTTCCACAGGATAACTCCATAATCAGCAACGCGGACGTTAGTTCATCTGTTTCATGAACACATTGGATTGTATACGATGGTTGACATGACGATTAGCCAAACTCAGTTATATTTGTGTTTTGCTCATCTATATTTTTATCCACCTCAGTCACTTCTCCTCTAACAGCAACCAAAAGGCCTTCAGATTGTATGATTTATTATTATATAATTTTTTTGCTTTTGTCCTCTGTACTATTTATTATTTAAATTTCCATGCCTCCCTCAGTGTGGAAGGAGCTCAATCTGTTCCTGAGGTTTTCCACAACGCTGGCTATAGCCAAATCCAGAGTTCCATTTCTCGATGAGTGAGTAAAGCGTAATGAGTATCCCACTAGATTTTGGAAGCAGCTACGTCGCAATAAGATTTAAAGTATTAGCAAGACGCTAGATGACATGCGCATAACAAATGTGATACCGTGCATCCCAATATAGCGGAATTTTGTCCGTAAATATCATTGTATTGGCCTGAAGACAATCATGGAATATAATTAGTCACCTATGTTCTCGTGAGATTTTAACTCTAAATGGGAATATTCAAGTTCCTTAACTGCATTTATAACGGCATATAAGCTGAGATGTTTTTCTCGCCATTAAGTATCGTATATTGATAATGATGTTGATTAAATGGTCTTCATAAACATAAAAGTTACATGTTTTGAGTGCCATAAATATCAGTATTTCTGTAGAAGCTGCATTTATATCCGTCGGTATGAATGGTTGCTTACCCGTGACATTCAGAACGTCGCCGCCTGGCACGTAGCTACAGTTGAAAACTAATAAAAATGTGACGTAAATTTAAAGATTTTTTAATTTTTCAATATTATTTTGTATTTGGTTATTTATTAACGAAAAGCGCCTTACTGAAATTCGTCAAATTGGTATTCACATCTGAAAATGAGTAAATGTGATAAGCGCATTAGTTAAGTGTCATGCACATATTGGTATTTATTACCCGCACTTTCATGCTACAGTTTTGAAAAGAATATCTACTCACATTCATCTTTTGATGGAAATGTCTGCAGATTGATACCTTTTAGAAAAATATTGGCTTTTATTGTCTAATTGTGTATTAGGCAAACACTGTCGTTTTTCAATCGCTTTTTGCCATGTAAAGCTATCATTTATGATTCAGAACGAAATTATAATGGGCAACAAAACCGAAAATTTAACAAGTGCAAAATAGAAAAAGCATGTTAGTCGCACCATCAATGAATTTCGTTTATTGTGTGCTCAAACAATTTTTTAACTTTTCGAGGTCTTGCATCCTGGACACGGTTGTATTGTAGTGAAGTTTTGGACTAATCCCTTTACATTGGTGGGACATCAATGTAAATAAAGTTTTCACATATGTAACTCACAAATCCACCATCCTGTTGTTCATTATATTAATATTTGTTCCTCTAGACAATTTGTATGAAATTGGATTTACGAAACTAACTACATACAATAACCGATCATGTGCCAACGTGATCTTTTTTGCACTAATTAAGTAACTTTAGATCCAGTTACATTTCAAACTGCATTTGCATCCTGGTAACCTCCACATTATGACGATACCGCGCCTCTATATTGTAAAACTAATTCACTGCCATACTCAAATATTGTTTATATCGGTAGCAGAACAGAGGCTTTACGATTAGAAAAGCACTTCTTTCATATTCAATAAGAATTATCACCTGAAAATTGCAACTGTTTAGAATTCATATTTTGAACTGGTTTACTGCTTGAAAGCTTTTACTTCGTGGCATTTAGTGCCATTTCTGCCTAGCTGCCGTTGCAAATGTATATACTAACATTTCATACTGCACAAATACAATATTTCGGACTGTTAATTTAGGTGGCTTACTGCTTTTGTCCTCATTGAACCTGGCTGTGAAAAGAAATGCTTTTGTTTGTTTTGGCATAAGTAAAATAAATTAGATCAACACACGATAAAAGCTGCACTAACCTTCGAAAATGCAGAATTTTTGAATCGGCACTAGTAGACATATAATAGTTTCATGGTATTAGTATGTTTCAACGTTGGTGCAAATATAGGCTCAGTAATCGCTCTCAAAACATGCTGACATAGCGCAATAACAAATTCATTTTGTATTATTATAATCAATAGATATTAGGTCATCACTACCTGTGCACTACGAAGTTACGTAACATCAAATATTAGGAAGCATGAATAGTTATGGTTTATTTCATTGTGATGTTGCTTAGCTTAATGTTCATAGTGGATCTCATCTCTGAGTAGAGCAACCTATGTTACTTACGTAAGTTGAGAATACGCGTTATCCGAATTGCTCACTTAACTCCGAGTTATCTCAATATATCTGTCCTGGCCACATCATGGTCTCAATACAGTCGTTTGATTGGCTCCGGCTTGATTCGCAGCTTCTGCATTGCTTCACAGAGGTAACATTATGATGTCTTACACATATTTGACCCCGTAACGGTCAGATTCCTTGTACCACATATTGTCATATGTTCCAGTTCTACAAATTATATTCAACCTACCTAACTGCATACCCTGCTCAAGTCCTTACTGTATTTGGCTAAACAGTTTGACATCATATTATATTCGTTTTAATGATGCAAAGTTATCCATATCCTTAAGCGTCAAGTGTACATGTCACATACATTTCCTGTTCCCCAGACGCCAATATATAAACAAGTTTGTTTTGTGCAACAGCTTTTTTGAGTAAACTACCATCATGGCTCACCATTAGTTGCCCTGCTGTTGCTAACTTTCCCCCAAAAGCTCTGAAGACGGCAGCTAAGAGGATAGCCAAGCGATTAACCTCAAGCTTTAAGAATGGTTAGGTATCCAGCTACTTCCTACCGTGTAGAACTAGGGTGGCATTAGCCCACCAATTATAACTTATGGATTAAACCTCCCGTTGCGGTCAAACGTGATAGAAATGGTTATAGCTAAGGCAATAAGAGGTTCACTATAATCTGCTAACATGAAAACACTCGAGCAACAAGGCTTCTGACATCATCATATATCATCAAGCTACGGATTGCACGTGCCACTTCGGTTGCAACAAACAATTGCAGAACCGAATCAACTATTGTACTTTTGTTAAAGAATTCGACTGCATCCTCCTCCAAATACTTCAAATGTACGGAATTGAGAGTTCTATTTTTAAGTATTTAGGAAATCTCCATCCTTAGCAACTATGTTTATTAGAATTTGTGGCTCGTTTTCCTATCCCAAAATGGTAGACTACAGGTTTCTGTAAGTTCATTGTTTGGGCCGCGCTTGCAATTATTCAACATTTGTGAACTTTTGCGTGCCATCGAAATTTGTGTCCCGCTTTTTACTGAGAACTTTAATATACGGCGAACTGTACGGAAGCAGGAAGATTACCAACTGCCGCAGTAATAATAAAACCAAGATTTTAATTAGTCAAGAGCAAATTTATTTCTTTGAGTCTCGTGCGAGTACAAAAGTGCACATATACGCCACAAGCCCATTTTTGAATATACGCGTATAGATTACAACTTGAGGACGGCTCTAGGGCGTCATGAATTTTGGGGGTGATTAAAGGCAACCTCTAATACTAGGTGTCCAAAAGAGTACAACAACATTCCGGTCCCTTACTGAGGGCAATCGGGAGGTTTTCTTAATTTCATCACTCGCATACTTTAAAAACCATGTGGGGCCCAAAGAAGCGTTAGTGATGCATGCAGCTCATTCCCAGCTAAAACTCAACGCATGGTATTGAACAATGATTTATCTCGGGTAAAAGGCATTTGCTTGACAAGTCAAACAGGATGATGGGTTTAGACTAAAATCATTAAAATATAGTTGATTTGTCTGCTTGTGCTTTAGTCTAGCAGATAGACTGTTGAATTATATTAGTTTAGCTAGGAATTGGATGTGAACGAGGAGACAAAAAGGGCTACAGTCATACTTGTTGCGATCTGTGAGAAAATTAAGAAGCCTGAACGAGAAAATCCACTTCTATCCCGTATCCTCAGGTATATGCAATATGTAATCCGGTTTGGTGAGACAAATTATATATTCCAAAATTGCACTGTTTAGGCAACGATGTGATAGGGATCAAGGGCAAGATACATTCATTTTATGAAAATATCTAAAGTGAGGGGTAAAATAACGAAGTTCGTGGGAGAGAATTCAAGGGTTGGTAAACCCGAAGATTAAAAAATGCTGCGGACATTCCAGGCGACTAAACTGTTTACACAATTTCAGAGGGTTTCCTCTGAGATTTGTATTGTGGTTGAGTTCCAGCAAGTGAAAGCAAACGTGACTAGGTCAACCAACATTTGGTCGACAAATATGAGATCCCCGCAGCCTACGGTAGTGGCCAAGAACAAGTCCCCGTCATTTCAGGCTTTGATGGCAGGAGAAATTTCGCAGGCTCTTGACTTTATAGCCCTGCCTTGCGGCTTCTCTAGCCTTTCTAAGTCGCGCTTTAAACTGTTGCTTAGAACTGTGTATCATGGGGAAGATTGTTAGATCACATCTTCCGAATGCTCTCCGCAGTAAGCCGACGTGCTGGTTAGCTCTCTTCGCAGCTGCCTTTGACTAGATTGAAAATTTATTTTCGCTTTGAATTAGCGCACTATGGTCACTTGCTTGGGAAATTGTTTGCAACGCAATTGACCCACGTTTATCCACGTAGTCATACCCATGGTGCAATTAAACAGCGTGACGTTTTTCCACATTGAACGGAAGGATATTCAGAACTGATCGGCTGGAAATGGTGTTGAGGTCACGCTGGAGCTTCTCGTGGTCTTTCGGTTATTTAATCAGTTTGATCTACTTGTAATGTTCGCTCCACAGCAAACGACAGCCAACACTTTAACAAAGCAACAAAATTCGGCTCGTTGCAACGCAGACGGAATTCAACTTATTTCATGTATTCTTCAGCGTTTTCTAGCAACCTTAAAGTGCGAGGATTTAGTGAGTGCCTGTTACATGGAATCAACAAGGCCACTAATTTAAACCTGGGGCGATCCGGGTCATGGCTTTCAGCAGCAAGGTCCTATGCCTTACCATGCAAGGCTAAGCTGGACACAAGGTTAACTTGCTTGCAAAGGTTGGGCTACAGCCGCCAGGTTGCAAAAGCCTCGGTAAAACGGCGACGTGCTGGAATGTTCTGTCTAGTGACGACCAACAGAACGTTCCGCGGGTTTTGTCCCGCATTACATTCTAGTAGTCACCGAGCAGTACAACTCTCCATTATAGGTTGGGGCCGTTCATCGTTAGGCCTCGCGAAGAATACTTCATACTTTTGTAGACAATTTTCACTTAGTCCGACGTATGTTCATACTACAGCACCTATAGTTAGCTTGGTAAACGCGGCAGGCGGTGATTTGAGGGAGAGGTTAATCTATGGTAAGTTGGTGCAGCAATTTTCTGCAGGGATGCAGTAGTAAATGCTTAGTTGTCTGATCAAACCAGTTTATCAATTGGCGTAGTCGGTGGCGGAATCTCTTATCAGTTTGTTCCCTTGTGTAAGTTCAATTGATGAATCTTCTCAGAAACATCAGATTGTTCACCTTCATGGATTTCCTATCCAAAACCTTTCTGAACCTTTCCGAGGATCCTAATTACTGCGTTGAGTGGATACAACGCGCAGCATTTCATTTGTGAATGACAAGGGTATTTCACCGGCTATAATCTCTGCGGTTGAATGCCTGGGCACGGCCAGCAGGATTTATTGCCGTTTGCGGGGCTTATTTATTCCGGCGTACAATATATTATAAAACCATTGCCACTCCTAACACCACCTGCGGTGCAGCCGCTACATAAAATTGTGGGGTAATAAGCTGGCGCTAACCACCTAACACGGTTAGTTTGAACGAAACCGTATTAATTTTTCTCTTCGAAATTTTCAGCCGTGGTATGCTCTGTCAACGTTAGTGATTTCAGCTTTTAAGCTTCCTATACAAATGTACTGGACGAGGAATCACACTTGTTGCATTAATTTCTTTGAATTATGTTCATAGAGGAACGACACTACTCAGACCAAGATAAGGCTAATCAGCCTTCATCATATCGGGAAATACGTATTTAGGTGTGTGTTATGGTGGATTATATGCTAGGTTAATCTATTATCAAAACGCACGGTACCTGTTAGACTTTTGCTTATAAATCCGTTTTATACTGCTTTTACTTCGTCCGAATTTATTAAACTAACGACCGGTTTTCTATCATTACCGGCTGCCGAAATATGTCTCAGAATCATGCAATTTTACCAGCAGGAACATTCATCAACAATGTTGTAATTGATCAGCCATGTTTTCAACTAAACAACCGTAACATTAAGCCGTTATTTAACGGAAAGCAAGTCAAAGCTTTTGATTGGAAATAGTTCCGCTTTTATTGGAAAATTATTAATTGTCATAGGCACATCAGCATTCAAGGTGAATATATTTGCTTGTGGTATATCCAGAGCGTGACAGTCCATTAAGTGCCATTGATGGGGACTTCAGTAAAAGATATAATGCGTTTATTCAGATAGTTGTTTTGCTCACTATTGCGACCTAGGTAACTGGTACTGTTGGACAAGCAATTTTATCCTCAAGTAGTTTACTTTGCTATCGCTTACGTAATAGCCTTCCTCACACGGTAAATACTATTATCTGTTATAGGAGGGTACGCCGTCGTTTACAACAGCTTATATTAATGTAAGCCAAGCAAACTCTGCTACGGCGATACGGATACGCATGCTATATAAATAAACTCCAAGTTACGCTATTTGGTATTAATGTTGTTTTTTCAACAAAAAAACATTTATCTGTTCAGCGATGACAAATAACTATTCACCTTAAAATTTAGCTTTGCTGTACATTAAAAACACTTGATTACCATCGGAAAAATCCGCCTTACACTAACCGAACAAATTACAACTAAATATTATATTTTGTAAAAGTGCTCTCTTTGTACATCTAAGCTAGCTGAATGTACAAAGTGTGGTATACACCTAGGAATTTATACCTTAAAGTCTGTTTTGTGCGACAGCTTTTGCTAATACTTGTACATACTTTTAAAACAACTATGCGATAAAAGCTCCAATAAACAGCTTGGTGGAAGTCAAATCAAAGCACTGATCACCATAGGATGCATTCGATTCCATGGCATCCTTTTGCGTTTCTTCTTTGTTTTTGAATCAATAAATGCGGTTTAACCTTTTAAAGTTTACAGGGCACTAAGGAAGTTTAACTCCAGAGTTGCTAGTGAGACGGAAGCTATTTGCACTTTTGGCTTGAAGGGGTGCGCCGATATCCTCATCTTAAATTGATATCTTGTTTAAACTGTTGCCTTTAGATCGGCACTAATCCTGCAATTTGAATGCTTGTAAGAAAAAAGCCCAAGACAAATAAGGAATGCCTTTAGTATTGTCTGAGCATATTTAGGTCCAAAATACTGAAATACAGTGGGCGAGTATTGTGACTTGGTAGTAAACAAGGACCTCAGCTGAGGACTTAGTCAAATTTAAATATCATCGCTTACATACTACGAGTGATGATGCAGCAAACCTTATTCAGTGAAAAGCGTCTGCATGGATTCTACATTTAAGACTGTACGGCTTCCATTCCTCGAATACCTAACGCCATGGAAATTATCGATAAGACACGGAAAGCTTCAAGTGCATCCACACATACGCATGAGGTGCTTGCTTCTGGTTAATTTAGATTATTCCTGTCTATCATCTCTCCATCTTTTCGCAGCGTTGTCAATGTAAGCTCATCCGAACCGGATTTATCAACCCTACAGACTGGTGAATTGTACGTGTCAATATCTTCTCGATTAGAGTCCGTGCCATTACTAACCGTTTTTACTGGGATCCGTGATTAATAGCAAATAGTTAACTTATTCACTTTGAGCCGATTGCCTTTCTGTGCGACACCATTCGGTATAGAATTCTCGTGGCAATCCGAAAAACCTAGGCTTAATCAGGTCCGGCGTTTCTAAACACAGCTTCCAAAGAATTTGTGGTCTCATATTTTGTGTTCAGGTTTGTGTTCCTATTCAGTTAGAAGGTTCCAGTCACTTGCCATTCTTTTTGAAGTTTTCAACCAGTGCGCCTGCATAACCTATCACACGGACCGCGCTTAGTTGACCTTGCAACCACCATGCTCGTCTGAACGAAGTACGCCGGTCTCAAAGCTGGAAACTTACAGAACACTAAGTAACCCACTGGGTTAGGTAACGACACCACGTTGACTGGCAGAAATGCAAATCCAACAATGATTCAAGAGCAGGGCATTTGCTGATTATAAATGTCATCGAGTAGTTAAAATCGTTCTGCCTTGCTTGCATTCTTTGTAATGGTCTGCTACGAAATGTGCACCTTTATCCTAACAACAGGTACGAGAGCGAAATAGCTCCCAATATGCACTTTGCTACTGCACTACGTGCTCCACAATCCTACTCATTAAGCGCCGGATTTTCCTATTTCGGAAGAGCGACCGGTTCATCGAAGAAGCCGAGCAGAAGATTAACGAAAATATTACTTTAATGGTAGCCAGTAAGCACCAATGAAGCGTAGCGGCTTCTAAGCAACGGACTGTTGCACCATCCGCCTTCCCTGAACCGCAATCAGCACGTCCCCATTTCCGTTGCATTCTCCAGATTTGGTTGAACGCCGGGGGAATACTGACGGTACCTACGACAGTCGAACAGTATTCATGGCAACGAAAATCTAGCATCAGTCGAAACGCAGGGTTAAACAACTTTCACTAAATCTGATATCCAGCATTAACAAGGATGAATCAATCGAACACCAACTCTCGGTACCTGCAGCTCAAATGGCACTTGTCGAAACAAAGCCACCTGAAACATCAGCTGCATATGCAGACATGGCTGCATAGGTCCACCGGGATTCGCAGTTGCTGCCACCTCTGCTTTAAACACCGTTAACGCAAATATAGGGACAAACAATAAACATCAACACTTGTCAGAAGGTATGGACAAATGAGTACCCTACCTTGTTGATTAATGAAAAAATAATCCAGCAATAGCGCCTGGACGGTAGTTCACTCAACTGTCCCTGAATTTACCACCATCACATTGAGGGATAAGTTATCGGACGAACAAGATCAATGTAACTCGTAGAGCGTGCAGATGAGTACCAGAGCCATGTCGATACAATTATTAAAAGTTTCTACCCATCCGAACTCGTCACACTATACAAAAGCAGACTTATTCGGGTAACATTAGGATCCTCCACCGCCTAAACACAATCTTCGTACACGGCGTGCTAGAACAGAATTCTATCATGTTCCAGAGACCAGAAGGCACTCTATAGAACTGTGGCGGTTCATTAGAGAAACACGTTTCTAAGATACTATTGCGGCTCTAATGCTTTTCAGCATATCACGTTTACCAAATTATAGAGGATGCAGCCCCAGCATCCTAAAACGTGTGGTTCAGTCAGAGCAAGCAGCGACGGATGTTTTGAATCGATGACGGAGAAATCGGAAAATTCTTCCTTCCGAACATCGGTTCCAGGTCGTCGTAGCTTTTCACAGGTTAAATATTAAGGCACTTGTAACTGCAAGCGCACCGACAAATGTCAGAGGCGTAACTTGACGGTTGCTATAAGTAATCCTGACGTAGGCCTAAACAAAGATTGGATCGCACCTTGGCCACATTATGTTTTAGACGAAGTACCATTATCCTGTGAACATAATAAGTAACTACCGACCTCCCATCGGTAAGCGTTCTCCCAAAATTGACCTCCTAGATACCCAGAAACTGACCTGCTTGTATATGGATGCTCAGGGACTTCATAATAAACTGGCCGAACTGAAACGTTTCCAAGCTTCCGGATCATATGACGCCATAGTTATCACCGAAACATGGCTGCACACGGGAATGACGGACGCTGAAGTTTTACTACCGGGCTTGTCGCTTACCAGTAAAGATAGACTCGCAAAAGATTGAGGTGTGATCCAGTATTAGAGAAGCGGCTCAGAGTGCAAAGCTTTGAGGTATTCAGACTCGCAGATTCAGACTCCCAGTGTCCCGAGTCTCTTTGGATTTTCTTCCACTGAAGGGGAAAGGAAGCCTGCCTTGTTTTCTTGGAGTACTGCCCCTCTAACTGTACACGCGAAACGGACTGTCACCTAGCGACGGCTTTAAGTTGCAATTCAGAGCATAAATGCACTCACAGACATATCATGGGTGATGTCAGCGCACATTGTGTATAAACTGCAGCCACAAACAAAGAACAATTCAAAGCCGATCTACAAGAACTCTTAAGCACTGTTCCTCTTTACATTGACATCACCTTGCCTATTCGGTTAAGAACAAATGACAAGCTATCTTGTCTGCATCCTGTGTTTACCAATTAGGAGCATTTGAGTTATGTGTTGTTCGTAGACTGCGCTTGGGTCGCAGTGAGCATGTAGTTATCAGTTTTGATTTGCTTTGATATGCAGAATATCAGAATGAGAATCATAGGACTGTGAGAACCATCACAAGCTACGATCGATTAGCCATATTCCTCAGCAATTCAACTTAGTCGTTCCTTGCCGAAGTACTCTCAGAATTCGCCTGGCTCGAGTTCGACAACAAATTCAGTCAGATGATTGCAAATGTTTCAAAATAAGAGTTTGGATTAAGTGTAAATTAATTTTTCCTTTAGAAGAAATACCCGAATATGGAGGGCAATAAGCTACACAGTATGGCGATTTTATAGAAAATCTCTAGCACCAGCAAATTGGGACAGCTACGTAGCCCAAAGCAAAAACTGCACCCAACTGCTAAGAGAAGATAAAGCCGCTGTTAGCAGAACATAGCAAAAGCCTACAGCGCCAACCATGAACTGCTGTACAAACAAGTCATTTGGGTTAAAAAATGTGAGGAAAGGATTTCCTTTACTAAGGTCAGCTGATGACCTAAGAAGTACGTCTCTAGAAGCAGCAAACGCGTTGAGCATGCAATATGACCCATACATTTCAGAGGGTTTTGCCACCAAGCGATCTTTCGAATTGTGAATTCTCCTCGCCAGGAATAACACACATCAGTTTAACCAAGGGGCTGTATTGCAATAGCTGACGTCTTTACGCAAACACACCTTGAACGGTGTCGACATCATTCGACTAGAGGCAATAAAAGCAGCAACGTACCAACTGGCAAGACATTAGGCTCAGTTTTCCTTGCGCTGCTCAGACCGGAATCAAGTTCCCGCTCTGTGGAACCTCGGAATAACAAACCTAAATTTACAAAGGTGGAAGCAGAACTAATCCTTCTAACTGCCGCCTAGTATCCCTTCTTCCTATACTCTCCAATATCTTGGAATCCATAGTCGCCTCTGCTTTGCAGTGCCAGCTAAAAAACTGTAACATTATCGCACCTTAGCAGCACAGTTTCCGTCGACAGCGGTCGTGCACAAACAGTGTACTTATCGTACGCATTAGTTTTACCCAGTCCGCTGATGTTAGTGATTTTGCTTATGTGATGTAGCTGGGTTTTTTGAAAGCTTATGGATGAAACAATACCTTAATTTACTGGAACAGCCACAACGTCAGGCATCTAAGGACGTAAGTAAAATGCGCAATCTTTCATATCCGGAGTGGTTGCAATGATGGGGTATTCAGTGGAAGCTTTCGCAGACTATTAGGCGAGATGATTATGGCAGAATTGATTCTGTGAGACACACACCATTTGTGCCGCACTTAACTGCGACTCAGCACTGATAAAAACTTGAGGGGCCACTCATTGAGACTCGACGTACAGTATAGCCGCCTAGAGTGTCATAAAAGTTTCTTTTCCATTTGTGTTAATCACACGTGAAATGCCCGCCCAGAATCAATTATCTCTGCACGGACACTAACAGAATTTAAAAAACGGTTCGATGACATCGTTATGCACTTAAATTTGTTACTTAGCACTGTCTCCATTCGACAACTGGAATTTAGCATGAAATTATTTTACGTTAACTGCAATCGCTGTGAATCTAAGCGGATTGCAGGACTACGGAGAAGCAAAAGATAACTACTTATTTTCCTAGTAAAAGTACTAACACTTTTACTATCATCATTTTTATATTGTAGTTATATAGACATACCTACCAACTATCCAACGGGACTTGCAAAGCAAAGCTCCCTTACCCGCACAAATTCATTGTTCATTGTGCCTTTCACTCAATAGACAGGCTACTAGTAATCATGAAATTTTTTGTATTTTGATCAGCGAGGACCATACAAATGAAGCTAAACTGCATAAATATTCAAACGTTTTCTTAGGACTAGTCGGTCTGAAAATAGCAACAATACCTGAATTCTATTCTCTAATTAAAACGAATTGCTCGCTATTCCCCCCCAAATTTACGGGATGTTTATGCTCCTATGGATGATTTACACGAGTTGCTAGTCAAACTGTGGGAGCAGGAAACTGTCCCAACCGATTTGAGCCGCTCCGTCATGGTCCCAATTTTCAAGGGCGACTCGCGATCGGAATGCGGCAGCCATAGAGGAATCAGTCTGATATCGTTCGCCTCCAAATTGCTTGCTTCTCTCATCCTTCACAGACTGACTGGTACCCGTGAAAGCCAGATTCGTGAAAAGCAATCTGGATTTCGTCGAGGTCGTAGCTGCATTGACTATATCTTCACTTTTCGTCAGTTGTTAGAGCACCGTCACATATATTGGCGGCCCACCATTGTCGTGTTCCTCGATATCAAAGGTGCATTCGACTCGGTGGATAGTCATGCACTTTGGGACTGTCTACTCAGGAAAGGTGTACCTGAGAAATATGTAAATGTTATCCGAGCGTTATATGCGTGTAGCTCGGGCAGAGTGAGGGCTTACGGCAAGTTGTCGTCGCTCTTTAATATATCCAGCAGCGTGAGACAAGAATGCCCGCTGTCAACTTTCCTCTTCAACTTCGTTGTTGACGAAGTCATGGAAATCGCGTTCACAGGACACGACTTAGAAGGTGTGCAGCTACTCCCAGGGAACGACTTCTTGACTTAGATTATGCTGATGATATTGCCCTTATCTCTGACAGCTCACAAATGTGCCAAGCGGCACTGAACAGATTAGCACTAGCTGTCCGTCAGTTCGGGCTTTGCTTCGCACCCTCGAAGTGCAAGGCGTTCCTCCAAGATTGGTCTGGACCGCCTCCTACACTGACCCTTGTTGGGGATCAGCTAGAAGTCGTTCAAAAATTCAACTACCTGGGAAGTTTTATCAGCGCCCGTGTGATTGAAGATGAGATCATGAACCGTATAGCAAAAGCTCGGGGCGCTTTTGCTAACCTTCGCCACTTATGGCGCCGGCGCGACATCACTCTCTCCCTGAAGGGTAGAGTGTACAATGCAGCAGTACGTTAGACCCTACTGTATGATTGCGAAAGCTGGCCGCTTAAAGCAGCGGACCTGAAGAGGCTAGTTATGTTCGACCACCGGTGCCTTCGTAATTTAGCTCACATCTGGTGGGAACACCGCATGAGAAACGAGCGTGTTCGACACCTAGTTTATGGCACAGGAAAAGGAACTGAACCGCTCAGCACCGTTATTTCACGCACCAGGCTCCGATGGCTCGGCCACGTGTTACGCATGACAGCCCACCGACTCCCGCGACGTGCGTTGTTTGCGCGCCGCGAGTGTGGATGGAAGAAGAGGAGGGTTGGCCAAGCGATGATTGATCGAGAGGAATGAAGGCCTTAACATTTGAGCTGGCCTCGGTTGGAGCGTCTCGGCTTCCTGGTGGAGGTCCGAAAGAGGATGAACACCTTTGGCTGGATACACTTGCTGATATGGCTAGGAGCCGACCTCAGTGGTGTTCGTGCTGTGAGTTTCTTCGTCCCACCTCATCCCTCTTAGCCTCCCCCTCCAACCACGATCTCATTATTTAACCTTATATAATTTCGCATAGTAATTTTTTTGATGCACAGTAGCCGGCTGTTAGCTTACCGGAACGATGCCCATCCGTTACCTGTAGCTCAGCCGGCTTGCACCAGTCGCATTTTTTCTTCTTTTTTATGAGTTGCGGCAGAATATATGAGGTATTCCCCACCTCTAGTTAACGTGTATGATGATGATGATATGGGATGCATACGTTAACGACTTTGATCTTGGCAGCACTTCTCCACCACTGATTCAACGCCGACTTTCTATAAATACAATTAAAGGAGTTTCAGCATTGGTCATGGTTCTATAAGTTTTCCTAACGCTGCTATATGCCGCGGTCTGAATACAAATGGATACCTGAAAATTCCATCCTATCGCCTGAAGTTCCGAAATGCTCAAATTCTCTCGTCTGCTTAGAGAAATTCCTGAATTTGACAAACACTATTCGTCTCACTGTCGTAAGCCACCAAAACATATTTATCTCATCTACTGTTATGTTCCTTCCTGTATAATCATAGAATAAACCATCTTAGTCAAAACAAGTTAACGAAACTTTTCGCACGTTAAGATTACTGCCAAAATGTATTAAGCATACACTTCTCAAGTTAAACATTTCTAACTACTTGTATTCTTCTCTCCAGATATATGCTTACCAAGCATTTATCCGGTTTTGCTACGCGAAGAATTCACTTAAGGCTTAACTCCATATGTGCAGAATCGCTTTGAGAATCTTTGGTTTGCACCGCCATTACTAAACATTTTGTAGCATACAAAAGTTAACATGAAATTTCAAAAAGTTGACTCCTGCTTGTCTACGCACCGCAAATATGAACTATTCTGTATCGGACTACTTAGGTTAACTATATTTCACTACAATTATCTAGTTTTCTTTTTGACACTAGTAACCTAAAATAGTGTTCCACATTAACGTTGACTAGAATGACGTACTCACTGATAGATGCATTGCTCGCAGAGCTCAATGGCCTAATGATCATGACGATAACGGCCAAACACTAAGTGTCGTGTTCCACGCCCATCTCCGGAATCTCTACCTGATGAGTCTAAACCAAGACGAATCCGTCTGTCGTAGGTTGCCGGGATGGGTAGAGCCACATCGATAATCCATTAATCTTTTACTTTTTCACATTTGAGTGCAATGCAGTAAAAATGTCACGTCTTCTTACAAAAGCAGTGCTAGTTTATGATGCTGAATATTTTTTGGCAATAATAGTACATGGCCCAATACAAACCTATATAAAAATAGCTGCAATGTAAGTACAATAGGTGGATGACACGTACGCAAATTGCAAGTCGGAAAAGTAAGCAATGCATTCCTGCAAAACTTTAACGGCGTACATGCGAAAGTTTAGCTTCTCCTGCGACCAAGAGTAAAAAGCTCAACATTCCTTGCTGGATATAACAATTATTTAAAACTACAATGGATCTTGCATTAGAAGCATACGCAGGTAAACCACACAGATTGGACAAAATACCAAATTTCACAAATGGTGTTCGGTACAATCTGTCGCCTTTGAAGTGCACTCTAACTGCACACCAGATTCCATAAATAAGAACTGCAGAAAATCAGCGAAGCCCTCAGAGAAAATGAATATCCGAAAGCATCTGCAAGCACGTGAGCGTAAGCAACCCGGAAGAATTTCTTCGAGGATAGCAACTTTTATGCATTTAACCTTTAATTGTGATGATCCTTCTGATGGGTTACCTCGACGCCCTAAAGGCGCTGTTGATAACTCTTGAATTACAGCTCGTTTGATAATAGTTTATTACAATAAACCAGTGCTTAAATGGTAATTATACGATAAGCTACCCTCGTTGGTTTCAGCAATGCTTGTGTATCAAAACTCGTACGTTTGTTGTACAAGATACATCGGTCCGACTTCTAGGATTTTATCCTAGAGGCATCCGCGAACCTATTCCGGTATGGTACTACAGGTGATAAATGAAGTCTTATAACAGCACGATTTTGCCACACCTTGATTATGGTCATGCAGCATCAGAGAACGACTTTAATTGATCCAATTGTTGTCTGAAAACTCCTTATGATGCTTCCGCAAACAGTTGCTTTCTGTTGCCCAGGACATATACCTTCGCCAATTAAAACCTGTTGTATGTTTAAAAGGAATATGCGCGGCCCATTTTGTTTCCTTGGCCAGCAAAGAATGTTACTTAATTATTTGTTTATCATTTTAGTAAAAGATTTTATTTCCTTTCGAGTGATTATTACATACTTTTCCATTGGTTGACTGGATACATTATCTGTAGCTCTGACTGAAGCTATTGAAACTCTAGTTCAAACTGCGTGTGATCTATATTTAGCTCTTTACAGTACTTCCGCACCTAATTCGTCATGTAAACGCATATATCTGATGAGAATTTGATGGAAAATAATGCTTCAGACACAATTTGATTTATGGCTTTGATTAGAAACAACTAGTATATTGCTTGAAGCCCATTTGCCATTTTAACTAGAGAAACAACTGTAAAATACTATAAATAGTGATTGGTGAATAGGTGCATAATTGCGAAAAGAACTTTGTGGTAATCTCTAAACTTCTGCAACTGATGCCGTAGATACGAAATATTGAATTTAGCCAAATTCGCACATTTTCACACGTAAGCGAGAACAAATCACCTAATTTGCAAATGATTAACGTCAAATTACAACTTTAATTTTGCATTAATATGCATACTAAATCTTGCACAGTTGTGCAAGTTGAATTGGAAAGGCAATATGCCACTTTTGGCAAGTTGCACAGACAGGCTATATTTTGCGTGCGACTAGATTTCTCAAAAACTAAGATCTAACATTAGAAGTATATATGGTAATCCTTGCGCTTGGGAGCAATTGTTTCACCAGCACATTTTTCGTGATTTCCTAACCTGCGAACTTCCACAGTCGGGCCACCGTGCGTGCACAGAAGGATAAATGAAAATCGGTTGATTACGTAACTGTTACACGTTAGCCTACATTTTACTTTACAAACAGAGAAATGTGGTTTACTTTTATATACGCGTAAAACAAAATGTTCGAGCCTACCAAGTAAAATTAGATTGAAATGAGATAATGAAGATCACTCCTCTCTCACAATTCTAGATTAATGATAATTCCTTACTCTGTCCGCACAACAGCAACTAGCCGCAATCATGTAAACAGCCGATTGCTTGACGCAACTGCTCGCGTAATTTACCTATTGTATATCTAGTTTTACTTAATCATAATGCAAGATGAAATATGTCAGTCACTTATCTAATTTATAATCTTGCATATTACATACATAAGCTCAAAGGAAATTTGCTGTGTGTGACTACGGACAGTAGCAGCAACTAATTAGAAGGAATTTTATCACTGTAGTAATGTTGAAATTTTAACGTGCATTCTTCCAGCACTTTTCCGAATTATAAGGCAGACAACAAAACAGTGATTAAATACGGAAACTTTAAGTTCTGTTATGCATTTGCAACATACGGTGAGTGAATGTATTTGTAAATGTGAAACCACATGCAAGTGTAACTTTATTTAGTAAACACATTGCTATGCAACCTACTTGAATATTTAAAATAAACGGTTTGTTAATGTATGTGGATGTCCGTTGAGGATGCGCTACTGTCGCATTGAAAGACATTTCGATTTCGCCTAAAACTTATCCAGTCGCTCTGGTAAAAGGACCAGAGGCAAACGTTAAAGCGCTGGAAGAAAATTGTAACACATATACTTTACTTTTATCTTCTATGAGACATTTTAATCCATGAATGCAACTCACTTGCAGGATAAAATTTAGCCACTACAAAAACATTTGCGTGCGTAAACTATAATTCTGAAACGTTAATTGCAAACACTTTTCTGCAAACCGATATTGTATCTGTACTTCTCAGTACAGTGTATAGAGCATGTTCTTTTCTGAATACTCACCCATATATATATCTGCAACAAAAAGGAACAGTTTAACTAATCAAGTATAACATAATGCTTTTATTAACATATTTAACTTGTCAGAGATCGATCATAATTGGCATATTTCTAAAGCCACTCTTACTTTTATTATCTTGTCCACATTTTCCATAGTATCAAGAATCATTTTGACAAGAACATTGTCGTGTTTGTTAGTCGCATATACAACATAAAAGCGTCATTTTCTAGCTAATTATCGTAATGAAAATTGCATATGTAATAAAGTAGTTACCTTAGTTTTAACTTCCCTACACTTACATATATGCAAATTTTATACTGATATTCCAAACAAATCTATGCTATCAAAACACCAATATGAAAGCGGATACATAAGCAATGACAAGCATTGCGTTTTGCAAAACACTTAGTTGATGCCGATCGAATTATTTTAAAAATCCTAATGAGCATTTCGGTTGGTTGTGATAAGACATAATTGTCACTTTCAAGCATTTGGCATGGCTAGTCTGGAAAAGCACCAAACACCGGATTTCAATCTTCTGTGTCTCGTTTGTGGTGCGCCTCCCAGCGGACTGCTGCCGGGTTCCGACCTCAATGAGTTCCGCAAGTCAGCAGTTAGGGACACTTTGCCATGGAAGAGAGCCGCAGACCTGAATGTTTGGAAGTTGACCGCGTTATAGCCCGGCACATCAGATAGTGTCATACGCGTTACGAACCTTGCGGAAAAGAGTAGTGAGCCCTACAATGTGACATTTTCCGTAGCTGGTATAACCTTCGTTATTTCGCTCTCAGTGTAAACCAGTATAAACTAATGTTATCCAGTAACATCTTACTTTTCTGTTAGAAAGCATGATGCGCTTAAAAATGAATAGAATTTCACCGTTGTTGAATTTAAACCATTTGTATACAGACTAAAATAGTTAAAATGGCCTTAACCGAGCTTAACTCTCCTGGCCTGTTTAACACAAACCTGTATCTGATTCCGAAATCCCTTGAATTTGAAAATGGGGACGCCGTAGCAGAATGCACCGAGAATATCAGTTCACCAATTAGTGCCTATAACTAATGCAAGCACACACCCATTTTAGTAGACGCGTCATTTATTTTGCATTTACTTGACGCAGTTAGGTCAGAGGGCATACTGAACTCGGCTCAAAGTGAAGGCGAGTCAGGGGACAGAGACGCCAGTATGCCCACCATGCAAAAAGTGTGAGGTGCACCTGCGTTCAAGTTACAGTATAAAGATCACGATACATGAACTTTTGTTATCGGAATTTTCAATGCGAAAACTGGGCTGTCATTACTTTCGGTCGCAACGATTAATTCAAAGGTAAATAAGACTACCTAGGGAACGATTTTTGGTAATTCTTAACTACTTTAATTAATCTAATGTACGAAGCATGACTTGGGTTACTTTAAATTTGCATGACGAATCTCTTTTCCCCAGTGTTCCCTGTCGTTATATATGAAGGCCTCATCAGATTGCAGAACGTCTTATTTGATGAACTGAACCTTCGACCACATATGCAAGGAGTTGTTTCGCCATACCAGAGGAATTCAGTACGTTAATGTGATGGGATTTAAAGCTAAAGGATAGTAATTCCAGCGTGCAACTTAAGTATCTGTCAGCCGGTAGTCTTAAGTTAATGGAAGTCATTAGCGACCTCAACGTTTGTTTGCTGACAAGCCGTATCTAATCTTCGTGTAATTTCATGCATTCATGCGGCGGATCATTTGCTATGCCGGAAATTATTCTGGTTGCTAAGTAAACCATAGCTAGTCCAACAAGGTAATTTAAGCAGGATTATTAAAATATGTAACGAGCAACCAGATGTTTGAGGTGGAGCTGCTTGTAGACAAGTCTCTTCTACATATGCGGACCGTTACTGGAACGTGCTTTTAGACAAAATTCCGAACAGCGAAGTACATTAGCCAAACTGCGCACTGCTGAGCGCTGACCGCTCTTTGGTCGCCAAGACGGTGGTAAAACCTGTATCATACCTACAACTTAGACACAATTAGGACCAGCATTTTTATTCGGTCGCTGTGTTGTGGCTCTGGTGAATCTTACACAGTTGTGGGTTGGAATTTCTCCGGAAGGATTGTAGTCCTCAAGTCGCATATATACCCTCTGACTATCAATATGCTATTCACTTGTTTCTGTATACAGGCTGTTCCTTACTCGACACGCAATTGACTTGATGGCAGCGATCGAAGGAAAAACTATTATTAGTAAAACGTATTTGCAAAAACGCGGTCATTGGAGGTTATAAACGTAATTCTAATGATATTGCTCAAGATGTAATCAGTAAACATGACACATTTAAAGTACCAAAGGAACTTTGATGGATCCTAAACCTGGATTGCTTACTTCAGGACATGATATCTCTATTCCCTAATTATTCTGCTCATTTTACATTAATGTTGCCCACAATCGGTTGCCATATCGTATATTTATTCCTTTCCCTCGATCACTGACATCCATGACGGTTCAAAGTCATCCATATCATTATGTTCTGTGACACTGCCCAAATACTCCCACGCCGCCACACGCTGCACAATTTCTGCCCACATGCACTACGATTGCAAAACCTGTTTGTAAGTCATGTACTGTATTTAATAAACTTTATAGAACCAAGGTTACAGGATAGTTCGTTTCACTCTTCTGTCCATACCGTGCGTTATGTCAACGTTCATTTTGCGTACGACGTACTTAGAGTAGCCTTCGTATTGTCGGTAGAATCTTTTATACAGTTTGCATAATCAGTGGGTTAAAAACGTATATGTGCCAAGGTCAGGCCGGCACGAATGCGTTAATTTTCAAATAATCGAGCTATGGTTTCCCCTTATATATAGACGTGTATATCGCTTTGTCACTTAATTCTCCAAACTTTTGCTGCGCATACTATATTGTAAATCGGCACTGGGGTCGTTCTGTAAGAAGCTCTTGGATTCGATACTGCAGGTACTCATATACTATTTCCTGGACCTACCCTCTACGCACATGAACATGCAGCAGCCATCAATCGTGAATCATGCTTTTGCAAATGGGACGAGTTTACTAGGGATATTTATTACGGCTTGCCTCTTGGTGCTATCGACCATGTTTGATACTATTTCCAGTGTGCCCTCATTAAGCATTACTTGGCTATTGGAGGTTGACATCCTAACCATTCTGACACAATTTTTACGCGTTACGAGGGAGGATTTCGTGACTGCCATGGTTACCTTGCTGTATATGATACTCAGTTACCCTAGGAAAAACTGGTGTATATCACGTCGTTGTTTTGGCACCTAACCTCAAATTCGTCATACAACAAAACTAAAGGCTCGGCCTCCAAGGGAGACTATCATATGGAAGTGCTTTCTGGAGGAGCAGTCTAGATGCTGGTGAATATACTGAGCATTTTGTCGATCTGCACTTCTGATATATATTAGGTGTACGCTACTTCTTATATTAGCATGACCTCAATATGAGGAGGGTTAAGCTGACACTGCCTTGACCAACCAAGGCAGTTCTATGCAGGCTTCAAGCAAATTTGTGGTGCTAACTCTCCGGTTCACGTTTCGATTAATGTGGAAGGTACATATAATTTAAGGGACTATGGCAAAGTGTGTGTGCTTGGTTAGCAATTTTTAGGTGTCTGTTTTCGAAATAAATGCGCTACTACACAGGACGAGACACAACATCTTTTGAAATTTTGTCTGCAAGACGTTTGCGTGACAAAACATTTAGTTCTAAGGTCGCTGAGGAACGTAGGCTAAAATAGGGATATCAGGATAGATTAGGTTCGTCATATAACCCAAAATGAAATGGTAACGGAACTCAATGGACCCTAGAACAGTGTATTAGTGTAGTCATTCGAAAGCTGCTTCTTGCCTCGTAAATTAAAGGAAACTATGATCTACCCTATTTTCAATTGCGGTAACAAGGATCCGCCATAGAAATAAGTCATGTACACTAGACTAGCGCGATGGTTAAATAACTTGAAGAATTGTCAAATATTTCGTGGAGAAACACCTAAATAAATGCAACGTTCATTGTAGAATAACATGGCTTTTGCGAAAGAATTTCTTGTCTACTAAACCTATTGATGGCCGTACTGAAGTGTGGGCGTGGTGGAGGTGCTGTTCGATGATTTCGCTAGGGATACAACTGCAGATCATTTGCAGCTCTTACAGTATTCAAGGTCTTACTGAATACCTGTTAGCGCCCTACAGTAGGTGGTGGCTTTTCTGGTTGGTCGGGTACAGTTATAAGGTATTTGATAAAATACTTTTCATTTCCAACTGCATTTAGAGGTTTCCTGGCAATGAAATGTTCTACTGAACTAACGGTCTGCAGTTTTATTGACAACGCCGTGGGTACAAAACCTCATCAATAGGCTCTGGATAGACTTTAAGAAGGTGTAACGTGTGACCTTTTTATAAACCGAGCAAATATTTTGATGTTGTGATTCATAGTACATGTTTACTTCACTAAGAATGTAAGGTTAGAAACGAAACTCTTTGCTTGACCTATCAGTTTAAGCTAACTTGAGTTCACTGATCAACTCTTTACTCTGAAGACAAATAGAAGTCCGTTGCCAAGGTTTAATTATGTAATTTATCCGAAGTTCTTTCGGGTCTCAGATAGCTGACATGATGTGTAATTTGTCTTCCCGCTTGTTTGGCCATACCGGTGGTACGGCGTTCAGGAATGCTAAAACATCCCCGTCTAGGGCAACGTGGATCTGAAGAGAGTTACAAATTTTAATACGAAGGTGTATGTAAGTGTATAAGTACGTAGTATGGTTACAGTATCGGGCAATGGAACTCGCTTCCGGAAAACTTGCTTAAGGATCCTGCTGCATATTTTTCTGAACGTCGGTTGGACGATCGTAGGCGGCGACAATGGGCCTAGTTGCTGTATATGCATCCGTTATTAATATTATTCTTTAATTACTTGACCATCCTAACTATTTAACCGTTTGTTTTTTGTATTTTACTTTATTTATTTATATGTCAATTGTAAACCGCTGGCGCAAGAAAAGGCAAAGTAATTGGTTGAACAGGTTGTGGTTTTATTTTTCTTTATAGATCTATCCAGAACTCAGAACGCTTTATTAGTTATTGGTTTAACCTTCTGTTGAAGAAGAATATTAACCGGATTCACCAAATGTTCCATTAACGACTGAACTTTAAGTTGATAGTTAATCAAATTGCCTACATAATACGCTGGCTAAATTGATCTTCCGAGAAAATGACATCAGCATACATATCAATGCGCTCACTCAGCGAGGTAAGGGTGTCTACTTCAAGTAAGTGGCCATACGCGCCAAGTAAATGCTGCACCTCTAAAAGACTCCTTTTACTCAGTTACTGATTTCCTACTTATTCCCCTCGGGTGTGCTCATGGAAAAACTAAAACCAGTGACGATTATGATGTACACAAAATAGCAATTGGTTGCTTTCCATTTTCGCTAGGTGCATATGAATCAATCTGCATATACGACTTTTTGATTTTTGAATCCAGCGATACGACTAATGAAAGTTAGAATACTCCAACCCCAAAACGTTATTTATAAAAATGCCATCAGATGACTGGATCAAATTCACCATCATTACAAATTCTCGACAATGTTGAGTGCGAAACAATGAACATTTCTGTTCCACTCACCAATGGAATTTTCATAAACTAAAAGATAACAATTGTTAATTGTTTATAAAATTTTGCGTAGCTGCTAGTAAGAAATCTCAGTAATGTTACCCAAATAAAAGTTACTTGTGCTTGCGCACTGCGCATATTAAATTATATTTTGCACATACAATTTAATAAGGTTTGCACATAAGGAAATCTTACAACGTATGTTTAATCGCAAACTCACTGATTTCGATCCTTTCTGCACGTTCTATAGGAAATATGTGTATGAAAATTACGGTAAATTTTTGCAATCATTATCATTAACTGCTATGCACTTAAGATTCTCATCCAATATTATAAATCACCACCTAATATATGGTTTATCCCATTCTGACCGACTTGCAAACTCGAGAAAAGGAAAAATTCACCTGAGCGAATTTCTGGAATAGCAATACAAAAATTCTCAGTTAGACATAAAAATAAATATAAAAGGTTTCCAACTTTATTTTTCTAAATTACAAAATATTTAATTCTGGCTAGGCCATATAACGAGCAACGTCCTTACGAATAAAATACCATCAAATCTTTAATGATTTCAAGTTCGTTTGTTGATCAATTTTGTTGATGCGCATTTCGTATGGATCTTCAAATAATACTGTATTACCTTCTTTTCTGCTAGCTGTACGTATTTCCAAGCTATTTATTTTTGATGCTGTAATTAATTTTATGCTGTCAATCGAATCGTACATAAGATTGCGCCGTGTTAATAAACGTCCACCTATATTTTTGATTGTATTTCGGTAAAGATTAATCCAATGACGTCCACGGAATATTCTGTAATGTTTCTTAGCAGTAGAATTCAAAAGGCCTCGCCGCGTGGCGAAACAAGAATGGAAACAAAGAAATAATTGGCCTATGTCATTTATCCACCGCCTTTTGTAATAAAAGTTTACTGTCTGGCATACATTCCTTATGGCTTCTAATTGCCACAATGGTTTTCGCATTGTTTATGACAGTCAAATATCCAGCCAGTGGCCTTGGATCTTATTTGTCCCAGGACATTTAGGTGCAACTCAAAACATCTACTAGATTAATGTGGATGACGCCGTCTGCGCGGTTTTATGAGATGCTTATAGATGGCTGCAGAATTAAGTCGCATGTTTATCCCCTATGCTGTACGATAAATTTCTTGCATCAGTGTGGCGTTCTGAAAAAGCTCGCGACTTATATACAGACTACAGTTAATATTTTGTCGTAGTACCTACCCCGCTAAATTTCTTTTGTAAAACAACAATAATTATGGCTCTTTATTTAACCAACAGTGACACCTTTCATTTAAATTATTAGGCTTGCGGATACCCGGAATTGGCGCCAGTTAACATATGGAAAGTCAGAATTTTTCGGGATTCAGAGCTAATTTACTAATCACTGAATACGAAGGAGATGACACTAGCTATAGTTGGAGAAAATGTAATTACGACAAAAATCCAACTAGAATCTGTATACAGTTGTATAGAAAAGAATTGGATTCTCCTTGTATTATTCTGTGCAAATAGATGATTTGACTTTTCTGCAATTTAAAGGTAAATAATAGTTTGATGTTCTCATGAGTAGGGTGTTTTGATATAATTAATTTGGAATCTTCGCGACCATTTTGCAAGTCTCATAGTCGTCCACATGCCAGAAAAAGCAGTAGACTGCAGTTGCGGCCCGTTGGATCAACCCTATTCTCTGCAACATTCTTAACATGCATGGCAGTGGAGGATAAGACGCACTACATTGCAGTTATATTGTAAACCATGATGGTCCGAAGCTGTCGCCCGTGGCCCAGTGCCAAAAGGTGCTGACTAGCGGTTTAAGCCGCTGGTGGTCTTGGGTTCGAATCCTGATGGATCCAAATGATGCGCACTATTGATGGTGCCCAACAAGCTGAAATTGCAGTCTAGTGCTTTTCCGAGCATGTGGACGGCTATCTGATTTGCAAGCTGTCCGCGAAGCATCTTAATTATATAATAGTTTATATTACCCACAAATAGCAAGAATTTAGTTGTAATTCTGATGAGGCTTGTTTCCCAGTAGTTCACAAGCTACACAGCAGATCTTAGTACAGGAAAAGCACCGGACGCTTTTCACCCTATTTGGGATCGTCAGTGGTGCGCATTCCCTCGGTCTTCTAAAGAGGATCGAACTCATGATCGCTAGAGGTAGTTGCCAACTAGCCAGCAGCCTAAGCCACTGAGCCATGGGGACGTCCCCATGTATAACCAGGTTCGCTTTGAATATCTTATACTAAATATCGTAGTTCAGCTACTAGGTGGCCAAATCATGAATATCTGGTGTCATGTAATTGTTTCATGCAACACCAGCTTATAATATTCATCTACTTATTTTCTCGCTTTTGCTTTGCGTGCTAGTGCCTGGTAAGTATTTCTATAATATCACGGGATAATTTTCTTCCTACAAATGAAATAATCTATCAAGCGTTCCTCCTACAATTCCTTAGCCAACTGTTTTCGGTTATTATCATAAAGAGCTGGGTTTCATAATTACAGTAGTTGTTGTCTTAACATTGCATAGGGTGATATTTAACAAAGAATAATTAGTGTGCTAATTTATTCATTTATAATTAGGAAATGTTTACTTACCCTTCAGCACCAAATCCACTGCTACTGTTTACACCGAAGAAATGTATGGGTTATGAACAATTATTTTACTTATTTCAGCCTACAAAATTTGCTATCACTTATTGGTGCTAAAACGTTATTTTGTTTATCTGTTAATTGCAATATATGTTTGCAAATATTATATCATTTGGTAAATATCTATCGTGTGCGTGTGTTGCTATGTGCACTGGGTTTCGGTGATCTGTTCAATTAAGGATCTACACTCACAGTAATCCTCCATTCGCACAACTATTTTGTCAAAAGAAAAGGGATAAATTTGTAAAAATACAAAATATATGCATTCATCGATTTCAGCGGCGTTGAATATTATATCAGTGTGGATACTCACCTGCCAAATTCCTTGTTGTATCGTAATGAACTACGGATGGGATATATACGAAAGTAGACGATATAATGCCGCAGATTTTTCACGCCCTCTTGATAACATATGCCATATTATCTGTTGTAAACACCCACTGTAATGAGACTTGATTTCAACGTCATAAATCTGTTGGGTGTATCAATATACATATATTTTCCCTTTGGTGCCTTTTTATGCTAGTCACAACCCATAATACATCAAACAAAAGAGAAAAGACAGATGTAGTCTTTTAGCCATCAAGGTCGAATGTCAATTGTGGGTTGATCCGTATTCCATAAAATGAAATCCTTTTATCCCATTGTGAAAAGATAACTGCTGCTTTTGAACCAAAATCTTTGACTAAGTTATAAATTTCCTATCCATATGGACCTAAGGAAACTTATAGTAATCCCACCAAGCAGAACGATAAACTAATCGTTAGAAGACTTCTTTATTCTCCGGCAGTCTCAATTGAAATTCAAAAACGTTCTATGTGCGACATTTAGCTGGGTGAATATAGTGAGGATGAAGTTGGTTAGCTCTTCGTGTTTTCTTATTTCCTTTTATTGTATTTTGCTCGCTAGCGAAAAGCTTCTCCCACATTTCACAGACAAATCTTAGCACTCAAATCTTAAAATCGTTTCACGCTTGTTTTTTATTAGAAAATCGTAAACACATGCCGGCACACCCGACAATTTTTGTAGTCTAAGCCCGACCAGTCAAAACGGGGTCAACTAAACGGTATCTGATTCCAAAGGAGTACTAAACTAATTACATGTTAACAATAAAAGTTCATCAAAATTGTGCTCAGGTGTATAACAAACAAACGCTTAGCAATGCACTGTGTGGTCATTGCGTCCTTTCGGATTGGTTAGCCCTGTGATTTTCATCTGGCCCCTCTGCAGATAGAACCCGTAACATGACTGTGAGGAGTCCAAAATTTAGACCAAAAACGCTATTTCAACCAAATTGACTATAGTAATAGATGTCATTTAGTGCCGCTCACTATCCACGGACGTGCAAGCTATGTCTTACATAGGACAAGAAAACTCCCTAAACCTTAACTTATCATAAGTGGCCGGGAATGAAACTTGGCATTAAAAGCGTTATGGTCCATGTACTTTTTCAAGTGGTAGGTATTAAGGATGCGTTGCATAATGGAAGCCCATAACATCTTGAACTACACAGGCAACCATTATAGACACGGAAAATCAATGTGATTTGTTTCATTCTTTTGGAATTCTCCAGTAGTGCGCATTTCAACTTGATGGTTTAGGGTTTTAACCCGCCACCTGTACTTAATGTGGACCGATGGGATGCGGAGGGCGGTAACAAAAGAGGTGACAAAGGAATTCGAGTTGTTTTGGCGCTGCTCACGATCTAATGAGGCACCGTGCTCCCTTTTATTGTGCATGATAGTCTTGTCACCAATCGGCACTAAGTAGCCTAAGGCAACTTAGTTACCTCCGTCGACATTTTCAAGAAAGTGTTTTATACACCTAAAAGGGTGAATTTTCAGCTGGTGCACACATGTCTTTAGCAAAGTAAAAAAGAACAAAAGGAACACAAGCAGAGTGCTAAGTGGCGTACACATCAGTACGTTTATGGTAAATGCTTTTTTAAGCTTCGGGACAACTGATATCTGGTCGCTCAAAAAAGTGTACGGTATGGAATAACTGATACGTGATAGACCTTGGTGCGGGCAAAATTATACCTATATTTCTGCGTTGTTGATGACATCGAAGTACACTCAGACAATGCGTCAAGAAGATGGTCACTTGTATCAGTAAGTATTCTCGAAGCAAGCCTTATGCATGAATTGTTATGAGTGGACACAATAATCTCAACGAACTCGACTTGGGAGTTCCACTACACGGAGGTACGTGAGTCGGTGATCTAAATAAGTTAACGAAGTGCTTCGTTCGACAAAAGGAGAAATATCACAGTGGAGCAATAGGTCCTAATGTGTAGGCTATATGCGGTGATAAATCTCAGAATTATGTAGCGGCGAAAAGTGAATGACCGATAACGAATGGCATAGAACGAAATCCTCCTCATCTTTATCAAAATATCAATAACATGGAGTTAGCTGAAAAGATTACGACTGATCGTTAAACCTAGGTATTTTGCCGACAATCCGGAGTGCAACTTCTCGCCATTTATGTGAAGTTCGGGGGCATTCATGAGAAATTTTGATAACTCTATCCTTTTATGGGGAGGAAATAACAGTATTGTACTTCGGTGCCTTCAGCGAGAAAATGTGAGCTGTGCACCATAATGCAATGCTGTACAGATAAGCTTGTGTTTAAGTTGTTGAGAATGCGTTTGGCTGTTTCAACCCCAAGACTACGCCGTCTGCATATTTCAGAAATACCGCATCGACAGGGGCAGTTAAGGGGAGATATAAGTGGGAAAATAGAAGCAAATGTTGGTAGCTCAGGTTGTTCAGTTGGTTGTCTAAATGTTCGCTGAGCTCGGCAGGTTAACTGCAAACGTTTCGTCACCACAAGAGGTGACATCGTCAGTGCGCGTGTATTTAGCAAAGTGGCGCGTACGGAGCGTCAGTGAGTGTGGAGTGATCGATCTCCTAGCCGCTAGTCTGAGTTTGGATTGTTCGACGAGCACATGACCATAGAAATCGATCTCTGATTCTCACCTCGTAGTGTATGCGCGTGTGACTCTTCGCTTGTCGTCGTTTGATGCAGAAGTCTAGCGCTCTGTTCCGTTAGATTTATTCTACTAATTTGAGGATCTTTCATCCGTAGTGTGGTATATATAGCATCTATTTCAACGTGTCGGTTTATTAAACTGTCTGTAGAATACCATGCTTCTAAGAATTCTCTAGCTTGCCTCAAATTTCCACGGGCTGGGATCGTAACGTTCTCTAGGTCTAGGTGGTGGTCTTCTTGGTCTTCATGCATGGAAAAATATGAATGTGGATCGTGTCTCCGTATGGCCATTCTGTGTTTGTTAATCCGTGTTGATAGTTTCCTTCCAGTTTGGCCGATGTAATTTTTGTCACATTCTTTGCAGTTAATTTTGTAGATGACATCATTTTGACTGCTTTGTTTAACTTTGTCCTTCGGTCTAGAAAGCAATCTTCGCATAGTACCTGTTGGTTTGTGGGCTACCAAGATTCTATGTGGTCGTAGCAATCTTGACGTTAGTTCAGATACATTCTTGATGTAAGGATGGTCACTAGTATATTATAGGAAATAGAGGGGTATTGCAAGACAACGGATATCCAAGAAACTTCATCCGAAGAAGCTTAAAGAAGAGGGTGCAGCAACAACAATAGGAAAACATAGATAAACGGGTAGCGCTTCCTTACATCAAGAATGTATCTGAACTAACGTCAAGATTGCTACGACCACATAGAATCTTGGTAGCCCACAAACCAACAGGTACTATGCGAAGATTGCTTTCTAGACCGAAGGATAAAGTTAAACAAAGCAGTCAAAATGATGTCATCTACAAAATTAACTGCAAAGAATGTGACAAACATTACATCGGCCAAACTGGAAGGAAACTATCAACATGGATTAACAAACACAGAATGGCCATATGGAGACACGATCCACATTCATATTTTTCCATGCATGAAGACCAAGAAGACCACCACCTAGACCTAGAGAACGTTACGATCCCAGCCCGTGGAAATTTGAGGCAAGCTAGAGAATTCTTAGAAGCATGGTATTCTACAGACAGTTTAATAAACCGACACGTTGAAATAGATGCTATATATACCACACTACGGATGAAAGATCCTCAAATTAGTAGAATAAATCTAACGGAACAGAGCGCTAGACTTCTGCATCAAACGACGACAAGCGAAGAGTCACACGCGCGTACACTACGAGGTGAGAATCAGAGATCGATTTCTATGGTCATGTGCTCGTCGAACAATCCAAACTCAGACTAGCGGCTAGGAGATCGATCACTCCACACTCACTGACGCTCCGTACGCGCCACTTTGCTAAATACACGCGCGCTGACGATGTCACCACTTGTGGTGACGAAACGTTTACAGTTAACCTGCCGAGCTCAGCGAACATTCAGACAACAAAGTGGGAAAATGGTATGGAGTTATTATGGCAACTTGAATATCAACATAGTCTGTGGTGAAGGGCGAGGAAGTTTTACTTCCAAGTCGAATAAACTGGGCACGTACAGTGAAGAAGTCTCTCAAAATTGGGATAATAGAGATTCAAATTCCGGCGTCGGGCTGGTCACACAGAAGAGCCACACAGTTTATACCGGCAAAGGATTACTTTAATCGAACAAATACATACATACGAATTTTAACATGTTGTTTAGTGACGACTGCACTAAATGTACGAGATAGGCTAATGCGTCTTAAAAAGACCACATACTATGATAAGCAAACTGTAGCAGATCATCTGAGTGAGTCCTATTCAGAAACTATACAAGAACAATGTTGTTGAATATCTTCAATTTTACCGAGGTTCAGGAAACTGGTCGGTAATTATCTGAGCCTATTTTAGGCACAGGTGTAATTCGGACACTCCTCCAGCAGTCAGCATTATTACACTCTTACATGTACCACGTGTATAGCTGAGAAAGTGGCCGGGTCAAGGAATCTGCACACACGTTGATGACAACGGGTGATAATCCGTCCGGACCACTTGCTGTGTTGGAGTTCATTTGTAGTGCTTTCTTGTGCACCCTATTTCTGTCCATGAAAGGTAAAGAGTTTGGAGGCTGATCCGGTCGTGTGGAACAAGGGAAAGAGGTGGAGTTGCCAATGAAACAACAGGACTTTCGGTTCAGTTCCTTTAGGTCTTCAACTGGATTTGGCACCTGGTTAGCGACTACACTTAGTTGGTTCAACAAATGACAGACATCCTGACAGCTATTATTTCCCTATACGATCTGGATATATGGGTGGTTTAGACTGCGCAACTCAGTTTTGATAGAAATGAAGGATACTTTTCCGCAGCCTGGTCTATCGTTTTGAACGCTTTCTCTTTGAATTTACGCAAGCATTTTAGCTAATCAAGATGAAAAGCAATGCGGGCGGATGGCATTATTTTCCAGTTAACAGCAGATATCAAGGAAGAAGTTGATTTAGTTCGTTAACTGGTTGTAGTATTTAGATACATCTTTCTCAAAAAATAAACTGAGGCCTCTAGATACAATCATTTCCTGGAGGCGTTATACGGTGTCAGGCGAACACGGTCTTCTTTGAAGCCTGCGATCATTGCAACAAATAAAATCCATAAGATTTAGGTTTCTGTACACAATAGGAGATAACTTGACTTTTGAGTGGTCTGAACCACCAATCGGTGTCTGATTGCACACAAAAAACAGCTTCGCATTGTTAACAAACATAACGTCTCTAATTAATTAGGGTCATCTGGTGGGAGTTTACAACGTTTTGCAGCCCAATGTCTGTGAGAAAAGGGATGTCAAATCTATTCACATTATCCGCAAAGTTGAAAGAAGAATCAATGTGGTCGAAGACACTTGAAGTTATCTTTAAATTCATCAGTATCAGGTGCGGGACGGCATGGGAAATGTAGATATTTGCAAGCAAACTCGATGGATAGCCATTTAACAGCTTTTTTAATTTAAAATTCAAACAGGTAATGCCTAGATAAGAAAAGCGAAACCAACTTTTATTGACCTGCACCACACAGAATTGACGTAAGTGATTAAAACTCCGCCACGGCTCTTTATGTATTTTGTTAGATCTTCCCTTTTTCGCTATTCCGAATTAACCACCCAGAAATTTCCCCGCAGCAATTCTAGCCCAGCAGAAGAAAAATCAAAATTCCAACAGCCTTGACCACGAAAAACGTGTTAACATAAACTCTGCCAACGTGGCCAGAAAATGCCGCCGAAAACACTGTCCTCTCAATTCTGAGGCAAAAGCCCAATTTGCCGGGTGTTTGAAAACGCATTCGTCCGCTCGATCGATTGCCTGATCGACCGCACGCGGTAGGCGATTCTCTTTAGCCCAGCTTTTAGTCACCATTATATCCTTTCCCTTTTTCTTTTATGTTTTTATCTGATTCCCGGCTACCTCCCCTCCTGAAGCTGTTGCCGTTGTGTATGAAACTAGCCGGGGATTAACCTGGATTCTCCTGGAAGGGATTCTTCGCCTACCGGTGCATCGCCTTGGCTGTAGCGTTCTGGATTCGAATTCCGTACTCTGCGGTCTGCTATTATTCGTCTGATGACAGGGTTCTTCTACTGGCTCTGTAGGCAAGTTGAAGCTGTCTGTCAACAGGTCAAACGGAAGCTTGGCGGCTTCTATTGCTTGTGGCTGGCACATTGTTGTTCGCAGTTGGTTTGTATGGCGTACCCATACCTGCGTTCCAACCAGCACGTCGTAAATGACGCTTCCGCGCTTGCACTGGATCGTTCCTGGCGTTCATTTTGCGTGTCCACCCCGATAATCACGCACAAGTACTGGCTGACCCGGTGTAAACGAACGTTGCTTGGCACCAAACCGCCGATTAAAATCACGTTCCATCTTTAGGTTCCTTTCACCAGCTTTGGACTCTGAGGATGGCCGAACTGCATCATATGGCATGCGAAGTTTTCTCTTCATCAGTGCCTCTGCTGGTGATATTCCACCCGGCGTTTGTGGATTTTGTGTAGATCGGTACAGAAATAGGAAGTGGTCGATCACCTTCTCTAGGTCTCCCTTCCTCCTTGATTTGAGGAGAGCGCGTTTGTATGTATCCACAAACCTCTCTGCTTGGCCATTCGATTGTGGGTGGAATGGTGGAGACCGCAAGTATTTGATGGCGCAGCGTTGGCAGAATTCCATGAATGTGGCCGAACTAAACTGTGCTCCATTGTCCGTCACCAATGTTTCAGGGCAGCCGAACCTGCTGAAGATTTGTCGCAACCTAGAGACGGTTGCGCTGGTTTTCGTGCTTCCCATGAGGAACACTTCTGGCCACTTGCTATAAGCGTCGACCACTATGAGAACGTTCTGGCCATTTATTGGGCCTGCAAAGTCTACATGAACACGACTCCAAGGTTTAGTTGGTTTAGGCCATGAGCGGAGTTCAGTCGTTGGCGGTGCCCTTGAGGCGGTAGCGCAGTTGCCACAACTTTTAGCTAGCTGCTCTAGCTGCCTGTCCATAAACGGCCAATATACATAACTTCTGGCAAGCACTTTCATTCGGTTGAGCCCTGGATGTCCTGCATGGAACTGTCGCAGCACTCTTTGTTGCAACGCCTGCGGGATGACTACTCTGTCTGAGAACATGATGCAATCGTCCACAATGGAAAGCGAAGGTCTTCGCTGATAGAACTGCTGCATTTCGGCAGATGAACACGAACGTGGCCAGCTGGTTCTGTGGAAGTGTGTCACCTTCTTCAGGATTGGGTCTCGAAGCGTTTCGGCCCGCACAGCATCGGCCGTAACTGGCATACCATGTAGTGCCTCGTTCACCAGGAATTTGACATCAGGTTCGATTTCAACTGAGGCAATGTTGGTGTCCTCGTGTTCTTGTTGCTGGGAATCAATGAGGCGTGACAACGCATCTGCTCGGCCAAGAGAATTCGTTGACTGATAACGGATTTCAAAATCATAGCCCAGCAATATAAGTGCCCATCGTTGGAGTCGATTGGCTGTATAGGCAGGAATTCCCTTCTTCGAGCCGAAAATGGCCAGCAGCGGCTTGTGAACCGTCAAGAGTTTGAAGCGGCGACCATACAGCATTTTGTGAAATTTCTTCACAGCAAACACTATGGCCAATGTCTCCTTCTCGATCTGGCGGTAGTTTCTTTCAGCTTTCGTTAGCGTCCTGGCGGCATGTGCGATCGCCTTCTGAGATCCATCTGGGAACGTATGGGAAACTACTGAACCGATTCCTAGACTCGATGCGTCTGTGGGTTGGAATCCCACCTCCGTCGCCATTGTTAGATCTTCCCTTTTTCGCTATTCCGGATTAACCACCCAGAAATTTCTCCGCAGCAATTCTAGCCCAGCAGAAGAAAAATCAAAATTCCAACAGCCTTGACCACGAAAAACGTGTTAACAAAAACTCTGCCAACGTAGCCAGAAAATGCCGCCGAAAACACTGTCCCCTCAACTCTGAGGCAAAAGCCCAATTTGCCGGGTGTGTGAAAACGCATTCGTCCTCTCGATCGATTGCCTGATCGACCGCACGCGGTAGGCGATTCTCTTTAGCCCAGCTTTCCGTCACCATTATATACTTCCCCTTTTTCTTTTATGTGTTTATCAGATTCCCGAATATATTTGACCCGTCGACAAGATGGAAAATGAATATCTCGATCGGAACAATCTCATCGTCAGCATATTCAGAATGCCACATCTATTGAAGCATAACTACGACAAGTTTCCATTATTCATGACAGGGAATTTTGATTGTAGTCTCAGCCATTTTGCACATAACCGATCGAACATTTCAGCTTATTATAATTGGTATAATACTATTCCTTTTTATTATTTTCGTACAGCAAACCTCCATTCAGCACGATGCTGTCTAGTATTATTATGGTGCTTCTTGTGTGTTCGGATCGATTTACTTGTTGCAGCATGACCGTGAGAAACCGTGAGGTTAAGTGAAGTGGCAACACATAGGGATAGTGAAACGTCGCGCGTATAGCTCAACATTGCATTGAAGATTGTATGAATTGGGTAGAAAATCAAATGCAAAAATGTCCAGATGCTTGAATGTAATTAAATTTGTAGAAATTCGTCACATCTATACTCGTTGCTGTCCCCCGTAGCTCAGTGGTCTCAACCACGGAATGGCAAAAGTCGAGTTGCGGGTTCGAGCCCTACCAAGGGTCCGATAGAATGCGCAGTGCTGATGATTCCCGAAAGGATGAAACGCGCGTACAGTACTTTTCCGGGCGTGTGGCGGCTGTCTGATTGAGTCTAGATGTGACGAATTTCTACCTATACCATTCAACTCCCCTTACTACTCTTCTGTAATTAAATTTGTAGGTGAAACAAAAAAACCCTGCCAAGTTTAAAGGCTTTGCATCCCATTATCCCGTTGTTATTCACCGCGGACTTTTATCGATTCTGTTGATTGTTCTAAACTTATAAGTGCAATATGGAGTGCACGTTGCCTGTGACTCCTGAACGGATGAAATCGTTTTACAGTGCATTTCCTTGTATGTATTGACTAGCTGACTATGTCCAGTTATGAAGAAAATCAATTTGCGCCCCTTTTCGGCTTGGAGCACTTTGTGTTAGGTTGCATTGGCGTAATTTACGTACGCTAATTTTATCGAATGTTCGACAAGCAGCACACACCTATCACTGGACAAATTTGCAGAATATGTGATAGAATTCATCCGAGCGCCTGATATACGTCCACGAAGACAAGAGGTATTATCGAGCAACGAAATTACAGACAGCTATTGCTCTTTCAACCAACAAAATCTATAACGTTATTTAAGGGAAATTGAACGCAAGAGTATTTGGGATATGTAAAAGTACTTGAAAGAGAATGAACGACCAGTACACACTGAAGAAAGCACTGAAGTTAATTTACTTATCGAAACAAGCAGTTAATAAGTAGGCCATTGCATACTATATACTACGGCCTGGCGTGTTATCTCTACCTATCACGTGCAGTGGTGAAATTCAGATAAGGCTATAAACTTTATATAAAGCTACAGGATAAGACCCCATACACCTGCTTTAAATGCACTGAACCGGCTCATGTAAATGATTTACAATATATAATATGCCTATGTATACCAAGAAAACGGTATTAATAAACTGGTACTTCCACTTTATACTTATGGCTAAAAAGGGAACTTATTCGTTTAACTTGCAGCAACCATAGAGTTAACAGTATGAACTTCATCGCCTTCTGAATTGTTGCCTCTTGCTTTATTTATGGGTCAACTGTCATCCGCGAAATCGGCTCAATAAGAAGCAAGCTGGGTTCCAAAGAGATTGTGGCTGAATTGACTTCATCGATAAAAGTTTTCATTAGTTGGAACACAGCCACCTATTTTTGGAGTCACCGTATTCGAGTTCCTAACCCCAAAAATACCTTCAATTTAGTAGTTATCTGTGTCTGTTTGGATTGTAGTTAAGTAAGCTCTAAATGAAAATTAACTGAAACGTAACAAAGTGTACTGCGCGCACAGCTTAGGGCGATGGTTAGATTTGGCAAACTGTGGCAGCCTTACATATTTCTTGCTACGTAAGAACACGAATCCCGTTGTCTGCTTTCTTGTGACTTCGATTTAATGTGGTTATATAAAAGGCTTTCGCTGTGCAAGCGTTCACTGTGCGAAGTTGTTCCAGAGTGACTGACGTGACCTATTGAACAATACCAATTTTATCGCCTATATATGTGCAAACACATAAATGTGCTAAAAAGCAAGGAACTGCTTAGCTCGGGTTGCCAGCTGTCTGTCAGCGACTGCGAAACTCTCCTCCAACATTGCTGGAGACCACCTTATACTGGCGCGTGGAAACATCGACCATAATTATCTTTGCATTCCGCAGCCATGGTTAACAATTCAGCGCCTGTGGAATAAAATATGGAAGATGGAGCCCACCAACTATCGCCCAGCGATTCTCCTTTGGTTCCGCACATATGTGATGGAGTGGATTACGGGTGAGGCGATAACGATGCTATTTGAAATGTCTAACATCAAAGCAAAGAACATCACGGATTCCGTCAGCATCTGTCATAAAGTACAAAACATATGTTTGCGCATGATAGTTTGACCGAAATAGCTAAGTGTAGGCAGAACGGCTGTCATATACGTCGAATTATCTAATGCCATTGACCGATTAGATCACAGATGGAATATTACAAGACCTACATTATCTGATTTGATTTCTGTTCACTTAGAGACTATCATCATCTTTATACACGTTAGCTGCAGATGGGAAATACATCAGCTATTGTGCCGCAATGCAAAGGACAGGAAGAAAAAACAACCGGGGCACGCCGGCACACCGACTGCACAGATGAACACCGTTCCAAAGTTCTAACAGTCGGCTATCGTGCCGCAAAAGTGAGTTATATTAACTTAACGAATGAAATCGTGATAGGAGAGTAAGGGTAATCAGGAGGGTGATAGACAAAGGCAATCACAACACATACATCATTGGGGCTGGCTCCCAGCCATATGAGCAAGTATACCCAACCAAACGAGTTCATCTTCCTTGGGACCTTATACAACCAGTCAGGATGCACCAACAGGACGCAGACAAACATTGTGCTCTCCAGCTCTCACGAAATGATTGAAAACAGACCCACGAGTTCGTTAAGGAACATGACTTACAGTGGTATGAATGCAGCGGAAGTCCACAAATGTGAAACTACCTGACTACCCTTTTTCTTTATTTTGAATTTTCGTCATAATCATCCTGCGAGACCTCTTAAGCTTCGGCTAATGTACCCCGTCTAAAAACCATTCTCCATCGTTTCAAAAATTAGCATTTTCCTCAACGGTACCAATTATGACGTCATAGCTCTAAAGTTTATAATCCATCAAGTAGTAATCCGTTAACTTGCCGTACAGTTTTAATACGTGGCTTATCAGATATAGCAAAATAACCAGGTTTTTAAGTGAACACCGGAGCGACCACAAAAGATTTCTCATCTGGTGGGCGCACCATGTGGAAAGTAAACGAGTTGAGCGTCTTGGTTATTGCGAAAGGTGTAGCTATTGAGCATCTTAGAACCATCCATTATCGCGCCTAGATACGATGTATGCATAACTTGTTACGCGACTTACGCTGTTTGCGTAACCAGCGAATGGATCAAATAATAGTCTATATAAACTGAAAACTAGGTTAAGAAGAGGAAACCCTTCAATTGCAAGTTTACCTCTTGAAGTATTTATCGACACCATAGATGGGTTCATTAAGATAATAATCACATTGCATTGAGACACTTGCTGACATAACAAAGAATAAATCTTCGTTGCTTTTGGGCCGTAAGTTTCGATGTTTATCACTAATACCATTTTTCTCATTTTTAACAAATTCTTTCTGGCGATTCACATAATAAAACAAGCATACTAGTTTGGAAATTTTAATTTGTACTATTTATTATATGTACTTTAAGTTGCCATGTAATCTATGAAATATGTTTGCCGCAAACTAGGTAAAGTGCTTCTCTGCAACAGCTACAAATAAAAAGATGAAGATGCAGAAGTTGGTCGCAATTAAGCCTTTAAAATACAAAGCTTCGTTTGCATTTTTCTGTGGCTAATGTGATAGACCGAACATTGAAGTATATTTCAACAAACGTTTGTGGCATACACTTCTTACACTCACCCCATCAAAAAGTCGATAGAATCGTTCGCTTATTTGAATATAAGTGAGATTACCTCTTGTGTGTGGTAAAGCATTTACCTTTAAATAAATTCATACCGTACAAAAAGTTGTTGTGTGCCAAAATCCGCATACGTAGATCGTCGTATTTATTCAGCAACTTTTGTGCAATCCTTCCGTTTTTCTCTCAGCGGATTAAATGTTCACATTTTGCGTGAACTGTCGGAACATTAGGTTCCACTGGTCAGATTTGACTTAACGTGCTCCCAGGTTTATTGTACATGCAGTGCCGTCCAGGTGCATTTTCAAACTTGGGTGATGGTGCGTTTGAAACTTAGCCATTTATATACACTTTGAAAATTCATATAGTAACAGCTGCACGACAGCATCTTTTGAGAGTACTGCCTCCCATTTGAATGTATCGGTGGATACGATGTACCAAACATACGAGATTATATGAGCTTTTGTCTCGTACGGATAATATCTGATTGCTAGATATCCATTGGGAACAAAATTTTCTCAGAATCCCCAAGAAGAATAAAGCTAAGTCATTTGTAATCGCAGCGGCAATGCTGGTTAGAATATTATAAAAATGTTACAATGAATAATTCTTACATAATTGTTCCTCATCCACCGTAATTGTCGCTGTCGTAAAGGAACAGAACAGAACGAGCATAGGCATACGTTGATCATTTTATACATTGTTGCATAATACAAACTAAGCGCCGATTTTTCTCGACATGATAGATGCAATACGCTGCTGTGCAGTCACTTTTGATATATGCCGCACATTTAAATGCAAGTCAATCAACTAGGATTAGCTGAGTGTTAACAAAATGAAAGAACACTTACAGTTAAATGGATTGGCTGAATTTGTTAACAATTGGACAATAAATTAACAACAAGCAAATTTCTCTCAGACTGAAAATATAAAGTGCAGAATGGTTGTTTCCGTAAAACAATTAATCTGTTTAGCGACTGGCCCACGCTAGTTCCTCTGGCATTTAAATAAGATCAAGTTATTAATTTCATACTATGCTCTTGCTTAATACAAAGGACTGCTTTCCCTGTTGGTTCCTATTTTTGTATAAAAATGGTTCATCTAGTTTAGCAGGAGTGGCATGAACCAGAATAGACTTAGCGAAATCATACATACCTGTGTTCAAACTACGCAACGGTGCACTTAAAAGTATATTGTGAAGAAAGATTGAATCATAAGGTATAAAACTTTACGCAACCGTTACTTATCCGCGAGATTTGCGCAGATTTTGTTAGGCTCACATCAGTCAGATTGATTTAACCGTGGGCGCGCTAATCACAACCCAGCCGTCCCCACGATAATAATGCTAAAATCAGTGAACCAAATCACCGCTACTCTGAACACTAACTCATTTACAATGCAGGCTTCATTCACGTAAGGTACTACGCTCATGCCACTGAGGCATATTTTGTCAAACCGCAGTGAAGCATCTGAGCGCCTCAGTGGTTGCCGTGGTGTTTGCCGCACAAACCCGCACTTACATGAAGTGTGTTTCCTTAAGGATACTCTCAATGAATGACAACTTATGTGCTTTGCCAGCAGCCGAATTCCTCTCGGTGTTTTGGCATTAGAGCGCTGTTGCATTGAGCTATAAGTATGAACATGTAGTCGGCACTTTTCGCCTTTATTGGATCACTAAAATACCGCTTGGTTTCGCCTTACCTTCTCCAGTCTCAGTTGCATGTGTCTCGCGGCCAGCTCACGTCAGACCGCAACATTAGGAAATGTATCAGGTACTAAGTAGGCATGCGGTGCTATCTGTGCAAAACGTTCGTCTGTTTTGATTAAGTGTCGTAACAAGTAATACGCCTTATGACACAAAAATTACGAATATTAAGTTGCCTTCCTTTTGAAGTCTACAGCAGAGCTAATCTTTTGGTTTGGGCCAGAGTTGGCGTGGCCCATTTCTTTCAGTTTGTACCGTCCACATACAGTCTTCAGTTAGGAGGTTCAAGCAATGCTCCCGATATTGTTTACAAAAATATGAGGAAAACGGCGGAAAAAAGTGTGCTACTCACGAACAATTGTAGGCGTATCTTTGTGTAAAGAACAGGTCGGACGTCGTCGCAAGTAAAGTTTGAAGTACACCAACAATGAACAAGGAACATTAATTTAGCACAGCTAAAAAGCATGCGCTTAACAAATTCCGTAGGTTGGTTGGAGTAAAATAAAAATTTAAAGGATCAGCAAATGAGTAAATAGTTTTTTTAAACGTCTACCAATTTAAACACAATACTGCATCATATTATTTTGTAGTTGGCATGGGGTGTGCACAAGCAAAATAGTATGGCGAGCCGAAATATTTCACTAAATGCGTGGGGAATAAAGTAGGAAACGACAACGCTCATTGCTTGTTCCCTCAGTTGAAAGACGTGATACGTTAATTCACTTTAAATACATCCGGGATACTCACGTGGAAACTACTCCATGTATCGCCAGCTCCAGGTTGCCGACATTACAGTTAAGCCCATGGGTAGGTCTACGTTATTTCGTCGCCAAGTGGAACGGGATATATCAATAATTAAATTTGGAAAGCGTTTTATTAAATCGCTTTTGGAAATCCTTAAGGTAGGGAAAAAGATGACGTGAGTCAGAAAGTCATTCCGACCACGGTTCACATGGAGGGCGAAAACGTTTCGTCGACAATCAAGCCGACTGAACTGTGTGGCGATTTTGGGCTGATGGACTCTCAGGTTTATATTTTGGCTCAGTTGCAAGAGACTGCGACATGGGTGAGTTGGATTCGTCAGTATTAAGTAAGCCATGATTAGGTCTCCTCACTGACGTCGATATGCACCACTGTACAATCTTAGCGACTGAAGCCTGCGTTGGTAGGAGAGAGAAAACCATGCTCTGACGAGTTTTGTTGCTTTACGTTGTGCAGCTTTAAGTGCATTGATGTCGCTGTTGCGTTAGGGACACCAGGACTACATCGCATATTCAACTTGAGGCCTCAGGTCGGCGTTCAGCATTTGCGAAAGGATTAATAGCTCAAATTCGCAGAAATCCCACTGTCAGAGTCCAAGATGTTGGCTGGCTATTTTTGTTGCCTTGTTAGCCTGTCTCGAGTAGACAACATCGTGCTGTACGATCATCCCGTGATCGGTTTCTTTGGAAGCACGTTGTTAACGCTAGTTCCCAAATCGATATTCATAGATAAGCTAATGGCGTATGTTTCAGACTTTGCGCTTGGGCACCGTGAACTGCAGTCCGTTATCAAATGACCTGGTCTAAGCCTTGTCAAGTTCGCTCTGCCATGCCATGTGGTTATCTGATATCCTGATATCAAGCCAAGTTTTGATACCTTCTACAAATAGTAAGAAATTTGAATTCAGCACACTACCAAGGTCGTTAAGGAAGGTAAGTAAGAAACGTGGCTCCAGTACCGATCATGGGACGCGCCATACTGGAGATCAATTGGGTCGGAAATGGAGCTGCTGACTCTCAAGTTCAGCTGACTTTGAGCGAGGAAGTTGCCGATATAACTGTGTATAGGGTCACTGATTCTAAAGCTTCGAAGTTTGTGAAGCAGAATGCCGTGGTACAAACGATAGGATGCTTTGGGGAAGACCAGGTCGACAACCTGGACTTTTAATCTGGAATCGTTTGACTCTGTCCAGTTTGCTCTGGCTAGCAGTAAGTTTGAAGTGCAGGATCGTTTTTGGCGGAATCCATATTGCTGTGACACTAGGATGTTGTTGCTCTCAGGATATCCCATGAGCGCTTCTGCATTAATACTTTCCATTACTTCGAATAAGAGTAAGAGGAGATTGACTGAACGTTATTTCGAGAGATTTGAAGGATTACCAGTTTTGTAACTATGAATGATTAGTCCACGTTTTTACATTGTCGATACATGTATTGCGTCGAGAAATTGTTAAGAGATCCGAGCTAATAGTTTAGCAAGGTTTATGGCCGCTGTCTTCAATGACTTTGGTTTGATGTCGTCCATGCCAGGTAAGCCGAACACGCGCAATGTCATCAACCTTTTCGTTATATTGGCTGCCTTGAACTATACGTGTTTTAACCCTGGTGGCAATGAAAGCTATGTAAAATGCAGATGAAATGTTAATTCACTCCGGAAAGTATGGATGAAATGTTGGAGAAGCACGTTGGCTGCATATTATGCGGTTTACGCAAGACCATCTTTTGCACGTAAAGCCGGGATCCAGCGTTGCGTTCCATGCAGCTTGTTGACCTGTTTATACAGCAAATAAGAATTCGTGCCTAATATCGCCGCTAGGTCCTCTTGATATTGGAGTTTTTCTAAGCGGATCGACTTGCAGCAGTGGTTTGCTTTGCGTTGTGTAAGCATCCCAGTTCAGATTAATTGAATAGATATTGTAAGCGGGCCAGACTGAATCACTTAAGGCACTACATATTTTAGTGCGAATTCACTTAACTCTGGCGAAGGAGTTTGCTATCTAACGCGTTTTCTACTGCTCAGGGAATTGTGTGACGAACAAAATCCGGCCAACATTTGGCGGCTTCTCTCCCAGGAAGGACCAGTTGGTTCCTTGAACGAGTTCGAACAGGATATAGTATTTTGTAACCAAATAGTTTTTCACGTTGTTCTGACTGCTATACTCCGAATAACAGACATAATGAAAGAGCAAAATTGCGTGATCGCTACGGCCAAATGGTGCACCTATGTTCACCGTGTCGACCATTAATTCCTCGTTTGAGAGAACAAGTCCCAGAACTGTTACTGTGTTACCCGTTCGAAATGACGTGCGAGAGGTGACATAATTTTACAGAGGTACAACGGCTAACGCCTCTTACAAATCAGACATAAATTGTTCGCTGTGCCATGCTGGAATTTGTTTGCGTGCAGCTTAAATTCCCGCACCAGAATTACGTGACTGTGTGGATGTGCCAGGACTCATTTCATCGCAGAAGCTAAACATTGCTATATTTCCAAGATGGACATTGGAGGGCGGTAAAGTATAGCTAGTAAACACACGTCACTATATCTGAGGTGCATCCGACACTAAAGAGAATCGACGACTTTCATTTCTGGGTCCTTAAAGATATCAACAAACAGGTCGGATCGATACTACAGGAGTCCACCCTTCTCTGCTGTGTCGATCGTTTCAAGGCGTGGAGATCTGACGCGTAGGAATTTTGCTTAGCTTGCTGGGAAAACCTTGTGGATTGGTATAAAGCAGCTGTGGGCATCGGTGGTCAGAAGCTTGTTTGTGAATGCTGGTTTCCGGTGAGGGTCCATGCTGACCCTTGCGGGGTCTCTGTTCTCTGTTCTGAGACACCCGGTGACAGAATTCTATTGGTAACTTGGTTGCTCAGTGTCACATTATCTAGCTGTTGCCCAGTGCCTATCGACTTTATACCTATTTTGGATGGCAGTGTATCATATTTATGTGTTACCTTTTGATCACACTTTCTGCAACAGTTTGGAGTGCAATAGTCCTATAATCACACGTGGACCACCGCCTTTTTAGTTAGCTGACAACGTTAATCTTGCTGTAAATTTAGCGATAACATTTTCGAGTGAAAGCACTTCACGAATCAAATGCCATTCATCCTAGTCGTGCGCTTTGGCCTCTAGCTTTCTTAATGTCTGGAGCTCTGGGAAACCATAAACAAGGATAGATTTTGCGTGCTATTGTTATTTGCGGAAAACATCGGGATTTCGTTTGACTTTCTGGCGTTTGCTCTATGGAATTTCCGGAAATATTCGAACAGTTCAAGTATTGGTACGGAACAGAGTGACTGACAAGTTGACTGCCTCTGCATCATTACCTGACTAAATTGTTACCTAGAGTTACCGCGGTTCACCGTAGTGTACGGAATTTGGGTGACGGGGGAGACGCATCATAATGACTGGTTTAAATTGAACCCCTATTAGTTGGCGCAGGGAGTCGAAAAGTACCGCATAGTATGGTATCTGTTATAAATTTTGCCTTGGATTCAATCACATTACGCCATATAACTGTAAGTGAATTATGGTAGTGTATCATGTTCTCCTTTTAAGAGGGACCAGTGGCTGCTATCTTCTTTTGGAATCGTTTTCGAAATTATATACAGAATCCAGGTTTAATAAGTGTGTCCATCACTAGTGACGCTATCAGAAACATAACTATTGATTTCTACTTTATTTCCCAACGTTAAAGTAAATAAACTTTACATTCACTTATAATATCAGTAGCTGAAATTCTTATGTGATCAATTTTTATTGTAATTCAGCTATACGCTTTTAACCGTCGATAATTAATGCGTATTTTCAACATTGGCTATTTTAGGTATCCAGCCTGGTTTCCTGTTAACAATAGCTAATTTACGTATCCCTGAGGTCTTAATTCACAAAAGTGGCAAGATAAAGCGGAGAAAGTATACCGTTGAACCCATTGAAGAGGACCCTGTTAGAAACTGGCATAGGCTAAAGAGTCCTTAAAAAGTTATTAATATGCTAGCTAGCCTTTGACATGGCAAATTCAATACATCAAATGACCAATTATAACCTTTAATAAATTCTCTGTTTTGGAAGACGTTCAGCTTCCTAATAAAGTTACAACTTAAAGGTAAAATGCTTGAGTGTGCTGTGCTTAATTCTTTCACGGGAATGATGTGTACGAAAAAAATGAAATTCCTATTTTACTATATTTATTATGTAGCCTGGCAGCACATTGTGAAGTTTGAATCATATGAAAACTGACACACTGTTAAACCCAATCTATGCGGCTTTGTTCTTAGGTTAAATTAGGAAATTTAGCAAAACAAAATATGCTCCGTTGATGACAACCAAAAGTGTTTAATATTTAACCACCGGAACTATATACACCAATGCCTAATATTGCTTGAGCAACAGTCGCATGCATCGGCATTTGACGTAGTGAGTTGTATGTAATGCACAAGATTGCGGACCACGCAGCAACGATTTTCGAATGGATTCCAACAACTATGTCCTAATATGCTGGATTGCTTAAATTGGTTCAAAAGGAACATTAGCAAATAAACCCGTCTGCAAATACCTTAAATTTACACGCAATGCGCACTCTTTGTGTGTTATCGTCGGCAGAAAAACCTCAATACAATCTGCAACGAGGTAAATGCAAACATATAAATCCACCAAAATACATATTGTTTATGAAAATGAAAGTAATACTGTCTCGATTGAAGATAGCAAACGTTAAAACCGGTTCAATTATTATGATATCTTTGCTGATGTTACCCATAAAGATATAATGCAAACTTGTGAGTTTGTAAGTGACGAGTTACAAAGAGTTGACATAAATCAAGCGATTCAAATGAACGAGTGGCCGGTGACACCGACGTAAAACCACCGCACAGACGTAGCAATAAGTAGCTTTTTATCACGCAGCATATACATACTCACAAAATCTTATAGTTTTAGAGTATAAGAATTACAACTCACCCCCACTACAGAGTTGTTTAGTATAGTTCACACGGGCTATTTACAAAAACAATAAAAATTGTACGAATTAAATGGTGCAGTCGGAAATATAAACTAATGATTATTCTTTGTAACTTCCAGAGAGTTGTCAGTTGGGAGGACAAAAGTAAATGAAGCTGTTCCAATGTATAATTAGTAATATGGAATACGCTGCAGAATTCGATGAAACTTTCCAAAACACTGCTTAAAGTGAAAAAAATAAAATGCAACAAATGTGTAGGAATTCTAAGCAGTAAGCAAACATCAAAAACTAGATCATTGTGGTTGCGAAGGAATCACCTAAACTACAAAACCTAAGCCAGTCTGTTGAGTACAAAAGAAGCGATGTTTTAACATCGTAAGAGTTTTAAAACTAACCATGGGATCCTTGTTGGACAAAACAAGTAAAGCCATCCTCAAAAGAACCAAGCAAATGTAACCATATTATTTTGAACAACTAGTTGCACAATATAATAATGTAAACATCCAACGCACAAAAAAATTCTAAAACATCCAAATGCGCAATCAGACAGTGTCAGAAGACGCTTTTATTGCGCTGCCAACTGCGTAAACTTTATATGGACTTAGTACGCTATCCCAAATACATGTAGATTATTTTAACAAATAGAATAGATAATTCCGTGAAACTTGCTACCTGTATCAGCGTTTTGCTTCCATTCAACTGCAAAACAATAACATTAATTTTGCAAAAATAAGGATGGATGCTGCAAAAATAAACAGTCATTTACATTTGTTAATTGCAGTTTACGTGAATTTAGCAGTGGAAAAGTATTACACCAGCTAAACCACAAGCGTTGCTCGCGGATCTCAGTGGCGTATTTTTATGGTGTCAGCCGTGAACCACTAGGCTCTGATTTCCGATCAAACTCAGGCTATCTCCATCAGATGAGTCCAAACCAGGACGAAACGGCGGTCGTGAGGTGCCAGAGTTGCAATGAGCAACAACAAAATATTTTCACAAAAGTAGTAATTATTGCTTGAAATATAGTGGAATAAAGGTGAATTCATTTCGCAGCTAAGCATTATGTTTACTTGCCAAGTTGTGCAACTTATTTGCTGACATATGGTTACCACATTATTGCTGGCAGCATCCTCTTCCGGTTCTACTTGAACATCAGTAAATATTAGCAATAGAATTTGCACTAAACCATAAAGATATTTCGTTAATTGAAGGTTAATATATAACAAAATTATTCGAAAAAACTGCGGCATAAAATATTGGTAAATGTATGCATAGAGTGGGATATTACATGACGTTTGATTTAAGAAATTGTATTGGTATAATTGATTCATGATTAAAAACATTGAATTTCAACAACGCTTTTATTGAACGGCTATCAATCTCTGCAAAACGCATGTAACATATTCCTTATCCATATTGGGTACGTTGCAGTTTACCGCTCAGTGTCAATACACTTAGTCTATGCAACCTTGGTGATTCATCTTTTGCTCCGCCCTGTCTACCTTTTTGGGCTTCTACCCAGATGACTGAAAGACGGTCAGCTAAGTAGTTCAACACGGCAATTGCCAATTTTGTTGTAAAACTGAAGGAGTAATATCGACACAAATGCATTTGTGGTTAAGCAAAACATAAGCTTTTGCAGAACAGCTTTCACGGTAAAAGTAACGGGCTTTAGTTCCTGCTTTAACGTAACAAATTACTGAATATAACCGGGTGGTAAAACCTTGTTAAATGTAGCTTAATACTGTGTTGGTGAATGGTATGTCTCAGTTGCTGACAAACCTATACTTTTGGGAACAACGGCGTGCCACTGTATGCTTCCGATACTTGACCAGTTCTTATGGAAGACATCAAGTGGTTGACCGTGTTTTATCACCGGGTCTCACGCAGTAATATACCCAGCTTTAGGAAAACATGATAAGCAGTCCTGAGGTCTGCTAGTTGCTTTTTGCAATAAACTCTCCGGTGCCTCACATTAGTGTCTATTGAAGTAAAATCACTAATGTTGGAAAGATCATATATTCCGTAGAGCAGTTAACCGCCTTCCTCAACGCACACTATATACCGTCACTGTCCCAAGTTTTCCGAACCACGAGGTGTTCAAACGAAAACGTTGAGTAAGGGGTGTAAAAAATTCACTGAAAGCCTTGATCAAGCAGTTACGTGCAGTTTTCGTAAATGGGCGCTTCCCGGTTGTCCCAACCAATGTTACAGATTCTATCGGACATGTCGCATTGTCGTAGTAAGTGCTGCACTTGGATTCTTTCTTTGGCGTGTAGCTGTCAATACTTCTGTGCGATTAGCTTTATGCACCTCGTTCTTGCTCCCATGCTGCTAATACCATACTTAAATCTTATCACAATTATATCATTTTTATTATTGCCACTCTGGCGGCGCGCTTCGTGGCAACTACATCCACTGAAAGTTAGTGCCTGATCATGATTTATCAACTGCACTAAACAGAACTGAAACAACCGGGTAATTTTTAAATATCGTAGGTTATTCAGGAAACAGAAACTCCAGGTAAAACTTAGCTCAATTAACAGGAAGGCAAAATACTACCAAATCGTTATTTTACTCAACTTGGAAGAAATGATTGAAAGTGGTACTTTTTCCTACTGTGCTTCTTTGGTAGTTTTTAGTCTACTGGCTTGTCAACCGTAACTGTGTTTTAACATTAACTATGAGACAAATACGTTCACATAGAAGACTTATTTTCCTCTTGTACGTCAGTTATTTTTTTACTTTAATTGAAACATAGATGCGATGAAATAGCAGCAGTTGTGAACCACGTGTACGTTTGTCCGCCAACTCGATGTCCAATGTTGTTGGAGATCTCACTGATCACCCAAATACAGGCGGTGTCCGCCATCTTAGATTGGTTCTACAATGGCACGCACCTCTTACACATGGAAAGCGAAGCCTAAAGCTACCGAGATGAACGTTAGTTGCGGCGTTGGCAACTGTGTAAAACTTTTGCGGTTTGGTATTGAATGCAGTAGCTGTCGAAAATACTTTCATCCTCGGTGTGCTCGCCTTAGTACCAGCCAGATAAAAGAACTCCATGATAAGACCGATTCTCTCTGGTTCTGCATTGGGTGTTCATCTCTTCCACTCGTCAGATGTATAACTGTGCTGGCACAGAAGTGCGATAGGTTGTCAAAGATTGTAGAGCAAGCAACAGCAGTGAAAGCTGTTTCATATGAGCTAGATAACTCTGTACATAAAGATCCATGCTCAACATCATGCTCCAATCCAGAACGGTGTAACAAAAATGTTCCAGTGTTAGTCACCGCGACAGTAGCGGCTGCTCATAAAGAGGCGTTCATCGCACACTCTCCACCAGAACCACCCACCACGCTGAACGCTGTTAAAGGGAAGACAACATACGCGTCCGTTGTCACTACTCATACGGCTGAGGCCCCTTTCATGGTTACGCAACCCGCTGCCAAACAAGTTAATACTACAGTTACCACCACGGAACTCAAGATCTCATCATCTACCCAAGCGAAGAAACCAGTTACTGGTCCTCACAAGAAGGTGGACATTAAAAACACCATAATCCCTTGACAGTTATATGCTCCAATGTGACTGAATCCGAGGCGAACTCTATAAAAGATAAGATATTGGACGACAAAAAACAGTGGGACTCCCTGTGTCAACTGATGGAGGTTCAAGTTAAATCAGTCAGTATGATGCGTCTTGTCCGTCACCCAAACTCCATACACTATGATGATCCAAGTTTACTCCAGGTAACACTACAATCAGCTAATGATGCAGAGGAAGTTCTCTTGTCAGCTACTCGCCTCCGTACCACATCATGCACAGTTCGAATCTTTCCAGATGTTCCTTGGAGGGAACGTCAAAAACGCAAACAAAACCCGGTCGACTTCCGTAAACGACAAGACTCCAAATCTGTTCTTGTTCATGGTGTCCCCCAGCTAAAGACCTCAAGCGATCTAGAGGCCAAAGCGCATGACTGGGATGAATGGCGTTTTATTCGCGCACTGCTCTCACTCGAAAACGTTATTGCTACTTCGACATCAAGGTTACCACTCTCACCTAACTACAAAGTATGTGGTCCCCGAGTGATGAAAATATCGTTGCATTCCGAAATGATGGTAGAATATGTGATAAATATGTGGCGCAAAATGCGTCAAATGCTACCATCCGAAATACGTATAAAGACGATGGGCACTGAACCACCAACAAGCCATGTCACACTGAGTAAGCAACGTACCAATACAATTCTGCCGCCATGTAGCTCAGAAGAGAGACAATGCCAAAACACGCTGCCTGCTGAAGGGGGACAAGTTGGTCACCCACTTGTTGGCGCTGAGAGCTCAATACAACGACCTGAACTGGCCCTAGGGTCTGCAGCATCGGTCCTACAGAAAAACTACCGGCAGCCGACCCCACAAGGGTCGGCGTAAACTCCAACGGAAAACCAGAATCTACAAACACTCTTCTAACCACCGATGCCCTCACCTGCTTCTATACTAATGCACAAGGTCTTCTTAGCAAGCTAACCGAACTTCGATTTCGCCAGGTCTCCACGCCCTGGGACCTAGTTATGGTCACTGAAACCTGGCTGAGCACGGAAATCGCGGATGCCGAGATTGCGCTACCTGGCATGAGTTCCTTACGAAAAGATCGGCCTAGCATAGGAGGCGGAGTGCTTTTGTATTATCGTTTCGACTTACATGTTGAGATCATTGATGACTCAGAAGCAAACATCAACGATTCTCTTTGGTGTCGTATGCACCTGAGACGTGGCGATGTGTGTTTGCTAGCAATAGTTTACCGTCCTCCAATGTCTACCTTGGAAATGGATCAAGGCCTTGCTGCTGCGATGAAACGAGTATTGACACGTCCACACAGTCACGTTCTTCTGGTGGGGGACTTCCATCTGCACGCACTCGAAGTTCCAGCATCGCCCAGCGAACAGTTCAAGGCTGATTTGCAAGAACTGCTTACCGATGTACCACTGTATAACAATGTCACCTCCCCCACTCGTTTAAGAACGGGTGACACCCCCTCTGTCGTGGACCTTGTGCTCACCAACGAGGAACTAATGATTGACACCGTTACCAAAGCTACACTACTAGGTCGTAGTGATCACGCGACGTTGCACTTTCGTTACATCTGTTATTCGGAGTACATTAGAGAGAACGACGAGGAAATTTTTATGGTTACACATTACGACATCTTGTCTAACCTTGTTCAAGACACCAACTGGTCCTTCCTGACCGAGAATCCGCCTGATGAGGCTTGGATGTTGTTTGTCACCAAATTCACTGAGCTAGTGGCAAATTCATCAGAACGCAAGCCGTTCGCCCGAAGCAAGTGGATTTGTTCCTAAGAAGCCGTACGAGAAAATCTATGGTTTTAAGGGATTCGGCCTGGTACGCTTACAAAGTTTGCCCAAGCAATCTGACCTGGGGAGTCTACAAAACTCACCGAAACCACTGCGTCAAGTTGATTCGCGAAGACAAACTCCAACACCAACGGAACTTAGCGGCGAAATTCAGCAAAAATCCTAATCTGTTGTATAGACAAATCAACAAACTCTGTAGAGTGCAGCGCGGGATCCCGGTCTTGCGTGCAACAGATGGTCATGCGCACACTGCACAGGACGCGGCCAACGTGTTTCGTCAACACTTCCTCCATACTTTCCGGAGTGAACCATCCCTTCACCCGATTTTGACAGAGCTCTCACCGTACCCAGGTTTACACAACGTATCGTTTACGGCAACCAATGTGTTGAAAACGCTAATGTCGTTGCTTGTGCCCAGCTCGCCAGGCGTAGACGATATTAAACTGAAGGCGTTGAAGGCTGCGGCCCTAAACATTGCCGAACCATTAGCTCGGTTCTTTCAACGTTGTCCTGACGAAATGTTGATTCCAACAATGTGGAAACATGGGCTAGTCACTCCCATTTACAAAAGCGGTAATCATGCGGAGTCGTCAAACTACCGTCCAATCACTCTCCTCCCAGTTTTATCCAAAGTAATGCAAAGTATAATTGCGGAGGCGCTGATGGGATATCTGGAGAACAACAATATCATAGTGCCAAAGCAACACGGATTTCGCCGAAATCGATCCTGCACTACAAACTTGCTGCTTGCCCGAGCAAGCTGGGCGGAGTAAGCTGATGCTAGATTTGGAGTCGACGTTGTCTACCCGGACTTCTCGAAGGCGTTCGATCGTTTGGAACACCGCATCCTCCTACACAAGCTTCGAGGCTACGGAATCGGTGGCCCTGTGCTTGGTTGGATCGCCAGCTTTCTCACTCAACGTCAGCTGAATGTGGGAGTCCGCAGCTCCAAGTCCGACCCAATTAACGTCCCGTGCGGTGTGCCACAAGGGTCAGTACTGGGGCCACGTTTATTTCTAACATTCATTAACGACCTTGCCAGTGTACTACAGTCGAACTTCTTGCTGTTTGCAGATGATGTCAAAATTTGGCATGACATCCGGACAGAGGACGATCACACAACTCTGCAGAGCGATCTGGACAGGGCGTACACTTGGTCATCCGAAAACATGCTCCACTTCAATGTCGCCAAGTGCAAAGTCGTGAGCTTACGCCACCAGCTCATCCATGAATACTTACTCGGGGACCAACCGTTGCAACATGCTTCCCAGGAATGCAACCTCGGAGTGATCGTGCAGGACGACCTTGGCTGCTCCAGACAAGCTGAAAAGGCATCGAAAAGGGCCAGTCAACATCTCGGACTCTTACGGAGGGCTTTCGGAAATTTCGAGTCATCTGTATTTCCGCAAATGCTGAGCGCTTACGTGAGACCCCACGTGGAGTATGCGATCCAGGCCTGGCGTCCCTGGCGCAAGCGCGACATCAGTGCACTTGAAGCTCCACAGCGTAGAGCAACGAAGCTCGTCAGAGGCCTGTTTCACATCCCCTCATAACGCAGACTGCAGTCCTTGGGATTGTACAGTGGTGAATGTCGTCGTCACCGAGGAGACCTCATCATGGTCTACTTAATACTGATGAATCCAAATCACCCATGTCGCAATCTCTTGCAGCTGAGCCAAAATACCAACCTGTGAGGTCATCAACTCAATCTGGCTACACACTACAGCCGACTTGATTGTCGACGAAACTCTTTCTCACTCCGTGGGTCCCGTGCTTTGAATGCGCTCACCACTCACGTCGTCCTTGCCCCCACATTGGCACCATTTAAAAAACGCCTAGATGACACTCTTTCCAACTTGCATTATTTGGCATAGCACGTCCTATTCGGAGGACGAAATAACGAGACCCAAACCATGAGGTTACTGACCCACCTCGCAAAGTGGCGGTGATGTTACATACAGAAGTGTCCCAATGAGCGACATGGATGTATACAAACTGGAGTAACGTACCACATCTCTCAACGGAAGCAACACACGAGTGAGCGTTATCCGTTCCTTTGATTTCTTTTTCCCACATTTGCTGTAATGTAACAGCTCTACTTTGGGGGCAGACATCCAGTCCATACTTCAAACTATCATTATGAAGTGGTGCGTTGACATCTGTTGAAATCTGTAGAGGCTTAAAAAACCATTTACTTGTTCGATTATCCTTCCATTTTATCTATTGCTCCAACCACCCTACGGGACCTGTCAAGCATATGCTTTTTTACCCGTTATAAATCATTGTTCATTGTTCATTGTTCATTGTACCACAGTAGACCTTATAGGTATTGGTAACTTCAGTGCGACGGCTAAACATCGTTCAGTACAGAGCCCCAAAAGCATCCATTTTTCCGCGAAACATTCTCTCCTCAAGCACCGACCAGAATGCATCGGTAGTTCAAGTATCCCTAGTCTGCGCCGCATTGCTTAAAGCTCCCGGTAGAACTATTCGGATTCTTCTCATGGCGCACAATTTGCGGCAGTTTACTCTACGTCCATGACAATCGGTAGATACATCCAGGATACATGATAGAATCTGTGGGCAGTTGAATTATTGGAGTGATTTGTTGCTTTGGCCGTTGCACTTGTAAGAATATTTTGAAATTTGATCAGTGCGGTGGAACATTATATCCTTTTGGCGTTCACTGTCGACATTGTAAGCCTGAGTTTAACTGCTTTCGCACCTACGTCCAACTTGAGCAAACAAACGTAGGAAATATTTATTCGTTTGCAAATTTGTTCCGCCATTCTATCGATATACCATCGCCACCGATACATGCAAACTAAAAGCTAACCAGGGAGCCGGTCAGCATGAGTCTCCTTACCTTGTTTATTAAACGAATGAGTTGTTCCTTTGCAAATAAACAGCTTAACTTGTCTGCTGCGTAGGTGGACTAAATTGCAACCGAATTAATTTGAGTTAAAAGCTCAGTTACCGCTTCCCCTTTGAATGGTTGTCGATTGAAGAAAACCTTATTTGCCGCTGTCAACACTAAAACCAGTTTAAGCAGTTCCCCAAAGTTTCTTAAGATAATAAGTGTCTGTATATTATTTTTTTAGCGCAACAACTGCTTTGGAAAAATAAATTCCCGCATATGGGTGTCTCCCGAGCACCTTTGACATGTTTTCGTGGTAAGACAGTAAATCAACCTGCGTTTATATCCAGACAGAGGAATCACTGGAAATTCAAATACCGGCCAATGCAATTTCGCTTTCTGTATATACGCCGATGGATTGAACTGTTTTGTCTCCTAGTTCACAGAATAACAAGATACGGCAGCTGAATTTCGGTTTCTTTTATTTAAGTAAAATGCAGTGTTACATGGTCCGGTTTAAAATGGTTAGGAATTTAATATAGCTTAACCTACCCATTCATCTCGACGAATATTTCGATGGTGTAACAATGGTAGCGGTTAAAAGTGCATATATTTCTGAAATTATGTTGTGTCGAACTTTGCCATTAAGATATCTGTTAACAGTGGACCAATGGGAGATCTCAAAGCCACGCCGCCAGTCTGCCGGAAGCATTTGCCGGTAAGTAGGAACTGTCCATTCCAGGTTCTGCGCAACAGTTGTCATTTTTAGCTCACAAGTTAAGATACGGATATGTATTTCCGGCTGCTTTGTATAGACGCAAATGTAACCTATTGTTTCAATCAGCATGACGTTGGTAAAATGAGAGACAATTCCAAAATACAGCATCAATTTCCAGTCAATTTTAGCATCTTTTGTGCTTTCCGTCAGGGAAGGCAGAAATGGCTATATATGTAATATTATCTGGCACATCGTATATGCAAGAACCTTGTAAATGTCGCCCAAAACCTAATGATAGCAAACGAGTTTATCAGATAATAGATTTCTATGAAATACCGCGGTTTACATGATATTATATAAGAAGTTAACATGGAGGCTACGTAAATTATTTAAATCTATTTTCCAAACCTTTATTCATATGGAACTGCAAAGATTACTATGAACGCCACACTGTGAGTTCTCACATCTTCACGCACTAGTACTCTAACACTTTCGTGTATATGGCTTTTAGAACACCACCAACCTACGAAACACATCAGGAAAAACTTTCGTTCTCTTTTATGCCCCTTGCATTAATGCTCCGTTGTTCCATTATAACTCAGATGAGTCACAACAAATGTGGACAAGGTTAAACGATCTGCAAATAAAAAGAATACCGGTAATTGTGTGTTTATTCATTTAAGAAACAGAGGTACCCAGTTTGCTAAGCCAACAATATATCAAATGCTTGCAAAGACAAAATGCCGCACCACCGTCCTAAGGTTAAATTGTTTCCTAAAATACGCGGTATAAAAAATCGCTAATCTTTGTTTTCTAAATAAACAGCCAGCAAAATAAATTCTTCCTTAGTAAACTAGCTGTTTGCCTAACATTTTCTAAGGATAACTGGTGCAAAATGGATTTTAAAAAATTGTGTTTAAAATTCCTTGTATACCAAAAGATTTGATACGTAAGTAAAGATGCAATACAATGCTAATGGACGAGAGCTTACTTGAAATGGACTTCTTATCTGGATACAAATCAAATAAATAATCATGGGGACAACTCAATTGCTTTGATGCTTTTTTATTATTAGTGCACACAGGCGATGATAAACGGACATACGTAAGTGGTTTATGTAAACTAAAAATAAAGAAATATGGAGGGTTACGTGGAAAACTCATCCTGCATTACACAAAAGTCAGACAACAATTATTTGAGAAATTTATGAAAACGAGAATCTGATCAAATCGTAAGCAAATACCGTCATAAATGTCGTCTAAAAGGAGAGAAAAGCACAAGGCAATATTGCGCGAATTTTATGGGCAAACATTTGAGTATTCTAGCAATATTGACAAAATTTCTAGCGACTAACATTGTAATCTTAGTGGTCGTTAGATAAGACTATGGTAACCGTTGAATAAAATAGATAAGCTCACCATGGCCCGATACTGGAACTGCAGAAAGGAATTCATCGGAGTATGTTTTACGTATACTATGTGGAATCCTAACCAAGTTTTATGATAAAGTTTTTGGCAATTGTCAAGCAGACAAAACGTGACACCTTAAAATTAATATCCAATGTAACACTCCTTTTACTTTCACCTTTGGCCTTGAAAAATGTATGTGTTAGTCTTAGACTGTTAGAGAATAATGTTTAGAGAACCGCACCAGTATATTTTAGACTGATTTTTGACGGTTTTATGAGTAAATTGTTATCAGAATTGCCAAACGCCATAAAGGGTCATGAATTTCTGGCTATAACCAAAAATATTCCGACATACATTCCAAAATGAGCAGCATGCGATAGCATAGTTGACAGTGTTAAAGCGATAGAATATACTGTAAGTTGGATAAGTTGGTCAAGATGTATATCAATAAATGAAAATGGAAAAGTTGCAGTCGTCAATGCGTCAAATCAAAATTTACCGTTACGTTCAGTCATGCCGATAATTAACTGCGTTTTGTTACTTAAGCGCATGCTCATTAAAGCTGCGGTGTCCGTGTAAATTAGATCACTAATAAAGCCCAAGCGTATGTATGAATTTATATTTAGGTTTCTGACAATTACTCATATTAAATTGTGGGGAATGTTTGTGATTAAGTAAATTTCTTATGGCTTTTAAGCATATCAGATGCACCTTCCACCGTAGCTCGATATATGACAGATCTATTTATAAAACCAATACTTTTAGTTCCTATTATAATTTCTTCTATTATTGAGAAAATAGTTATCATGGGGTAAAACCAACAAGTTTGATCGAATTTAGTCGAAACGTCGTGTCTCAAAAATAAGAAGTGAAGCAAATCTACCATACATGTGGCAGCTGAACAAGTAATGCTACAAATCGTCCTTCCAGGAACGTGGGAACGGGATATTTGATGACTGTTACTCTCAATCTTCTTGCCAGCCAAACAATATTTCTCACGCGTGCATCAGTTTACACCAGAATATCTCAATATACAAGTGCACCTTATGCCTTAGGTTGTCTCTAATTGTTGAAGCCGTCATTTCAAATTACAATAAGTATTGCTTGTATTTATAAGAACCAGGTACTATTATTAACTTAATGTTGGACGCAGCTTCATCACGATACTTCCAAGCATCGTTGTTATCACATCTGCAGACAACTTTGACGGCTTGATCCAAAGCGGACAATGCGTAATGTGTTGGTTGTATATATTTTTCATACACGAAAGCAATCAACTCTCGGCTTACTTTTGCTGTATACAGAAATATGTCTTGCGAAGCCATGGCAACAATATACATGTATTACCCGGTAAGGTGAATATATATATATACTGGTACTCACTGATAGAGATCTCAGTTGTATTTGCAACTGTAGTTTAACGTAGAAGCAATTTAGTGTGCAAAGCCTCGTGTTACCTGACGGGTCGCTATGCAAACAGCTGTCAGTTAGAGGTAACCAATATTTCGGACGAAACTGGACGCGATTGTAGCTACAGAGATATGGTTACAAGAAAACGTTTGCTTAAAAGTTTATTTCTTTAGGTTTTACAGATAATTAACGTAATGTTTCATGTAGAATACGAAAATGTACGCCGTATAAAATGAGGCATACACAACCCCCGCTGAATTGACAGGCCCAACGCAGTAAGTGCTGGTTTTATATGGCAATGGCAGTCCCAGTGAGAATAACTGGGTAAATACATGGTCCGTCTGAAAACGGAATTAAAATGAGCCATAATATTTAGCGTTGAAGCATTTAACTTATTTGCAATTTCTGATCTGAATAACAACTTTCGGTCTCCAAGTTTTAACTATGTTATACTGAAGCTATAGCGCTATATCGATATTGGTTTAACTGGCAAAAACTCGTTCCCAGTTAGCCACACTAGGACAAGCTTTAGCAACATAGCCGTTATATATCTTAAACTATCAGCCACCAACACTGAATTAAAGTAGGATGCCAATAAATTTTAAACATTTACTGCTAAATTGCAATGGTCTAAATGATGCGTTCTAATTTTAGCAAGATAACATGACATATTGTGCCATATTTTCTTTTTTACTTTTTCGCATAGAAAGTCTAAAATATAGACTAACAGAAAAATAGTTTGCGAATCTACGCGGACAGGGAACTGTATCTACGTGAGGAGCAAAATCTAGGAAATATTTGAAATTATGTAGCTAAAATACGGCTATAAAAATTAGGTCAAAAGCCAAACCTGTATTCCTTACATTCACAAATTGAGTACACAGTTTATATGTGATGTAATTTTGGGCTAATTGATGGCTAGAGAAATTAGGTAATCCATCAAGTATGGCCAGTTATTACCTGCTATATATCAACTAAATTTATGCGTTACATTCATTAGCTGCCAAATATTTCATTATTACAAGTGAGTACGTTTGCTAAATATTCTAACATGTAGCAACTTACTAAACCACGTTAAACAATTAAGCATTCCGTTGTATTGAAATCTATATTTGCTACCGAATCGGGCACCAATAAACTCAAACGTTGATATAACATATTTTCCTGAGATGAAATACGTTTGCTACGTTTTCGATATTTTGAATTTATTAGATAAATTAATATTCACACCACCTACATTTACTTCACTTTTCGTTAACTTACTCAGTCTTATGGATTTTGCTATATGAAATAATAAGGCGGTTTATACGTTAAAAATTCAGCTACTAACTATAGTCTCAGTATTATAGCCTGTCTAAATTTTGGAAACCAATACTTACTTCGAAACCGGAATTTTAGGTTACTTGTGCCCCTTAATTCTGTAAAAATCATACAAAACGCTATTGTGCTTTATTATATCTTTATTCTAGGCAAGCATTTGATATACTACTTGTATGCTTGTATGCGCTGCGATGCAATTTATTTCTTGTTCAGTAAATGCCGTGCTTTGATGTTCTTAGTCTTGAGTGATTGGTTATCAATTTGCTCGTCCGCTACATTGCACTTCAAATACTGTTAACTAATTTAAACTATTCTAAAAGTTCTGTGTTAAATAATTTCAATGTTGTAGTACGCTACATACCCGAATCTATATTTTAATCGGTATCACATCCATTATCCTAGATTATTGATAGGCCAAAATCTACGTGCAAGTGCGTATATTAAATCTTTGATCGCTGTTAATGAATATGTTACTGAATTTATTCGTTTTCAATTTTCTACTGACTACCTATGTCTGCAAGTTTTAACCAATTTCCTACAAACTCGGGTCCTCTTATCTAACAAAATGTGACAAGGAATTTATTTGTGCATTCAGATCTGGTCAATCACTCTTCCTACTGGGTGTAATATATGCTGACCAAATAAGGAATACTTGGTAGTTTGGGTACAATAGCAAAAATCCTGTAACGCTTTGTATAAGATTTCAATGTATAAAGAAAGTTTAATAGTTCTCGGTAGTGCAACTAAGTTGTTAAATGATTGGGCATTTTTCGATGGAGAGTAATTGTTAGTCAACATACAAGTACCTGTTGTACTGTTATGAATGGAATTCTGTGCAGTAATTAGTGCTACTTATAAGGGTTCGTTACTAAGATCCGCTGGGTTTCAATTAGGTTTCGATTTGATTGCTTTTATTGGACGAAAACAGAAAACTTGTTTGCGCCGCATTGGGAAATTTGAGCAAAATATCCTTTTATTTGGAATTCCAGAATAAGACTTAAAAAGTTGATGACCTATACTTTCATTAAAGCACAAATATTATACTACAAAATACCTTAAGCTATGTTGACAGCTTATTATCACAAATGCCCGCCACATACCAACAATCTAGAAGTTTATTCATGGTTATAAAGGCCAGATAGTGATACGACGCAAAAGATATTTTAATCAGTTGTTGAGATGAACAATTTCTATAAGTTTCACCCAGTGCTGTATGTGAAAACTGCGCTTATATTTTCGTTAAAATATATAAATAAATCTTATTTTTACAAAGAGGCGAATTATACACAAATCCCGATATACCGCAAAGACACTTTACCTCTTTGTGGCATTTGTTCTACTGTAAAAACAATGTTGCATCTTGTAGCATCTACAGATAGGTAAACGAAGGTTTCATCTTTTTACATTTGGACTACAAAGCTGTGTACCGTTGGGGATGTGTGCATTTACCTGCGATCATGTGCGTGTTGTTATACTCAACTAAATAAATAGATCGTAAAGTGAATTGTGTTTATTATCTTCTCTCGGTGAAACGTAAAGCTTTATAACAGAAGATATAATACAGTTATCTGTATAGAAACGTTTGCCTGTCACTAAAGCACCGACAGTAAAATTGTAAAGAATATTAGACCTACCGTTGGTGTGCCTAAATGTAATATCAACAGGCCAGCCTAAACGAAGAAGATAAACGAAACATACACTATGGTATATTGTCGTCATTTTAGAAAATGCTATTTGTTTACAAAGGAATTGCAACTGCTTCGATACTGATGACAGCAATTGCACAAGAAGATAACTATACAGGCAACTATTTTCAGGAAATTGGATTCTACATAGGCAAATCGGCTACGTATTTTAAAAAATAGGTAAAATTTCACGCTGTGCCCAAATTCTTTTGCCAACACACTGTATATGGCAAAGTCGAGAAAAATACCTAGGTTTTTTTACAACTCTCTGAGCTATATTGCAAATGTTACCTATCTGAAAAATCAAGACGCAAAACATAAACTTACCCTTAGTATCAATCATTGTTACTAGAATTATGCAAAATTTGGGGAAACGTTGAATGCTTGGCTCATCCAGTTATAGTCCAATGTATTTCTAATTTGGGACTCTTACCCTGAGAAGACTTTTATTTGCTTCAGTTTAACCTACCAGTTATCTAGTGTATTAGTTATTGTTCACTATTGTAGGCACAAAATGCGTTAACAATTTTAGCGTCCTGATTATTAAGTTCGGAATATCTTGTGCAATTCACACATACTGTCCACAATAACTTTGACTAGAACTATTTCAAACGCTCACCATTTGCTCCCCTAATTTTGCAAAAGTGTCAGGATTTTACAGGTTTGATATTAAAACTTATGCCGGGATTCATACATTATGTGTGTGGAGTAATTTTGGATATAATAATGCGTGCGACGGCGAGCTGGAAATTGCGTTTTTCATAGCGTGGTGACGAGTATTTGACAATAGAAAGATGTGCAATTCTATGCTTTAACCTTCACACCGTCGTGTGGAGCAGGACGCATTTCGGCAGCGGGCACTGTAGCGAACTACACGACCGACCTGTTTTTTCGTATGAATGAACATTAAATAATGAGGCACACAAACGAATTTGTAGTACCGTGGAATAGACTTGAAGTGTAGTAAATTTGGAAGATAAATCGAAAATGATGGTTTTGTTCTATCCTTTTGCCATAAGGTAAGTTATTTTCAAGCATTTTTACCAGTTAAATAATTTACCAGAAATAAAGCGTGTACCTATGTATTTTACCGAACACAACGGATGACATGGTAGTTTTAAAGAACGTTTGTTGGCATATCACCATCATTAGATTAACCCACGCTTGCTAAGTTGAAATGCTTTATCCACAGGCGCATATTTGCATGCTGCATAAAGAGCGGGTTTATGCCTGCGTAATAAGCTCAGAAGTCAATAAGATATCTAGCTATAACGGAGCAGACCGCAGTGCTGTGAACGATGACAGCCTGAAGCGCCTTAATTTTCTGGTTCAGATACCCTTTCCGTGAATGCCGTCTATCTGTACAATGTTAACAGAGTAATTAGCTGCAGGCGGCGTTATTTACAGAAATATGAAATGGACCTTGCAAAAATTCCCTTTCACGCTTGCATTTCTTACACAGCAGTCAGTTCAACTAGCATAAACTTACGTGTTGTTGCATAGCGACCACGGGTCGCAGAAACTAAAGCAAAAATATTTAATCAAAACTGCGTTTATTAAAATTTAACTACCTGACTTATTAGGAACAAATCATGCACTATTCCACATAAAGCTCAAGAGAAAAGTAAGTTATCTTACTCTCAGAGCAATTGAATGTCAACGTTGTTGGTTTTTATAGATGAACTTACGAATGATCTCTTCCTCTCCTGGAATCAATAAACAAATAAAAAGCTAAATGATTCCTAAAAAGAAAATTGTCTAATTTTTGCCATCAATTATGTATATATCATTTATTTTCAGGCATTCAGTCAATGTAATATTTTCTACATTAGTTAGTGGTTCACGTTATTTTAATTTATAATATAGATCTAGTAATATGTAGGCTAATCTAATTCCAAATACAAATATTATGATTGTATGGTTAATTGGGTTTTTTTCTTCAGGTAGGGACACATTTTCGCTGCAAATTTTGCGTTCAAACACCGGACACTTAAATCGTTTTTGTGCATTTTTATGTCCGTTTGACAGACAATTAAATATATTATACTTAAATAGAGAATTATTGAACAAACCTTGTTGGCCACGGACTGTATTTTTGAGGTAGAAAGAAAACGTAGGCAATTGTTAAAGTTTATCTAAACGGGTGCGTTAATAAAAGTAGTATAGCTGCAAAAACACATTGTAACGTACTCCTGTAATTAACTGTGTGATCAAGGGGTGCTAAAGAAATAGAGGTTAATTATTATTGTAAATTATCTACTAAATTAATGAGTGTAATTATAAAATTGCAAATAACAGTAACCTCGGCAGATTACCAGTTCTGTTACATAGGTGTAATCTAAATAATTTTAAACAGGTGCTGAGAGAGCAGGTAATGCAGGTAAAATAGCACTTACGTGGGTGCACAGAAATAGTCAATTCATCTATTTGTATTTGAAAGTAAATTCCGAAATAATAAATACTGATAAATTACCTTAAAATTAAAGGTGGAGAAATAGGAGGCTGCCATATATTTGTGCACATAATTGCAGATGATATGCGGTAGGCGGTGACAAAAGTTGATCCAGTTATTGTGCTGCATTGCTTCATGATTGGAATTATTTGAAATAAGTACTTAACTTTCATTGAGTTAGAAAAGAAAAACAAAATACGCTTAACGGGGAACAGGTTTTGCTTCACTCACCTCGGATGCGATATAAATCTAGGAAAATGGTCAGCACAAACATGGATGCCAGTCAGGTGATCAGTGAAAGAGGTAAAGCATAGTAGTTTATAAACGTGCAATTATGTATGCACTAGGATGTTGATCATGAAGTAGAACATTTAAGATATAAAGGCAATTTTGAAAGGTTTGCTTTGGCATGGTCACTTAAGTATTTGATTTGTCGTTCAATTCTCTTGAAGCACATTCACCCGCTGTATAATCAAAGTAGCGTATGATTTTTCTGAATATATGGATGCTTTACAATAATAATCATCAATGGAAATAATAATAATTATTATAATAATAATGATCAATACTTTTCTGTATGGCAATGTTTTTAAAGACCAGCAATGTAACTAGCCACAATACTTAAGGCCTGAATTTTCAATTATGGGTAGGAAAACAGTCACAATATTACAGTTAATTTTAATCAAACCAAGCATTTATTCCGCGAAAGTACGTTGTAAATATCAGGAACTGGGTATTGGTAACAAGGGGTGTTAGTGGCCAAGGTTCCACTAGATGTTGACTGCAAAAGAAAGATTTCAGTAAAACTGCAAAATAATCGGAAAACTACTTGAAATTTTAAGCTCAATATAACGCCAATTTTATTTACCTTAAAAAATTTGATTTGCGAATTGCGCCAATACGATTTAGTGCGTCAGAAGTACCATCAGGTTTAATATATATTGCCAACTATATCACACTGTATAACATTTATTTCAACGTACAACAAGCATTAATTTTCCAATGGTAAACACTGATCTGAACAACGCAGTAAGAAGATTAAGGCTGGTGGATGCATTACATCGGCCCAGAGAAATGATTTCATTTCAATGGAATTAGGTGCCACTTGAATATTTTGGTTAAAATGAAACATATATGGATGACAATGATGGCTGCTGTGAAAGTAAAAAACACGAGGAATAATACGATTCTTTTAAAAGGTAGCTGAGACAAGGCAGTTACTTTAGTTTGCAAATTGCACCAAGGACCTATTTTCAATAGTATATCTACAAAAAGTTTTATTTGTTCGTTAGAGAAACCATTAGCATTTGCATTTTTAAAGCACCAATGCAAACTAAATATTAATTCTAAACCTAGAGCCGAACATGTATAAGTTATAGTTCTAATTAGGCCAAGGCCACTTTTAGTCTTTTGGCTTGTATATACTATTATCTGATAGCAAAAATCTTGAAAATAAATCTGAAGACGAAATTTGGAAGATGCATGCATTTCGTATTGTTCCTACTGTACCGTTGTCAATAGTAAGTACACAAATTTATAGCAAAGTCTTGTTGCGCACATATACGCCTGGAGTGCCCATAGATAGATGGATGTTCAATTTTTAAGTACAGATTATCCTTAAAGTGCGGAATAACCGTATTTGAGAGTAAACGACGGGACAACCGAAGCAGCGAGAAATAATGAAAAGCGAAAATATATTAGAAGCTGAGCTCAGTATTATCAAATACACTGATACCAATAGGTGTTAGCAATATTGAAAGAAGGCAACCTACGCGAGTGCGGATTTTGAGTGTGCATGGGTGCTTATCAAGTTCAAGATGAAGCCATTTTAAACACATGTTCGTTCGTTAGTTTTTCAGAATATTTAGAGTCATTCCTATGTTGCTTGCACCACAGTTACACATGTACCGGTGTACGTATGGGGGTTGACCAAAATAGGTCGAGATTCTTTCGTCAGAAGGACGGGAAAACTTCTGGTTCTTTTAATCACAAATACTTAGACAAGGATACAAATTCAATGTGCAGCACAGATTACGCTAACTTTTCTTCAGTAATTTGGAAATGGTTTGGAAATGTAAAGTACTATAAATCGGTTTAGCATTTCACATAAACTAAGTCCATTAGCTTTTGCATTGACAGCGTTTTGGGTAAATGGTCGCGGGTAGCCATTCTTCATAAGCGTCGTTTTAATTAACGTAATCTCATTGATCGAACAGTCGGCCCACTTGGTAATTCCGGCACAATGAAATTTGACTTAAACGACGGTCCAATTGTACCGCATTGGACATTGCGGGCATCTTCTACTACTGTTTCTGCAGATGACCTGCACGTCGGCGTATGATCCATTTAATGGTTCCAACGACTGCAACAGCTACTGCCCGATGGATGAGAGACCAATTCCTCATACTCATATTTATTATTATACGAAACTTGGGATATGTCTGTCGAAACGCCAATAGGATTAATAATTCAGAGAATGCGATGCTGATTGCTACATCATTGATTAAGCAGTAGGGGACGATTTGGAAATATTCGTCTACATATAAAGCGATTTCTCAGCAATTGCTCCGGAATTGCTCCGGAATTGCTATTGCACAGGCTTGTTGGGGTAACTTCTTAGCCTACTCAATGAACAAAGTCCATCTAGCAGTTGGATATATCCGTATTCTCTCAGTCTGCGGATACATTGCGTAAAAAACATTATAGTCTTAACGTACACAAGTTTTCAGAAAATCATGAAACCTACGTTGAAATTTTTATGTGTACGTACTCATATCAGTGCCCACAAAGCGCCACGGTTGCATGCAACCTGCAAAGAAATCCTTCGTTTACATGCATTCTTCCCTAACTAACTACTGTTTTCACTGTCGCAATTTCAGTATATACACGAGTTCATGGGGCATTGCACAAATACGCCTACGTCCCGTCACTGCCCGGTATTCTCTTAAACTAATGGGAACGGTGCTTACCAACCGTCAGACGAATGCACCAAGTAAGCTAACGTGTCGACAACTCTCGATATACTGTTTAGCCAAATCAGAATACTTTGCCTTGATACAGTGGTGACCATTGCTGGATTATTTGTGCCTGTTCTTAATGAGTCCGTACAAAAGTTTTTCTTTCGTGCTTGTGTAAATTGACCGTTACCTTTTTTGCATCGTTAATCATGTGTCCTGTACTACGTTCCAAACATATGTCTGGGAGAGCAGACTCTGCATTCTGGCACTCTTGACTTTCCTTACTTAAGGGACTTGGACACTGCTTTATGCTTTGTGATCGTACTTGCAGAGGTTGTTAATTTAGCTGTTACAGGCGATTCACATAAGTGTAACGACTTCTTTTCCTATCTGCCCATAAATAAGACAAGCGGGCCCTGTGATCTGAGTTGGTCGGCTAACCTAAGGAATTAGAATAATAGTACAGGTAGAAATTCGTCAAAACTAGACACAGCCGGACAGCCGTCATACGCGTGGAATAGCATTGTCTGCGCTTTTCATCCTTTCGGGAATCGTCAGCAGTGCGCATTCCATCGGATCCTGGTAGGGCTTAAAGCAGCAACTCACTGTTACCAGTACTTGGTTTTGACCACCGAGCTACGAGGGACGCTAACGACAATCGTGAATTAGTTACAAGATATGATATAGCGCCGCTCACTATCCACTGACTTGAACGTTGCTGCCGCGCAGAGGAGGCAAAGTGAGCGGCGTTATATCACATCTAGTAACTAATTCACGAGGTCGTTATTGTCCCCCGTAGCTTAGTGGTTGCAACCACGGACTGCCAAAGTCGAGTTGCTGGTTCGAGTCCTACCAGGGTCCGATGGAATGCGCACTGCTGACGATTCTCGAAAGGATGAAAAGCGCGTGCAGTGCTATTCCTGGCGTGTGACGTCTGTCTGAGTGTGTCTAGATGTAACTGCTTTATACCTATACCATTTAACTCCCCATACTACTCCTCGGGAGTTAGAATAAGCCTACGAAAACTACACACTAAACCGCTGCACACTTGCAGAAAGATTTTATTTGCATCAAAACTTTTCCGTTTTGCAGATAGGAGGCAAATAAATCGCAGACAATATTATTGGAAATGAGCCATCTTTTAAGAGGTTTAAGCAAAGGAATATCTGTCTCGCCAACTTGGCATGCAGCGGTTCCCACACATGCAAGATATCATAGGCCTCGCGAATTCTAAACGACTGTCTGAATTCACAGGTATTTGCTTATTGTGTTTGAAGAGTTACACTAACTTATATTTTAGTTCCTCTAGAAGTACCCTTCTAGTTCAAGCGCCTCATCAGAAATGACAGCGCAATCCACCTTTCAAGCTTAAGTAGGTAAGATAAATAACGATAACTTAAGACGTCCCATAAGATGACCGTGGTGAGTATTATAAAGTACAAATCAAAAGGTAACCGAACAAAGCGATACAGCTAGGATTTTGAATGATTCGACATAATATTCACAAACACACTAATGCAGGTTTCCTCACTGTTGCATAACGGAGATTGCTGGTGAGCACAAAATTTGGTTTCTGTTACTTCGACTGCCGTTTAAAACGGAAACGCTCCCGTAGTACAAATTGGAGCAAGTGAAATCCTGGCGTTTTACAAAATTCATTATTTCGGCAAACAGTACGATTGTTGGAATTTGATCTATTTTTGTGACGGCATCAACGAAATCCACGTTGTTGGCAATGAAGTCATACGTAGCACTGGGCAAGTCTTAGATGGCGGCATTTCAAGCAGTTATTTTGATTATGTTTACAGTGTGTTATTACAGTGTGTTTACAGTGTGTTATTATTGTATGAACCATATTGAGATATGCTCACTGACGTTGTTTCACGACTGAAAAATCCTAGGACTTACGGTAGGTAAATAAAAGCCCAAAGAACTTCCTTGATCTTCGTTGTTGAGGTGCACGCTCAAAATAATTTGTTGTCGCTGACAGAGCCAGGCCTGAATTTCATATTTCACTTACGGCCTCACGTGGGCCTCTCGCCTATGCTGGAAGAAAGGTAGCTCTAAGTTTCGAACGAGTTCATATGTGTCCAATGTGCGGATTGACTAAATTCCATGTCTTTACAGTATAATTTGCGCAGCCAGAAACATTGTTAACTATTACTCCGAGTTTGCTTCTCTAGGAAGCATCTATCAAACATTATATGTCAATTCTAGGTAGATGTAGTGAGGGATTTGCTCACTAGTTCGCAATTCACTATATTGAACTGGACTTCGGTTTTTGAATGACCACGTATAAGCGCTTCCAAAGTTGCAGCAGCTACAACCAGCTTTTCCATAACCGTTCCATAACACACCAGACAGGTTGAATTCATCCGACTAAGGATTTCCAGCTCTATACGGTAGGTCGTAAGGGTAGGAATTATGTAATCGGCTTGCCTGTTTTGGATGAGATTTGTCGGCTGGCCGACCGTAGAGGCTGAGCAAATATGTCGGTTGACGGCCATCGATATACCTTGCATTCAGGTCAGCTGCTTCGTCTTGTCACGAACAGCGCTGTTGCCAGTAAATAAGATTACAAATCACACCGGCTTCGTCAGGACTTGCGGCGTTTGGACCAGCAATTAGCTGAAACCACGGTGCAGGGCGGTCGTTAGAAAGCCGACCAAGATAGTATTCTCACGGTTCCTCACCCCAATTGCCAGTTTGTCACCAATAAGCAAAGTGAAAGCATCCATCCGTATGACATGAGCGTGCAACCGACTAAAGTCGGAAAGGTCTGCAATGTCAACTAGCTCAATGTGTGAGGTAGCTAACCTATGCCGTATAGCAGAAAGCAAGTAGATGCGAATCCAAAGAAGACTACAATTGAAAAGTAAGTGTGGGTCCGAAGTATCTAAACGATCTATCAGGCTTGGTTTACCGTTATCACAATATTCCACATGATACTGTCCAAAGTGAGCAAGTTATTCACAGTAAGACTTGAGAGATGGAAACAGATCCCAAGACAATCTCTGATTTTGTATTACTTGTTAGACAATCTCATTAGTGAAATGCATACTTCTCCTAATCATAAGAAATTACCGGTTTGCGAAAAATTTGAATCACGAATAACGCCAAGGTTATATCACTGGAAGCGCGTATGCACGCGGATTGCACAGTAGATTCTTAGAAAAGCAGTGGTGTAAACTTTGATTCGATCAAGCAACGATCGACTAATAAGATCTTCTCTTGTTCTCTTTCAATTTTGAAAGAATAGCAGGCGAAAGTAGACCATGGCGCGGATAGCCCAATGAAATTCAGGACCACAGAAGTCAGTCACAACCCGAAATGTGTGATCGCTTACGTTCTGTCGGATTTGAATACCTACCTAATTAACAATTTTGCAATGGCCAAAGTCCGGTCAACTGAGTTTGCAACTTATGGTCTATGATATAGTTCATTTCCCCAGGGACTACAATCACATGAAAAAAGAAATAAAGGACACTATTTGCGTGCCGGTGCTTTGCTTCAGCGTAAATACCACCGGTCGCAGGCGAGCTAAGGATAATATGAAGGTCGCCCTGCACCTATGCGTGCTCGTTACCTTTAGTCTACGAGCCGGCACGTATGAAGGGACTGCTGCAATGTCGCTCGGGATGCTCCTCTTTTGCAAACAAATGTAATGCCGCTAAGCGCACAAAACAGTGGACCATCATCACTTAGCATGAATCCAGGCCCAACGATAACCCGAGCTTGTACCTTAACAAAAAGGGCACCACAAATAACGCTCTAACTTTGATGTACACAAATGCTTTTGTAATTGTTAGTGTTGCTGTTTAGAACAAGATCAGTAGCAAGAACTTTCATTTTGTTTAACGTAAAAGTAAAACCCACAAATCAAGTAAGTTAATCATGATCCTGAATTCTGCACGATTTGAAGAAAATAGGGCTATTAGAATAACATTGGAATCGGCCATGGATGTAGAATACATTTTATTCTCCACAACCGCACCACAACACAGGCCTTGTAGGTTACGCATGAAGATGGACTTCCCCTCTAGCACTCGAAAACCGAAAAAAACATCACAGACGGACACAGTAAGCAAACTGCCTAAGCGCAATTTTTATTTCTGGCGTGCTAGAATTTCTTGCCCACGATGGGTTTGATGCCAGTAATCACGAGTTGAAACGTGGCGTTTCTTTCCTGAAACACTTTACTTGGACATCTTGTTGCACGTATGTTCAAAGGAATATCCCACACAAACGCTTATAGAGCAAGCAAATCAAGCTTCTTAAAACTATTGGTTCAGTCAGGGCAGACAGCAAAGGAAGTGTTAGAAAATTGGTGGAGACATCGGAAAAGCTTTCCATCTGCATTTCGGTTAAAATACGCTGAAGTCTAGCAAAGACTAGATTGGAGAAAAGCTGAACAAGAAAAACTACCAGCGATACCGCTGGACATCCCTTTGCCGCACGGTCACGCGATTCTACACTATGTCCGGACAGGCAAATAGACGTAGCTTGGACAAACGAACTTGAAATTACGTGATATCGTTATCCCATCCAAATAAGGAATAACAGCCGAGCTCGCGTCATTCGGTATTATACCACACTTGTTAGCTTAAGCTCCCTGGGGGCTCCTAGAGACCAAGAAACTAACCTGCCCTCGTACCAATTATCAAGGCCATTTTAATAGGCAGGCCAAACATAAGGCACCAAATTTCAAATTCATGCAATATCATCAGTGTTACGCAGACATGGTCGCACACTTTCAGCGCTAACCTCAAACTGCTTTACCAGTATGTCATGGACTGTCATAAGTTAAGACAGAGCATTAATCCGCTACGGACAACCAATAGTTTAAATAGAACAGACATATAAGCAGCAAACGCGTCGTAGACAAAAGATCATCCCACATCTCAGAGATTCCAACCATCAGTTCATCTTATTGCTTTGTTTTCTTTCCTCCAAGACCAACCAGATCACTCTTACTGCCGAAGCTCTATGCCAGATGCGGAGGTCTGCGCGACCCCATCTCCCTAGGAGAATAGGAAGTTCGCCCAGAGGCAATAAGAGCATCAGCAAGACAATTGACAAAAGTTTGGCCTAGTCATTTCATGGCCGCTTAGACCAGAATGAGATTCCTGCGATGTGGAAACTTGAAATGGTAATTCTGATCCTCAAAGGCGGAAATAGGACTGAGTCCTCAAACTATCGCCAATTATCTTATCCACCTGAATTGTCCAGGGTTATGGAATCGATCGGTACATTTGCGTTTGTGTATTATCTAGGATAGCGTAAGGTTATTGCTCGTAAATAACGAGATCTTCATCTACCACGATTGTGCACAGCGAATTTTCGAATCGCACCGAGTAGTTGAACCGAGTCAGCTGACGCTGGTGAGACCGTTCTTGTGCTCTACTTAGATTTGTCCAAGGCGTTCGCTCGGTTAGATCATCGGATTCTCCTATCGAAGCTCTAAATTTTCGAGATCCTTGATCTTATTTTGGGCTGTATCGCAAGTTTCTCCTGCAACCACTATTTTTGGTCAGAGTCCGGAGTTCCTTACCTGAACCCAAACCAGTCAAGTCTGGTGTGCCCTAGGGCTCCGTTCTAGGTCCCCAGTTTCCTTTAGTATTCATCAACGACTTTGCACGTACAGCCGCGTAAAATTCCCTGCTGTTCCCTAAGGAAATCAAGGTATGGCGCAAAATTCAGAAGGATGCTGATCAGAAGTTATTATAGTGTAACCTAAATATATTAAATGAGTGGCCAACAAGAAATCTGCTAAAATTCAATTTAGGCAAATACAAGGTAGTATTCATACAGAATCAAAAAACCCATGGTTACAAGGTAGGAAGGCAAGCACCGTAGCGATGATCACTCGAAGGCGACCATTGGATGCTGGTTTAAGATACCTTGGATTGTTCCATGCGATCTGCAAAGGCATGAAAAACTGGTACTTGACACGTTGGCTTGTTTCCACTTGCGTTCCGACAACTAGACACCACTATTTGGGGACAGATGCTCAATGAGCATGTTAGGCTTGGTGTCATAGCAGAAGAACAACGTAACTACACTGAATCAATGTCAACGTCGGAAATATAACTACGTCATTGAAATGTGCCAACTTCCATACGAGCAGAGGCTGAAATGTTTGGGAGTATTCAGCGGGCGTATTCATCATTATGTACTTGATTTTACGAAATACAAATCATGTGTGCCGCTCTATAATCCAACTCGGCAGCACTACCAAACTTAGGAACCACTCCTTGAAACTGACGGAACAGTACAGCCATCTGTAATATCGTAATATTTATTTCATATTCACATGTGTCAATCATGGCACGCTGTCCCCGGATCGGTTGTTTCTGCGCCCACGCTAGGCCTAATTAAAATTCGGTTGGACGACACACTCCGCCAGTTACATTTCGCTACTTGAAGCTACTCTCCATCCTATTCCCAGGAAATAGCTTGGATTTGTATTGTTGCCAACTGAACCTATGGAAACTCTCGAAATGCTGTGTTAGTACATAACGATCAGCCCATACGTTTGACAGCACAACTACTTCCTATATTTGTTTTCATTAACCTCATTTAATAACATATCAGACTACCCAACGAGACTAGTTAAGCTGTGCTTCTTAACCCGTATGAAATCGTTATTCATTGTTCAATGTTCGTCAATTGCTTAGGAACTAAGAATGATGGCGAACAGGACAGGTCCTTGGTGCTCAGTAGCTGAGTGGCCTTCCTGACACAACATCAGCATAGCATATGTAATGCCTGGGAGATGTTGACATTTGCAATCGTGTTCCTGCACACGTTCCTTACAGAATCGATATGTCCTTCTTGGTCACGTAAATTTTAATGCCGAATTGATGACGGATTCTCAGTTAGCATGATGAATTTGCTACCAAGTGGGTCGTAGCGAAACTGCCTGTTGACATTCACATAAGTAAGCCTTCATTTTCGTGTGGGATAATAATTTTGTTCTTTTTGTGAAAGGTTTCGGTTGACATGTGTGGTGACCTTCCTATCAGTTTGCTCAGAGAACAGTGATCCTAAGCTGGTTGCCAGATCCATCGCACCGCATCCGCTTGATTGCATCATATAGGAAAATTCTTCAACGCAGTCAAGCTTAACAACGGGTAGAAAACTTACAGCTTGCTTTGATTTGCTGAGGACTCCGCTATCGAAGAAGTGAAGCTAAACTTCTGCAAATAGCTGAAGTTTTCGATAAGCATAGCCGTTCCCTGGTATGGCGTGTCCCTCATCAGCACGGTCGATGAACTTTAATGATTTGACGGCATATTATTTGCTATCTCAATTCCTATTAAGTTACAATATTTATTCTCTTAGTTTTATATGTGTAGGTATAATACAGAAGATACGAACTAATCTGAATTCGTTTTCCTGCCGAAATGCTGTTCGTTGTTGCTTCTCTTAACGTTTTTGAAGAGAAACCGTTGCAATTGCTTTGTGCATTAAGGCATTCGCTTTTTTAATGCTGTTTGCCCCACTTATGTTTTGTTTTGCTTATGTCCATGTTACGAGTACTTTCAGCTGTGTTATATTGTAGACACATTTATCTTATCAGTCATGATGTGACAAATAAGGACCTTGAAATCGTAAGCAATATAACAATGCTGAGTCGCACCTTGTTATTAATTTGTAGCTAGTTTTAAACAACAATACAAGTGGAACCATCTCAAAATTAAGTCAGCATGTCATTAACAAATTATTCTTATGTTGCTTTTCCGTTTGTTTTAGTTATTCATACTTAGCTTTTAATAAAATATCAACGGTAAGTCTTTGACAAATATTAAGCACAAATACGCCTGTCAAAGCAGAAAACTTACCAGGTGGTTCATAACTCACAACTGTTGTGATCGCTAATGTTAACAAAAACAGAAGCGACATTTCCATTTCGATCACGTACCGGATACCTTGTTTTAGATTGCTTTCTGTTTTGTCCTCTACCCGATTTGTGCTAATAAACTGATGCAGTTTTGCTACGGAGCCAATCAGAATTGCACGGCTTCATGCGAAGAGAAGTAAGAGGTGGTTGGTCCAAGAGCAACAAGAAGCAATAGCACTGATATTGCCAAGTCAAGTACAGTCAAAAAAGTGTTTTATGCACCCTTGAATGGTGAATATTCAACTCTAGCACACTGGCCTCGAAATAAAATAACTAATGAAAGGGAATAGGACATGCAGATAAACCTAAAACCACAATCATTAAAATAAATTTGACAGTGCAACTAGTGCTGAAGTAGTTTACTACACAGTTCTTGAATGACTGAAATTGTATCCTTCAGAAAATATAACAGGAAAGAAACTACAGAGTTACCGTAAGCCCATGTGCACGTGTATGCCATTTTGTAAGTCTGTCTGCTTGAGGATGCTAGCAATCACACAGACCCGGTTCTGCGAAAGAGATGGCTAACATCTGTGAGTATTTTAGATACAAACGTGTTACATTGATGTTGACAATTTCCATTCTTGAAATTTCCCTTTTGATTTCTTCACTCATCTGACAATTATTTAAGATCCTAACTCAGGAGAGTACAAAATATAACTAAAGTACAATAGTTAAAGTAAGGCAATAAACGTGTATTGGTAGAAAGTTGGTTCAAAACTCTGGGTAGAGAAGAAGACATGTGAGGTGTAACATAGTATGAGAAACATCCAACCTTAGCGTTTGGTTCATTCACATAAAGTGACCAAGTAAGCCCACAGTTCAGCGTCATTCCCATGTATTTTCCATCATTAAAAATATTCCAGAAAGAAAAAGGATACCCAATAAAACATAACAGCATAAATTTCAGTTAACGATACTCACATACGTAGTGTATTATGTCTTGCCGAATGCCAGTAGCAAGAGAACCACCAGCAATCTAATGCAGTCTGAAAGCATTTTCTCAAGTAATTAATAAGCAAAATTCGTAAAAATAAATAAGTGACTAGATGTTTCTAGGCGCAGTCGAAGTGCTTTTTCTGGTCATTATGTTTAACGGAATCGCACAGAATCTATACTATTTAGTTGCTAGGAAACTTATAACGTATTTTGTATGGAAATTAGGACGCTTTCTTGTAGTGAATACATCTTTTATTGAATAATATAGCGTCGTTGCGGGCCCGTCAAATATTCCCGCAAAAACGCGTCAGAAGCCCCGGCAGAATGGCTGTGGAAAGCGAGATTCCATTCCTCCCCACAACGCAGCGGCGTTCAGCCACTCCGAGACGCGGTCCCACTGCGCATCTTTTGACAACGGTCTTATATAAACTACCACCTAGTCGTGGTAGAAATTTTCCTTAACTTAATGACCCATAGCATTGGCTGTGATTCGCTCTTTGTCGTAAAAGGACCTTCAGAGGACCATTTGCCTTTTTTCCTCTACGCCTCAGTGGGAGTCGGCCGGTCACGTGATTTTGTGTGCGTCGTTAGCCGAGCAGCGTTTGCATCTAAGTCATTAGCGCGCGTCTATCGTGACCCCTCTCTTGTGCGTCCGTTTCGAGGGCTCAGCGCCTATCCGAATACGTGCGGCTAGGATAGTTCTCTCGTTCGCTCAATTTCCGTTTCATCAGCTAAGCTAACGCCATCAGGTCAGCGCCAATCCGTTCGGTTTGAAAGCATTACAATCCGTTACCATAGGCGTGCTCCGATCTCGCCAGTGGCAATCTTATCAGTGGTTTACGCAATCATAGCAGAGGCGTTCCCCTCAATTATAAAAAGCTTGCACTCTGGTTCAGTACATTTTGCCATATTTCAGCCAATAGCATCATTCCACTGTCATACAGGTTTGTTCTTTTCAAGCAAAACTGATGCAGGCAAGTTTTGACCTCCTCCTTTGGAGTAAGTTTTAAACTTTCTAAACCATTTGTAGAGGAGAAGTATAATCAGAACGTAGCAGATGTAGAGAATAAGTTGGGAGTAGCGGTGTATCTCATCCAGGCTGTAAAAGTTTAGGAAGAGTTACCAACTCGTATGACGTCTTGCATTCTGTTAGTCAAACTCGGCACATTTGCCATTGCAAATTCTGACCAATTTTACATGAATCAGTCAATGTGTTTAGCTAATGACAGCGAAAATAAAGTTGATAATTGTGTTGTCCTACAAACAAATAACATCAACAGTTTTAATGAATGTCGCCTTTCTTCTTCTGCTTTTTCTTCTTCTTCTTCTTCTTTTTACCCCATCATCTCTTGCGCTTACCATCATTGTAGAAAAACCATTTCTCGTTCTCAGTGATGATGAACTTCAGATGTGGATTTGTTCTCTTGACGTCTAGAACAAATGAAGTCAACGCGTCGGCACACATTTCTTTTCGTAAAAACATGTTGAACGCATATGTCGAGTGTTGAGATAAAGCCTATGCGTCTCAAATAATCATAAACTGCCGAGTTCCATAAATTCATGCTCTCAGCTATCATGCAATTTGTTATTCGTCAGTTTGGAACAATTAAACCAAACTAATTAATTAACCAAGTGCTTAATTGATTATTGCCGAATAAAATTTTATGAACAATATTGGCACTGGCGTTCTGTCAAAGGTCTTCTCAATAATCATGGGATACATATTTTATTCATTGAACAACATATTTAAATGTTAAATAGTAGAATAGGAATACCTGTCGAGAATGCTTCTTGTCACTCCCCTTATTTGAAAGAGCACCCGCCGAAACAAATTCTTAGAATCAAAAGATCTTTGGCGCTAACGAGTCTTGTCAAACCACCTGTCTATATATATAAAACTTATGCGGATGAAGTGCAAAATTGGTTGTTGGTGGCTCCCTGCACCAATGGATCAGGAAGCTCCTTTTTTATCGGATGTGGAGGGTCCAGGTTACCAACCATTTAACCGACTGGTATCCATCGAGCAGTGGCGTGCCCCAAGGCACTGCACTGGGGCCGATTTTATTTCTGATCCATGTAAACGATGTGCTTCAGTTACTCAAATCCCCTTGTGCGTTGTTTGCAGATGACTTGAAGGTGTGGAGAGTAATCCGAACAACCATTGATTGTGATTTGATTCAACAGGACCTCGACCGCCTCTCCATGTGTTCCGCATAGATCAACCTTCCGATCAACCCCGTTAAGTCGCAATTCCTGGAGCTGGGTAAGTGTGAGCACAGTCGAACATACACGGTAGCTGGTCAAACGTTGCATCCCGTGCCTTTTGTGCGCGGCCTCGGTGTACTCTCACGCCGCGACCTAAAATCCATGGACAATACGAATAGGCTTTACCAAAACAGCCTTCGTATGCTTTGGGCGCTCAGGCGCAGCTTCAGCACTTAATCCGGAGTAATTGCCACTCTCCTCCTCCTTCTCAATAATATGACTAATGCTAGAGTATGGCTCTCCCGCGTATTGTCCTATCACCTGGAACGAAGTAGAAAAGATTGAGCGAGTACAGCATGTAGCCAAGTGGTTGATTCCCAAGTTATAAGGTGTGTCGTATGAAGTCCGGTGTAAGAAACTATGGCTGTACACCCTAGCTTATCGTCGACTGAGGGTTGACATCTTCCCAACTCACCGGATATTACATCTGGGTGATTACCCCATGTTGAAACCGAAGCTTCATCCGCGAAAACCAAGCGGCACACGAGGACACCGGTATAAGCTTGTCGTACCGGATTTGAAGCGGGACGCTCACCAACTATGTTTCAAACGCAGATTGGTGAATGTATGGAACGACTTGCCACAGCACGTAGTAGAGTCAAAGTCAGTGTCGGAATTTAAGAATTTCCTTGATGAACACTTTGCCGACGCAAAATCTAGGGAGCGGAACACAATATAACGGGTATTTGTCTATGAGTGAACATTATTGCAGCTACAGAGTGCAAGTCCTACTCGCCGCTTCCAACCAGTAGTCAGTAATTAATAAACCGAGGAAATAATAATGATTATCGAGCAGCATAGTATTTATTGAGTTTTCCAAAGCAGTTATCAAACTATTTTACTGGGCTGACTGATAGGTTGCATCTATCAAACAGATAGTCAAGTTGATAAAATTAACAATAACTATAATAATAACAGTAATAATAACGTTTGTAGAAAAATCCAAACATTTTAGTAAAGCAATACTGCCTACGGCTGCTTCCATGCAAAATAATTCCTCTAACATTTTCACCAGCGCTTCCGTGTTTATTCTGAAGTTGTGTCGGTGTGGATCAAAGTTTATCCAACACAAACTGTACTAAACTTTAGGGATCTTTGTATAGGTTTTTGAACACCTTTGTATAGACACTCAGTACACATAGCCACTACCATAAATTGGTTTTTGTATCAAGCACTTTTTTACTCGCCAGAAAGTCTAGGGTAAATTATCATGCATGGGTCCATTTTATTAATTTGGAAACTCCAATCAGTCACCTCATGATAGCAATCTAGTCGTGGCCAACAATGCATAAAGCTAATATAGAATATGAGGAGTTAAAAGGTATGTACGTTAATGACGAGAAATATGAGATTGTTGTATTTAAATACCGCTATGAATTACTGACGGATTTCTCGAACAAATTGTACGGTGCGATGGCCGTAATAGATGGCTGCTCGAATTACTGATATGCAAGGCAATCTTGAGAGGTATTTTAAGCCTTATCCAAAAGTAGCATACCTTCACAAGAAACAGGAGTTGATATCGCGGAGCATTGAAAACTACTATATGCCACTTGTATGCTGCCGCCTAGAGAACAAAAGAATCATTTAGTATTAAAGGACGAAAGTAAAGAAGATAATGGCAAAGGAAAATGGAAAGCCATAAATCTCGACGAGGTGAGATACAGATTTAGCTTGAGCTCTTCGCATTTCGGAATTTAAGATGATTGAAAACGGAGTGTGATTAGGCTTTCATCATTAGAAGGAGGTTCCGAATGGGTGTTCCAATAGAAGCACAAGTGTATAGGAATCGGCATTGTCTTGAAGCACTTTGTAGTTTTGTGCTGATATCTCTAAAGAGGAAAGAGAAGTGGTTAGAGATACGGAAAACGATTGGTTCATAAATTAATGTCCATTGATACGGTCGCAGACCAAAAAAGCATTCACGAAAATGTATAAGCTCTATCTAGAAAAATATGTTTCGTTTTGCAGTGCCCATTGTGACATTAGCCCGTTTTGTTAGACCACAGGTTTAATGGCCTTTTGGAGCCCAATGGTTGCGAGACATTTAATGGTTGTATACTTGAAAAATAATATGATAGCGATTGTTACCATATCGTCTATACCTGCTAGAGAGTTTTCATATGCTATCTCTTCCGTGCCATTTGGTCTCAGCAGCTCAGTGTCCTTTTCAGCAGTTAACAGGCTGTGGACCTCCTCAGAAAAGATTTCAGATGATTTACATTCTGGCAATTTAGACTACAGCGTGTGCCGTATTATTGCGCAAACCTTCAAGAAAAGTTCAAAGTGCTGAATTCCAGGCCTTATTAAATTTAATAGGTTGTTACTGTCTCGAAAAATGGGGTATGGTCCAAATTTGAATTTTAAATCCAGCCTTGTGGCATGAAATATCTTTTCAATGATATCGAATAGAAGACGTATATTTAAATAGATCCGCCCGAGCCATACCGGGCCTAGATTTATGGCCTTGCAGCACTGTGCATCAGAGCTTCGGAAAGCCAATCGAATCAAACCATTAGTGTACGATCTTGGCATCCTTTCCAGTTGTTATTGACCAGATGTTCTTTATTTACTATGAATCCGTGCAAACTAGGGAGAAAGCGGTTTGATGGATATGGAATCTTCCATCGTGCATGTTTTAGATATTACTGCAATGCATGGACGAACGTTATCAAATACAAATGACATATGCTTCATACAATTTAGTAATCCAAAACTGTGCAGAGCTGTCTTTTACTGCATTGTTGCACGTTATTGCTTTTCCAAACAGAGCCAGGGTTAAGACGTGATTTTGCAGCGGAATATCAAGGCACTGACTTCAAAGTTGAGAATGACATATTCCGTTTAATGTAATGTAGCTCAAGCGCTTTAACTCTGATGTAATGGCATTCTTGGGGTGATTCTTGTCAATAAACATTAAAGGTTAAACGACATTCACGTCGTCAACAAACTATTATGGCCCAGCGTAGTTACTGCGTTTAATATAATGTTAGTATACAATACAAAACCGTTGTTGGGCAGCAAGCGCTGGCTCGAAGCACGTCCCATATAAATAACCCACGCTGTTAATTTTGAACATTTATTCTAACCATATGGGTTCGGTTTAAAATATATGACTTGCTCTACAAAGGAAATGGGTCTCTGATCTCAACAGACGCCATTTTATGTATAAATTCAGTTTTGGGTACATAATCAAACACTTTCCGCATGTCTACGAAGATCACTACTGACGGATTCCCGCAGTCAAAGGAGAGATTAAAATTGCTGAGAAAACCAAAGTTACTTGTTACCTACGAGCGTCTCTTAAGAAATGCAAGTGTATCTTATTAAGCAGGTCAGTTGTTCGCAGGAAATACACCACTTTGGGGACAATTGGTCTTTCCATAATTTCGATTGGTCATTAGTTACTAAGGTGGTGTATGGGTCCAGCTTTGTGACTTCGTACAACCGAAGCTGCATGAAACCTTATGTGTACTATACCGGACTTTATTGAATTAGAGAAAATGTTGAGCGGAAGAAGGGAGATTTCTGACCCATCTAAGTTGTGAATTGGAAGAAAAGGCGTAAAGGCTTTCGTATTTAAACTGTTCCCATGCCACAATGCTTTTCTATTTTTGGGCGACGATCCCATTTTAGATAACAGGTGAGATGGTCAAACGAGGGGAAAAAGTAGTCTTTCTGAATGTTAAAACAAAGTAGCAGTCCGGCGCCTTGGTTATGGATCTAAGGTCATGTAAGATAGGGGCATCCGGTTTTGACAGGGTTTCGACGTTTTAATAGATCAGCCAAGTTCTGCCCTTTCTGTTACTCAACAGTGCATGGGCTTCCTCTGTCAATTGCCTTGAACGATGAGTATATCCTTTGAGTGGAGCCGCTGACTTTGCTCTGAAAATGTGCTTGAATCATTTTACATCAACTACATCGTATTCTTAGCTAAAATCATTGTTGTTTTTGCCTCAGTAAATGACCTGACGCCAACTCCAGTTCAATTCCGTTTCACACAGAATAAAAGAATATATAGAACCGTGGATCAACAGTCTGTCTATAAGAGGTTTGTAGGTCAGGAAAACTGGTAAAATAGGTCAAAGCATGAGTATTATTATCCACGCATTAGGTGAAGGAGCACACTGTTCAAGGTCAGGAGAAGAGGCGTATCATCAATTGCTCAAAACAAAGTTCATCACACATGGATAGTGAGTTATAGTGATAAACGAAATTTTACTAAGCCAGCACGCATGAGCTTGCACGCAAGTGACCTGTAACACCATATAATCAGCCAAAACCTTTATATCACAATTTGCTTGGCAATATACATTTGAAGGTGAACACGTCTGGCTTTTGTTATTCAAGTACAACTAGAGAGCAGGAAGGGCTAATAGGTATTCATTTGTGCCTTTATTACTTAAAGTTAAGTTTTGAGCACAAAAGTTGGCCTCAGAATAATTCATTTCATGGGTTTGCACCCTAAACCGTAAGACCTCGGCGTGATGCTGAAACGATTAAACTAGCACTGCATAAAGCGCGTAAGGAGTCTGTAAGGTTTTGAAAACTACTGTGAAGAAACACTACCACTTTCGCACCCAGTAAATGCAGCCAGACTGAAGTGAAACTGTACTGGGAAACGTAAATGTATTCTTGCAACCGCCGTTGTGAAGGTTTTAAAGTTCATGTTAATAAGTAAAATATTCCATATCTTTAAGAATGAATTTTCCATATAAAAGAGTTTTGCACAACATTGGGTGAGCTAGTTTATCGTTGCGCAGCAGTTTTCAAGTGTCAACTGTAGATGGCGTGCTCTATTGCTTTTCGCTCTTGCGTGGACATATTCAGCAAATAAGTGAGTTAGGCTGTTCGACATCGCTCAATATGTCCATATGGCCATTTAACAAGTTGTGAGATTTGCAATCTGTGTATAGGGCGTCGTTCCTAAGCTTTCAAATGCACAGTTTGTCCGCAACATGTTCATGCTTTCTGTGACAATTCGCTTCACATGACCAATAGTGAATTCTGTTGCTTGCACCCACACATGACACTACGATATATCTGTTTGGCGTGCCTCTTCAACGTTGCAAATCCGGTTCGAGATATATCTAGCGACTACTCCTTCAGCACGTCCCCAAAAATGGGCTCGCTTATCTCGTCCCCTCATAAACTGTCTATTACTCCGCATAATATCCGGTGGCACATGCAGTAGCAACCATCATCAAGAGTTGCTCAGCTTCCTGAAAACAATGCCGACACAGATGGACGCTTGTTTAATGTATAATAACAATTGCGGAGCCTAATGTTGTAACACCATGATCAAATCAAACGACGACAGCAGAATCCCAGCTTACGTCACTTGCATGCGGTCTCCTCGTTAAAAGTTGCCGATATTCCCATCACTCGTCGATGCTTAACCCTCCCGGATAAGGTCCGTCGACCTAGTACGCTTACTGCCGCCCAACGTTAACGTTCGAAACATCTGAAGGCGATTAGGTCCACCCCAAAACTGTTAGATGCACAAACGCTCCAGAGTCTAGGTAATAACAACTTCGGAGTCAACAATCGAACGACTCTAAAATATAGAGCTTGATTTTTGATAGGATAAACCTCCCGTAGAGTAAACGCACCAATGTCACAAGATTGACTCGACCCCCTTCATATCCGAGCGTCATTAAGAAAAACTTTTCAACGAGTCGACCAACAGCCAGCTCCGGGCATGGAGAACGTTCTGTCGTTGCCACATGTAATAAAAACAAAGCGAACATCATCAGCTAGCGCAACAGTATCTTCACTAACCATCCGTATACAGAGTGCTGGCTAGGTTTCCAACAGCTGGCCACACTTCCGGACCTTGCTGTATCGTAGTACATGGTACTTTATAACCGTAAGTTCCTGAGGGAACCGTAAAACAGAAACAACAGGGAGACTGCAATCAATGGTTGTTTATTCAGAAGTCATTAACCATTGTCAAACTAAGCATGAAGGCTTTTTACTGTCTATTACCTTCTAAAAATTATAACCGAACCCAGCTTCTACTGAAGGTGGAAATCATCAGTGTTACTGTTAAGGCGATATCCTTACCATCTGGAATGCCGATAAACAACGAGGACCACCAGATGTCCACCTCCCAGCTGACAGCCACCCGGTGCCCTGTCACTAAGCCTGCCACCCACGATAAACAGCAAGAGCTTCTCGATACCTTAGTCACACCCTCAACTAACAGCCTCTAGATGTCCCACTACCGAACCAACTGTCCCACTGCCTTGGCTCATCTGCTCTCCGACACATTCCAAAAGCAGAGCTTTAACGAACCACACGTTGCTACCCATCTCCCGACTCATTAACTACACCATGCATCTCTAAATTCTAGTAGGCATTACGGCTTTATCTCTCCAAATCTAAAAGTCAGGGTATTGCCGGTCTTCTTTCAGCCGGCAAACCCGTAAATGCGGCCGCACTTACCACCAAAACAAGTCTCAGTTGCATATACACGAACGCACAGATGCTCCTATGTAGACATTCAGAACTGGAGTCCCGAATTCACTTAACGCCATCGGACCTAATATTCATAACGGAAATATAGTTGACTAGCGACATAATCGATTAGGTCATTCACATTCCTCACTTATTATTCCTCCGCTCCCACTGTGAAACTGTAGATGCAGGCGTCGCATTTTACTAGGATACCTGCATAAAATACGCCATCGTAGCAGACATGGCTTTGCAAGCAAAAAGCATCTTATGGTGCGAGGTCGTTCTACGCGAAACACACTCCTTCTGTTTTGGTATTATGTATCGCCCCGCCTAACAACTCATCCGGTAAGGACGCACAACTCTTGCATTGCCACCACATAAATTGATCCCATATACACACGTCTCCTTATCACGAGGTAATTATACTTACGCCGTATGTTTGGCATCATTCCTACGATTGACTCTTTTACATCAAACCACACAAATCTGTAAACGGCCCCGTTGTAAACCACGCATAACAACCGACCAGTTTCGGAAACAGCAACTAACTATCCATGCTGGATCTCATTCTCACCAAAGAAAGAATGATAGCTGTGCTCCATGAGTAGAATGTCTCTCCGGGACAAAGCAATCACGGCATCCTTTGTCTTGAGGTTGTAGGCCCTTCTGACCAACATAAATAAGCTATCCTATGAAAAACGCTGGCAGCATGAGGATGGCTTGAAATCACCATTCCGCTAACGGCTGTTTACCTGAAAGTTATTTATGAAGTGGCAGCAAGTAAATTGTGCTCTACTGCCAATAACTGCTAACAGGTTTCCATAAGGAAACTATGCTTCCCACACATCTGAAGTGGTACCAGAAAGTATCTTGCCTACATGGTTACGGCATAGAGTCTGCATCATCCACGGCTAGAAGCTTATCACTCGGAAGACCGCTGTCCTTTCCTTAACCACTTCATCCAGCGTACGCTTTGATATAAAAATGCTCATCAGCGTCAGTTTTTTGCACAAATTCGTTTCTACACTCAAGTTGCAGTGCGGTCACGTTAAGCGGGTTTAACCAACAAAACATTGTTATCTTGGCTGACCAGTCCATATGGGATCACAAAATCAGCAAACTAAGCCAAAATAAGTCCTGCGCCAACGGTCCCCATCTGCACTCGCCGTTCCGTCGGTCCATACAACGAAGCCACCTTGAACGATGACAAATGAACAATGAACAATGAACAATGATTTATCACGAGATAAAAGCAAGTGCTTGACTTGTCCCGTTGGTTGGTAGCGGTGAATATGATGCAATTAAAATATGTGTGGGTCATCTATGGAACGTCTGCCGAGATGAATACTTTGATAATTGACATCAGTGTAAAAGGAAAAAAATATCGCACGTAAACGTTCAGAAAGACACTGGGGCGCTGTGATAGTTGAGGTAAGGAGTGAGAAAATAAAATATGGTCGCTCACTTAGGTCCATTTGATACATTAGTCCTGTTGAAAACATGCTTGGCGTAATCCACAACAGAGGAGCTTAGGTAACAAAAGGTTGGGAGCTGAGGGCAACATCTAATCATTTTTTGAAAACATCCAGGGTAGGAGAGGATACTACTGAGTCTGAGAGTGCGTTCCATGGTTTGCAAACTCGAAGGGAAAAGTAATTCCGTCGACACTCTAGACGGCTATATTGTTCCTTCAACTTTAAGCAGTTACCCCTGAGCTGCGTGTTGTGGCTAAGTTTCAGCAAATGGCGGCATACGTGGTTGAGGTCACTCAATATTTGATACGCTAATATGAGATCGCCGCGCAGCCTTCGATAGCGTCCGCTGAAAATTCCCAACAACTTCAGCCTTCGGTGGTAAGAGTGATACCGCAGGCCCATCACGTTCTTGGTTGCTCTCCGTTGTGGTGCCTCTATCGCTTCTAGGTCGCGTTTCAACCAAGGTTGCCAAGCTTGGATTGCGTACTCAACTTGCGGGCGCACGTAGGAATTGAGCATCATTGGGAAGATTGATGGGTCAAATCTCCCGAATGCCCTTCGCAGCATGCCGACGTGCTGGTTGCCTCTTTTCGCAGCTACCTCAGCCTGTTTTGAACAGTTGAGGTCGCTCTGTACGATCACACCAAGATCACGTTCCTGGGAGCTGTTCTGCAATTCCTTTGTCCCAAGTATGTAGGTGTAGTTATGTCTATGGCGTAATTGTACTACGCGACATTTGTCTACGTTGAACGGTAGAGCGTTTTGAACTGACCAGTTCGACACTGTGTTAAGATCGCACTGGAGCCGTTCATGGTCATCCGGTCCTCTGATCCTTCGCCATATCTTGATATCATCAGCGAAAAATAGGAAATCGGAAGTAATTGATCTCGCCAAATCGTTAATGAACACCAAGCATAGACGAGGTCCAAGAACCGAGCCTTGTGGTACTCCACACGTCACGTCGATTGCATGAGAAAATGATTCTCGGACTCTCACCACTAGCCGTCGTTCTTGTAGAAAATTGCTAATCCAACTCAGGATTGGATCGCCAATGCCGTAGTTCCGAAGCTTCTGAAGGAGAACTCGATGGTCTAAACGATCAAACGCTTTTGAAAAGTCCAGGTAGATGACATCGACTCCAACTCCAGCATCAACAGCTTCAGTCCAGCTATTACGTGCAATTAATAGGTTAGTGTTACACGAATGCTTTTGACGAAAGCCATGTTGCTCTGGGGCTATTTAATTGTGGCTTTCCAGGTATTGCATCAGCGCGTCTGCGACGATTGATTCCATCATTTTGGATAGGACGGGAAGTAATGTTATTGGACGGTAGTTCGCAGGATCAGTGCGGCTGCCTCCTTTATGGATAGGAGTGATGACCCCTTGCTTCCATACTGGTGGAATAAGGTTTTCCTCTAGACATCGCTGATAGAAAACAGCCAGTGGTTCTGCTAGATCACTAGCTACTGCCTGTAGAGCCTTTGGACGGATGTTATCAGCTCCGGGAGAACTGTGGATACGAAAGGATAACAACTTCTTCAACACCGCTTCCGCAGTGAAGGTGATGTTTTCTAATCCAGATGAAGGAGTAGTAGGAATGAGGAGAATGTTCGTGCTCGTTACCTCCTGGAAAGTTTTGGAGCAGTGAAGCCGTAGGAGATCAGCTGCTTCCATTGCTGACCGCGTGTATCCATCAGTTGTGACTAGCGCCGGAACCCCACGCTTTACCTTTCAAAGGCCGTTAATGTGCCTATACAGGAGTTTGTGGTTAGTGCAGAATCGCTTCATTAACTTCTGCTGATGCGTGACCTTGTCCTCGCGGATCAGTTTCACACAGAAGTTACGATGTGTCACGTATGCAGTCCACGTTTCGGCATTCGGGCAACCCTGGTGATTTCGCCATGCCAAAGCCCTCCGGGACATACATTTAGGTGTCCTGCTCCTCAGAATTGACTTACTCTGGTTTTTGGGTTGGAAGGCCTTCTGTTCCGATGATTGCGCTACCAGTGTGCTCAAAGTCCTTGTAAACATATCCCAGGCCAAATCTGGGGGGCATTCGAATAAGAAAGTCCAAGATGTATCCTTAACAAGCTTGGACAACACATTGTAGTGCGTGACAGTGTGCACTTTATCCTCCTCCTTTTCCGGGTACTCGGCATAGCATATATAATCAAAGAGTAGAGTGACATGACCACTACGACCCAGTGGTGTGCTTGTAACTATCCCGCCAACCATGAGTTCTTCGTTAGTTAGCACAAGATCTAGTATCGACGGCTTGTTAGAAGTTCGAAATCTGGTGGGAGAGGTTACGTGGTTGTAAAGAGGGTGGATAGCAATAAGTTCTTGCAAACAGGCTTTAAACTGCGTACCGTTAGTTGCCGGCGTTTCTATGTCGTGCACGTTAAAGTCTCCCGCGATAAGAATGTGGGTGTAGGACTTGTTCAAAGCAAACTGAAAAACGTGGTACAGTTTGGAGTCAATTTCCGACGTTGAGTTTGGCGGGCGATAAACCACGGCTAGTAGACATGTGTCCTTGTTTCGCAACCAAAGGCGGCACCAAAGCGAATCGGGAGCTCGGATTTCTGGGTGATCGATAACTTCACATCGGAGGCTTGTATTATAGTAAAGAATCACACCGCCACCCATTCCGGTTCTATCGGTCCGAAGCAGCGACATACCGGGTAACTTGATCTCACAGTCGCTTATCTCAGGGTTTAACCATGTCTCTGTAATCATGACGAGGTCTCGTGGTTGTGAGGCATGGAGTTCTCTAAGTTCGGCCAACTTGCTTCGAAGGCCTTGAGCGTTTGTGTACATGCAAGATAGGGCTTTTGTGGTTAGGAGTTCATTGGTGGATGTCAAGTTTGTGTTCGCTTTTAAGCCGGCCGTTAGGTGGCCGGCAATTAATCGCTTTTTGGTTTGTGTATTTCGGTCGTGTTAAATGATATTATTGAGCGTTCCTGAACTGATGGTTCACTCGTGCTGTGCTCGGTCCTCCTGTGTGACGTGGGCGCTGTTGTGTCGATCTCTCCGAAGGACTGTGCAAATAAAGAATTTGCAGGATTTGCAAGTTCCATCGAATTTCTTCCGACTTTTGGTCGTTCGCCTGCTGCCTTTAGCCGTATTTCTGTTGGCAACCTAGCTCGAAACTTTAACCAGCTATCCAACAGAACTTGCGTCATTCCCTCAGAGTGTAGTATTACCTTCATTAGCCTTGGACCGCAGCCCTTGTAGTTAGGTGACAACGGAACTCTTGTTAGGGATTTGGCAATAACATTGTTAACACAGAGTGCTTCGCGGATGTAGCACCACTGTTCTCGGTCATGTGTATGTGCATCGTGATCAAAAGCATGCAGGAGCTCGGGGACACCATGAATAAATATTGTTTTCTTGCTATCCCTAGTAGCAATACCGCGTTGCTCCACTGCTTCTTTTGTGCGGTCTTTCCAAGGTAGCTCAGGTAATATGCGCACTCCGCTCGGTGAGTTGCGAAGACGAACTGCTGACAGCAGGACAGCCTCTGTCTCATCTGCTGAGTTTAGAGTTACTCGAAGAATTCGAGGTTCACCAGAGTGCACTGAGGTCGGGTGACGTGCTACGCGTTGCAGCATTGCAGGCTCAACCCGAATACCAATCGCCTCGCAGATGGAACTCCACTGGTTGCGATCGTCTTGCAACTGGCCTTTTATTGTGCCAGATTTGGATTCGGGAACATTGGTGCACACGAGAGTTAGCGCAGCGTGGTTTTGTCTAGCAAGTGTTGGCTTTATACTTTTTGCCGGCAATTCAGGTTGTTTAGAGGGCACCACTGGACTTGACGGTGAAAGCTGCTTTGGGCCACGCGTGCTCGGTACTGAAGATGAACTTGTTTGTGTCGCTCCCGGTGTGTTTGTGGATGCAATCGATGCGTACGTTACCTGTTTGTTATCTGCACCGGATTTCCTTCGGCTGTGAGCTATCGGTGTCATGGCTGAATCTCCAAGTGAAGCGTCTATGGTTGGAGAAGTGGACGCAGGCATGTTTGAGGCTTGCCCACTGATGGGAGTGAGGTGACCCAGTGGGTTTAGAGTCACAGAGGCTGCAGCGCGGTTGGATCGTCTAGCTCTTTTCTTCGGTTTAGACGCAGAACTAACTTTGACCGGGTGAGGTATTATCGTGGCCATATTTACCTCCGAGGGAGCGACCTTAGTATTTACAAATTGTGCGATTATTTCAGTCATCCTATCGCATTTTTTCAATAGCAATGATAAACAGTTGACAACTGGAATCAATTGACATGATGGGCAAAACCAAATTGTGTCAGCAACTTGGTTTGTCTGTCTCACTTCTTGGACAGATTTGCCTGCACATTGCGGGCAGTACGATTTAATGCAGCTGGAACAGGTGATACTGATCTTAAGTACTTTAATGCAGTTGTCTGCACAACATAGGCGACGCTGAACCATAGGAATGCTAGTTGTTCTCTTGTTTACAACAAAGCCTTGGTGAGTGTATTTTGCGCTAGGGGTGACGCACGAATAGGTCAGCACACGCACACGAACTGAGAGTTGTTCGACCGCACCAAGGTCAGGCGTAGGGGCAGATGGGGGTCGTAACGCGCAGACTGTCAGATTCAGCGATCAATAGACTTGCAGTGGTACACACACAAACAAAGCGGCAGCGTGGAGCGCTGATAAGCCTCCTGAGAGCTGCTCAGTTGATGAGCGGAGCAAAAAGCCTCTAACTTTGTTATGCCGCAACTTGCAGGGATGGTTGCCGCGTAGTTTGGGAGCCCTCAGCTTCTTCTTCCGAATGAGACCAAAATCTTTTCCGTAAAGACCTTATCCGATGGTACACCGTATGTCCTTGAAAACTGCTTAGTTCGTTCCGCAGTAGCTCCGGGCGAAACGCAAATTTCTGCGGTCAGTGACATTCCAATGTGCCGACCGTCTCCACCCAAGAATACTGTGGATTGCGATGAAGCTTCTGCTTTAATCTAACGGAATAGTTCCATCATTTGTTTCATGGTAAAGCTCCCAAGTATTGCAAATATGTCATCATTACTCCAAACTACAAAGGTGGCTGAAGTAAAAACCATCTTATTTCCCGACCAAAAAACCTACTATCTACAGCCTCCAAAGTCATGAAATCGATAAACACAGATGCTATAATGGACATCATCTTGGCTCAGAAACTGCTTTCCTATTGACAGCTTGGATTCCAGCACAGACGGTCATGACTGAGAAACCTACTACTCGCCCGGGATAGCTTAACGAATGCGGCTAACACCTGCGCAGAAACGCTGCTTATTTTCTTTAATTTCGCCTAAGATTTGACAAACGTGCTCATATCTTCCTAACGCAATGCTGCTACCTCCGTTTCCGTACGGTTTCAGTAGGCGTCGACGGAGCACTATCCACCCATATCATTGCGACAAGCGGAGATCCGTATAGATGCCTTGAAAAGAATATCGTCCGATGCTTTATAGAGGAGGTTAAAACACTACTCAAATCAGCGTTACTGTCATACGCCAAAAACGAGAAGCTGTGGCGCGCAGTTAACTCTCCGGACGATACCAGCGATTTCAAAGGGGCCTCAACCGTTTGCGTTAGTGGTCCCTGGAAAGCAAACTCCCGTCAAACACCATGAAAGGTCGCGTTTTCCCTACCCTTTTGTTTACATTTTCAATATGCTTCATCGGGTCTCTTCTTTAAGTTGAATGAGCTTCGTTCATCATTATGCAAATAAAATACACTGCATGTGCTGTCTAGTGGAAAGCAGCCACTGCTGCTTTGCGCTTAGTGAAATACTTACATGTGCCTTCGACCAAACTGCCACGAGGGATTTCCGCCTAGTTCTACATGTATACTTCTGCATTTAACTAAACATTTTGCAGTGGCTTGAAACATCCATTTGCTCAAAGACTATGGTATCAGCACTAGGTCTCAGGCAATTAGATTATCCACAAAGTGTTCATGGCTTTGATCGCTTGTCTATGAAAAACTGACGTTTACGTGGCCACATGTTTCCTGTGTTTTAATTCTAGTTAACCATGGATGGAGCAAAATGTTCTCCGTTTCCCGATTTACAAGTTACTGGAGGAACCTTTTTAACAGTTTATGTAATCGAATTGTAAACCTGGGTCCAATAAGAACAAAAGGAAAATCATTTGCGATCTTACTTAAACGTTAGGATTTTAATTCGTATAAAGGATTAGCCTTATTATCCGCAAACAGATCTGCCTAATTCACTTGCGCACACCTTCATTCATTGCGAAGTATTAAATTATATCTATAAATGTGTATGTATATACCCATAAACTGCAAACAAATTCACATGCCTGTTTAGGTGCCTCTCATGTACGTCGGTAAGTAAATAGCTCCCAGCGCCGAGATCAATGCGACATTGCTATGTAACGTGTACAGTATTTCTACAGACATAACTGGCTGCAAGCCGCGTAAACATTAACTAACTAAAAATTACTGCCTAATATAAATGGGACCTCAATTCCAATTCATTTTGCCTCGTTAGTAAATGTCATCTCGACCGCAATTGAAGCAACCGCTTGAAATTTGCGCTTTGATACATTTCAGAATTTTAATAAGCAATAGACCATTGCTGACATAGTGGATAAAATGCCAAAGTTATTTTAAAATATGTCACACTGTTAGAGCATTTAATGTCGTAAAGCATCTAAACAGCGCAGAGTGGATAGGATTAAGCATGGTAATCGTAGGCGTTCACCAGCATAACCTATTCAGCATTGTAATTGCAAGTACATACTAAAATCTGAGTAGACCTGTTCTGGCGGACTGTTTTCAGCAATTTACTACCCCGATCTATAAGACCGGAGGAAAGGAAATCCTTGATAACATATAGAATATAAGTATTTATCTCGACTTCATAAAAGTGTACACAAGTATTGGACATTTTGTCTGCTTGCTCGTTCAGTTGCGAATTTTGCACATTTTACCGAATTCCGAGTAGACGACCTTGTCTTCTTAATCTGCATTGCAAAGCCCTGTTACGCATCGCAACATGTACCGACATGTTGCTAATTAGGACACAGGCAAAGATGTGCATAGGAAAGAGAGAGTGGCAGCAACACGCGTCGAAATTGAGTCAAATACAGTTCATCCTCATCATCATTACACGTTAGCTGGAGGTGGAAAACACCTCAGCTATTGTGCCGCAATACAAAAGAAAAGAAAAGGAAAACAGTGGCAAACAGTGGCACACCCGCTGAGTCCCCACTAACGGATGGACATCGATTGGAGAGCTAACAGCTGGCTGCCGTAAAAGAGGATCATATTGTGCCTAACAGGTGAGATCGTGATTGGAGGGGGATACTAAACAGGAGGGGGGTGGACAAAGGAACTCACAAAACAAACGCCATTGGTGCCGGCTCCGAGACATATCAGCAAGTGTGTCCAACTAAACGTGTTCACCGTCCTTAGGACCCCAGCCAGGCAGTCGGGATGCACCAACCGACGCCAACTTCGAAGTGAGGGTTTTCATTTCTCTCGACCAAGTCATCAATTGGCCTCCACCCCTTCTCCTCTTCCAACCGCACTGACAACGCGCAAACCATGCACGTCGCGGGAGTCGGTGTGTTGGCATGCGCAACACGTGGCCCAGCCATCGGAGCCTGGTGCGTGATATAATGGTGTTGAGCGGTTCACTCGTTCTTCCTGCACCAAATACGCGGCATCGAACATGGTCATTGCTCACGCGGTGTTCCCACCAGACATGAGCTAAGCTGCGAATGCAGCGATGAGCGAATGTGACGAGCCTCTTCATGTCAGCCGAACTGAGGGGCCAGGTTTCACAACCAAATAAGTGAGTTGAACGGACGGCTGCGTTGTAAACTCTGCCCTTCAGAGCGAGAGTAATGTCGCGTCTGCGCCACAGGTAGCGGAGATTTGCAAAAGCACCCCGAGCTTTTCCTATACGGTCCGTAAACTCATCTTCAGTCCCACAGGTGCTAATATGACTGCCCAGGTACTTGAATTCCTGAACGACTTCTAGCAGATCACCACTAAGCGTTAGAGCAGGGTTAGGTCCCTGCCAATCTTGGAGAAGTACTTTGCATTTCGATGGAGCAAAGCATAGCCCAAAACGATTGACAGCCAGTGCTAATTGGTCCAGTGCTCTTCGGCATGTTTGGGCGCTGGCAGAGATTAGGGCAATATCGTCCGCATACTCCAAGTCAAGAAGTCGCTCACCAGGGAGTAGCTCCACACCTTCTAGGTCGTGTCCAGCGAACGCTGTTTCCATGACTTCATCAATAGCGTAGTTGAAGAGGAAAGGTGACAGCGGGCATCGTTGTCTCACACCGCTGGTGATACTGAAAGGTGGCGAGAGTTTATCATAAACCCTCACCCTGCCCGAATTATGTGCGTACAACGCTTTGATAATATTTACATATTTATCAGGCACACCTTTCCTCAGCAGACAATCCCAAAGGGCACATCGATTGACTGAGTCGAAGGCACCTTTTATGTCAAGAAACACGATAACGGTGAGTCGTCAATAAACATGGCGGTGCTCCAACACTTGATCCATTGTGAAGATGTGGCCGATGCAGCCGCGACCTCGACAAAACCCGGCTTGCTCTTCACGAATCTGGCGTTCACGAGTGTTAGTCAGTCTGTGGAGAATGACAGAGGTAAGCAATTTAGAGGCAATCGAAATAAGACTGATCCCTCTATGATTGCCGCATTCCAAACGGGAGTTTCCCTTGAAAACTGGGACAATGACGGAACGGTTCCAGTTGTCAGGACTGTCTGCTGCACCCAAAGTTTTACTAGCAGCTCGTGTAGGTCATCTATTAGAGCAGGTCCCTCGAGTTTGAAGAGGGCTGGAGGAATTCTATCTGCTCCTGGGGCCTTACGCAATTTCAACAGCCTGATCTCACGTTCGACCTATGCGCGTGAGGGCGGATCCAAGGAGACGGCCCAAGGAGAAAGGCGCTCAATGCCCGAAGAAGAAAGCGATAACTCAAGTTTGTTAATTCGCCTCGCAAAGTGTTCAGCCCAACGCTCCAAGCCTTTTGACAAGCTGTGGATCGGCTGCCCACTCTCGTCGCGTATGGTCGCGCTAACACCAGGTCTCCTGCTGCCTGTTTCCCGTATCAGACGGGATAACTTACGATGATTACCCACGGCAGCGGCTGTTTCCATCTCCGAGGCACGATGAGACCACAAGACTTCGCGGTCCTTACTAAGGCTAGCACGCAGTATTGCCCTGAGATTTTTGCGAGCCTCATTGTATTCGCTTTCAGTCGGAATACGTCGGCGTGCATCCATAAGTTCCAAAGACTGTGTAGAGACCCAATGTCCGGTTTGACAATTTGCTTTGCCACATGAAGACAGGCCTGCTGACAACAACGTCTGACGAATATGCGAGCAGTGATCTTCAATGGTGTTTAGTGGGCGCTTACTCAGCCCAGATGTCAGCGCACTTTGGTATGCATTCAGAACACCTGGCTTCGCCAGATGGCTGGTGTCAATCCGTTAGCATCGACGTTACGGGCGTCCACCGAAACGCACCCGGAGGTCGGCACGGACTAGTGCGTGGTCAGAATCCACGCTCGTGCTCCAAATCGAGCGACAATTTTGGACACAACCTCTCCAGCGGTAACTGATCGCGATATGATCGATTTGTGTCTACGGTTGGCCCGGGGAAGATGGCCGCCAAGTCACGCTACTGCCGTTGCTGTGTCGAAAGTTATTGCTGGCGAGAAAGAGGCGAGCATCTCCACACAGATGTGGCAATGGGTCACCATTATCATTACGCGAGCCTACACCATGTTGGCCGCCAGATGAAGCTCATCAGAGGACAATTTTCCGACTTGGGCGTTTAGATCGCCAACCAACACCACAGTATCCGTGCTTCTTCTGTAAAGAAGGAGCTCGTGAAATTACTGATAGAAATCATCTTTTACCGGATCAGCGCTACAGTTTGTAGGGGCGTAAGCCGCAATGCCAAACAGGCACCGTTTGTGCCCGCGCGACTTCCTAGCACGGAACGAACCAGCTAATCTAACGGCGCACCTGCTACTGTTTACTGGGATCCAATCAATCAGGGCAGCTTCAGCCCGGGGACTCAAAACATCGCCGACGCCAGCTTGACCGGCATTTGAAGCTGCATCATCGCCAGACAGGCGCAATGAGAATGTGCCGCCAGTGTCGCATGTGGGGGATCTCAGGGTAAGCACGAAGCTCGAACCTTGCAGACGGGTTTCTGATAAACAGCAAATATCGATCGACAGGGTCTCTAGTGTGCGGGCAAATGCTGCCTATTGGCCAATCTGCAGCAAAGTGCGCACGTTGAAGCATGCCAGTCTTAGCGAGACACGAGGACTCCAAAGGAAAACGAATGGATTGACGTTGTCCGTTTGGTTGAACATGGACTTGTCAATCGGATTGGAGCGAGGCAGTGGGATTGTGTGTGATTTGAAATTAGAAGACAAGCGACTATTGAAGTAAGCTAGGGGAGGGCCAAGAATTGGAGGATTGAAAATGGGGGGATATAAGTAAAGTTGGAGCGGGACGATAAGGATGAAGAAGCGCAAGGAGGGGTAAATGAAGACGGGAAGGCTTGAGCAGTAGCATCCAAACCCCTATCCACCCTGCTCGACGCAGCAGATAGGGCGTCGTTTATTATCCTCTGCGACGGCCAGAGCATCAAGACATTGTTGTAGGAAAGTTTCATTATATTGCTTGGGCAGAATACTGTCAGGTTGCCCAGGCCTAGACAGGAGAACGATTAGGGTTCTCAACCAAAGCCTTTGGTTCAAAAACCTTACCGCAAGGCAGCGGGTTTTTGGCATTGGATTACGGAGCCCGTTTTATGAAATGATGAACCACCCCCATTCCAACCCCCAACCTGGAGGACCAGTAGGCTGAGTTTGTCCGACCTCTAACCATTGACCAATCTGGTATGAGTGGCTCTGAAGGTGCAAAAATGCACCACCCAGCATAGCTCAATGGATCTCTGAGGCACGCAAACCATCGCACCACGGTAAGGGCCAGCCTCATGGAGATGAGTCAAATACAATTGCCCAGCCATCGATAAGAACAGCAGCAATCAGCAGTGACGTGACATAATAAAAATGTGGCGAAGGATAAAAAATAAACTTTACGAAACAAGTATACCAAAAGTAGTTGTAGTGCTTCCTTCATGCCTGAGATATTTACGAACAGGAATCCAGTGTTCTCACTGCCTAGGATTGTTTCGTTCTAGGTTCAGTGATTATATTAAGTTTTATCTGCGAGAAAAGAAGACATGCCAGCAATATCATCACAAATTTAGCTAGTAGGACGCGTATGTAGTCGCGACTAAGTATTTCTCAAGTATCTGCAACTGTCGCAGTAATAGTGTGCGGTGTGAGTAACCTGCGTAGGTAAACATCTGAAAGTTTTTTGAAAATATTCTCGGTTGACGCATAAACAACAGCTGCAAGCAGAAGATTCCTCTCATTCTCCACCCGAGTGGAAAAAACGAATTCAGTGTGAAGTTTTAGCCTCCACGGTTTAAGTAACTTCCAATTGTGACTACGTGTCGAGCCAACTATGTTGGGCTGAGGATGCTGCTGAAGCTCATTCCTAACTTCCCCTTTTAATATAGGCTTCGTAAAGATGAGGTTTTCACGACAACGGCGATATATATAAAAATATAAAATATTTTAAAATACATACATATATATTCCTGTCATCAACTAAAAGCCGGAGTGAGTAGGGAATACTAAGGCGCCCGAAGACGTAGATTCATGTGTCTGTATCATTCGATTGTTGCACACGAGGCTTAGAGGTTGGACATTCAGCCGTTAAGCCAGTACTGTAGATTCGGTCGCACATGGGAAATAAAAAGGTTTCCGGAAATGTTCGGAATCATTGAAGAGAAGAGACTTCATATGCGACTGCATATTCTGTTTTCAGTGGTCATCTATTTTAGCTTACCCTGTGTGGTTTTTAAGTCAGGTGCGATGACAACGCCAAGGTCTTTCTCTAAAATGGCGTGTATGTGAAGGAACTATCCAGGGTGGCCTGTTCACATTTCCTCATAAGTCCCAATCTGTAGGACGTCGCATTTTTTCTGCCGTTTTGATAGACCTGAATTGGTATACCATTTATGCTATAGCTCAAGGTCACGGGCAATAGGTGTGGAGCGTCAGGGTCAAGGACTTCTGACCCATGCATGTTGTAGTGGGCAAAATTCAAGCATTTAGTTTACCGTGCTGCAAGTAGATCATAGTCACACTGTCTGAAGATAAATGATTCAAGGAACAATCCATGTAGAAAAGGGCTGTCAAATAGTCCTCTCAATAATCAGCGGATACATGTTTAATTCACTGGACAAAATATATAAATGTTAGGTAGCAGAATAGAAATACATGTCGCAAATGCTTTTTGTCACTTCCCCCATTTGAAAGAGCACAAACCACAACAAATGCTTAGAATCAAAAGATTCCTTGCGCTAACAAGTCATGTCATACCACCTGTCTAAATATATAATGATTATGCGGATTAAGTGCGAAATTGGTAGTTGGTGGTTCCCTGCATCAATGGATCAGGAATTTCCTTATTGATCGAAAGTGGAGTGTCCAGTTTGACAACCATCTAACCGCCTCGTATCCATCGAGCAGAGGCGTGACCAAGGCATTTTACTAGGGACGATTTTGTTTCTGAACCACGTAAAAGATGGGCTTCAGCTACTCAAATCACCTTGTGCTTTGTTCGCAGATGATTTGAAGGTGTGGAGAGTAATCTGAACGCTCAGTGATTGTGATTTGCTTCAGCAGGAGCTCGACCACCGCTCCACGTGGTTTGCAGAGCTCAACTCTCCGATCCATCCGGTCAAGTCGCAATTCATGAGGCTGGGCCAGCGTGAGCACAGTCGAACATACACGGTGGCTGGTCAAACGTTGCATCCCGTGCCTTTTGTGCGCGGCCTCGGTGTACTCTCACGCTGCAACCTAAAGTCCATGAATAATACGAATAGGCTTTAACAAAACAGCCTGCGTATGCTTTGGGCGCTCAGGCGCAGCTTCAGCACTTGGTTCGAAGTTTTTGCTACTCGCCTCTTTGTCTCAATAATACGACTAAGGCTAGAATATGTCTCTCCCGTGTATTGTCCTCTCACCTGGGGCGAGGTATAAAATATTGAACGAGCGCAGCATGTAGCCACCAGGCTGATTCCCAACTTACGAGGTGTGCCGCACGAAGAACGGTGTAAGAAACTAGGGCCGTACACACTAGTTTATCGTTGACTGAAAGTTGACATTATCTGGACTCACCGGATATTACATCTGAGTGATTACCCTATGTTGAGACCAGTGCTTCATCTGCGCAAACCAAGCGGTACACGAGGACACCGGTATAAGCTTGCAGTAACTTATTTGAAACGGGTCGCTCACCAAGTCTGTTTCGAACGCCGAGTGCTAAATGTATTGAACGACCTCCCACAGCAAGTATTAGAGACAGAGTCAGTGTCGGAATTTATGAATTTCCTTGATGAACACTTCGCCAACGCAAACATAGGGAGTGGAACACAGTATAACGGATATTTGACCAAGAGTGAAAACGGATGCAGCTGCACAGAGCAAGCTCTACTCGCTAATTCTAATCAGTAATCAGTACTCAATAAAATGAGAAATTAATAATAATTATCGAGCTGTCTAGTAGTTATTAGGTTTTCAAACAGTTACCTAACTAATTTACGGAGCTGACTGATAGGTTGCAAATAATAAATGAATAGACAAGTTGATAAAATTAAGAATAAATATAATAATAACAGTAATAATAATGTTTGTAGATAAATACAAACGTTTTAGTAAATCAATACTGCCTACGGCTGCTTCCCTGCAAAATAATTCCTCTAACGTTTGCACCAGCACTTCCATTTTTGTTCTGAAGTTGTGTCGGTGTGGCTTAAAGTTTATCCAACACAAACTGTACTGATACTTAGATATCTTTGTAAAAGTTTTTGAACACATTTTATAGACACTCAGGACACATAGCCACTACCATATATCGGATTTTGTATCAAGCACTGTTTTATTCGTCAGAAAGTCTAGGGTAATTTACCATGCATTGGTCCATTTTATTAATTTAGAAACTCCAATCAATCGCCTCATGATATCAACAAATTCGTGGCTGACAATGCATAAAGCTAATATAGGATATGAGGAGCTAAACGGTATTTACGTTAATGACGAGAAATATGGGATTGTTGTATTTGAATACCGCTATGGCATGCCAACGGATTTCTCGAAAGGTTGTACGGTGCAATGACTGCAATAGATAGCTGCTCGGATTATTGATATAAAAAGCAATCTTGAAAGGTATTTCAGCTTTATCCAAAAGTAGCAAAACTTCACAAAAACAGAAGTTGTTATCGCAGGATACTGATAACCAATATCTGCATGTTGTATGTCGCAGTCTGGAGCAAATAAGAACTATTTAATATTAGAGGACGAAAGTAAAGGTAGTGGTTAAAGTAAATGAAAATGCCCTAAATCTCGGCGAGGTGGGATACGGATTTAGCTTGAGCTGTTCACAATTCGGAATTTAGGATGATTGGAAGCAGTCTGTGAATAGGTTGTCACTATGAAAAGGAGGTTCCGCATCGGTGTTCCAATAGCAGCCTGGGTGTGTAGGCATCGACATTGTCTTGAAGCACTTTGTAGTTTTGTGCTGATATCTCTAAACATGTAACATAACTGGTTAGGGATACCGAAAACGATGATTCATGAATTAATATACATTGACACATTTGCAGACCAAAAAAGCATTTGTGAAAATTTATAAGCTCTATCTAGAAAAATATGCTTCGTTTTGCAGTGTCCATTGTGACATTAGCCCGTTTTGTTAGACCACATGTTTAATGGCTTTTTGGAGCCCAATGGTTGCGAGACATTTAACGGTTGTATACGTGAGAAATAATATGATGGCGATTGTTACCATATCGTCTATACCTGCTAGAGGGTTTTCATATGCCATCTCTTCCGTGTCATTTGGTCTCAGCAGCTCAGTGTCCTTTTCAGCAGTTAACAGGCTGTGGACCATCTTAGAAAAGATTTCAGATGATTTACATTCTGGCAATTTAGACTACAGCGTGTGCCGTATTATTGCGCAAACTCTCAAAAAATTCCATAGGTGCGGAATTCCAGGCCTCATTAAGTTTAGTAAGTTGTATTTCTTTCGAATATTGATGTTTGGCCCAAATTTGAATTTTAAATCCAGCCTTGTGGCATGAACTATCTTTTCAATGATATCGAATAGGAGCCGTATAGTTAAATAGATCCGGCTGAGCTATACCAGGCTTAGATTTAAGGTCCTGCAGCCCAGTGCATCAGAGCTTCGGAAGGCCAATCGAATCAAGCCTTTAATTTACCATCTGGGCATCCTTTCCAGTTGTTGTTGACCAAATGTTCTTCCTTTACTATTACTCATTGCAAATTAGTGCAGAATCGGTTTGATGATTAGGGAATCTTCCATCGTGAATGTTTTGCATATTGCGGCAATGCTTGGACGAACGTTAGGAAATACAAATGCCATATGCTTCATGAAATTTAGTAATTTAAAACTGTGCAGAGCTGTCTTTTACTGCATTGTTGCACGTTATTATTTTTCTACACAGAGCCAGGGTTAAAGGTGCGATTTTGCAGCGGAAAATCGAGGCACTGACTTCAAAGTTGAGGATGACATATTTCGTTTAATCCACCGTAGCGGAAGCGCTTTAAACTCTCATGTACTGACATTCTTGGGGTGTTTCGTGTCAGTAATATAAAAGGTTAAACTATATTCAAGTCATCAACAAAGTATTATGACGGAGTGTAGTTACTGCGTTTAATATTAGGTTAACATACAAGAAAACCTTTCGTTGGGCAGCATGCGCTGCCTCGAAGTACGCACCATATATATAAACCATGCTCTAGATTTTGAACATTTGTTCTAACCAAATGGGTTCGGTTTGAAATGTAGAATTTGCTCTACAATAGAAATGGGTCACTGATCTCAACAGACGCGATTTTATCCATAATTTCATTTTTGGGTACATAATCAAACCTTTTCCGCATGTCTACGAAGATCACAACTGCCGGTTTCAAACAGTCAAAGGAGAGATTAAAATTACTGAGAAAACCAAGGTGACAAGTTACCCACGAGCTTTTCTTAAGAAATGCAAGTGTGCCTTATTAAACAGGTCACTTATTTGCAGGAAATCAACCACCTTAGGGATAAGTGCTCCTTCTATCATTTTGATTATTCAGTAGTTACTAAGGTTGTGTAGGGATCCAGCTTTGTAACTTGGTACAACCGAAGCTGCATGAAACCGTATGTGTACTGTACCGGACATTATTGAATTGGAGAAAATGTTGAGCGGAAGAAGAGGGAATTCTGACCCACCTAATTTAAGTAAGCTGGAAGAAAATGCATGGAAGATTACAAATTTTGACTGTTTTTTTGGCCCAAGTATTTTCTATTTTGTTGCGACGATCGCTTTTTAGATAATTTGTTGGACCTTACGATGAGATGGTCAAAAGAGGGGAATAAGTAATTTTGCTGAAAGTTAGACCAAACCGGCACTCCCGGGCCTTGGTAATGGAGCCAGGGTCATGTAAATTAGGGTCACGCGATTTCTACAGGGTTGCGATGTTTTACCATATCAGCCAAATTCTGCCCTTTATCTTACTCAACCGTGCATGCGCTTCCTCTGTCCTTTTCCTTGAACGGTGAGTATATCTTCTGCGTGGAGTCGCTGACTTTGCTCTGAAAAAGTGCTTGAATCATTCTACATCAATGCATCGTATTCTTAGCTAAAATCTTTGTTGTTTTTGCCTCAGTAAATGACCTGACGCCAACTCCAGTTCAATTCCGTTTCACATAAAATAAAAGAGTATATAGAACCGTGGATCAACAGTCTGTCTATAAGAGGTTTGTAGGTCAGGAAAACTGGTAAAATAGGTCAAAGCATGAGTATTATTATCCACGCATTAGGTGAATCAGCACACTGTTCACGGTCAGGAGAAGAGGCGTATCATCAACTGCTCAAAACAACGTTCATCACACATGCATGGTGAGTTATAGAGATAAACGAAATTTTAATAAGCCAGCACGCATGAGTTTGCACGCAAGTGACCTGTACCACCATATAATCAGCCAAACCTTTTATCTCACTGATTTGATTGCCAATATGCATTTGAAGGTGAATACGTCTAGCTTTTATTATTCAAGTAAAATTAGAGGGTCGGGAGGGCTAATAGGTATTCATTTGTGCCTTTATTACTTCAAGTTAAGTTTTGCGCACAAAAGTTGGCCTCAGAATAATTCACTTCATGGGGTTTGCACCCTAAACCGTAAGACCTCGGCGTGATGCTGAGACGATTTAACTAGCACTGCATAAAGCGCGTAAGGAGTCTGTAAGGTTTTGAAAACTACTGTGAAGAAACACTACCACTTTCGCACCCAGTAAATGCAGCCAGACTGGAGTGAAACTGGACTGGGAAACGTAAATGTATTCTTGCAACCGCCGTTGTGAAGGCTTTAAAGTTCATGTTAATAAGTAAAATATTCCATATCTTTAAGAATGAATTTTCCATATAAAAGAGCATTGCACAACATTGGGTGAGCTAGTTTATCGTTGCGCAGCAGTTTTCAAGTGTCAACTGTAGTTGGCGTGCTCTATTGTTTTTCGCTCTTGCGTGGCCATATTCAGCAAATAAGTGAGTTAGGCTGTTCGACATCGCTCAATATGTCCATTTGGCCATTTAACAAGTTGTGAGATTTGCAATATGTGTATAGGGCTTCGTTCCTAAGCTTTCGAATGCACAATTTGTCCGCAACATGTTCATGCTTTCTGTGACAATTCGCTTCACACGACCAACAGTGAATTCGGTTGATTGCACCCACACATGACACTACGATATATCTGTTTGGCCTGTCTCTTCAACGTTGCAACTACGGTTTGAGATATATCTAACGACTCCTTCTTCACCAAATCCCCAAAATTGTGCTCGCTTGTCTCGTCCCCTTATAAACTATGCATCCCTCCGCGTAATATCCAGTGACGTACGCAGTAGCAACAATCATCACGAGTTGTTTAGCTTCCTGAAAACAATGCCGGCACAGACGGACGCTTGTTTAATGTATAATAACATTTGCGGAACCTAATGTTTTAACACCATGGCCTAATCAAACATAGACAGCAGAATCCCAGCTTACGCTACTTGCATACAGTCTCCTCGTTACAAATTGCCCATCTTCCCATCACTCGTCGATGCTTAACGCTCCCGGATAAGGTCCGTCGACCTAGTACGCGTACTGCCACCCTACGTTAGCATCTGAAACATCTGGAGGCGAGTAGCTCCACCCCAACTTTGTTAGATGCACAAACGTTCCAGAGACCAGGTAAGAACAACTTCGGAGTCAACAATCGAATGACTCTAACATATGGAGCTTGATCTTTGATAGGATAAACCTCCCGTAGAGTAAACGCACCAATATCACAAGACTGACTAGGCCCCCTTCATACCCGGCTGTCGGTAAGCAAAACTTTTCTTCGAGACGACTAACATCCAGCCCCGGGCATGGAGAACGTTCTGTTGTTGTCACACGTACTACAACAACGCATGCCTCATCAGCTAGCATAACAGTATGTTCCCTAACCTCCCGAATACAGAGTGCAGCGTGCGTTCCCAACGGCTGGCGCCACTTCCGGACCGTGCTCTGTCGCAATACATGGTACTTCAGAACTGTAAGTTCCTGAGGGAACCGTAAAACAGAAACAGCAACGAGACTGCAATCAATGGTTGTTTATGCAGAAGTCACTAACCATTGTCAAACTAAGCATGAAGGCTTTTTACTGTCTATTACCTTCTAAAAATTATAACCGAACCCAGCTTCTACTGAAGGTGGAAATCATCAGTGTTACTGTTAAGGCGATCTCCTTACCACCTGGAATGCCGATAAACGACGAGGACCACCAGATGTCCACCTCCCAGCTGACAGCCACCCGGTGCCTTGTCACTAAGCCTGCCACCCACGACAAACAGCAATAGCTTCTCGATACCTTAGTCACACCCTCAACTAACAGCCTCTAGATGTCCCACTACCGAACCAACTGTCCAACTGCCTTGGCTCATCTGCTCTCCGACACATTCCAAACGCAGAGCTTTAACGAACCACACGTTGCTACCCATCTCACGACTCATTAACTACACCATGCATCTCTAAATTCTAGTAGGCATTACGGCTTTATCTCTCCAAATCTAAAAGTCAGGGTATTGCCGGTCTTCTTTTGGCCGGCAAACCCGTAAATGCGGCCGCACTTACCACCAAAACAAGTCTCAGTTGCATATACACGAACGCACAGATGCTCCTATGTAGACATTCAGAACTGGAGTCCCGAATTCACTCAACGCCATCGGACCTAATATTCATAACGGAAATATAGTTGCCCAGCGACATAATCAATGAGGACATTCAACTTACTCTCATGTTACTCCTCCGCTCGCTGTACAGTCACGTTAACCGAGTTTAACATACAAAACATTGTGTTTCTTAGCTGACGACTCCTTAAGGGAGCACAAAATCAGCAAACTAGGTCAAAGAAGTCCTGCGCCAACGGTTCCCATCTGCATTCGCTGTTACATCGGTCCCTACAACGAAGTCACCTTATCCGATCGTACACCGTACGTCCTTGAAAACTGTTTCGTTCGCTCCGAAGTAGCTCCCGGCAAAACGCAAATTCCTGCGGTCAGTGACATTCCAATGTGCCGACCGTTTCCACCCAAGAATTCCGTGGACGTGCGATGAAGCTTCTGCTTTAATCTAACGGGAGAGTTACATCATTTTTTCATGGTAAAGCTCCGACGTATTGCAATATGTCACCATTACGCCGAACCACAAAGGTGGCTGAAGTAAAAACCATCTTATTTCCCGACCAATAACCCTACTATCTACAGCCTCCAAATTCATGAAATCGATGAACACATATGCTATAATGGACATCATCTTGGCTCAGAAACTGCTTTCCTATTGACAGCTTGGATTCTAGCACAGACGGTCATGTCTGAGAAACCTACTACTCGCCCGGGATAGCTTAACGAATGTGGCTAACACCTAAGTTTTTGACAAACGTGCTCATATCTTCCTTACGCAACGCTGCTACCTCCACTACCGTGCGGTTTCAGTAGGCGTCGACGGAGCGATATTCACACATATCATTGCGACAAGCGGAGATCCGTATGGATGCCTTGGATCGAAAATCGTCCGATGCTTTATAGAGGAGGTCACAACATTACTCCAATCCTCGTTACTGTCATATGGCGACAACGAGAAGCTGTGGCACGCAAGTAACGCTCCGGACGATACCAGCGATTTCAAAGGGGCCTCAACCGTTTGCCCTAGTGGTCCCTGGAAAGCAAACTCCCGTCTAACACCATGAAATGTCGCGTTTTCTCTACCCTTTAGTTTACTTTTCAATATACTTCGTGGGGTCTGTTCTCCAGTTTGAATGAGCTTCGTTCATCATTATGCAAATAAACTACACTGCATGTGCTGTCTAGTGGAAAGCAGCCACTGCTGCTTACCGCTTAATGAAATACTTAAATGTGCCTTCGACCAAACTGCCACGTGGGATTCCCGCCTAATTCTACATGTATACCTCCGCATTTAACTAAACATTTTGCATTGGCTTGAAAACTCCATTTGCTTAAAGACTATGGTATCAGCACTAGGTCTCAGGCAATTAGACTATCCACAACGGCTTCATGGCCTTGATCTCTTATCGATGAAAAACTGAGGTTTTCGTGGCCACATGTTTCCTGTATTTTAATCTTAGTTAACCATGGATGTAGCAACATGTTCTTGGTTTCCCGATTAACAGGTTACTGGAGTCAACGTTTTTAACAGTATAGGTAATCGAATTGTAAACCTGGGTCCAATAAGAACAAAAGAAAAATAATTTGTGATCTTACTTAAATGTTAGGATTTTAATTCGTATGAATACTTAGCCTTATTATGCGCAAACAAAAACTGCCTAGGTCATTTGCGCACACCTTTATTTAATGCGAATTATTAACTTATATCTATATGGCTGGCGACATCCGGTTTCGGATTTGCCTGTTACTGTGGCAAGCCACAGGAAGCCTGCGCCTACAAAGGGACCATGGATGGCTTGCGCTGCACCAAACACAGCTCCAACCACACCCAATCCATATCCAGTGTAAACCCGAAGGAATAAGACCGGGAGGCATGCGGATGGGAACCATGTTTCATCAACGGAGCTGGCCCACACCTCTTCACAGGCAAACACAATCACACTGGATTTGGGAATCAAGCACACACAAGACGGTGGCTGGACCGTAGTCCGCTCCACACTGAGTGCATGGAACCACACTTCGAGCCTAGCACGGCCACAAGGACCGCGCACCCCGTCCTCTCCAGCAACGACCAACTGTCTCCTGGAGCCAGTATGGACGAGGTAGCGGATAATAGACAGGTAGACACTTTGTCAACATGTACATCAAGCGCAGCCACACCGGGGATATCAAACAACAGCCAATCACTTGTGAAAGAGATACAAAGAAAATAACTCGATTAATGCATAAGGAAACGGTTACATAAGCCTTAAGTTAATCAGCATATTAAATATGTTGTTTACAAACGAATCCTAGATAAGTTCACGAGGTCAGAAAGTACGCTTTACGGAAGTGCCACGAACACATAAATGTTATGGAAATCGAATACAATTGGCTTAAGCGATGTGCGCAAGATTATGGAATAGAGTACAGGTAGACATTTATATGAGAAAAAAGCATTAAGGCAAAATTGAAAACCCACCACCTGAAATAAATAGAAGTAGCATGCAAGCACGCAGTTAGTAACTCGAATGCAGCGTACAAACGCTGCGCCGGTTCTGCCTACCTTCTCTGCAGGACCCGTCGTCGCTTCGGTAGTGGTCCCGAACTTATATCTATATATGTATATATATATATATATATATATTTAAGCTGTAAACAAATACACATGCCTGTTTAGGCGCGTCTCATGTACGCCTGTAAGTAAATAGCTCCCAGCGCCGCCATCTGTGCGACATTGCTAAGTATACATATACAGTATTTCTACAGGCTTCACTGGCTGCAAACCGCGTAAACATTAACTAACTAAAAATTACTGCCTAATATAACTTGGACCTTAATTCCAATTCATTTTGCCTCATTATTAAATGTCATCCCGAAGGCAACTGAAACACACGCTTGAAATTTGTGCTTTGCTACATTTCCGAATTTTAATAAGCCATAGACCATTGCTGACATAGTGGATAAAATGCCAAAGTGATTTTAAAATATGTCACATTGTTAGAACATTTAATGTCGTAAAGCATCTAAACAGCGCAGAGTGGATAGGATCAAGCATGGTAGTGGCAGGCGTTGCCCAGCATAACCTATACCGCATTGTAATTGCAAGTACACAGTTAAATCTGACTAGACCTATTCTGGCGGGCTATTTTAAGCAATTTACAACCGGCGATCTATAAACCCGAAGAAAAGAAATCAGTATTTATCTCGAGTTCATAAAAGTGTCCACAAGTATTAGACATTTTGTTTGCTTGCTCGTTCAGTTGCGAATTTTGCACATTTTACCGAATTCTGAGTAGACGACCTTGTCGTCTTAATCTGCATTGCAAATGCCTGTTACGCATCGCAACTTGTACCGACATGTTGCCAAGTAGAACACAGATAAAACAGTGCGTAGGAGAGAGAGTGGCAGCAACACGCGTCGAAATTGAGTCAAATACAATTGCCCAGCCATCGATAAGAACAGCAGCAATCAGCAGTGACGTGACATAATAAAATGCGGTGAAGGATAAAAAATAACCTCTACGAAAGCAAGTGTACTAAAAGAAGTTGTAGTGCTTCCTTCATGCCTGAGATATTTACGAACAGGAATCCAGTGTTCTCACTGCCTAGGCTTGTTTCGTTCTAGGTTCAGTGATTTCACTAAGTTTTAGCAGTAAGAAAGGAAGACTTATGCCAGCACCATCATCACAAATTTAGCAATAAGGACACGTATGTAGTCGCGACCAAGTATTTCTCAAGTATCTGCAACTGTCGCAGTAATAGTGTGCGGTGTCAGTAACCTGCGTAGGTAAGCATCTGAAAGTCGCTTGAAAAGTTTCTCGGTAGACGCATAAACAACAGCCGCAAGCAGACGATTCCTCTCATTCTCCACCCGATTGGAAAAATGACATCGGTGTGGAGTTTTAGTCTCCACGGTTTAAGTAATTTTCAATTGTGACCACATGTCGAGCCAACTATGTTAGGCTGAGGGTGCTTCTGAAGCTCATTCCTAACTTCCCCTTTTATTATGGGCTTCGTAAAGATGAGGTTTTCACGACAACAGCAATATATATATATTTATATATATATATTCCTCTCAACACCCAAAAGCCGGGGGGAGTAGGGAATACCACGGCGCCCGAGGACGTAGATTCATGTGTCTGTATCATTCGATTGTTGCACACGTGGCTTGGAGTGTGGACATTCAGCCGTTAAGCCAGTACTGTAGATTCGGTCGCACATGGGAAATAAAAAGGTTTCCGGAAATGTTCGGAATCATTGGAGAGAAGAGACTTCATATGCGACTGCATATTCTGTTTTGAGCGATCATCTTTTTAAGCTTACCCTGTGTGGTTTTTATGTCAGGTGCTATGACAACGCCAAGGTTTTTCTCTAAAGTGGCGTGTTTTTGAAGGAACTGTCCAGGGTGGCCTGTTCACATTTCCTCATAAGCCCCAATCTGTAGGACGTAGCATTTTTCCTACTGTATTGATAGACCCGAATTGAAGGACCATTTATGCTATAGATAAAGGTCACGGGCAATAGATGTAGAGCGTCAGGGTCAAGGACTTCTGACCCAGGCATGATGTAGTCGGCAAAAATCAAGCATTTAGTTTGGAGTGCTGCAGGTAGATCATAGTCACACTGCCTGAAGATAAATGATCCAAGGAACGATCCATGTGGAAAATGGTTGCTCAAGAGCATAGGCTTGGAATGCGTCCTTTTTACTCTCACTTACATGGTCAGACCTACCAGGAAGTCGGGAATCCACGATTGAAGGCTGCAGCTAATGTCAAATTTCGTAAGCTTCGAAAGTGGGCACGGATGTGGGACTTTGTTCAGTGCATTACTAAATCTGACCAAAACCACAGATATTTGTTGTCTGGCGTCAGTCGACCCCACTTACATTTCTCTTTTCACTAGCATGTTAACGGAGCAGGTGCTTCCCTTCTAAAAACCATGCTGGGTGGAGAAATTGATGTCAGTTTCTTTGCAATACGTCTATTAAGCGCATTTGATAAGCATTTCTATGACTTTAGATATGATGGTATCAAGCAGCTTGCGCTTGCTGATATCCTTTCATGTACTTAGGCAACAATTCAAGTTTTCCGGTGCATTGGCGAACTACTGGTTTTAAAGACAACATGAATAATTTGCAGATGGATGAGTTCACATGGCCAGTCTATATATTGAGGAAAAAATGATGCAAGCCTTCACAGCCAGGTGAGGAGTTCGGGTTCAGTTCGAGTTCGCGATTCCATTACTACATCCGGACTGAATGCAACAACTTCTCGGCAGCTGGAGTGCTTGGATACTTGTATGTCGATCATCTGAGGTTGTGGAGATATAGGGTGGAGTGTTTTTCTGCAAGTAGGTTTGATTTCTCATCATTTCCATAGAGGGCGTTAAGTACTGAGTTGCATAACAGGGCAGGATGCAGTAACGTGCTTTGGCTTTCTTTGGAGACAAGCGTGTAGTTATTCAAAAAGAGAATGACCAACTTATGTGCAACTTATTTTAATCATTTTGTCATTTCTCACCATATTCATGCATAATTCTGCATAATGCAGAATAAACAAGTTAAGTCGCTGCATCTAACTTGGATCTTTGGGGTCTAAACACAAAATTTTAGATATCCTCCTCAGGATGGGCTGAACAAAAATCCGCGCAAATTAAGAGTCATCCGAAAAATGTAGAAGCATAGATGTGCACCTAATTGGGCTAAATATTTAGGATCCAGCTTTTGTACTGGGGTTATAGTTGGCGTTCTCCAAATGTCCGCGATCACACCCATAATGAGGCATAAGTTAAAGTGATCTTCTAAGATCATTGTGAGAGAATCTGCACCAGCTTCCAAAGCTAACGATGATCGAGCGTCCGGACCAAAAGTTTTGTTCGCTTTGATTCTTTTGAGTTACTTGTGGACGTTGCTTTGATCGTAGGGTACAGTTGGACTTGTAATAATGAAAGAGAGCAAGAAAGGCGCACTTGTTAAAGCGGTAGTAAACTATGAATTCTGTTTATACCCATCCACTTCACCGCTCTGGCTGCAAACTTCCTTACTACAGAGCTGTCAAGAGTTTGTGCAGATCGCGACAGTTATAGTTACCAAAACTGCTTGACGTATAAGATGCTAAGTTGCTGTGGTTAGACCTGTGACAAGGGTAGCATTATTGCAATTCTAATCGTATTCTTTCGTCATTCTACGCCGCTTCAGTATTGATGGTAAAATTATATATGGCCTTATGTAGACCGTCTCCAGAAGGCAACAGAAGTTAAAGCAATATTTAAGGTAGTCGGAAAGCTGGTCAAATTGAAGTGACACATCCTAGTCTTTGAAGAGCAAAATATTAGTCAAAGAGTACGTCTTCTGGAGTTTCATGATATTTTCGAAGGAGCAATTATGCTGTTTGATAACCTTGTAAGGACGTTTGGTTAGAGTCAAAACATTACACCAGCTACGTATGGCGGGGCACAGTTTTAAAATACAACGGTATGAGCTGCTCAAAGGGCTCCGCTTTTGTATGAAAAACAACTGTCGCTTATTTGTGTAGGTAGGGTCCGTTTAATGAACCTCCTCATCCTTCTCTGTTGCTTTGTACGGACGCTTCGTTGCAACGCAACCACCACCAGTCGCACGTGAGCTAATGGTTCCTTGAGGTTTGCCCGTTGCCTACCGCAGGCTCGAACGCGCCTTTGAATAACAGGGCAAGCTTACGATTACTAATGGTGCGGGCGAGCTAATCAGCATTCAGAAAAATTAAATTCACCCAACAGCAGAAAGAGAAGGCAGTACAAACGTTGCTGCACGGCTTTAATCCTATCACGATATGTCTTCGCTGGACTACGTTATATACGTTCGACATTTAGTGCATTCGGCCCAATAGTTTCTCTGCATGCACTTTGTTTGCATAAACCGTCAGCCCTATGCTAATTAGACCTGAAACCCCACGCATGCCGGACTTTACTTGGATCAATAAAACACCAGGAGTCCTTGTTGTTCGTTTGAGCCGGAATGCCGTGTACACAGCTAGGTGAGTAGCTGGATCAATTCTAGTCCCGTGGAGCCATCATTCAGTGAAGCTATGTTGCTTTAACTAAAGTAGTAACTCAAAAACTTTAATGGTGAGTCTGTGAATGTTGCTTATCGGCAAAATGAGCTCGACAACTAATCTGGGCCACATACTATTATCAGCCAGTGCTTGTGCACTACTACAAAAGTTTACGAGCTGCATGATGAGCTCTAATTGCTGGGTTCGTTGTTTAAGTGCGCTGGGAGCCTTTCGTAGCTAGCTTTCATTTTATCAAGTGAGGCGAGCGCGCACCTGAATCAACAGAAGTTTTAGACGTCAACCTTTTTAGAAAAGATGCACAGACGTGATATCGATGGCTAAGACTATTGTTAATGATCGAAAACTCTTGTATTCCGTACCAGAGGATCGAATATTCCTTTTACAAGAACACCTTGAGCCACGACGTTTAACAGCTTATGGAACAAACTATTTAAAAATGCAACAACCTGCTCATAACGGATTCATTGAGCGGAATTATTAGACCCCGGTGCATGAACTAACATCAAACAAGGTTTGCTTGGGTGGAAAATGCCGGTTCCAGAAAACACTGTTCTCGGAGTCACCGCGAAATGTCTCAGGACTGCTAAGCTCCACGGCGGATAGTTGGTGGTTACATGGTGAACGACCGTAGCAGACAGATATGCTTCTTCTGCTTTGCAAACCATGCTCACTGAGTTGTCAGTTGAAGCAGTTTCCCTGTACCGTATAACTGACGGCAAAACGTCAGGTGCGATTTAGGTCTTCATTCAGGTTCATCGTATCCTTTGGATGGCCACCACGAGACAAACGGTCGCGCTGTTGATCACGTTTACAGAAGAAACCGACGAACATCCCTAAGGACATTTATGCAGTGGTTGTTTTGAAAAACCTGTAGCAGGGTTACAATATCGGCCGATACAATTACACTTTTTTAGTCAGGATAGGTCCCAGAGAGCGATTCGGAAATTTGCGGGCAACTCCTTTGTCCAATTGCCCACTATGGGCGAGCGATATATTGAATACCATGAGTAAGCACCTTGGCCAATTGCAAACACATTGAGTTGTACATAACAAAGCAAATACGATACCTCAGTGGAATGTAAGGCACGTAGGTATGTTACCCGCAGCAATCGTGGTTCGCTGGCGACCAAGGCAGTTAGCTTTCGCGTGCTTTAATTTTGACGCATGATGCATTAGCCATGTTTCCCGCCGGCGTTACCGCAATAAAATTGCCAATGGTTCCTTAAATCAGTACAAATTCAAACTAAAGCAGTTTTATGCGGAAACGGTTTCTTAATGTTGGAATTATACGCCCTACCTTATAATAGTTCTAATCTATATTCGAGTAATCTACTCGCTGAATTTCCTCTTTCTCCGTTGCTCAAATGTTTATTTACTGTAAAGCAGGTAACAGCCCAATCATTAGTTAGAAATAAATTTTAGCGTCGATTTTCTTCACAGTATACTGTAAAGTTTTCTATCCTGCAGGTTTATTGAAATTGCAGATCCAACGGTAGATTGAAAGTGCCTCAACGTTTGTATTGTGGTGGTTTCGTTATGGCAAATATACCTGGATCACCAAGCGGTCATGCCGAAAAAATTAACTTTTATCAAACCATTACATACAAAAGAGCATACGGAAAAGTTGCAGACGAATATTTTCTACTTTCGGCTTTTAGCATAGTTTTAATAATCTTGCTGTTTATAAGTGGATCTTACTAAGATCCACGAATTCAGTTATGTGGCTACCTTATGTGGCTACTTAGTCGCCTTACTCATATGTTTTAGAGTCAAAAGAATAGGCCAATGTAACTCAGTGTCCTTGGGTATAGAGAAAATTTGTTTTTATTAATTTCTGCCTATTAACAACAGAAATTGGGTTGTATTAGAAATGTATTACCATTTATTGAGTAAACTGTTTACATACATTCCGGCGAGATCTCGAAGTTAAACAGCAGTACATTAACGCCAAACTGCATCCGCTGTAAGAACGGGTAACATATTCGAATTATCTCTAACGCTAGTTTAGCTTATAACCGCCAAGAAATATACTACTGAATACTAGAAGGTATGGACAAAGGGATATATAACCAACAAGAAAAGATGGTACATTAAACTCAGTAGCAACAATTTATGTGATTCCAAATTATTTTGCGCTTATATGCCCCGGAATACGCATCTCACTCACGTATAAATCTAATCATTTTTGTATCTATGATTTGCGTGGGCAAGTTGATTGCCCGAATCTTGCTCAAGTTCCTCGTCAGAGAGCTTGTGGAACCTAACGTGGTGGAAGTGCAGTGTGGATACTATTGGGGTCGCTTCATTATAGATTTGGTGTATGCGGCTCGTCAGATGAAGGAGAAGTGCAAAGAACGACACCAGCTATTGTACTCCTTTTGTTGATTTCAGCAAGGCATTTGATACGGCGAGCCGCGAGGCGTTGTGGCTGGTGTTAGGTAAGTTTGGCTGCTCGCGAAGGTTTACAAGTTTACTTGAATGTCTGCACAGTGATATGCGAGCGAAGGTGCAGCTGAATCCAGAGTCCCTGAATGACGTGGCAGTTGTCACTGGTGTGAAACAATATTGTGTATTAGCTCATGCCGTTTAATATTTAACGTGTTTGCTTTTGATGCCGCTGGTGGTTACAGTGTTCGTTTGGAGCACCGTATTGATGGTGGGTCGCTGAACGATCCTGCGCATCGGATAGAGCGATAGAGTCGCAGACACGGAAGTGTTGCGCTGAAGTGGAACGTATGCAGTGGACTGCATACTTTTGCTGAGCCACCTGAAGTGGCTCTGTTATGTGATCCCTATAGGTTCGACGCGCGTACCGAAACAACGCTTATATGGTCAGCTGAGTATTGTGAAGCGTCATGTGGGGAAACTAACTTTACGTATACAGGAGATGATCAAACTGAGCCACTCACGTTTTAACCTTGATTGCTGGTCATGGGAATCGAAGGCGGTTAATCGGCTTGCATGGCGCGACTTAGTCACGAAGACACTTGCCGATGCGCGGGAGCAAGAACACAAACATGAGAGAAGAAGCGGCAAGTGCGAAAGCGGCATGAGCCCATCGGCTATACCCCATCAACATCGAGCGCATGGTGCTGTAGCACATGTGTTCGCGGGTTCCTGGGTCAGGCAGGCCTAGTGAGCCATGAGCGGGGCCACTCTGGCCCACCACCGAAGCGACGACGGGTCCTGCAGAGAAAGTAGGCAGAACTGGCGCAGCGTATGTAGGTACGGTGCATTCGATTTACTAACCGCATGCTTGTATGCCAAATCTCTTTATCTCAGGTGGGGATATGCAATTTTGTCCTCGTCTTTCAACTGATTGGATGTTGCTTGATACCCCCCGGTGTGGATACGCTTGGTGTGCATGTTAACAAGGCGCCTACCTCTGTATTACCCACTACCTCGTACATATTGACTTCAGGAGACAGTTGGTCGTTTCTGAAGTGGACGGGGTTCACTGTCCTTGTGGCCGGGTTAGGATCAAACAGTGGTTCTGTGCACTCAGTGTGGAGCGGACTACGGTCCATCCACCGCCTTGCATGCGCTTGATTACCCAAATACAGCGTGTTTGTATTTCCCTGTGAAGGAGTGTGGGCCAGGTCCGCAATGATGAAACATGGCTCCCAGCCAACTGCCTTCCAGTCTTATTCCTTCCGGTTTACACTGGACATGGGGTGTGTGGTTGGAACTCAGGGTGGTGCAGTGCAAGTCACCCATGGTCCGTCAGTAGGCGCAGGCATCCTGTGACTGGCTACAGTGACAGACAAATACAAAACCGGATGCCGCCAACCATCTATGACTTGTCCACGTTCCAGGAACAACCTTTTGCAGAATCTGTGAAACTAAGTATAATTACTATTATTATTAATATCATTATCATTATATTAGTCTCAGTATTAGGGTGTTGC